>CM054808.1:11247841-11888025 GCA_028984105.1 Lavandula angustifolia
AATGTGATCAATGGGTTGGGGAGAACGTTCACCAACAAAGAGATGAACACCAAGATCTTAAGAGTGTTACCTCGACTGAAGTGGCTTCCTTTTGCTACTTATTTACGTCGCTCTGATCTTAATGCTTTAACTCCTGATGTTATCTTTTCAGAACTAAAGACTGAGGAGTTCGAGCACAGTCTACCCCAACGGTGCGTTAGTGCTCCAGCTGACACTCAAATTGACCATGCCTTCAAAGCAGTTGTCATCACTTCAGGAGCTAACCCTAGTTCTGCAAGCAAGACAGTAGCTGCATCAGAAGCAAAATCCATGGAGACCCCTGCTACTGAGCGTCTTGCGCTTATGGCTCTCAAATATCAAAGGGAGAAGGAGAGAGTCAGAAAGCTAAAGAAATATCACAGAGATTCTCCCTCGGGTAAGAAAGATAATCATAAAAGGGAAGAATCTAAACCTTCTCCTGATTGTAGGAACTCAGAACCTGCTGCTAGTACATCCAACAGCTCAACTGGAAAAGGTGGCAGAGTTACTGTGTGCTACAACTGCAAAAAGGAAGGACATTTCCAGTATGAATATCTTGAGCTCTCAAGTGCCCAGCGAGCGAAACGGCAGGCCAGAAGAGAAAAAATTTCCCGAATGAGACAGGCCTACATTGCCGGAGAGCTATTCGATGACTCAATAGAGAAAGATACCTTCCTGTATTCTTCTGAAGATGAATCTGCATTTATTGCTGTAGAGGTCGGAGAAACAGATCCTGAAACATCGACTGAACACTGCCTGATGGATGGAGAAGAGGCTGAGGTAAATTCTAAACTTATCATAACCTCCTCTTCACAGAGCACACACGGCACTTCCTTGGCTACATGTGAACCTCTAGACATGATACAAGCATACGATGACCTACCAGAGAGTTCAGTAGAACTGTTCAGGAACTGGAACAGGTAAAGGCCAAAAATCAGAGACTTTCTTCTGATTGTCAGGTCTTAACAGAGTTACCTTTGACGCTGGTTTTTGTGATGGTATTGATAATTCTACAAGGAAAATAGTGTTATCAGGTTCGCGGAAGAAGAACATCTACGTTGCAAACTGGAACACCGCCGAACCTGAGGCTTGCTTGCTTGCCTTGACGAAATCAAGTGATAAAATAGGATGGTTGTGGCATAAGAGGCTCAGTCACCTAAACTTCAAAGCAATGAACAAGCTAGCTAGGGACTCAAGAGTCAGAGGACTGCACAATGAAGCTTTCATCAAAGACAAACACTGTGAAGCTTGCTTGAAGGGAAAGCAGACAAAGAAAAAGCAATTCACCAATTCCGTCACCTTCCACTAATGGAATCCTTCAACTGCTCCACATGGACTTGTTTGGGCCAGTCTCTCCAGTGACTATAAGAGGCAAGAAGTATGCCCTCGTCATTATTGACGATTACTCAAGATATATATGGGTTATCTTCATAGCCAACAAATCTGATGTCAAGACCGAGTTGCGGATACTGCTGAAGAAACTCAATGTGGAAAAAGACATCAAGATTCAGAAAATTCGCTTAGACACAGAGACTAAATTTCTCAACTCAGTCATAAAAGAGTACTGCGACACCGAGGGAATTCAGCACGAGACTTCAGCAGCTCACACTCCCCAACAAAACGGTCTTGCTGAACGGAAAAATAGAATATTGAAAGAAGCAGCAAGAACGCTCCTAGCAGACTCTGGACTACCCTCAAAGTTCTGGGCTAATGCTACTGACACCGCCGGTTACACTCAGAACCGCTCACTACTTACAAAGCAACACATGAAGACACCATACGAACTATGGAAAGGGAGAATTCCTTCTATTTCTCATTTTCACATATTTGGTTGTCCCTGCTTTATCCACAATAACAGAAAGGATCAGTTAAAGGTCTTTGATAGAAAATCTGATCAAGGAGTGTTCTTACGATACTCTCGAGCCAGTAAAGCCTTTAGGGTCTTTAACTACCGGACCCTTTGCATGGAAGAAAGCCCTCATGTTATTTTTGATGAGTTTGTTACTAAGGAAATGAAACCTAAAAAGACAAATACATAAGATGTTGTTGGTCCCGAGATAAATGTTCAGGTGTAGAGGGGGGGGGGAATACACCTGAAAACTTTCTCAACTTAAAATACGAACAGTCCTTTTCAGGAGAGTGCATTACTGAATAAATTCAGTAGACCGGATAAGTTGTTCTGAATCGCGTGGCAGAGTGACTGACATACTGAGGCCTGTTAGCTGACTGATGTCATAATTCAGTATCGTTCAGTAAGAGTTCAGTAGAGTGCGGAAATTTGTAGGCCTAATTAAGTTGAGTTAGAAAACGTTTTTATTAAAACTGTTTCAGTATCTTAGTGCAATATCTTAAGCTTTGCTTAAACTCATTTGAATGATTTTGAAAGTTATTCTCAGTATGAGTAGTAATCAATGCAACAGTAAAAACAGAACACAGCGATTTTAAAGTGGTTCGGATATCAACAATCCTACGTCCATTGTCCCAAAAAGATCAGGAGGCTATTTTATTATATTGAGTTAGTCTCAGTCGGTTTGTGCACTGGACAAACACTAGTCTTGAAGATTATACTGAGCAAGTCTCAGTTTACAAGTATCAAACTGAAGTGTTTGACAAACTCTCCAACTATGAAGGAGTTATTTACAAGTAAGAACAGTTCAGGGATGAACTCCTTCGATCTAAGCTATAGATATGTTTAGCTGAGCTTAGGTTAGAGGGAAGGGAACAAGGAAGTGGCTTCTAGAGTGACGAACAGTGGGTTCATGTTCGATCACTTGGATACTAGAGGCTTTGAATCTAATTCAGCTTGTGTTGGATATGAGTCAGTAGATTGATACTCAGCTGTTCTAGGGTTAAAAGAAATTGGGGGAAATCATAGTAGTACTATGGAATTGAAGATCCCAAAACCGAGCTGATATCAGTAGTTTAGTGTGTCGATAGGATTAGCTGATGTATAGGTTAGACTTGATGTTATGTTTATTGTTTTTGTCTAAGTCCTGTACGGGGTAGTTGTTGAACTGATCTTCTGCTGAAGATACTTTTCAGAACCCCATGTCATCAGTGTAATCGCTTGCGTTCTTCGTCAAAAGCTGAATGCTAAACTCACTGGAGACAACGCATCGGCCTTACCCGATCTCGAGGAAGACATTATCAGCTGATGGTCATCAGCGGAAGAACCTATGCAAGCACAATACCTTCGCAGTCGACCAACTGACTATCAAAAGCACACTTCATCAGTCAGACGACTCAACCGCAGAAGACAGAGACGTATTCAGTCTACCGTACCCGACAGAAAGGGACCCTGCACCTGAAGTCTTTTCGAATAGTTCAGCAGAAGACATACGAGGTTGTTTGAACGGTCAACTCTGACACTCTCACCAACTACAAACCTCGACCAATGAGAAGCCGACAACGCTTACCTACTCTACGAGAAAGTTGCTCTCATGAACAGGTGCATTAACTGCCCTGCTGCAACTAGCTCGAATTTATGGCCGTTTTCTTTGGAGGCTTGTGACACGTGGCAACGTCGTCTCCAACGGACATATGCCACAACTCACAGCTATAAATAGTGAAGGATTTGAAGATTTCGAAACACAGAGGAATATGCGCGAAATCAAGGGAAAGCATTCAAGCTCACAACGCTCTAGAACCTTCAAGCTTATCCAGAGACGAACTAGTTTTCATAGAACACTTCTTGTAGTTCATCTCTCTAGAGCTCTTTGATCCCTTTCTTCTCTAAACTAAGCTCATTGCTAGATTCATAGCTTAGATTCGAAGGAGTTCACATTTAGTGAATCGTTCTTGTTGTAAGAACTCCTTCTCAGTTGGAGAATATTCCCTCCCTTCTAAACTTAGGTTTGGATTGTAAAAGTCGCTAAGGACTATAACTTAGAAGGATCTGTCCTGCGTACAGTTTCCTTGCTGAGACTTGCTCAGATTAATCAACAAGTTTCTCTTGCTGAGTTCAGGACCGTGGACGTAGGATCTGTTATCCGAACCACGTTAAAAATTGCTTGTGTTATTTACTTGTTTTATCGCATTGCATTTAACCCAGCTTTTAAATCATCGGCTTGCATAAAACGTATCTTAAAAAGCGCACGACCAAAAGACTTTACATTGCGAAAACACGTTTTCAAAAGAGACGACTCCGGGCCTAACACTTATCCGCACTACGGTCTCCGACCGGAGTTTCGTAATACCGACATCGGTCCGTAGAAGAGCTCGAAGCCGACTCACTTTGACCCCGTGATCGAAGGCTTATTTGGCACTCGTTCATCGGTTCCAAACATCGGCCTTCAGCTGACCTTCACCGAGAAAAAGAAACGAGCTCGTGTGTATTCACCCCCCCCTCTACACTCGACTTTTCGTCTCCGGACCAACAATTGGTATCAGAGCGCACGGTGTTCAACTGATCGCCGTTTCTGTAATACTGGTCCTCTCGAACTGATCCCGAAAATGTTTTCTCTGCACAAGCATCTCTTCATCTCATCCCTATACTTGTTGCAACATGTCTGATATGTCAGGTATTCGGATGGTGCCGATGTTCTCCGTTGAAAATTATACGGTTTGGCGCGTGCGTATGGAGGCACATCTTACGTCACTCCACGACAGCATGGCGGATGTTCTTGAAACAAGACCCATAATCCCCATGATCGACAGCATCGTATTTGCTGCTGGAGAAGGCGTAGGAGCACAGACAGGTGCAAAGATTCCCAAAGACAAATCTGCCTTCACACCTGAAGAGAAAAAGCTGCACAATCTAGACCGAGCGGCACGAAACGCTATACTGACTACGCTCAGTGACTCACACCTCGGCAGAGTGCAAGATTGTAAAATAGCAAAAGAGCTATGGGATGCTCTGGCTGTACTGAGCCAGGTAACCCCTCAGATTAAGGAGAACAAGCTCGAACTAGAGCTTCAGAAGTTCGACGCCCTTACTATGGAGCCAAATGAGACGATTGACGAGCTCAGTGTTAGATTCACAAACCAAGTCAACGTCATCAATGGGCTGGGGAGGATGTTCACCAATAAAGAGATGAACACCAAGATCTTAAGAGCGTTACCTCGATAGAAGTGGCTTCCATTTGCTACTTATCTAAGACGTTCTGATCTAAATTCTCTAACTCCTGATGTTATCTTTTCAGAACTAAAAACGGAGGAATTTGAGCATAGCCTACCCCAGAGATGCTCCAGTGCTCCAGCTGACACCCACATTGATCATGCCTTCAAGGCAACTGTCAAAGAAAACTGGAAACAAAAATACTTCATCGAGCAAGGCAGTAGCAGCTGAAACAAAGTCATCTGAAATATCTGCTGCTGATCAGCTCGCGCTGATGACTCTCAAATATCAAAGAGAAAAGGAGAGAGTCAGGAAGCTGAAGAAGTATCACAGAGATTCACCCTCAGGTAAGAAAGATTATCAAAAAAGGGAAGAATCTAATTCTACACCTGAATGCAGGAAAACAGAGCATGAAGCTGCTAGTCCTTCAAAGGACTCGGTCGGAAAGAAAGCGACGAAGAAAAGTCTCTACATGCTATAACTGCAAAAAGGAGGGACATTATCAGTACGACTGTCCCGAACTCTCAGCTGCTCAAAAAGCAGAACGGCAGGCCAGAAGAGAAAAATTCGCCAAACGAAGGCAGGCCTACATAGCCGGAGAGATATCCGATAACTCAATTGAAGAGGATACTTTCATGTATTCCTCTGAAGACGAAGCCGCATTCGTCGCAGTTGAGGAAACAAATACAAGTCCTGAAGAGTCAGCCGAATACAGCTTGATGGCAGGAGAAGAGACTGAGGTAAACTCTAAACCTAAAACAACCTCTTCTTCACATAGCACACATGACACATGTTCTGTCACAGATGATCCTCTAGACGTTGTGCAAGCGTATGATGAACTACTAGAGGAGCGATTCACCGAGCAGAGAGTTCGAGCAGAACGATTCAGGAACTTGAACAGGTAAAGGCTGAAAATCAGAGACTTTCTTCTAATTGTCAGGTCTCTACTGAGTCAATGGATCTAGTGGCGAGACTCAAGGAAGAGATTAAATCTCTTATGACTAAGTCTCAGCTTCAAGAGACTCAGATCTCAGTTCTGACCAAGGACAATTCGAGAAAGAGACCGAAATAGCTCAACTCGGTCGAAGCTCTCGGACGTACGTAAGGATTATGATTCACTCGAAGAAGTGACGAAGTCCGGAGAGGACTCGATGACCGAACAAGCACTTGGAGCTAAGGAGAAGTTGGAAAATATGCTCGAGCACAACGGCCAACCGGCGTGAAGGAAGGCCTTGGCTACAAACATGAAGCTTCCACTTCCAAGAGCTCAGACTTGCTGACTGATAGGTTCGTCAGAGGGAAAGTACAAACTGTTGTCACTCCACCTCAGGCGAAGAACAAACAGAAAATTATTGCACCTCAGTCGAGCAACCAGAAGAAGCAGCTGACCAATGGTTCCAGCCCCAGGACACCACGATCAAACTCAGGGGGAACCAAGAAGGTCAGATGGGCAGAACAATATAGAGAACCATGTATGAGCATCCGGCTCAGTACGGTTCATACTACTATGAGCCCAGGGTCAGGAGAAGCGCTAAGACTCAGAAGAAGAAAGCTCCTGAACCCAAAGTCAACAAGAAGTCAGTATCTCCAAGTCCTAAAGAGAGAGAAGCTGACAAGGTTCAGAAGAAGAAGTCTCAGACTTCTAAGGTTCCTAGGCAGATCTGGGTTCCGAAATCACCCACTAACCTGTAAGGACCCAACTGAACCAAAGGGTACCTAAAAATGTTTCTGTTTTGCAGGTGCATAAGGACCCTTGGATAGTGGACAGCGGCTGCTCGAGACACATGACACATCAGAAGAGCCTGCTGACCAACTACGTAAAAGAAGATGGTCCCAGAATTGAGTTTGGTGACAACTCCAAAGGCTACACAAGGGGATATGGAACACTGAACATTGGGACTGCCTCAGTTCCAAGAGTAACATATGTTGAAGGACTTCAACATAATATCCTTTCTGTCAGTCAATTCTGTGATAATCTTAACAGAGTTATCTTTGATGCTGGTTTCTGTGATGTTGTTGACAAATCTACAGGGAAAACAGTGTTGTCAGGCTCGCGGAAGAAGAACATCTATGTTGCAAACTGGAAAACCGCAGAACCTGAGGCTTGCTTGCTTGCACAGACTAAATTAAGTGACAAGTCAGGCTGGCTATGGCACAAGAGACTCAGCCACCTGAACTTCAAGACTATGAACAAGCTCGCAAAGAACTCTAAAGTCAGAGGACTGCCCAAGGAATCTTTTATCAAAGATAGAAATTGTGAAGCATGCCTGAAGGGAAAGCAGACAAAGAAGAGCAATCCACCTATTCCTTCACCTTCCACTGATGGAATCCTTCAGCTGCTCCACATGGATCTTTTTGGGCCAGTCTCTCCAGTGACTATAAGAGGCAAGAAGTATGCCCTAGTCGTCATAGACGACTACTCGAGATATACTTGGGTCATCTTCATCGCTAATAAGTCTGATGTTCAGACTGAGCTGCCTAATCTACTGAAAAAGCTCAGTGTGGAAAAGGACATCAAGATACAGAGGCTACGCTCAGACAGAGGAACAGAGTTTCTAAACTCAGTAGTTAAAGAGTACTGCGATAAAGAGGGAATTCAGCACGAGACATCAGCTGCACGCACCCCTCAGCAGAACGGACTTGCTGAACGAAAGAACAGAATACTCAAAGAAGCAGCAAGAACGCTCCTAGCAGACTCTGGACTACCCTCAAAGTTTTGGGCAGATACTACTGACACAGCCTGCTACACTCAGAACCGCTCACTGCTTACAATGCAACACATGAAGACGCCTTACGAACTGTGGAAAGGGAGAATTCCTACTATTTCTCATTTCCATATTTTTTGCTGTCCTTGCTTTATCCACAATAATGGGTAAGATCAGTTGAAAGTCTTTGACAGCAAATCTGATCAAGGAGTATTCTTAGGATACTCTCGGGTCAGCAAAGCATTCAGAGTCTTTAACTATCGGACTCTTTGCGCGGAGGAAAGCCCTCATGTTGTTTTTGATGAGTTTGTTACTGAGGACAGGGAAAGATACTGCGAGCCAAACATCGAAGATGTCGGCAGCAAGCTACGGGATCTCTGGACCGAATGATAAAGCCGAGAAGATCCAAGCATTGTTGGGATGATGAGTCAGACGATGATGAAATTCAGACTCAGTCAACAAGCAATGTAGCTGACCTGGTTGATTCTCCAGAACATAATCAACAACAGGTAACAACGATCGATGAGGAAGCCCCCGTGGTAACTGAGACCTCTACTGAGAATATAAACTCAGGGGGAACGTTAAATGTTCCTGAGCTAAATGCCCCTGAACTTGGAAACTCAGTAGATCCTAATCTTCTTACTGAATTGCTTCAGTCACAGAACAGTACTACTGAAATGCCTAATACTCCTACTGACTGTGCAGAAGTAGTATCAGAAGAAGAAGCCCGACTCAGACGCTCGTGGCTCGATGCTCATTCTTCAGATCTAATCATTGGAGATCCGTCAGCTACTATAAGGACAAGATCAAGATTAAGTCAAGGCGAAAGCTCACTTTACTCTTGTTTTCTGTCTACAGATGAACCTCAATCGATAGAGGATGCACTTAAAGATGCTGATTGGGTCATAGCCATGCAAGAAGAGCTGAACCAATTCGTGCGAAATGAAGTATGAGAGCTTGTTGACAGACCTAGACATCAGCACGTGATCGGAACAAAGTGGGTCTTCAAGAACAAGCGAGATGAAAACAACGTCATTGTCAGAAATAAAGCTCGACTAGTTGCAAAAGGTTACAGTCAAGCTAAAGGAATTGACTTTGATGAAACATTCGCTCTAGTCGCCAGATTGGAAGCCATTCGTCTTTTCCTAGTATATGCAACACATCAAGGTTTTAAAGTATATCAGATGGATGAGAAGTCAGCTTTTCTGAACGGCGTACTAAAGGAAGAAGTCTACATTGAACAACCACCTGGCTTTCAGCAGGGACATCAGGTGTACAGACTTAGGAAAGCTCTGTATGGGTTAAAACAAGCACCCAGGGCTTGGTATGATACCCTATCAGACTTTCTACTTCAGAAAGGTTTTCAGAAGGGGACAGTAGATCGCACTCTATTCAGCATAAAGTCAGAAGATGACATACTACTGGTGCAAATCTACGTGGACGACATCATTTTCGGCTACAGAAACGAAGTCATATGTCAGCAGTTTGAGAAAATGATGAAGGAGAAATTCGAGATATCTATGATGGGAGAGATGAATTATTTCCTTGGATTTCAAGTAAAGCAATCAGCTGAAGGAATTTTCATCAATCAGGCCAAATACACTCGAGATCTTCTCAAAAGATTCGGCTGTGATTCCAGCAAGCCAGTCAAGATCCCCATGAACACAAACTTTAAAATCGATCTAGACAATGAGGGAGCTTCTGTTAACTCTACTAATTATAGAGCTATTATTGGTTCTTTACTTTATTTAACAGCTAGCCGACCTGACATAACTTATGCTGTAGGTGTATGCGCAAGATTTCAGGCGAATACAAAGCGAAGTCATCTAGACTCAGCGAAGAAGATTCTGCGATATCTAAGAGGAACACCTGATGCTGGGTTATGGTATCCTGCTGATGATAATCTAACACTAATAGGTTATTCTGATGCTGATTATGCAGGATGCAGGATAGATCGAAAATCAACTTCCGGAACATGTCAGTTCCTAGGCAGCAAGCTGATATCGTGGTTTTCAAAGAAACAGCACTCAGTAGCTACGTCCACTACCGAAGGCCGAGTACATGGCTGCAGGAAGTTGCTGTGCCCGGATCCTTTGGCTTCGACAACAATTGAGAGATTATGGTATAACTCGGGATGAAGTGCCCATCTACCGTGACTCCACCAAGGTCAATAGCTATAACTCGGAACCCGGTTACGCATACGAGATGCAAGCACGTGGATATTCGACATCACTTCATCAGAGACCATGTCGAGAAGAAGGACATCAAAATGGAGAAAATCCATACTGATAAGCAAAGGGCAGATATACTGACCAAACCACTAGCTGAGAACAGGTTCAGAGAACTATCGGTTGAGCTAGGTCCGCTAGATCCTACCGAGACAAGTCGGTAGAAGCCAACTACCGATAATGATATACTTAGCAACAATTGGTATCAGTATGGAATCAGCATGACAGGTCAGAAAACTTAGTACAGTGACTCAGTTGGGAGATGCACACTGCACACAGCAAGGGGGAACATGGTCGTCAGCACAACCATCCTCCTGATAAATGATGGTAACCAGCTGATAAGTTCAGCTGAAGAGGTTTGCGTAGTATCGTTACTAAAATTGTTCAGAAGCATGCTGCATTTAATGAATCAGTCGCTTACATTCAGTTATTAAGGAGCATTTATTTCTTACCATTTATTATGTTTAAGGTTTAAGGAAAGGTCAGCAGGACCCTTCGCCTGTGTAATTAATGCTCTCTGTCGCGCATTTAATGCATGTCTTCTCACTTACCTTTATTACGTATATCTATAGTATTGGCGGCTAAGTAATCATACCCTCTATATCATTCAATCTTAGACGTCCATCGATTTTGAAATAATAAATTTGAACCATAGGATTCAAACTGAAGATCAAATCAACTTATACAAAATCTTTTCAACTTCGATTACTCCTCACTTTTCGCCATTCTCATATCTTAGAGCTTTTTCTTAGCGATTCAGTTATCTTCCTAAATCCTCATCCAAACCGCATTGCTTGTATATTCATTCAAGCCCTATTTCACGGTAATGTATTAATATCTGCCGATAGTCACCGACTTACTCTATTTTCAAGTCCTAACAATTTGTTTTGCGATTTCAATGGCGATAGTACAGACTCCCGAGAAGATGGTTGAGATCATGACCATCCGGGTTCAGTTTGAGCCGACGATGGCTCTCCGGCAGGTGGACCTTTCATATTTGGAGCCGGTGTTTGGCGCCCTTGAGAAGTCGTGGCGGCAACTCTTGTGTCGAGGCATCCCCGTTCTCATCTGCCGAGACAAGTTGTGGAGGCCTACTACAACTGGAAGTCGCTTGCCTCAGGAGGAGAAGAGGCTTCGTTTGTTTACAGTCGGGAAGTTGCCCCAAATAAGTGGAGGGAGGCTACCCACTCCTTCAACATCTCAGAGGCTCTCGTTCAAGCCTTTCAACTCCCCTCAGCTGGTATTTCTCCCATTGGTTATAAGGAAAGGGAGATAAATGATTACGTCCAAAAGTTCTGTGGACGCAGCGACATAGTGTTCAAGACCGGCGCTACAGAGGAATCTTTTGCTACCTCAGTACAGGGGTTTAGCTTACGTTGTATCTCATATTCTGACGAGCTCAGCTGGATCCTATGATCAGCTTTCTAAGCCGAGGATACAACTGATGATGATTATAGACGATGGAGTAGAAGTGAACTGGGCCGACTACTATACTACTCAGCTGAAGGCCCAAGCCCAGAAGTTCACTACTTCGCCTACTGGAGAGAGGAAGCTAACCAGTACAGGCAAGCTCCTATTCGGCACCAAGATGTCGGTGCTGATAGAGAGTGTGGTACAGAAACGTTCAGCTTTTGCGGACTCAAAGTCTTTTGATCTCAAGAGTATTAAATTTATGACAAAGGCTGGAACAGAGAAGTCAATTAGCAAGGGGCCACCTGAACCGAAGAGAGCTGCGTCTGCTCTGCCCCCATCTGTCCAAGTGCCAAAGAAGAGGAGGTTGGCTAAGACTCGACTCGCCGAGGTCACATTGGCTCAGCCACTTTCCATCATAGAGCCGGCTCCTCCTTCTACTCAAGAGGAGCAACTACTCGATTCGAATCTCGGAATCGAGGGAGCGACGATCAAGGACAAGGTCCAAGTGATCAGCTCTGAGGAAACAGAGTCTGACAAGAGGGAACCGTCACCCGAACCTACTGCTGAGTGGACAACAACTGACACCACTCGATTAGCGTCTTTGCAGTCGAGATTCAAGAAGAGATACCGAGAAATTGCCGAGCACGCAGATCCGGTTGAAATAGCAAGTAAGGACAAGAGCTCGATGCTCTTAAGGTTTCTCGCACTAGGACATTCTTATTGACTTTGCCAAATCCCAGCGAGTCACCGGATGAGCTGCGACGGAGGAGCAAGAGCTCCAAGCTAAGATTGGATTCGGAGAGCCAGCTGATGTGGCGTCCTTCGAAGATTTGAGAGCTGCAATGCTCTATTTACCGAGCTTGAGAGCTCCGATCCGAAACAGCTCCGCCCCATCTCCACCTTTTGATAAAGGTGATAATGATGATCAAGATGAGGAGATGGATGGCGGACCCAAGGAAGCGGACCGGGGGAGAATCTGCAGAGGGACAAACTCCCCAAGAGAAGAGCCCAACACCACCCATAGTCACATCGGGTGAGGCTACAACCGCTCCGAAGTACAATAGGGAGCGGTTGATCTCGTTCTACGAGCAGAGGCTCGGAACCAGCTCTTATCGAGATACAACCCATCGGTTCCGTGTCCTCACGTTACGTCAACAAGGGCTATCAAACGCCAAGGTGAGAAAAATCGACTCCTAGCCAAAGATGTTCATATCAAATGGGAGAAGTACACCAAGGCTCAGAACGAAGCTCTAAGTAAGTTGGCCGCCGACATCTCAACTCCTAAAGAGGCTTCTCAGCCAGATTTCAAGGAGATAGTTGAGCAGGCCCTAAGTGCTCAAAAGGCCGACTTAACAAGACACGAGTCGGTAGGCCGCTTGCCGCTCGGCATAAAACTTTCTCGGAGCGGTCGACTCGAGCCATGAAAACAGTTCAAGGCTTCATAGATGAGAGAAACAAGATAGCAACCATTTCTCTTCAAACAGCCATCCAAAGAATAAGCCGAGGCCTTAAAAGCCATTCAGAATGAAATAACATAATCAAATGATCAAGCTCTGCTGAAACTCCGTCAGGAGTCAGCCACTCAGTTGAAGAAATCTAGAGCTGATCAGGAGAAAGACTGGGAAAACTACTGCAACTTGGTCAGTGATTTTGATGACACAGTTACCCAGATCAAAGATTCTGTGCACAATCTGGAGCAGGACGTAAAAGCTATCCGCACCTCCCTGGCAAATATTGCTGATGCCAAAAAGGGGGAAGATATTGTGAAAGATGAACCTGATACGGATACAGCTGACGTCCAGATTCTTGAGGGACAGGCTCAGGAGGCAGGACCCTCCTCAGCAGCAGAGCCCTCAGCCGCAGAGATTCAGGGGGAACAGGCTCCGGAGGCAGGACCATCTACTCAGAAAGGTACATCTACTGAGGTCCTTCTCCTTGATTTCCCACTACAAGCCACCCCCATCTCCTCTTCAGCTGCACACATAGACGAAATCGCTCAATTCCTTGAAGAGCCACCGAAGAAGAAGAGTCTCAACAGTGCCCGCAGAGGTCGGGGAAGGAAATCGCTATCGAATCCACTACTCCTTCCTCCCCGGTCCAAGAAGTTTAAATCAAAAGCGGAGCAAGAGGCATTCGACCTCGGGAATAGCCCAAGAGCTGCAAGACAAGCCGGACCCGGGAGCGTCAGCTAGAGGAGGCAGCTGAAGCAGCGAAAAAGCCTAAGGGCAAAGCTGTCAGGGGCAAAGGAAAGAGAAAGGTCATTAATACAGTCGAAGAGCAAAAGAAGAAAGCCCAAGAAGATTTTGCTAAGGCTCTTCCGATCGAAATCAAAGCTACTTGCTCGAGTATTCCCATATCTACTCTTACACCCGAGCGGATAGCGAGAAGATCAAGAGACCTCGGGAGGCGACGCTGCAAGGACCGAGTCTCGGACGAGGAGACACTAGAGCGGCCGCTCTCCGTGAGAAGAAAAGGATGGCCGACTCCGGCAAGAATGAAAAGCCTATCTCGATAAGCCGGCCGATCCAAGAAAACAGATACCCGGAGGATCGAGGAACAGGAGGACTACTATCGAACTCCTCGTATGAAGCCGATTCCCGCACATCATGTGGACAAATGGGTACTCGCCGATCCGAATGATCAATGGGAGACTCTCAAAGAAATATTTGTTAAAAATCTGTATGTATGGGGCTTCTATCCGAAAGACATTCCGGCTGATCAACTGTTCGAAGAGTGTTTTAATGAAGTTTTTCCAGAACTCGGAGAACGGTTGCTGCCTATCATGAAAGAACTGAACATTCCTGTGAAAGCACCTGCATTCAGAAGATATCCTCTTCCCATGACTGCTAAAGGCATTATCATCACAAAGTCTATCGAAGAAGAAATTGAATCTGCAGCCTATCAGCATGAGTTACATCCGCATAGACCAGAAGATCAAGAGGAAATCTAGGTTTTGCGCAAAAGGATTTATAAATTTTACTGCCTGGACCCTCCAGCTGATCGCTCGGCGGATTTCAAGAAGAAGACTCAGAGCTTCAGACGACAGCAGTGATTTTCTCCTCTTTTTGTTTTTGATAATTCTTTGTAATAGTATAGGAACCTGTACTTTGACGATCTATCTATAAGAGTTCCTATCGCTTGCTAGACAATCGCTCATTGTCTTTAAGCTTTTTAGTGTCATGTTTTCACGACTGATCACCAAGTGATCTGACACACACTCACATCAGTTTCTCTGATCTTGCCTTTCTCTCACCTGCTGAATGCTGAAGTTCATTTACTCTTATCAGTTTTTCCTCAGATGCTTTAAGGGGGAAATTGTTGTCAGTAGGACAGTATCTTTGATAGATGTTAGAGTATAGAGGTTTTGGCATCATCAATTAGGGGGAAATTGTTGGATATGAGTCAGTAGATTGATACTCAGCTGTTCTAGGGTTAAAAGAAATTAGGGGAAATCATAGTAGTACTATGGAATTGAAGATCCCAAAACCGAGCTGATATCAGTAGATTAGTGTGTCGATAGGATTAGCTGATGTATAGGTTAGACTTGATGTTATGTTTATTGTTTTTGTCTAAGTCCTGTACGGGGTAGTTGTTGAACTGATCTTCTGCTGAAGATACTTTTCGAACCCCATGTCATCGTGTAATCGCTTGCGTTCTTCGTCGAAGCCGAATGCTAAACTCACCGGAGACAGCGCATCGGCCTTACCCGATCTCGGCAGAAGACATTATCAGCGATGGTCATCGGCGGAAGAACCTATGCAAGCACAATACCTTCGCAGTCAACCAACCGACTATCGAAGCTCACTTCATCGGCCGACGACTCGGCCCGAAGAAGACAGAGACGTATTCGCCCATCGTACCCGACGAAAGCGACCCCGCACCTTGAAGTCTTTTCGAATAGTTCAGCGAGAAGACATACAAGGTTGTTTGAACGGTCAACTCGACACTCTCACCAACTACAAACCTCGACCAATGAGAAGCCGACAACGCTTACCTACTCTACGGTAAAAGTTGCTCTCATGAACAGTGCATTAACCGCCCCTGCGCAACTAGCTCGAATTTATGGCCGTTTTCTTTGGAGGCTTGTGACACGTGGCATCGTCGTCTCCAACGGACATATGCCACAACTCACAACTATAAATAGAGAAGGATTTGAAGATTTCGAAACACGAGGAATATACGCGAAATCAAGGGAAAGCATTCAAGCTCACAACGCTCTAGAACCTTCAAGCTTATCCGAGAGACGAACTAGTTTTCATAGAACACTTCTTGTAGTTCATCTCTCTAGAGCTCTTTGATCCCTTTCTTCTCTAAACTAAGCTCATTGCTAGATTCATAGCTTAGATTCGAAGGAGTTCACATTTAGTGAATCGTTCTTGTTGTAAGAACTCCTTCTCAGTTGGAGAATATTCCCTCCCTTCTAAACTTAGGTTTGGATTGTAAAAGTCGCTAAGGACTATAACTTAGAAGGATCTGTCCTGCGTACAGTGTCCTTGCTGAGACTTGCTCAGATTAATCAACAAGTTTCTCCTGCTGAGTTCAGGACCGTGGACGTAGGATCTGTTATCCGAACCACGTTAAAAATCGCTTGTGTTATTTACTGTTTTATCGCATTACATTTAACCCAGTTTTAAATCATCAGCTTGCATAAAACGTATCTTAAAAAGCGCACAGCCAAAAGACTTTACATTGTGAAAACACGTTTTCAAAAGAGACGACTTCGGGCCTAACACTTATCCGCACTACAGTCTCCGACTGAGTTTCGTAATACTGACATCAGTCAGTAGAAGAGCTCAGAAGCTGACTCACTTTGACCCCAGTGATTGAAGGCTTATTTGGCACTCGTTCATCGATTGCAAACATCGGCTTTAGCCGACCTTCACCGAGAAAAAGAAACGAGCTCGAGTGTATTCACCCCCCCCTCTACACCTGACTTTTCGTCTCCGGACCAACAGCTTGGTTCCCTTTGAGCAAGAATGTCGCCTTTCGCTTGATGTAATTCTCTGAAGATCTTGCGGAAAGCTTGAGTCGGTAGGTATTTGCTCGTAATCGCTCGTGTGTGTTCTTGGTCTCATGAGCTTTGAATTTGAATTCCCTCTATTTATACAGGTGAGCCATGGAAAGATCCATTGGAGACCACGATCCATGTGTCACTCTCTTTTGGGTAGGTAACGGCTCTTTCAAAGATATCTGGCAGAGTTTTTTCCCTCCATTTATGGAAATATGTTGACATGCAGCTTTAATCAGAAAGTGGACAGCTGGCTGCTCGTCATTGGTCGAGGTATAGAAAGCAGTTGAGACACACAGACTTCAAGGCAGATCTGAAGCTGACTTCTCTAAATACTGATTTAACAAGTGAGATCACTTATTTAACAAGTGAGAGATTGTCTGGCTGTTGCTGAGTCTGACCTTGGTTCAGTAGTATGCTCGTGCTGAGTCCAACTCTACTGAAGTTCAACTCTAGTTCAGTGAACTGCTCCTGTTGAGTCCAGTTCCACTAACTCCTTTCAGTATGTTGCTCCTGCTGAGTCCAACACTACTGAGTACGAAAGCCTCTCAGTATGCTGCTCCTGCTGAGTCCAGCACTACTGAGTATTCACTCCATGGTACTGAGGCTGATAGTTTACTAAAGGATCAGCAGACAGAACTGAGCGCCTGAACCATGCTGAAAGAATGTCTACTGAGTCTGAAACTCTCAGAGACAGAGGTAATACACATACAACTCAATGGTTCACCAATGAAATTAGGGTTTGGGATCATTCAAATCTTCTAACACTATACTACTGAATCATCTCCCAACAATTTCCCCCTATTTGATTATGCCAAAACCTAATACTACAAACTGTCATAAACAAGCTCCTTACAAATATTACAAGTAGAATCAGTGGAGTTGTTCATCAAGTTCTAATCTACTGAGGGATACAGGAAGAAGTATCAGAACCTATACAGAGTATCTAACAACAATTTCCCCCTATAAATACTTATACAATAAATTTCCCCCATGCTTCTAACAAAAAGAGTATCAATCTAAGTAAAAACAGACAAACACAGATATCAGCAGTGACTGTGTGAGTCAGTAATCACTTAGATGATTCTGAGTGTTAAGCTTAAAAAATAAACAAGGCCATGAAGACAATAAGGTATTGTCGGACCAAACAGCAAAGATGTTTTACATATGAAAAGAAGTTCAGTACAGTACATCTCTTGCTATTCTAGGAAACAAAAACAAGATACAAAGAAGCTATCTATCTCTTGAATCTCTGGATCCTTGCCTTAAAATCTCTGGACTTCTCTTCTAGCAAAGGCAATCCATACATCTGAGCTTCTTCATCTTTAGCACATCAGCAGGGTCAGAATCAACTTCTAAGGCTTGGATAGCACTTCTGACTTCTCCTTCTATCACTCCAGTGTATAATGATCCATCAAGTTTCTGTGGAGGAGGCAGAGGTCTAGGAATAGGAACTCGGACATCTTCCTTGTCAGCTAAGGCTTTCTGGACTCTAGCATATATCTCAGGATTGCTCACCAGAAGCCATTCAGCAAAGGCATTACTCTTATGCATATCAGACTAGTACCTCCAGACGAAGTACCTCTTAATGAATTCAGCTTTAAGAGTTTCCCATTTCTGTGTCCGTTCCCATGGCATCCACTTGTCAACTCTTTTCCATCTGTGAATCTTTTGGTCAGTAGGCATACTTGTATGGAATTTCTGTGTCCTTGACAGTTACCCTCTCTCGGGCTTCTTTCTCTGTCCTCAGTCTCAGGGCTTCTAAATCAGCAAGCCTGAGCCTCTTACGAGCTTCACTGATTTGCCTCGCTTCTGCTATTCTGTCCAAGGCCCTGTCCATCGCGTCCCAAATTTGTTTCATTTCAACCTCTTGTTCTTTAGAGGGGACATAGGAGGGAACATGTTGTTCCTCTGACTCAGCAGGTGATTGAGATTTGGATTTTGAACCTGAAGTTCCACCCTGCTGGCCAGTCTTGGACTTATCCTGCTGCTTTTGTTGTTTAGTCTCTTTCTCGTCTGAGTCCTCTAGGAAGTCAGCAACCTCCAGGATATGTTTAGTAGGAGTCTGGGTTGCTGAACCCTTTGGTCTTGAGCCGCTTGGGCCAGTCTCAGTGCGCCCTACATCGCCTGCGCCTGAGATACCCTGGGCCTGACCTGGACTCCCTTGGGGGTCAGTGGGAGTTGATTGTCGTCCAGCTGCTCCACGTACTGACCTTGTCCCCCTTGGTGTCCTTTCCCCCTTTTTGGCATCATCAGCTGAGCCAGGGGTAGGGACCTGAACAATCTTCTTGTTCAATCCGTCAAAGGCAGATGCAAGCCCGTCCAAGGCCTTTTACATCGTCTCAAATCGTCGGTGGAGGTCTTTCCTCTCAACAATTAGATCATCAATATACTTCTTATGAGAGGAATCAACCAGTGTCTGAATATCTTGCAACTTAGCATCAGTCTTTTCTTCCATAGTCTTCTGAAGTGATTGAATTATGAGCTCTGAAGCTTGACTCAGTGAAGAAATATTTGCAGTGTGTGCTGAGTGAGCTGCCTTATAATCTTCCAGTAATTGTTTCTGGGCAGCTTCCAACGATGCTTGTTGCTTCTCAAACTCTGATCTCTGAGTGAGAATAGTTGAGAAGTCAGGAGCTGCTGAATTTTGAATAGATGTACTCAGCTCCTTCATCTCCTCACTCTGAGCAAGAGTAGATTGTTTCCATATCTTATGGATAGCCTTGGCCAGTAGTCGATTCTGAGCTCCTTGACTTCTTAAGGCCTTGGCGACTGTCTTGGACCGTCGGCTCTTCGAGCTAGGTGCCACCTCGAAAACAGACCCCAGCAACAGCTGTTCTGGGTCTGCGGCCTGAGAGGTTCCAGCTGCCGACTTTCCTAGAGGGAGGATGTTGAGTGGTAGTTCACCAGTTGAGGGTTGGGCACCCTCCTCCAGTTGAGTTCCCTCAACAGGCTTCTCAGGGCCTGTATCACTGGGCAGGTCCTGATCATCGGGATCAAACCCATCAGAAGGTACAGCTGCTGTAGGAATACGGTCATTCAAAATAGCCAGCATTGCCGCCCTTAAATCTTCCATCGAGCTGATGTCCGCAGGCTCAGAATAGCCTATCTGGTCGTGGAGAATCAACTCCTCCTCATGCAGCTGTTCGCAGGTATGGTGTAAGATGAGCTTGTTCAGTGAGATACGTTCCTGGAACTTGATAAGCATGTGAAGCCTGGCCTGCCTTGCTAGAGCAACCAAGTCAGAGTGACTTGAGATCTCCGGTATGGCCTCTGAGACTTCTCGGGAGGCTCTATTTTGAAGAGCTTCAGCCTCTAATTCGATGGTCTCAGCTTCTGAGCTTGTCTCCGTGTTATCTACTTCAATTGGAGACAAAGCTTTCTCAGCAGAAAGGATGCTGCTAATAGGTGGAACGTCCAGTAGGGTCTGAGAGATGGGTGTAGTCGGCTCAGCATCGACCCCTGTTCCACTGTCACTTCCCTTTCAGTGGAGACGGCCTTCTCCACTGAGACTGTTTTCTCAGAAGAGTTTGAGTCTTCTCATAGTCGGAATGGGGGAACGATAACTGCTCGTTCAGAGACTTTCTGCTTCTTAGATGGAGTCTTCTGAGCAGCTTTTGATGGTGACATCTTCTTAGTCGGAGTAGACTTCTTCCCTTTCTCAGCAGGCCCTGCCCCTATCTGCTATAGGGTTGTTGCCTTGCTATGAAACCTTATCTTTTTGGAGTTGAAATACGCCTTGTCTGCGTATGTGATGTGGTCAGCACCACAGAAGTCTTCTATCATTACTGTCAGCTTCATCCCATAGAGAAGCTTTCCCATGACAGTTAGGTTGTTCGTGATTCTATCGAACTTAGCAGCCTGAGTCTGAAATTCTTTCAAAAAGAATTCCGTCCATTTCACCTCGAGCTCTATCGTAAATGGCCATCATCATCCCGGAGCTTAGGCCCGGATACTTGGTCAAAAGAGCCGGCTTGGCTAGTAAGAATCTGAGTGACTATGTATGCCAGTGCTCTGTATCTCGGCAGCATGCAGTTTTTAGGGAATACAGCCCTGAACGTCGTCGGCTCACCGTAGAAAATCTCCAAATACTCATCGATCATGTCATCCTTATAGCCAACGACACTGATCCCTGAGCTAGGCAACTGAAAGCTCCTCTAAAGAGCTTGCTTAAGAGATATCTGCTTGATCTCTGAGTCAGCACGTGCGGGATCTATAACGTGATGGATAATGAAGCGTCCCAATATGTCTCTGTCTACTGAGTGGGAGTTCAAATATAGCTCTGAAACCTGACGCGGAAGGAAGAATGTTGGTTTCCTTGACAAGAATCCCTCGAGGCCTGACGCCCTCAGTGCCTCGATCACCTCCGTCATAATATCGAGTTCGCAGATGTCAAACTCCATGATTAGCTAGCACCAAACTCGGTCCATCTCGAGGATTTCTACTATGTTGGCCGGAGTAGAAACTGTAACATTCTTTGCTGCCGTTTCTAGAATCTGCAAAAACTTAATATCAGTATCGACAATATTTATTGAACATAAGTGTATTATACTGAATAGGAAATGAAATCTACCATAATAATTGCTGAGAAATAGTGAATGCAGTGTGCAATTAAGGATTTAATTCTCAGAAATTTCTAGGGTTAAGTTGTAGAGAGTGAAAATGGCGATTTTCTATCTTTTGAACGTGATATATATGATCAAGAAGATGAACAGTTTAAAATCAATGGTTCAGTTTAAATCTACTTTATGAGATGGACGGTTAGGATTTAATGTTATAAAATAGGCAATGATCATTGTAGCCACCTAAGTCAACTTACAGTTGTAAATAGCCAAAGAAGTAACTTGATACGACAAGCATTTAATTCGCGGCAAAGTTCAGCAATCTTAGCATAGAATGTCATGCATTGAATACGATGCTGAATTAGGATCATTAATGCATTAAATATTGTGTTGGCTACTGAAAAGAGATACGCAAACCTATCAGCTGAACATCATAGTCAGCTGATACCACGTGTAGATGGTTGCTGAATCTCCATGTACTGAATAAGTCCAGTACTGAGAGTGAACATTCCCCCTTGTTGAATGCTCCTCTTCTGAATCCTCTTACTGACTTGAGTCAGTAGGGTCCAGCAGACCTAGCTCTACTGAAAGTTCTCTGAATCTGGCTTCAGCTAGAGGCTTGGTCAGTATATCAGCCCTTTGATGGTCAATATGGATCTTCTCCATTCTGATATCCTTCTTTTCAACATGGTCACAAATGAAGTGGTGTCTGATGTCCACGTGCTTGCATCTAGTATGAAGTACATGATTCTGAGTGATTGCAATGGCACTGGAGCTGTCGCAGAAGATCGGCACTTCATTCTGAATGACGTCATAGTCGCGTAGCTGCTGTCTCAGCCAAAGGATTTGGGCGCAGCAACTTCTGGCAGCCATGTATTCAACTTCAATGTTTGAAGTCGCTACTGAATGTTGTTTCTTTGAAAACCATGAGATCAGCTTACTGCTAAGGAACTGACAAGTTCCCGAAGTTGATTTTCGGTCAATCCTACATCCTACATAGTCAGCATCAGAGTAACCAGTTAGTTCAATATTATCATCTGCTGGATATCATAAACCCATGTCAGGTGTTCCTCTGAGATAGTGGAGAATCTTCTTTGCTGAGTCCATATGGCTCTGCTTTGGATTCGCCTGAAATCGAGCACAGACACCTACAACATAAGTTATGTCAGGTCTAGTAGCAGTTAGATATAATAAAGAACCAATAATAGCACGAAATTCAGTATGGTCTACTGATACTCCCTCTTTATCATGATTGATTTTCATATTCGTGTTCATCGGGATCTTAATTGGTTTGCCGGATGTGCGACTTAATTTCTTGATGAGGTCTCAAATGTATTTACCTTAATTGATGAACGTTCCCTTCTCTGATTGTTTGACTTGAAATTCGAGGAAGTAATTCATCTCTCCCATCATTGACATCTCGAATTTGTCCTTCATCATCTTCTCAAATTGTTGACACATAGTCACATTCTTAGATCCGAATATAATGTCATCTTCGTAGATCTGCACAAGTAATATGTCGTCGTTCAATCGAATGCTGAATAATGTGCAGTCTGTTGTGCCCTTCTGAAAACCTTTATCAAGAAGAAACTCAAATAGGGCATCGTACCAAGCCCTGGGTGCTTATTTTAACCCATACAGAGCCTTTCTGAGTCTATAAACTTGATGTCCCAACTCAAAGCCTGGATGCTGTTCTACATAGACTTCTTCTTTCAGCACGCCATTCAGGAATACAGACTTCACATCCATTTGATAAACTCTGAAGCGTTGATGTGTTGCGTAGGCTAGGAATAGTCTGATTGCCTCCAATCTTGCAACTGGAGTGAAAGTTTTCATCGAAATCTATCCCTTCGGCTTGACAGTAGCCTTTTACCACGAGTCTTGCTTTGTTCCTTACTATGACGTTGTTTTCATCTCGCTTGTTTTTTAAGACCATTTAGTTCCGATATGTCGGGGTCTATCAATAAGCTCCCATACTTCGTTTCTCGTGAACTGATTCAGCTCCTCTTGCATGGCGATGATCCAATCAGCATCCTTAAGTACGTCCTGAACTGACTGAGGTTCTTCAGTAGACAAGAAGCAGAAATATAGTGCGCTTTCTCCCTGACTGAGTCTGGATCTTGTCTTTACACTACCTGAAGGATCTCCAATAATTAGATCAGAAGTGAGAGCGTCCAGCCACGATCGACGATGTTTTAACTCTTCATCTGAAATTTGTTCAACACAGATAGTAGGTGAGTTAGGCATTTCAGTTGTACTATTCTGAGATTGAAGTAATTCAGTTACTAGAGTCGGTCTGCTGAGTCACCAGGTTCAGGGGCATTCAGCTCAGGAACTTCATTTGTTCCCCCTGAATTATTATCTCAGTAGAGGTCTCAGTTACCACTTGGGTTTGTTCATCGACGTGAGTTACCTGGGATTGACTCTGTTCAGTAGAGTCACTCTGTTCAACTACGTCTGCTGTTGGCTGAGATTCGGTAGTCTTATCTTCAATTTCCTCTTCTGAATCATCATCCCAACACAGTTGGATCTTCTCAACATTGTCTTTCAAGCTCAGATCCTGTAGCTGTTTACTGATTCCTTAGATTCTGATTTTGAGTTTCTGCTCCTGTCTTCAGTAGCAAACTCACTAAAAACAACATGAGGGTTTTCCTTGTGCACCTACAAAATAGAATTATATTTAGGTACCCTTTATTTTTGATTTTGGTTCCTTAGATGTTAGTTTTGGAAACCCAATCTGTCTCACGACCCTGGTGGTCTCAGACAATTTCTTCCCACTTTGATCAACATACTTGACCACTGGACTGGTCGATGCTGACTTCTGAGGCTTTACTGGTTTAGGAGTCCTGCTCTTCTGAGTTGGTGGACTGCTGACCTTAGCCTTTTAAACGGCTTTCTTCTTCTTCTTCTAACTTTTGGATCCTCTCCTGACTATATAGGATCATCATAATATGACCCATACTGAGCTGGATGTGTCAGCTGTGGAGGTCCATACTGATCAGCCCACTTAACTCTGTTGGTTCCCCCTTGACTGAACTGGGGTGATTTTGAGCTAATCTTCTTGTCAGAATGCTGATAGCTAGGATTAGGTGCCTTCATCTTCTGTTTGTTCTTAGCTAAGGGGTTCAGGATCTCAGCATTGATAGTCTCCCCTTGAACAAACCTATCAGTCAGCCGATTCTCTGAGCATATAGAGGCAGATGAGGAGGCTCCATGGCTGAACCCGAGTCCCTCCTTGCAATGTTTTGGCTTGTTGTTGGCTAGCATCGCCTCAAACTTTTTATCAGCTCCCATGCACCGCTCTATCATCAGGTTCCTCCAGACATCATCACTCTTTTTAAGCATTTCATGCTCGGTCTGAAGTCCTGAGTACTTTTGCTTCAGTAGGCTCTGTTCAATATCCTTCTAAGTCAAGTCATTGGTCAGTACTGAGATCTGATCTTCTTGATGCTGAGACTTGGCCATCAGAGAGTTAATCTCCTCCCTGAGTCTCAACACAAGTCCTTCTGACTCAGTAGTAACCTGACTCTCCTGAGAAAGTCTCTGATTCTCCACTTTCAAGGTATCCAACTCCTGAAGAATCTTACTTAACTGCAGGCTCATCTGAATCTGCTCGTCGAGTAGTTCTTCATATGCGATCACAACGTCTAGATTCTCATCTGCACCTAAAATGGTGTCGTGTGTGCAGTGTGAAGAGGAGTTAAATGGTGCATGAGAGTTTACCTCATCCTCTTCTCCTGCCATAAGACATTTTTCAGCATCTTCTTCAAGCTCTAAGGCCATGAATGTCGCTTCATCGTCTGAGAGTTCACCGGCAATAAATGCTTGACGCTTCTTGATGAACTTCTCCCTTCGATCTTTTCATACTGCTCTTTCATGTATGCGAGCTCGGGACAGTCGTATTGGTAGTGTATGCGGCTTCTTGCGGTTGTAGCAAGAGGTTATTCTGCCTTCTTTGCTCTCACTGTTTTCGACTGTGCTGAGTCCTCCTGTTTCCTGCAATCAGAAGTATGCGGTTTAGGAGTGCGCTTAGGTGTATACTCAGACTTACTCTTTGAGTCTCTGACGACTCTGGAGAGCTTTATGCGCCTCTCCTTCTTCTTTTGATACTTCACGGCAAGCAGTGCATATTTCTTAGCTAGGTTTCCTTCTTGTAGATCGTTGATTGAAGGCTCAGCCTTGCTAGATGCGGGAGCTGATGTGTTAATTGATGCTTTGAAAGCATGGTCGATCTAAGTGTCAGCTTCAGCTCGCTGCTTCCTTTAGGGTAGATAGAACTCAAACTCCTCACCTTTTAATTCTGAAAATATATGATCAGGAGAAACAATATCAAGATCAGAATGTCTAAGCAAAGTAGCAAATGGAGTCCAATGTCCGTCCGGCAGTGCTCTTAAGATTTTGAGATTCATCTCTCGGTTGGAGAATGTATTTCCCAGCCTGTTGATAGTGTTCATCAGATCCGTAAATTTGACGTTGAGATCTTCAATCGTGTCGCCAGGCATGAGAGACAGTCTCTCCAGCTTCTGAAGTTCCAGTGCTAGTTTGTTAGCTTTGATCTTCTAAGTCCCCCGACTCAGTAGCGCCAGAGCATCCCAGAGTTCCTTAGCGGACTTGCAGTCCTGAACTCTTCCGAGATAGGAGTCACTCAGGGTGGTCAGTACGGCATTTCTGGCAACCCAGTCTAGATTGTGAAGCTTTTTCTCTTCAGGAGTGAAGAGCTTCTGTCTGTGGGGATCTTCTTGGTCACCATGCCGCCTCCTTGTGCTGGATCTTGGGTTTCAACACTATCAATCATAGGAACGATAGGTCCGTCTTCCAAGACCTCTATCATGCTATCGTGGAGGGAACTCAGATATGCTACCATTCTGACTCACCATACCCCGTAGTTCTCTACTGAGAACATGGGTACCATCCTGATTCCTGACATATCAGACATTTTAAATTGTGATATGAATGAAGAATGATATGAGGTGAAAATGTTTTCAGGATCCGTTCAAGTAGACCAGTTTCAGATAACAAGAGTCTTAGAGAACTCCCACTCTGATACCAATTGTTGGTCCCGAGATAAATGGTCAGGTGTAGAGGGGGTGAATACACCTGAAAACTTTCTCAACTTAAAATGCGAACAGTCCTTTTTAGGAGAGTGCCTTGCTGAATAAATTCAGTAGACCAGATAAGCTATTCTGAATCGTGTGGCAGAGTGACTGACTATACTGGGGCCTGCTAGCTGACTGATGTCCGAATTCAGTACCGTTCAGTAAGAGTTCAGTAGAGTGCGGAAATGTGTAGGCCCAATTCAGTTGAGTTAGAAAACGTTTTTATTAAAACTGTTTCAGTATCTTAGTGCAATCTCTTAAGCTTTGCTGAAACACAGTTGAATGATTTTGAAAGATATTTTCAGTATGAACAGTAATCAATGCAATAGTAAAAACTTAACACAGAACACAGCGATTTTAAAGTGGTTCGGATATCAACAATCCTACGTCCACTGTCCCGAAAAGATCAGGAGGCTATTTTATTATACTGAGTTAGTCTCAGTCGGTTTGTGCACTGGACAAACACGGATCTTGAAGATTATACTCAGCAAGTCTCAGTTTACAATTATCAAACTAAAGTGTTTGACAAACTCTCCAACTATGAAGGAGTTCTTTACCAGTAAGAACAGTTCAGGGATGAACTCCTTTGATCTAACCTATGGATATGTTCAGTTGAGCTTAGGTTAGAGGGAAGGGAACAAGGAAATGGCTTCTAGAGTGACGAACAGTGAGGAATAAGCTTCTCTGGGTTCGTGTTCGATCACTTGGATACTAGAGGCTTTAAATCTAATTCAACTTGGTTCCATTTGAGCAAGAATGTCGCCTTTCGCTTGATGTAATTCTCTGAAGATCTTGCGGAAAGCTTGAATCGATAGGTTTTTACTCGTAATCGCTCGTGTGTGTTCTTAGTCTCGTGAGCTTTGAATTTGAATTCTTCCCTCTATTTATAGAGGTGAGCCATGGAAAGATCCGTTGGAGACGACGATCCATGTGTCACTCTCTTTTGGGTAGCTAATGGCTCTTTGAAAGATATCTGGCAGAGTCTTTTCCCTCCATTTCTGGAAATATGTTGACTTGCAGCTTTAATCAAAATGCGGACAGTTGGCTGCTCGTCATTGGTCAAGGTGTAGAAAGTAGTTGAGACACACAGACTTCAAGGCAGATATGAAGTTGACTTCTCTGTACCTCGTATGCTCTATTGATTTAACAAGTAAGATCACTTACAGTCAAAGAGACTGTCTGGCCGTTGCTCAGTCTGAACTTGGTTCAGTAGTATGCTCGTGCTGAATCCAACTCTACTGAAGGTCAACTCTGAGTTCAATGAACTGCTCCTGCTGAGTCCAGTTCCACTAACTCCTTTCAGTATGCTGCTCCTGCTGAGTCCAACACTACTGAGTACGAAAGCCTCTCAGTATGCTGCTCCTGCTGAGTCCAGCACTACTGAGTCTTCACTCCATGGTACTGAGGCTGATAGTCTACTGAAGGATCAGCAGACAGAATTGAGCGCCTGAACCATGCTGAAAGAGTGTCTACTAAGTCTGAAACTCTCAGACATAGAGGCAATACACATACAACTCAATGGTTCACCAATCAAATTAGGGTTTAGGATCATTGAAATCTTCTAACACTATACTACTGAATCATCTCCCAACAGATGTCAGCAGCAAGCTACAGGATCTCACGCTTAATGACAAAACTGAAAAGATCCAGCATTGTTGGGATGATGAGTCAGACGAAGAAGAAACTCAGAACCATCCCACAAGTAATGTTGCTGACCTGGTTGATTCTACTAAACAGAATCAACATCAGGAAAAATGGTCGATGAGGAAGCCCCAGTGGTAACTGAGACCTCTATCGAGAATATAACTCCGGGGAGCGATTGATGTTCCCGAGCTAAATGCCCCCGAACCCGGGAAACTCGGTAGATCCTAACCTTCTTACCGAATTGCTTGATCGCGAGAATAGCACTACTTGAAATGCCTAACACTCTTGTTGCGTATGTAAGTAATCTCATAAGAAGAAGCCAAACTCAGACGTTCATGCCTAGACGCTCACTCTTCTGATCTAATGATTAGAGATCCATCAGCAACAATAAGGACAAGATCCAAATTAAGTCAAGGAGAAAGCGCACTATACTCTTGCTTCTTGTCCACTGAAAAACCTCAATCAATAAAGGACGCACTCAACGATGCTGATCCGGATCTTTGCTATGCAAGAGGAGTTGAACCAGTTTGTCCGAAATGAAGTTTGGGAGCTTGTTGATGGACCTGGACACCAACACGTAATAGGTACTAAGTGGGTCTTCAAGAACAAGCGAGATGAAAACAACGTCATAGTTAGAAACAAAGCTCGACTTGTTGCTAAGGGATACTTGTCAAGCGAGGGAATAGATTTTGATGAAACTTTTGCTCCGGTCGCCGCGATTAGAAGTCATTCGTCTATTCCTCGGCCTATGCAATACATCAAAGATTCAAAGTATATCGAGATGGATGTTAAGTCAACGTTTCGAGTGGCGTACTGAAGGAAGAAGTCTATGTGGAACAACCGCCGGCTTTCAGCAGGGACATCAGGTTTATAGACTTCGAAAAGCTCTATATGAGTTAAAACAAGCACCCAGGGCTTGGTATGATACCCTATCAGACTTTCTTCTTCAGAAAGGTTTTCAAAAGGGGACAGCAGATCGCACTCTGTTCAGCACTAAGTCAGGCGATGACATTCTACAAGTGCAGATCTACGTGGACGACATCATTTTTGAATGCAGGAACGTGACTATATGTCAACAATTCGAGAAAATGATGAAGGAGAAGTTCGAGATGTCCATGATGGGAGAGATGAACTACTTCCTCGGTTTTTAAGTGAAGCAATCACCTGAAGGAATATTCATCAACCAAGCCAAGTACACTCGAGATCTCCTGAAGAGATTTGGCTGTGATTCAAGCAAGCCAATCAAGATCCCCATGAACACAAATTTTAAAATCGATCAAGACAAAGAGGGAGATTTTGTTAACTCTACTGATTATAGAGCTTTTATTAGTTCTTTATTATATTTAACAACAAGCAAACCTGACATAACTTATGTTGTAGGTGAATGTGCAAGGTTTCAGGCGAATCTAAGCAAAGTCATCTAAACTCAGCAAAGAAGATTCTGCGATACGTGAAGGGAACACCTGATGCTGGGTTATGGTATCCTGCTGATGATAATCTTGTTCTAACTAGTTATTCTGATGCTGATTATGCAGGATGCAGGATAGATCAACACCTGATGTTGGGTTATGGTATCCTGCTGATGATAATCTTGTTCTAACTAGTTATTCTGATGCTGATTATGCAGGATGTAGGATAGATCGAAAGTCAACTTCTGGAACGTATCAGTTCCTAGGCGATAGTCGATATCATGGTTTTCGAGAACAAAGATTCGGAGCAACATCCAAGATCGGGCCGAGTATATGGCTGCCGGAAGTTGTTGTGCCCAAATCCTTTGGCTTCGACAACAACTGCGTGATTATGGTATTACTCAAGATGAAGTGCCCATCTACTGTGACTCCACTAGTGCAATTGCAATAACTCAAAACCCAGTTCTTCATACGAGATGCAAGCACGTGGACATCCGACACCACTTCATCCGAGACCATATCGAAAAGAAGGATATTAGGATGGAGAAAATCCATACGGATAAGCAAAGCGCAGACATACTGACCAAGCCACTTGCTGAGCACAGGTTCAGAGAACTCTCAGTCGAGCTAGGTCTACTAGATCCTACTGACTCGAATCGCAAGAAAATTCGGTACGACAAGTCGAAAAGTTAAATTCAGTACTTGATTCAGTAGGGTGAATCATACAGTACATAGTAAGGGGGAACGTGATAACTTCAGTATCACAAAATTTCTCCGGATCTGATTTGGAAAACAGTTGACCATCAGGTTCAGCTGAAGAGGTTTAAGTATTATGTTATGTACTTCATTCTGAAGCATACGTGCATTTATTAATTCAGTATCTTGCATTCAGTGGCATGAACCGCATTTATTTCTCGCTATAAATTCTTAAGGATAAATTCAGCAGAAACCATTTTCATTTAAAATTATTTATCCTTAGAACTGCCTGCCACGCATTTAATGCATGTCTTCTCACCTTACTCTAACTGTGCAAACCTTACGTGGGTCTAGTTTAGAGGCGGCTAAGTAATCATTCCTTTTATAATAACCGTCTAGAAAAAGCAAGATTTTCTCCTGGCCGTCTGATCTTAAAACCCTTGATATTCAAATCTTACAAAATCTTTACCTTTTTCACTCTAAACGTACTTTTACGCCATTACCGCCTTAAGAGAGTTTCTTGATCAAAATTCTGAACTGCATCTTTCTCTCATCAAGCTTTCTTAATTTCGGTAACTTATTTCTCCTCATAAATCTGTATCTTACTTACTCTATCTTCGAGTGCTGACATGTTTTTTGCAGATTTCTGATTTACAATGGCGTCTCTTGTACTGACCCTTGCCAACATCGAGGAAATCATTCAGAACAGGGTTCCGTTTGAACCCAGGATGGAGTTCCACCTCGTGGAGCTGCCTTTCATGGAGCCCATATTCTCCGCTCTGGATGCCTCAGGGCTTAAGAAGCTTCTCACGAAGCATCCCAAGGCGTACCTGCCTCGTCAGGTGGTGGAGTTCTTTTACAACCTGTGTCCCGTTGAGGACAAGAACGCAGAGGTGATCGTGATTCGGTATATGAGGGAGGTTTTCCCTCAGAAATGGGAGGAGAGCCATACCGACATCAGCGTCCTCGAAGGGCTGAAGTCCATATTTGAGCTTCCCGACAGCGGCATCTTCCCCATAGGCTATAAGGAGCAGAGCTCAACGATTACATCCAACGCTTCTGCGGACGAAACGACGTCTCCTTCAAAGCCGCATTCCCTAAGAACCAGCTTCTACCGGAGTACAGAGGCCTAGCGTATATCGTGATCCACATCCTCACGAGCGCTGCCAGTTCTTTTGATCAGTTGTCCAAGCCCAGACTCCAAATAATGATGGCTATAATGGATGGAGTAAGGGTGAACTGGACACAGTTCTTTATGTCCGAGCTGAAAGCTCAAGCTCCGAAGTTTGTTGCCACCGAGTCAGGAGAGAGAAGACTAATTAGTATGGGCAAACTACTGTATGGGACGAAGGTCTCAATACTGATAGAGGACTCAGTGACGAACCATGCGTCCTTTGGAGACATGAAATATTTCGAGAAGAAGCTGATAAAGTGTAAGACAAAATCAGCTACTGAGAAGTCTATCGAGCGTGGAGCCGAGCTGAAAAGATCATCTACTGATCTGCCTCCACGCACCAAACGGCCCAAGAAGAAGAAGCTATCCAAGTCAGAAGCTTCTAAGGTTGTCTCCCCACCGCACCCTCAGGTGGAAGACTTACAAGACACTGATACTGGCGTTGAAGGTACCACATTGAAAGACAAAGTTTAGCATGTAAGTACAGAGGAAACTCAGCAGGAAGAAGAAGATGTGCAGCTGAAGTTTTTTCTGAGCAATCGTCTACTGTTCAGCTGACCCGACTTCGAGCAGTAGGAGAGGTCTCTAACAGATCCCTGAAATCTCTCAACATCAGGATCTGGTAGACATAGTTGTTCGGGCAAGGACCCAGATGCTGCTGAGGTTCCTGGATTGGGATATCCTCGCTGATCTTATCCAACGAAGATGTCGTGGATTCCCTCCTTGCGGAGGAGCGGCAAATTCAGGCCGTGGATTGGGTTTGGAGAACCCTCTGATATTGCCTCCTTCGAGGAACTGCGTTCAGTCATGCTCTACCTATTAGTGCTCAGGTCCTCCTCCTCACCTGCCAGAGGTCCTTCGTCGCCAGATCACCATGATAGTGATGATGATGATACAAATCCCAAGGATGTAGAGAAGGGAGACTCTGCTGAGGGCAAGACTCCCAGCGAGAAGGGCGATTCACCACGTCCTCCTCCGGAATCAGGTGTTGCCCCAGTTACGTCTTCTTCAAGACAACAACAGCTCGCGGCCTCTGAGCAGAGGCTCGGTACCGCGTCCTATCAGATCAAATTGATAGGTACCGTGTCCTCAAAATCTGTCAACCGAGCAATCAGGAAGCAAGGAGACAAGAATCATCTTTTGGCTAAAAATGTGCACCTGAAATGGGCACAGTACATGAAGGCTCAGACCGAACGGGTTGACACACTTACTAGCAAAGTCAAGAAGATCTCGGATGCTACTCCTCCAAACTTTCAAGAAATCATCGAGACTGCGCTGGCAGCTCAGAAGGCGGACCTGGCCGTACAGTGTCAATAGTTGCTGGAAGCTCAGCAGAAGATATTCTCAGAGCAACTGTCTGCAGCACTGGCCAGTGTCCAGAATGTGATGGATGAGAGGAACAGGTTTGCGAGTTCAAGTGTCTCCTCAACACTTGAAACTCAGGCAGCAGCCCTGCAGCTCATTCAGAAGGAGATGAAAGACTCTCTCGACGCATCGCTCTTGCAGTAGCGAAATCAAACAGATGCCCAAATCCGACAGATCGGGAAGGATCAAGAGGATGACTGGGTGCATTACTATGATGCGGTCGGGGACTTCAACACCACTTCCACACATATCAAGACGTCTGTCTACACCCTTCAACAGGAAGTAGCAGCTATTAAAGCTTTCCTATCCTCGATAGATGATGCCAAAAAGGGGGAAGGAAAAGGGAAGTCAGTGCTGAAGGAGTCAGCAGTAATAGAGAGGGTACCGATCAAGGGGGAAAGTTCAGTACAAGTCGGAACCAGTTCTCTCCCCCTACCCTCTGTCCAAGGAGAGGCTCAGCCCATAGCTCCAGCAGAAGGGTCATCAGAGCCTCAGGCTCAGCCCGTTGCTCCGGCAGCAGGGCCATCTGAGCCTCAAGCGGCAAGACAGCGTGCGGGGCGGAGGATCGGGAGAAGGATCCTCAGCCCAGGCGCACATTGATGATGTCGCCCAGTTTATCGAAGGCTCTGAAGAGGATGAGGAACCCCTGCCAACCAAAAGGCCCAGAAAGGAGATTGCTACTGAGAGCACCCCTCATCCTTCTCCGTCGCCTAAGTTCAAAAGCAGAGAAGAGCAGGAAGAGCATGAAAAAAGTGTGGCACAGCAGCTGCAGGACACTCTTGACTATGAAGTCAGGATAGAGGAAGAGGCAAAACTGAAGAGAAAGCCAAAAGTACCTAAGGCTAGGGTGTCGAAGAAATAAGTTCAGTTGATATTGGCTCAGCAGAAGAAGAAAGCTACAAAAGAATCTGCTCCTGAGCCTACTGACGAATCTGATACCGACAACCTTCCTCTCGCTCAAAGGCTGAAAAATCTTCCTAAACTTACAATTGAGCAAGCAGCAGAGAAGCTCAGTTGTCCACTATCCAAGGGTTCTTATTCACCTGCAAAACAAAATTAATTCAAGTATCATTTAGGTTCAGGTTGGGTCCTCAAATGTTAGTCGTTTTTGGAACCCAAATCTCTCTAACAACCCTAGTGGTTTCAAACAACCTCTGTCCATTGCTGTAAACAAATCTCACTGTTGAGACCGGAGATGCTGACTTCTTTGTTGGCTATGGTTCAAGAGTTTTCTTCTTCTAAACCTTGGGACTTCTCTTGACTCTAGAATCATAGTAGTATGATCCATATTGCGCTCGATGAGTCCATTGTGGTTGGCCATACTGTTCAGCCCATCTGACTTTCTTGGTTCCCCCTGAATTTGATCTAGGTGTTCTGGGGCTTGAACCTCTGGTCATCGGCTGATAGCTCGTGTTAGGTTATGAGTCAGTGTTCGTTTAGATCATTACTAGGGGGTACTTGGAACTGATGTCAGTAGTTCATGTACTTACGACTTATTGTAATTTTAGTTTTAGGGGAAATTGTAGTGATTTTCATCGCTGTAGAATTGAAGATCCCAAAACATGTCCTGAACCCAATGTGTGTTTTGAACATGATGATGTAATAGGCTAGACTTGTTCTTATCTTTATTGATTATTTTGTCTAAGTCCTGTAAGGGGTTTTGTTGGTCTGAACTTCAGTAGAGAAGTTAAATTCCAGAACCCCATGTCATCAGTTTGTAGAGCTCGTGTCTTCAGGTCCTCCTGTTGTCTGTTCTCAGTAGAAGATTTCGTTCAGCAGACCTCAGTTGAAGATTCAGTACGATTATTTATCTACTAAATATTGTGAAGAGCTCAGTATCTTCAGAGTCACCAGTTGTCTATCCTCAGTAGAAGATTCTTATCAGCAGACTTAGATGAAGAAGTCAGTATGATCGGTCTAGATCTACTGAACGCATACAACTCAGTTGCAGATTCGACAAGGAAACAACTGCCCGTCTATTATCATTCGAATGTCAGCAGCGTTTATTCAATACGAGGTTCAGTGAGAGTCAACTCAGATGAAGACTGATGTCTGACAAGTCTCACCTACCACAAACCTTGGTCAATGAGAAGCAACCAAAGCCTTACCTACTCTGACGTTAAAGTTGCTCTCATGTACAGAAGCCAACTACTTTGCGGCGCTCTTTCGAAAACTTATGGCCGTTTTCCTTGGAAGTTTGTGACACGTGGCATCGTCCTCTCCAACGGATACACGCCTGGGTCACGACTATAAATAGAGAAGAGTCTCCAAGCTCAACGCACGGGACATCAAGGTATTACACGCTCATTGAATACAACTCTCTAGCGCATTAAAGTCGATCCAGCGAAGAACTTGCTTAGTTGAATATCCGTAGTTCTTCTCTCTAGAGATTCTTTAGTTCCCTCTTCTCTATCTAAGCTCCACTGTTTTATTTATAGTTTAGAACCTTCGAAGGAGTTCACTTTTCTGTGAATTATTCCTATTGTAAGAACTCCTTTATTGTTGGACAAAATCCCCTCCCCTTCAAACTTCGGTTTGATTTGTAAAGTCGCTAAGGACTATAACTTAGAAGGGTATGTCCAACGTATAGATTCCTTGCTGAGGCTTGCTCAGATGAATCAACAAGAACTCCTATTCTGCAGGACAGTGGATGTAGGATCTTGCGTATCCGAACCACGTTAAAAAATGCTTGTGTTATTTAATGTTTTACTGCATTGTGCTCAAACCGATTTACAAACTCATACTTTGCATAAAACGTATTTAAAAGCACCAGCTAAAACAACTTTGGTTTGCGAAAACACGTTTTCAAAAAGAGACGAAGTCCTACGGGCCCCACACTTTTCCGCAATGAACTCATCGACTGAACTCTCTATACTGACAAAAGTCATTAGAACAGACTCAGTAGTTGACAAACTCTGACCCGCTATCAAAAGGTTCTTATTTGGCACTGTTCACTCAGTTGCATTTCTCAGCTCAATTGACCTTCATGTTTGAGGAAAAACTTGTAATCAGGTGTATTCACCCCCCCCCCCTACACCCGACACTCGTCTCCGGACCAACAGCTCAGCTGAGGTGCTTTCATCTTTTGTTTGTTCTTTGCTTGAGGTTGGCTTGATTCCTTATTCTCTATTTTCCCTTTAACAAACTTGACATTCAGCTTTTCTGAGCCTTAGTATGTTGAGGTTGATGCTTTGTTTGTATATCCAAGTACTCCCTTGGTGAAGGCAGGTCGTTGTACACGTAGCACTCCCTCAAGTTTTTCTTTAGCTCCTAGGTTTTGCTCAATTATCAAGGTTCTCCAAACCTCATCACTCATCCTCAAAGCTTCATACTCAGCTTTGGCTTGTGTGAGCTTCTGGTTCAGACTGACAATTTCAGTGTCTTTCTCATAAATATCCTTGGTCAAAACTGGGATCTAATCTTCTTAGTCATCAGAGAGTCAATCACTTTCTTCTGTCTCAAAACAAGTTCTTCTAACTCGGTAGAGACCGACTTTTCGGTGAAAGTCTCTCGGTTTTCAGCTCTAAGGAGTTCCATCTCCTGAAGTGCCTTACTGAACTCAGTGTTCATCTGTATCTGTTCTTCTAAAAAATCTTCATAGGCTATAACCACGTCTAGAGGTTCCCCTACAGCAAAGCATGTGTCTTGTGTGTGTGGTGAAGAAGGGCATATTTAAATTAGAGTTTACCGCAACCTCTTCTCCCGCCATAAGACACGGTTCAAGTATCTCCTTCTTCTTAGATTGCCATGAATTCGGCTTCATCCTCGATGAATCAATGTAGATCTCTTCTTCACTTGAGAAATTTGAAAGCTCTTCGGCCATGTATGCCCCGCTCTTCTTGGCAAATTTATCACATTTGGTCCGCTTTCGGCTCTTTCCGTAGCCGAGAGCTCGGACATTCAAATTGGTAATGTCATGTCTTTATGCAGTTGTAGAACAATGAAGTTTTGTCTTTTCTTTTCAGAGGTCATTCTTTGCAATAGCAGTTGTTTCAGTGTTTCTGCATTCATTTTGAGAGTTAGACTCTTCTTTCTTGTTATGATTGGTTTTCTTACCATCGAGTTCTATTTAGCTATCTTCATCTTTCTCGAAGTTTGTCCTTTTCCTTCTAGTATTTCACGGCTAGAAGGGAATATTTTTCACTAGATTGTCGGCGGTTGGGCTACACATTGTGCTTGTTGTTGATTGGCTAGTGACTGATGGACTTACTCCTGGAGGGCCGACTGTTGCTTTAAATGTTTGATCCATAGACATGTCAGTAGGAGCGCTCACACTTTGTTGTGGCAGATTGTACTCAATCTCTTCAGCTTTAAGCTCTGAAAATACAAAATCAAGAGTAACAGTACTACGGTCAGATCTTCGTAGATAAGAAGCAAATGAATACTACTTAGGCCTAGTCAAAGCCCGTAAGATCTTGGTGTTCATATACTTGTTGGTGAAAGTCTTTCCAAGCCCGTTGGTGACGTTGATAAGATTTGTGAATTGCATGCTGAAGTCATCAATTGATTCGCCAGGAATCACGGTGAAGGCCTCGAATCTCTGCAGCTCCAGCTCTAGCTCTTTTCTTTAATCTGTGGAGTCCTCTGACTAAGCACAGCTAGATCATCCCAAAGATCCTTCGTCATTTTGCAATCTTGCATCCTCCCGAGCTATAAATCACAGAGCGTTGTCAGTATTGCATTTCTCGCAACTCAATCGAGGTTGTGTAGCTTTCTTTCTTCTGGAGTGAATGCACTTTTGTCCTTCGATACTTTTGCCCCTGTTCTGGCTCCTACGCCTCCCACAGCTGCATATTCAACGTTGTCGATCATGGGGACGATGGGTCCTGTTGGGAGATGATTCAGCAGTTGATTTGGCTGATCCCAAAATCCTATTCTGATTGATGAACCATTATGTTGTAAAAGTTAACACCCTTGTCTTTTGAGTGTTTCAGACTCAGTAGACTTGCCTTTAGCATGGTTCCGGCTCGGAAGTTTCGTTTGTTGTCTCTCAGTAGACCATCTGCCACAGTGCCATGGAGTGAAGATTTAGTATGGCTGGACTCAGCAGGAGTAGCATACTGAAAGGTGTTCAGGAGTCAGTAGAACTGGACTCAGCAGGAGCAGTTTACTGAACTTATAGTTTGGCCCTTAGTAGTGTTGGACTCAGAAGGAGTAGCCTACTAAACCTTTAGGACAAACTCAAAGAACGGCCCTGTCGGTTACTTTAACGGCGGCAGTGACTTCAAAGTCAATCTCGGTAGAGTTGTCCGAGGTCGTACATCGTAGAAAAGTCGCTTCAGTATCAACCTTGAAGTCTTAAAATATCTCAACCACTATCTGTAGATCGACCAATGACAAGCAGACAGCTAACAAAGTATCTGACAAAAGCTGCAAGTCAACCACTTTCTTGCAAAGTGTACCTCCATTCTTACGCGCCATATAGAATAAATATCTATTGAGAACATTGACACCATCCTAGTACCTGACATATCAGACATTATGGAGATACAATATAAGATGCGATGAAAGAAATGCAAGTGCAATGAAAAGCAATTTTCAGGATCTGTTCAAAGAGACCACTAGATTGGTGATTAGAAGAACACCGTTCTGATACCAATTGTTAGTCCAGAGACGAGTCTTTAGGTGTAGGGGGGATTGAATAAACCTGAGTACAAGCTTCAACTCGAACGTGAAAGTTAGTATTCACTGAAGTTGCTCACTAAAGGATTTAGCTTGTCAAGTTAACTTTCAGATCGCGTGGGCAGAGTGGTTCGTTCTACTGAATCACGTCTACTGACTTCAGTCAGTGTATGGTAAACACATTATACGAATCTATGCGGAAGTGTAGGCCTGAATTTTATCATCTCTTAACTTGAAAAATGTTTTTAATGAAATCTGGTTAAGTCGTGCTTGTACGTCAATTCAACTTTACTGAAAATCTAATTTATGCTTTGTAAACAATTTTATGCGGTATGAATAGTAAGCAATAAAATAGTAAATGCACAACGATTTTTAAAGTGGTTTGGATAAGCAAGATCCTACGTCTAATGTCCTGAACAAAGTAGGAGGTCTTGATTTTTTACTGAGTAAGTCTCAGTCGATCTGTACACTGGACAAATACTCTACTTATAGTCACAGTGACTTTACAATTTTCAAACACGGGGTTTGATTTTCTCCAACTAGAAGGAGTTCTTACTATAAGAACAGTTCAATAAAATATGAACTCCTTATGTCTTCTTAGTGCCTGATCTAACAAGGGTAAGCTTAGAATGGGAACTAGATGATCTCTAGAGAATGGGAACTTGATGGTCTCTAGAGAGAAGACCAAGAGAATGGGAACTAGATGATCTCTAGAGAGAAGAATTAAGAGTGTTTGATCTGAGCTGTGAGTTCTTCGCTAAGTATACTTTAAGTTCACTAGAGCTTGAATGCTTGAGTGCTTTGAGATCTCAGTGTCTTCATCGCTTGAAGATCAATCTCTATTTATATTTGTGACTCATGAAAAGATCTGTTGGAGGAGACCTAGCCACATGTCAAAACGCGACAAGGAAAATAGTCATCTTGAATTTGAACATTACTGTAGAGATTCTCTCTTTTTCAGTCTTGAGGGCAGCTTTGTGTCAGTACAAGTACAGTGCTAGCAGCTCCTTATTGGTCGAGGTTGGATGTTAGGTAAGGCTTGTTCAAACTCCAAAGCAGATGATGAGTTGACTTCCTGTGATTCCTCAGAAACTTTAACTGAATTGTCATCTACTGACATTCTTCTGAGATGATCAGCTTATTGACCGCTTCCTTCATATATTCAGTAGGTTCTGAGCAACTATACTGAGTCTTTAGTGCTGAATCCGACTGGCTGAGAAGATGAGATTTACTGATTCTATCAACTACTGAATTCTATCTAGTCTACTGAGTTCCTAACAGGCTGATTTCAGCTAAACTATTACATTATAGGCTTTCATCACGGGGTTTTGGGATCTTCAAATCTTATCATATTGAATCACATTCCCAACACTGTCTATCAAATTGTACTGGTTACTTTTCGGTCTCAAACAACACTTGACAAGATCAAGAAGCGTTTAAGCTACTTGGAAACGAGAAGTTTTCTTGATATCAGCTTCAAAAATATTGAAGAAGGTGCTTATATTAGCTTGTGAAATCTAATAGATCTAATTTCTCAACAAACTTTGTAAGATCATGAATATTGAAGACTCGGTAGCCACCTCTATGGTCGAAAGTCGAGCTCAGCTTTAGCAACTCCAGTGAAGCTTCATTAAACCGTAAATCCATTTCATGCAAAAAAAATACAGTATATGGTATGTTGGGAGATGATTCAGCAGTAGATTGTTTAGAAGGTTTGGATGATCCCCAAACCCTAATTTGGTTGGTGAACCATATCGTTGTATTTGTAACGCCTTGGTCTCTGAGAGTTTCAGACTCAGTAGACTTGCCTTCAGCATGGTCTAAGCTTAGAAGCTCTGTCTGCTGAATCTCAGTAGACTATCCGCCTCAGTACCATGGAGTGAAGACTCAGTAGTGCTGGACTAAACAGGAGCAGCATACCGATAGGTGTTCAGATTCAGTAGTGCTGGACTCAGTAGGAGCAGCATACTGATAAGTGTTCAGATTCAGTAGTGTTGGACTCAGCAGGAGCAACATACTGAAAGAGTCAGTAGAACTGGACTCAGCAGGAGCAGTTTAGTGAACTCAGAGTCGACCTTCAGTAGAGTTGAACTCAGCAGGAGTATACTACTAAACCCCAGGTCAGACTCAGCAACGGCCTGACAGTTTTTTTAATAGTCAGTGGTCTTCAAAGTTAAATCAGTAGAGTTATCTGAGGTCATACACATCAAAGAAGTCAGCTTCAGTATCTGCCTTGAAGTTTGAATGTCTCAACAACTTTCTACACCTTGACCAATGACAAGCAGCCAGCTGTTAAAGTACTGGTAAAAAGCTGCAAGTCAACCACTTTCCTGAAAAAGAGAGTGGACTCTGCACGATTTCAAAAGAGCCATTAGCAACCCCAAAGAGAGTGACACGTGAACATTTCGTCTCCAACGGATCTATCCATAGCTCACCTCTATAAATAGAGGGAAAATCAAATCGAAGAACACACAGAATACACAGAACATACGAGCATTGAATGAATAAGAACACAAGCTTTCCGCAAGAAATTAAGAGAAAACACTCAACGCGAAAGGCACTTACACTGCTCTAGGGAACCAACCTTTATATAATTAAAGTCTCTAGCATCCAAGTGATAGAACACGAACCCAGAGAGATTATTCCTCACTGTTCTTCACTCTAAAAGCCCTTCATTGTTCCCTTTCCCTCTAACCTAATCTCCACCGAAATATCTATAGCTTAGAACGAAGGAATTCATATCTTGAATTGTTCTTATTGTAAAGATCTCCTTCACTGTTGGAGAATCCTTCAAACATCCTTGTTTGAATCTTGTAAACTGGGACTTGCACAGTATAATCTTCAAGGCCGTGTTTGTCCAGTGTACAAACCAACTGAGACTAACTCAGTATAATAAAATAGTCTCCTGATCTTTTCAGGACAGTGGACGTAGATTTTGGATATCCGAACCACTTTAAAAATCACTGTGTCTTTTATTGTTACATTTATTTACTTGTTCATTCCCAAAACCCGTTTACAAAATCATACAACGAGTTTCGGTAAAAAATATTATTTGAGTGCACTAATCTATCGAACAGCTTTTTTACTAATAACGTTTTCAACTCAACTGAATTGGGCCTACACTATTCTACACCTACTGAACTCTTACTGAACGGTACTGAATTCTGACATCAATCAGCTAGCAGGCCTCAATATAGTCAGACACTCTGTCCACGCGATCCAGAACAGCTTGTCTGGTCCACTAAATTTATTCAGCAGACATTCTCCAAAATTAGACTATTCGTGTTCAACGTTGAGAAAAAGTTTTTAGGTGTATTCACCCCCCCCAACACCAGAATGTTCAACAATTGGTATCAGAGTAGGAGTTCTTTAAGGCTCTTGTTATCTGAAACTGGTCTACTCTAACGGATCCTGAAAACGTTTTCACTGCATATCATTCTTCATTCATATTATTACCTAACATGTCTGATATGTCAGGAATCGGAATGGTACCCATGTTCTTAGTAGAGAACTACGGGGTATGGCGAGTCAGAATGGAAGCACATCTAACTTCCCTCTACGATAGCATGACAGAGGTCTTGAAAGACGGACCTATCGTACCTATGGTCGATAGTGTTGACTTTCAGGAACCAGCTCAAAAAGGAGGAGCGGTGACCTGAAAGAAGGTACCATAAGACAGGAGCCTCTTCACTCCAGAAGAGAAAAAACTTCACAACCTTGACCGGGTAGCCAGAAATGCCATTTTAACCACACTGAGCGACTCGTACCTCGGCAGAGTTCGGGGCCGCAAGTCGAGCAAAGGAACTCGGGATGCTCTAGTGGCTACCGAGTCGGGGGACTCGGAAGATCAAAGCTAACAAGTTAGCGCCGGAACTTCGTAGCCGGGAGAGACCGTCACTCATGCCCAGTGACACGATTGAAGATCTCAATGTCAGATTTACGGATCTGATGAACACAATCAATGGGCTGGGAAAGACGTTCTCCAACCGAGAGATAAATCTCAAGATTTTGAGAGCACTGCCAGACGGACATTGGACTCCCTTTGCCACATTGCTTAGACATTATGATCTTGATATTGTTTCTCCTTATCACATATTTTCATAATTAAAAGCTGAGGGGTTCGAGTTTGGTCTGCCGCAGAGGAAGCAACGAGCTGAAGCTGACACCAAAATAGATCATGCCTTTAAATCATCAGTCAGCATAACAGCTCCAACGTCTAGCAAAGCTGAACCTTCAACAAGTGACTTACAAGAAGGAAGCCTCGCTAAACGATATGCAGTGCTTGCAATCAAGTACCAAAAGGAAAATGAGTGGTGCAGAAAACTGTCCAGAGTCGTCAGAGACTCAAAGAGTAAGTCTGACTACTCACCTAAACGCACTCCTCAACCACAAACTTCTGAATGCAGGAAACATGAAGATTCTGCACAGTCGAAAGATAGTGAGAGTAGAAAAGGCAGAGTCACCTCCTGCTACAACTACAAGAAGCCAGGACACTATCAATACGACTGTCCTGAGCTCAGTACACCTGAAAGAGCTGCAAGAAAAGCTCGAAGGGAGAAGTTCATCAAGAAGCGACAAGCCTACAATGCTGGTAAACTCTCAACGACTCAGAAGAAGTCGACTCCTTCATGGACTCATCAAATGATGAAGCTACCTTCATGGCCCAAGAGCTTGAAGAAGATACTGAAAAGTGTCTGATGGCAGGAGAAGAGGATGAGGTAAACTCTCCAGAACTATTTAACTCTTCTTCACACTGCACACAAGATACTATTTCAGGTGCTGATGAGAATCTGGACGTCACGATTGCCTACGAAGAACTACTCGACGAGCAGATTCAGATGAGTCAGCAGCTCAGCAAGACTCTTTAGGAGTTGGATGTCCTGAAAGTGGAAAATCAGAGACTTTCTCAGCAGAATCAGGTTGCTACTGAGTCGGAAAGACTTGTTATGAGACTCAGGGAGGAGATTAACTCTCTGATGGCCAAGTCTCAGCAACAAGAAGATCAGATCTCAGTACTGACCAAAGACTCAACTCAAAAATATATTGAACTGAGTCTGCTGAAGCAGAAGTTCTCAGGACTTCAGACCGAGCACGAAACTTTGAAAAGAAATGATGATGTCTTGAGAAACTTGATGACAGAGCGTTACATGGGAGCTGAGAAAAAGTTTGAGGCAATGCTAGACAACAACAAGCCCAAACACTGCAAGGAGGGACTCAGGTTCAACCATGAAGCCTCCACATCTGCTTCCACACGCTCAGAGAATCGGCTAACTGATAGGTTTGTTCAAGGGGAGATGATCAATGTTGAATAACTAAACCCCTCAGCAAAGAACAAACAGAAGATGAAAGCACCTCATCCTAGCTATTAGAAGACTGACCTAAAGCTCAGCTCAAAATCACCCCAGCACAGTCAAGGGGGAACCAGCAGAGTAAAGTGGGCTTATCAGTATGGACCGCCAAAGCTGACACATCCAGCTGAGTATGGGTCATATTACTATAATCCTATTGTCAGAAGGGGTTCTAAGAGTCAGAAGAAGAAAAAGGTCGTTCGGAAGGCTAAGGTCAACAGTCCACCAACTCAGAAGATGAGGACTCCTGAACCAACAAAGCCTTAGAAGTCAACTTCACCCAGCCCCGCGATGAAATATGTTGACAAAAGTGGAAAGAAAATGTCTGAGACCACCAAGGTCGTAAGACAGATTTATTCTTGTCTAGGGCATCAATATCAGAGCCCCATCTTGTATCATTTGGATCATTTCAAGTAAAGTTGTAAAGAGATATGAATCAAAGGCCCATCTTGTATCATTTGGATGTGGTATGCTTCTGATTTGATTCTTCCCTTTTCTTGTATCAAGTTCATCTTGCTTTGTTTCTTCTTCTATTTGGATAGCTCGAGCAATTTGGAGCTGGTCATGGCGTTTTAAAGAAGAATCAACTACACTAGTAATCAAATTGACTATTGAGAAGAAATTTTAAATAAGAATAATAGTTTTTGCTGTTGCTACTAAAATCAATTGTAAGCGATGAGCAAAACAATGAATGTAGTAAGCATATAGGCACTCATTTGTATATAAAGCTTGTAAACCATTCCACTCTCCACGCATATTACTTGCACCATCATAACCTTGTCCTCAAATGTTTTGTATGTCATGATTATGATAAGAGAGTGTTGGGATTTAGTAAACTGGAAGCAAATTTGATGCTTGTATATTTTTCTTTTCACTATTTTATTCTCCAATATGATATATATATATATATATATATATATATATATATATATATATATATATATAGGAAATTGATCATATAAGAACCAAGCATTTTAATGAGAACTAAGAACTAATTATATTCATTGATCTAATTGAATCAATGATTATCATCTAATTAATTTGCTAATAAGTTTATTAAATGTAAAACATCGAAAATGCTATTAATATAAATTTAGATTTATCAACTCCTAATAAATCGTGCCTATATGGTATGGGATTTTTTGGATAAGGTAGGTCAGTTACTATTTAATTTATTTCCTTGAATAATTTATTGAAAGACCATAAATAATATTTTAATATTTTAGTTTATTAAGATTGGATCGAAAGCTTTTTTTCTAAAAAAATGCAGGTAATTTCATCATTAATTGAATTATACATATTCTTTATTGGTAGATGCATATCATCAAATTCATAAATGCATAATATGAATTTGTTTCTATATATTGTTATGTTATAATATAATATATTTCTGTTATTATTTAAATATAATAGTTTTGTATGTTATAAAGTATTCATTATATTAAATTATCAATTAATAATGTTAATGAAATTATAGTTTTTTAATTATATTATTTATTTATAATATTATTAATTCCATGCTATATTAATTATTAAAATATGCATTGAAAAGTATGCCATAATACATAAAAAATTATACCATTATGTATCAAGCTCTCTACCATAATGCATCAAACATTTCGATTTATTATGCATCAAGATATCTACCATAATGCATAGCATAATATAGAGTTATGCATGTCCAAATTTAATTTTTATTTTTCCAATTTTAGGGTTTAGAGAATGCATCAAAATGTGCAGATATTCGATATATACATATTCTAAATCATAAAAAATGAGATTTCTCTTAAACGGTAGTGCTTCACCCGTTGTATGGCTTATTTACATGTATCATTAGTATAGATGCATATATACAAACCAAAATATGCATGAAATAATATTTGGACTTCACATATTTGCACAAAAAAAAAAAAGCATAATGCATCAAATTATACAAATTATGCATGTTATATGGGGTCTAATATTTAATTCCAAGACTATGCACAAAACAAATAAAGACCGAAAAAGCTAATAAAAATTAGGACCGGAAAGTGAATGGCTATGCTTGTTCAAGAACAATTGAGCCAATAGTTACAATAGGTTTTGCGCCGCTATGAAATACTAAAGATTGGCAGTGGGGACGGAACCAGATTCCATAAAAGGCGTTGTTTGGGAGAGGCAAGAAGTATCAGACCGAAAACACCCATAAAAATTTGTTCTTTTAGTTGTGGACGCCCATGTCGATACCTTGGTAGGACTCATCAAGAAGTCTCCATTATCTCCCCTATTCATTTGCTCCATGAAATTCACGAAATGGGAATGTAGAAACTAATTGCAGAATTTTCGTTGTTTTCTAAAATATCAGTTTTGGCGTATAATATTTGTTACAAATTTACACTTCAAATATTAATAATCATTAAGATAATAATAATAATAATGTTGATTGAAATCTAGCCATAGATCCAAACTAAATCTACAATATATGTAACGCCCCGAAATTTTCAATATAAAATGCATTGCATATCTATTCATGTATGTTATCGAGTGTTTTAGTTATGTAAGTCGCGCCTTAGAAATTTAAATGAAAAATTAAAGCATTGATCTTATTTGTCATTAAATCATTTTTGTTATGTAAATTTATTTTGAACTTTGAATGTATTTGTTTATATCATATTATGATTATATTGTTTATTTATTTATCTAGAAATCATGTTAGAATTATTAGGAAAGAATAATTTTTATTTATTTTGAATTTCCTAAACCTACTAGGATTCATAAAAGAATATAATATTTATTATGGTATTAAGTTATTAGGAGATAATTTTATATTATATTTTATGATTAAAATAGATATTTTATGTGTGATATAAATGTTTTAGGATAAAATCTAGTTGTGGTTATCCATATTCTAATTTATCTAAGATTGAATCTCTTATATGATAAGTAATAGAATAAATTCTATATAATATATATATGGACGAAAATAATTATGGATAAAATATATTTGAAACCTTATTTTATTAGGGATGTTTGGATAATGATTTTTAGGCTTATAAATACCCTTAGTCGCTCATAATATAGCATCCCATAATTTTTTTGAAAATCTGTCAAGATATCTCGCGAATTGTTTCAAGAACTATTTCCATATCTTCCCGTCGTCATCTCGTCGTAAAAATTTATGGTCGTCTTCATAGGTATGTCTAGTATACTATATTATTTTTGTAGAATTTTCCAAACATGAGAAATATTTGTTAAAAATGTTTTAAGTCTCATGAGAACAGAAATCTGTCCTGGAATTTTACCTTTTCTGCCGAGAGTTCCAAGGCCAAATACACGATCTTAAGATACTTGAAAAATTCCAGAAAAATTAGAGATACAATTTAGGATGTCTTTGAGATTTATGTAAATTTGGGGAATTTTTAAACAAGTATTTATATTTTTAATGAATTTGTACTTTTACACTACCGAGAAACCATGCTCTCCGGATAGGGCTTAGTAAAATGTTTTTAACTTAATTCTTTTTCATAAATACTCTAAACATGTAGGTATTTGTAAAAATAGTTATTTAGTATTTTAACATATGTGTATGAAAGCAGTTTAATACAAATGTCCGGGTAGTCAGTCGGAGCATGCATTTTCGTATTCAGTTTTTGGTGGAAACTATTCTGCATTTTATGAAGTCGTTACTTATCTATATGGATTGAAATTTTGACATGATATTTCTACGTATGTCCCCTAGATTTTTGTTAAATCTTAGAATTTTTAAAATATGTTTAGTTCCCGAAGCTTATAGTTAAAGGTCAGTAGGTCGAAACCGCCTTTGTTGACGCAAAGAATCTTGTTTTAGTTATAACTCTTAGAGGACTTATTATTTTGATATGAAACCAAACATGGTATGATTTAGACTCATTAAGGAATCTATATGTAGAAAATTAGAATTTATTGAATGAATTCATGTTCTGTCGAATTTTTTTAAATAGGTATTCTCACAAGTTAATATAGAACATTGAAACCTAATTACACTAATGAGTATATATATATATATATATATATATATATATATATGATAATGTTTGTAACCTAATGACTATGAGGTATTGATGTATATGTAAAATACATACACGACTTTCATGAATCATTAATAATTATCAATTTTCATGCTAGGATTGGCGCGCAGGATTTAATCATTTGATATCCATAATTTTTCATTCAAAATCAAGGTTAAGGTGGGGAAGTATTCTTACACTACATTTATCCTTATTATATTTTATGCTCGATATTTATGAGTTAATGTCAGGCATGATAAGGAAGGATCGAAGTTGATCCGCGATCAAAATTGATCGGTATAAAGGTTTATGGTCGAAGTTGGCCGCGATCGAAGTTGATCGGCGATCGAAGTTGATCGGTTCACATGTTTATGGTCGAAGTTGATCGGGATCGAAGTTGATCCGTTTTTAAATGTTAGAGTCGAAGTTGGCTTGGTGGTCTGTGTGACTACGTAATTCTTACATGTTCTAATTTTCCATAATATATAGTTTAGATAAGTGTATTTCCCACTGAGTAGTCGTACTCACCCCTATCATTTTAACATATTTCAGGAAATGACTCGGCCGATACGTAGAGGTGTTGGTGGTGATGGTCACGTGAGGAAGAATTTAAGAAACTTATTATTGCATTAAACTAGTTTTATTATGAACTGTGCATTTTATTTTCGAGAACTAGTAGTCGTATTTATTTTTATTTAAGACTTCCGCTGAGCATGAAAATAAATTGAGTTTTTCAATGATTCTTTTCAATGAAAATGTTTTGAAAGAATTGAAATAAGCATGTTAAGTATGAAGTAGCGTCCCTAGTTAAGTTATGAAAATTGGGGCGTTACAATATATATTGATTCTTAGTTCTCACATAAGGGTTGGTTCTCATGGGAACCATACCCTATATATATATATATATATATATATATATATATGGAACTTGATCATATAAGGAGGTTTAAAATAAGAAATAAGAAGGAAACATAGCCCTCCATTTTTTAAAATCTATGATTGTGATTATTTTTAAGATATGTTTTTATATAATAATTTATTATTGATGAACATATCATTAAGGTATTTATGTCCATTTAATTTCCTTTATTTGTGTAACTGTTTCTAAAGCTAATCCTAAATTTCATCATTTCCTTTTTTGAGTAATTGATTCTCTTTCTAAAAGAACACACGTAATTTCCATGTTAAATAAAATTTAGGATTCTAATTTGAGTTCAAAATTTTGAATTTAGAGATTGTTTGCGCATTTTCATTTTCTAAATAACCATTCCATCTCTTTTTTCGTTTGTTTCTATTTCCTGAATAAGTTAATATAATATTATGTTAGTTTTAGAGTAAATATGCATATATTTTCATATAACTATGCATAATATTATTCATTTATATTCATTCAATTAAAGTATCAGGTCACAATTACATTATTGTAGAAATAGTGAATTAACATTTCGGCTCATCAAAGTCTAAATATGCATGAACTTAAAAATAATTATGCATAATACTATTCATTTGTATGCATTAAACATTGTAAATTTTTTTGTATCACATAATGTAAATATTAGTGCTAAATATGCATATATTTTCAAATAACTATGCATAATACAATTCATTTATATGCATTCAATTAAAGTATCATATCACAATTACATTATTGTAGAAATAGTGAATTAACATTTCGGTTCATCAAAGTCTAAATATTCATGAACTTAAACATAATTAAGCATAATATTATTCATTTATATGCATTAAATATTGTAATTTTTTTTCTTGTATCACATAATGTAATTATTAGTGCTAAATATGCAGTTAAATCTTTTGTGAATCGTTTTTTGAAAAAACATTAAATTCTAATTATTTCTCTCCAAGGGTTTCCTTGTTTTGGGGAAGGAGTTATGAAGGGTTTTAAATATGCATATTTTTCATGCTCAAATTGTCCTTTTCTTAATATTATTTTTTACAAAAATTAGAAACTTATATTAATCTTAACCATTCATTAAATAAGAATCTATGGTTATAAATTCTTCTTATTTCCTATCTTAAGCTTCCTTCTTATGGGATCCACACCATATATATATCATGTTTAATCATTTATCTTGTATAGAAGTTACATTGTGTAGTGTTGTATATCAAAGATGACTATACAATTGGTTGAACTAACAAGATATAAATAGTTATCACAACTGAGACAACTTTAGAATACGTTGTCAATTTAAGCTGCAGTTTAGATAAGAAGTGACTTGTGTTCGCTGCTTGTCTATTCCGGTCACTGAAGGTGGTGTATTGATGGATCACAGTGAGATGTGTTCTCATGATTGACCTAAATGGATAACTAAGATCTCAGTGACTTAGCTAGTCTTAAGCTTGGTAAGACTTCAGCTAAGTGCATTTGAGTAGCTATCACTTTGACCTACTATAGTGAACGTCATCGCGACCAGATCTACGTATCTTGGGTGTTAGTAGTCATTTGTGGCTTAGGTTGGTTTTCTGTATCTTGCAACCGTATCCTGGTAAAATGGGTTGATAATATCCCTCAGGAACTCGTAAGGATTAGCACACTAAACTCGGCCGGTGGATTAAGTTCAGGTGGGTTAATAAGGTCGAGTGATACTACTTAAGAATATAATAAGATGATAATTAATTTAAGCTGTCAGTGGGCTTTATTAATTAACTGATATTTCTATCTTAAATATGAGGATCAATTTAGTCTAAAATACAACCTCGTGATCAAGTTGGGATAAAGTGGTAGGCCAACACAGAACTCTAGTGAAATGAATTCGTGTTATTAATTAAATTTGTCTCTGAACTGAGCATAGATAATTAATTGATTTGGTGTCCGACTTTATTTCTTGTATTTGATCCTTGACCTGACCCAATTCATTGCCCAGTTATTTATTGTCTATTAGAAATCATTATTAATAGATTAATATATTTTGCATTATTTAATAATGTTATTTATCTGTAATTAATTCATAAATAAATGTAGCCCGCCAATTAATTCATTATATTATGGGACAATTGATGTAGAAGTCCATTAAAAGTATAATTAAATTAATAGACTACAAATATTAATATACTATATATTTTTAAGCCTATATATATTAGTATTCCGTTCATAATCTCTACGCACTCAGAAACGCATACACACATGTTTGAGATTAGAGAGATAATTCATTTATTTTCTTTAGTTCTCTAATCATGCGGAGGAAGAAAATGGTTAGGATACAGATGAGAAGGTCTCAACATGAGCGATAATCAGAGCTACTATAATATACAAAGGAGGCATGGATAATTCGACCTTCAGAGACCACATCACATATAGCCTTCTTCAAAGTAGTGTCCTCGACATGAACTATGTCAAATAATCTCTCACTGATTATTCCAACTTGATTCATAAAGTTCAAAACAATAGCCATTTGTTCTTAGATTAAGCTCGTGATTCATCTACAATGATACAACACTTGGAACTATTGATTTTTTCTCTAATGTACCTTCTGGATTTTCCTAGCATATACTGATAAAATATCTTTCTGAATTCCATGAGAAGTATATGTAGCATTTGAAGAAGCATTTTCTAGCACAAGAGATGCTACCTCTCTATTGTACAAAGTTGTGTGTCTTATGATTTCTAAGAAATTACCACGACTTTGAGACTCCGGGCATTCATCGTGACATATAAATGCAATTTCTCAAAGAGCACACATTTCGCAACATCAATAGAGACTTGGAGTCGTAGACGATTCTTTACAACTTGCTTTGAATTTTGTTTCTCCACTAACTTGTCAATGTGTTGCAAGGAGCTTGTTAAACTGTTGCAATCAATCACAATTGAGTTATGTATAGAATTTGGACTATCTCCTTAATGAGTCCTAAAAGCACAATTTCTTCCACCCACCTTCTTCTAATATCGAAAACCATGAACAACGAAGACATTTGAACCGGAAATGGTGGATGACTCAGCAAAGAGAAAACATTTTAAGCAAAATATGGCGTCTTCACTAGGAGAGTACTCCACCAATTTGGAGATGCTTTGTACCAAGATGAAAGAAACTTTATAATTCGTTGAGACTATATAATTCGTTTATCTACTCTTCCGATAAGAATCGGTCGATGGAGACCCTTTCATAGATAGCCTATCTTTTGTATAGAGGTTATACAGTAGTTGGAACAAAGATGCATTTGGTTGTGAATTCTGATGTGGCAGACGTAGATCTACACAGACCAATTAATCATGTTGAATTTCATTTCTTATGTCCACCGGATAATCCCATATCATCTTTCATTTTCGAGGATTGTGTTCAATACCTTTATTGTTTTCTCCCTCATCAACTCGTCCAACTTTAGTTGGAGGAGAAACAAAAGAATCATTATTTGTAACTTCTTCTGTTACATTTACACTTTGAACGCTATCCAAATTGAGAGAACTAATCCCTTCAGTGTTAGAATTGATAGAACTAGCCTTTTAAGTTCTTTTGGGGATGTTAATTCAAATTTCTTCATGTTTCAATTGGTACCTAATTTAAACAAATAAACATGAATAAGTCCGACTTGATCAATACACGTTAATATATACACTTACACACAATCGATAACAAATATTGTACGACTTGAAACCACTTAGCAACTAAATTATTGAACTATTAAAGTTTAATACTTCCACTGCCGCACTTGGGTTAAACTTATGAGAATAATTGATTCGGTCGACAGTGGGCAGTGGGCAATTTATTGTCTTATAGTTATAGAGAGATCTTGGGCAGTGGGCAATTGAACATAATAATTAATTCATATACTAATTATCTAACATTCAAGTGGTCAAAACCCAATTAGATATCCATTCCAATACAAATTAGATAATTGGGGGATGGGGAAGAGAGAAATACAGAATTAAAGTACTTACATATGGAGATCAACTGTGCAAAGTTATGATAATGGAGCTTTCTTCAATCTTCCATCTTTGCGCCTCTGCTGAGTTCGAGCGATGGCGAGAAAATTTGGACTTGAAGAGTCAAACACGTTCTTTGAAGAAATTTAGGGGATATCTATTTTCTTGCTCACATTTTCTTTTCAAGTTTTCAAATGTTATAATTTCTCTAAGTCTATAATACTTTTTTAGTTATTTTATTAAAAATTATATTAGTTGAATGAAAAAACAATATTTACAAGTGATCACACCAATAGTATTGGTAAGCCCATTTATTTATATTTTTCATTGAAGCTTGGCCCAACAAAATATATTCCCAACTTAACTAGAAAAAAAAGTGTGGGATGGGCACCACGCGCCCCGCTTTAAATCCGCCGTTGATTGTCGGCCTCTTGTGACGTGGTGTGATCATTATTCTTCAATGATACTCTTGACATCATTAAGTCTGCTATTTGAAAAAGTGGAAATGTGCTCTGTTAGCCAAAATGAAAAAAAAAAAGAACATATGTAGTCATCCTAAAAATAAAAATACAAATCTAGCCATTTTGTCTTCTTGTGGGTGCTGGCCGATGGAGGGCCGATGAGGGCCGATTAACATTCTGAGGGCCGATTGCGGCCGATTATATATAGAGAAAGGGCCGATCGTGATCGGCCGACCTATCGGCCCCAGTCCGCCGAAAACAAGAAAAATGTCTATAATTGAAGGGCCGATTTTGATCGGCCCCTATTGAGCCGTGACATCGGCCCTCGAAAAATAATAAACTTAATTTACAAACATTTATTTTTAATAATTAAGTAAAAAAAATAAATATATGGCCGATCTATCGGCCCTTACTTATTCGGCCGAGATATCGGCCCTGACGCTTAAGTAGCCGTTATGTAACGGCCGAAATTTACTGAGGGCCGAAACCGTTTGTTTTAATTGAGGGCCGATACTCATCGGCCCCCCATCGGCCCCGAGTTTCAATAATGGAGGGCCGATAGATTAAAAACTGTAGACAAACAGTTTTTACAATTTCTCACCACTTCCTCCCTCTCGCCGCCGCTCGTTGCCGCCGCTCGGTCCTGCCGCCGAAATCGACGCCAACGCCGTCGCCGCCGCCGTCGAACGATACATCCGCCGCTCTCAATGTCTTCCGGCGAAATTGAGGTAAGTAATTTATTGCATGATTTTGTTTGTTTTTCATTCATAGACGAAATTTAGGTTGAAATATGGTTGGGTTGACATTGTAATGTCCATGTATTGATGAAATTGTGGAGAATTTGGAGAGAATTGTAGTGTTTAATTTGTGCAAAATTCTTGAATCGGGGGCCGATTGGAGGGCCGATTTCGGGGCCGATGAAGAATAACTCCATCGGCCCTGACTATGGCGGCTTGAATTATGCCCTGTCTGGCCGATGAGAATTCGGCCCCGACTGGGTTTCGTGGCATATGCTTCGGCCCCCGGCTGGCCGATCGGCTATTCGGCCCCGATCTATAATTGAACGGCCCCGATCGGCCATTCGGCCCCGATCGGCCGATTCGGCCATTCGATTCTATTCGGCCTCTGAGGAATCGGCCACGGCTGCACTTGGAGCCTTACGCTTCGGCCCCCGTCTGACCGAATGAAATTCGGCCCTTAATGGCCGAACAGAATTGTGCCTCTGATGCATCGGCCCCGGCGGCCTTCGAGGCTTAGGCTTCGGCCCCGGCCGGGACGAATAAAATTCAAAGCACCGAATGGCTGAATAAAAGTAAAATCGGCCCCTACTTCGGCCCGAAGGTATACCTTCGGCCCTAAAACATTAAGGCCGAATAAAAGTAAAATCGGCCCCGTCATCGGCCCTTAATTATTCTCGTTTCTGTAATTCATTTGTTTTTCGATAAATCTTGCAGCCCACTTATATCCGACTATCGGTTAGACAAAAGAACCCAAAAGTCACGACATATTGGAGAGATGGTCTACCCGAACTAATAAAAAACAGATCTTTCTAGACGGGGGGTACCGACCTAGTTCGTCGATTTATAGACGGACGGTTTGGACATTTGCTCGTTGGAGGAAGGGTAAGAGTTCGATCATAGCTTTGCATCGGTTGATGTGCTATGAGGTGCGAGCACCGCCTAGGGAGGCCCGTTTTCACATATCCGGACGGGAGATTCGATTTTCACGAAGACGAGTATGCACTCGTAACCGGGTTATTTTTCGGCGCATCTACCTTCGATAGGACGGCGGCTCGTGCCCCCGAAGAGTCCGGAGTGTACATGAGAGTCACAAAAGGGAATCCAAGAATGTGAGGCGAGCTATTAAATTTATGGAAAAATGACAAGCTCGGCAACCTCTCCGAAGACGATTATTTGAAGGTGGCCAATGCCTTGGCTCGATGTGCTTTTTCTTCGCACTCGCCGACACGAAGAAGGTCGAGACCCGGATGTGGGTTCTTGCCGACGATATAGACGCGTGGAACGATTTTCCATGGGGAGCATACACGTACAATGCTCTCTTGCATTACATGAGCTTTGTACCGAAGGAAGTCGAAGCCGTAAAATCGAAGTATAATATTTATGGTCCAAGTTTGGGCTCTTCGGTACAAATTTTGGATTTTATAATTCTTTTTTTTTATTTTATATTTTATAGTTGTACTGATCTTTAATCATATTGTAGATCCGGGCATATGAGGCGATACCGCATTTGGCCGGTCCCGTGTGTACGCCTTATTAATGACGGTGGTATGCCCCGATGTGTGAAATGGGTATTTGTCACGCCACCGCATACGGAATGGATTACTTTCTTTGCCTTGCCTGTAAGTAACATTTTAAATATTTATGAACTTTTATGAAACGTATTATAATCTATTTTTTAAAATTTTTGAACAGATGGACACACCGCCATTTGTGGCTCTTACGCCCACTCCCGAGGAGCAAATATCGGAATACCGGAGACGGGTGATTGGAGAGAACCCTATCGGTGTGGAGTTTCCTAGACCGACCACCGTACATCGGAGACGGGTGATTGGAGAGAATCCTATTCATGAAGAGGGCAAGGTACCGGATCCTCCGCCGGTAGCACGTAAGAAAAAATCGAAGAAGAAACGTGCACCGGCGGAGGGTCGGTCATCCGGGCCTCTGAGAGATGAAGATTGGAGTTTGCCCACTTATGAAGGAATGATCCGATCGATAGATGAACGGTTTCAAGCGAGAGCCGAGACTCGAGTTATTAGAAAAAAAGTGGATCGGGCTGGAAGGAGAATGAGGAAAAGTTCTTCAAAAAAGTGGGGAAATTGATAAAAAGTATCTTCTGGGGCAAGGGCAAGGACAAGAGTAAAGGCATACGATCCAGCTTCTTCGTGGGATGTCGAGGAATTTAGTAATGAATTGGATGAGGAGACATCTCGCACCATCGGAGCCACCACGGGGGAGGATGGTTAATGTACATGAGTGGCCCACTGGAATGAAGTAGGCGAACAACCACGAGAGATGTGGAAGATACGACAAGTGGCGATGCAAATCCGTGGGATGTGGCTGCTCGAATGGGTAATCGTCGCGTTGATATGGGGCGGCATAGCATGTACGAGGACCGAAATGTTTGGGGTCCCAAGACGTTGGGAGCCACTCCCTTATACGGCTCCACGGTCCCCACCGCTTGTACAGGTTTCGTTCTATTCAAATTAAGTCGGTCGTTTTATATTTTTTATTTCATTTGACCATGATTTTTTGTCCAAAATGCAAAGAACATCGGTCGGTCGTGGATGACTTATTTGATACGCAGCATGTACAACAGTGTATCATAGCCAACCGTCGGAGCGCACAATTGTACAAAGCAAACAGGTACAAACATTTTTTTGAGTTATATAATTTAGGATTTTTTTAATACAATGTTATTTGCAGCCCATACTGGAGCGTCTCCCAAATCCTAGTGGAGCTCCACGAATGTTTGATCCGGCAGACGCACTGAGGAGAGATTTTGAGAAGTTCATGGGAATGAAAATTTCAGCCAATGTCACTGTTTCCCAAAGCATAACCTCTCCCACGGCTTTTTCAAGAACTTATTGGATCCTAAGTATGACATGGGTCACGCAATGATCGATTTGTACATATGCTATCTCCGGCAGAGGCTTCATTTCAAAGAACGTGACGTGTTGTGTACACCCGATTCACGCTATACCGTCATAGCGACTACGTCAGTTTTTGTAAGTATATATTTATTTTATATTTTAAATATAAATTATGTTTATTTTTAATTGTCCTGCTAATGTGTATATTTTTTTTTTACAGACGTCCTTACATTCAGCTTGGACGTCCAATATAGTTGAGCCCGATAACGACTTCCATGAACGTTATGAGGTCAATTATTGTGACTGGATCCCAAATCAGGGTTTAATGGATGCCGTTTTTGGAGCGGATACGGCATTTGGTGATGATAGGATTCCGTGGTTCGATGCCAAATTCGTAAGTTTTACAATTTTTTCAATTTTGTTTTTTCTAAGTCGTAATTATTATTAATATTTACTAATTTGTTTTATTTAATAGGTTATATTCCCGGTGTTGGCCGCCAACATTGGATGGTCAGTCGGATTGTGTATCGAGTCATGGAAGTTGGAGTTGTATGACTCACTTAACCGCCGTGGAGACAAGGATATATATGAGTACCGAAAAGAAGTTTTGCGGCCACTCCGCAAACCGATCGGCCGATTGCTAGATGTACGTATTTTAATATTTTTAATATTTTTTTGGGGCTACTAATTATTTTTAATCGATCTTTGGTAGGCTACTAATTCTTGGACAATGAACAAGTACCATCTCGACGCATCCGGCATTCGGACTCCCGAGTTGGTATTGATGCCGCAAAAGGAGCAAGCTTCAAGCAAGAGGATTCGCATAGTTGTGATCCATATACGTGTATGGCAATTGAACGGCTCATAACTGGATACCCTACTCCGAAATGGGGTAATTTGAAATCAAACGTCAGAGTCTATCGGGAGTGGATGGCTTGGAAATGTTTCGAGCAGTGCCATTACGGAGATTTTGGATCTAGCTCTCCCAATGAGTAGTGTATTCAATGACATTTTGAAACATTTTGTAAATTTAATTTTATAACATTTTGTAACATTTTGTAATATTTTGTAACATTTTGGAAATTTTCGTAACATTTTTTTTTGGAGATTCTATACCTCTCGGCCGAGGCCGAGAAAATCATGTATCGGCCCTCAGGCCGATACACAGCCGATTAGTTATTGGCCCCAATCCGATCGGCCCCGAGCTATGCATGGCCTCGGCCGAGATTCTATACCTCTCGGCCGAGGCCGAGAAAATCATTTATCGGCCCTGAGGCTGATACACAGCCGATTAGTTATCGGCCCGATCGGCCCCGAGCTATGCATGGCCTCGGCCGAGATTCTATACCTCTCGGCTGAGGCCGAGAAAATCATGTATCGGCCCTGAGGCCAATACATGGCCGATTAGTTATCGGCCCGATCGGCCCCGAGCTATGCATGGCCTCGGCCGAGATTCTATACCTCTCGGCTGAGGCCGAGAAAATCATGTATCGGCCTCAGGGCCGATACATGGCAGATTAGTTATCGGCCCCAACCCGATCGGCCCCGAGGCTGACAAAATCATGTATCGGCTGGGGCCGATACAGCCGAGCCGTGGTTGTTGGCCCCCGAAGGGTTTCGGCCCCGACGGGTTTCAGCCCAGGCCGATGGAGGGCCGATGGGTTTACCACCATCGGCCTTTTAGGGTTTCGGCCTTTATTTTTATTTTTTTCAGATAATTAAAGGGCATCTCCGCCTTGTGTGACAATAAAATTAAACCGATAGATCATCAATGAACCCTAAATAATTAAACCGATCGTTGACAATAAAATTTAATCATTTGTTGTCGTTCTAGATAAAGGGCATCTCCGCCAAGTGTGACCTTCTTCTCCACAGTTACCACATTTTTTGCTACGGCGCGTACCAGATGTACTAGCTTCCGCTCCTGAAGGACGACGGCTTTTTCTCGGGCGTCCGGCTTGCCGCATAATAATTGGTGGAAGAACAACAATGTCCTCTATTTCCGGTGGGACACCCCACTCATTTCGAGGAGGCAAGGGATTAACCACTCCGGCATATATTGCCTTCCACGTCGCCGTCGTATAATAATCATTAATATGATTGTACAAATTTTCGCGGCGATGATACAAAACGGCGACAACGTGACTACACGGTAACAAGTCAATTTGCCAGACTCCGCATTCACACATTTCGTCTACAAGATTGACCCTCCACTGGCGCTCACCTGCGTCGACCTTGTATTTGTGGTTAGTGACCTGCGTAACTGTAAACCTTCGAGCCAGTTCTACTTCATTCCGCATCCTCAACTCAGAAGCCTCCGTCAACGGATTGTTTCTGGAACTTGCTTTTACCCGTCGTGTATCGAACCACGACTCTATCATATGACGGATTGCCTCGAGCATAGCTAGAATGGGTAGTCGTCTAAGCCTCCAACATTCGAGAATTTATTGACTCGGCAGCATTGATGTCAGTAAACTGTATCGACGACCTTTACTAAAAAGTCGGGACCACTTCTCCGATCCGATTTCCATGAGCTTTTCGTAAATAGCTGGTTTTCCATGACGGATGGCGTTCATGGCGTCATGGAATTCTCGTTGCCCGATAAGCATAAGTCGCTCGATAAAATGACCGGATAACCCACTCACCGTGCCTAGCAAGCTTATTCGATAAATGGTAGTAACAAAGTCCATGTTGTGCATCAGGGAAAACCACTCTTACCGCATTCGCTATGCTTTTATGTTGATCTGAAACAATCACTAAACTGTCATCCGTTGGAAATGCGGCTCTCAGTCGCATCATAAACCACGTCCAGGAAACATCATTTTCAATAGGACCTACACCAAAAGCGAGAGGGAAAATTTGCTCGTTCGCATCACAAGTAGCCGCGACGAATAATATTCCCCTATTTCTCCCTTTTAAATGGGTACCATCCACCACAATTACCTTCCGGAGGTTGCCTAACCAAGGGGCTCGCGATACACCAAGCGCAATAAATAAATGTCGGAAACGACCATCCTCACCGACATCAAGATCCGTATATGTTCCCGGATTTGTTTGTTCCAACAAATGCGATATTTTGGCGCTTTCTTTGAACGAATCCGCATGTCCGCCGTAAATCATCGATATAGGCTGCGTTGCGCGCTCGGAGGGCAACACCGTAGGTTGCTTCTATTCCAAATTTATCCAACAGATCGGCCTGAATATCGCCCGGTTTCATTAACTTGCTTTGATGACGCATTTTACGGGCTATATAAGCGGCGACGACCTTCGACCTCACATTTCGTTCGCCAAGTCCGGATAAATCAGTTGTACAGTTGTGGTCCGCAACCCATCTAACAACCTCCCAACACGTCTGACCTCTACAGTATGCCCGTAGCTGGAATGGACAATCAACACTTCTTCTGCACAAATATTCCAAACGGGAAGCACTAGAACGTTGCACTCTGAAATCCGCACCGTTTTCCAAATGGAATAGAGCTACAGCAGCATAAACTTCGTCTTTCGAGCTCAACATCAATCCTACTTGCAGACTTCCGTCTACAACAGTAATCAGGTTCTGCGATGCTACTGAATCGGATACATCAAGGGGAACAACAGGAAGTAGCCAGTTGCATGCTGCTTCTGTGTTGTCGTGTACAGTCTCGTCATTTGTTCGAGAACGATTGACTGGAACTAGCAAAGACATAAGTTCACTTACGCCACCCTCCCTCCGAATCCATGCAAGCAAAATCTTTTAACGACAATTAGTCAAGGCAGAAAGAAATATATTCATCCTCATCATCATCAGATGATGAGTCCAAGTCCGTCTCACCATCTGAATCCGTCTCCACACGAACATTCCTTTGGGGACCCCGTCCGCCATCATTACTTCTACTTCCTTGCCCCGTAAAGCAATTAGGACCCCCGAAATTATAATTATCTTCGGGAAATTGATTCGGATTCGGAACACCAAATTGAGGATTTTGCACTTCAGGATACACAACAAAAACAACCGGCTCTACGTCTATAGAGCACAATCGCAGAAGATCAGTATCATGGCCCATAATGGCCTTCATCATCCGGCCGGTTCGTCGAGAAGCAGCAGTATAATAAATGAAGTAGTTGAAAGGAAGGGAATAAGCAGCGAGCCACCGATCAATGTTTTGTCGAAGATATTCGAGAGAAATATTATTTGAAGGAATGTAAACAATGAACTCATGCCCCCCGACATAATTCGACTCTGCATCGAATTGGCCGTTCAATTTCACAATAATTGATCGAAAATCTGTCATTTCTATCAACCAAATTTTGTTTGAGAAGATTGGAAGTGGAATGATGAAAATTTGGTGTGAATCAACCAAATCGGCTATCCTACGTCTTATAAGGAATTGTTCTGACAAATTTTCACGTGAAATATCAATCGGGCCGATCGGCCCCCATCGGCCCCCATCGGCCCCGCCATCGGCCCTCTACTTCGTGCATGTGCAAGTAATATTCGACTAGTCAAATCTGCAGATAAAGCTGATTTGCAGCAAAAAGTCAGGGATCGGCCCTCATCGGCCCCCGTCGGCCCTCAATCGGCCCCTATTGGAAATTTGCAGCAAAAGTCTTGCAGTGTCTTGTCCAATAATGTCTCGAATGAGGGGCTTAGGGCCGACATACACCCTTAATCGGCCTCTTTTCGGCCCTTCTTCGGCCGATAGCTTGTTCGGCCGTCGCCCATTTCTTTTCGGCCGATGGGGATCTTTTCGGCCATTTCTTTTCGGCCGATGGGTAGGGCCGATGCGTAGGGCCGATGGACAACAACAATTCGGACATCCATCGGCCGATGGGGATATTTCGCCTGTAATCATTAGAGCCGATTAAGGGCCGATTGACTCCCACATCGGCCCCCCATCGGCCCACCGCCGTATAAGGACAAAATGGCTAGATTTGTGTTTTGTTTTAATGGTTGGCTACATTTGCTTTTCAATTGGTACTATTTGGCCTCTGCTGCAAATGCCCCTTTGAAAAATTCCCTCCTAGTCCCAATTAAATACTCCTTCCGTCCATTGAAAACGTCTTGTTTTCCATTTTGAGCGTCTCATTGGAAGTATCTTGTTTCTAAAAAAGGCAAGAATATCTAGACAAGATTTAACTATCCAAAAGTCAAACAATATACACCACAAATTATCATTTTCTTAACATCCGTGACCATTGGAAACAAAACGCTTCCAATGGGACGGAGGGAGTATTTGAGAAGGTCAAATTGTGAGTACCCACGGTTTAGGTACCTATATGCTAGTCTCATGAATCTTTCCTGACATGCTCCAAAATTTTCGTCTTGATCTTATGAGATTCTCGAAATCTCCTTCTTCAACGCATTTGTCTGGCTTGGAAAGTGCTTATCCAAAAATCTTTGTCTCATCCCAGCCCATGTTGTGATTGAATTTGGGCAAGGTAAACGAAAATGCCTTTGGCTTGAATGCATCCCCCCCTCCCCCCCTCCCCTCCCCTCTCTCTCTCTCTCTCTCTCTCTCGTGCAGACTGCAGGCCCTCAAAAATCCTTCAAGAAAAGCAAATGGGTTCTTATTGAGTTTCCCATAGCACTTCCGACATGCATTCACCAGGTCCAACTTGGCAGCATTCAACATCGTATTATCGTCTTCGGCTTCGGATCCTTTTTTTTCCTTGTTCTTCAAAAACTTGCTCCAAACATTTTTAGTATCTAACTTAAATATAAACTAGCTGGACAAACTTGGACCAGATTAACATTTTCCATTAAAAATGTGGGTCATATTTAATACATGTCAATACCCTTGTGGTGTGGTATACACAAGGGTATACGAAAGTGGTACACAAAAACTATTATGAGATTTAACACCTAAGCAGCAATCAGATTAAAGGAACTCAATTTAGTTAACCTAGTTAACCAATTGTATGTTGAACATCAATTAAATTAACTAACTGATTAATCCCCACTACCTAGCAAGATAGGTTTGCCACTATCTTAGCTTGTTCCTTCAATTCGATCCCAAGGAAGTACTAACTAGCTGCAATTCACATTAACTTAGGTTGACTAGACTTAAATTACTGAACGATTTCATTAGACAAGATTAATATGAAACTCCTATGGATTAATTATGAGACAAGACAGTCACGGTAACCTGGGCTAATGCAGTGCTATCCTTGCTGAATCACATTGAAATTAGCTACTAATAATTTGAGAATTTAAACGAATAAATTTAATCAAACAAGGCATGTAGAAATAACAAACAATCAAATAGAAATTAGAGTTGAGAATAACATGTTTGCAATAAATTGTACCGAACTAGAAAACAAAGTTGTCCTGGGAAGACGAGAACAAATCTTGAAAGTTAACTAGAGTTGAATCCTCTAAATGCCGAAAGCTTAAAACAGAACTAGACTAGTGTTCCTTGCAAGAATATGTAGATGTCGAAGGAGAGGAGATTCCCAATTCGTGCACAAAACACCTTATTTATAGGGTAGCTTCTCTTCAAGGGTTAAAAGTTTGGTTGGGCCAGAAACTTCCATCTTAATTTGGCAAATTTGCCCTTTTTAACTCAAATCCTCTCCTCTTGATAAACATGAACTTCATTATCCAAACATGCAAAATTTAGACTAATTGAAGGCCTACCAAGAGTTCTCATTATTTCAGACAAAACTTCCACTAATAGTGTATCATAAAATACAACAGGTGAAATAGAAATGTACATAAAGTGAATCACACAGAATAAAGACAGACCTATACTTCAAAATAAAAAGGAGAATCTCATTTCATCGTCTAAACTAACAAAAAAGTGTGATTAGTCTTCTCAAATGAGCATTCATACAAAAATTAATTCAAACATACAAATTCTTACACCAACTTATGCATAGAAAACATCACCAGGTGTATCATAGTAAACAGATTAGTGAATCTTTTAAGTAAAGAAAGTGAATCACATGAGCTTGATGAATGCATACACCAATTCGAATTAGAAACTTAATTGTTCATGAACGAAAAGGACAAATTCATGCTCCCTTCAGAGTTAGAACAAATAAAGTAAAAAACGACCAAGAATAATATGAAGGAATATACATGGCGACATGCGAATACGCTTAATTTCAAAACTTAGCATGAGTCTTTAACACCGCACAATTTTCATAAGACACCATTCAAAAACGTTTCGTCGAAAAATGAATCAAACACCAAATGGTAACAATTGACAACGCTAGGATAATAATTGAAAACTTACCCATCGAGTTCAAAACTATGACAAAATTGACTGGTCTTCTAATTAGGATAGCTCGATGTTGTAGCTTGGCTCGAATTTTAGAAACAATTAGCTTGCCCAGGACATGTTTCTTGAAGAAAAAAGTGAAGAGATAGAACGAGCGAGCAACATGAAGAAAGAGGGGAGAAATGTGTTTAGAAATTTGTTTCCTAAAATACCCTTAATGAATTAATCAAAAGGGAAAAAAAACACAATCTCAGCCCTTCATCTCGCGATCTAATGGTTCGGAATTATTCTCACTTCCCATTTTAAGGGGTTTATTCTCATTTGAACCAATATATATGTGTGTATATATGCATATATAGGGTTATGTTCGTGCAAACAAGGGTTAATAGTAGGAAATGGGAACACCTTAGACTCATTAGATCGATCCAATTATGTCATTTTGTATCTATGGTGTATTTAAATTAGAACAACAAGGGAATTAGGGCTCATTTGTCCCTTTTCTCTATTAAAGTCGCTCTATAAAATCTTCAAGATCTTTGGAGAGGAAGCGAACAAATTTTCCCCAATCGAAGCCACCAAGATCTTCAAACGCAACCCTCCGATAAAGCTTCTGCATCGGACAACCTGCGCCTCAATCCTACTAATGTTGGAACTGCGCAGCGCAACACAAAGTGACCGACGGGGTTATAGAAACCACACATGGACCTCCTGTTAAGGCTTAAAAGGCTAAAATAGTGAATCCGACTATAAATCCAACATTAGAAGAGATGTTGGTCCCGAGATAAACGTTCAGGTGTAGAGGGGGGGAGGGGTGAATACACCTGAAAACTTTCTCAACTTAAAACGCGAACAGTCATTTTCAGGAGAGTGCCTTGCTAAATAAATTCAGTAGATCAGATAAGCTATTCTGAATCGCGTGGACAGAGTGACTGACTATACTGAGGTCTGCTAGCTGATTAAAGTCAGAATTCAGTACCGTTCAGTAAGAGTTCAATAGAGTGCGGAAATGTGTAGGCCCAATTCAGTTGAGTTAGAAAACGTTTTTATTAAAATTGTTTCAGTATATTAGTGCAATCTTTTAAGCTTTGCTGAAACACAGTTGAATGATTTTGAAATATATTTTCAGCATGAACATAAATCAATGCAACAGTAAAAACAAACACACACAGAACACAACGATTTTAAAGTGGTTCGGATGTCAACGATCCTACGTCCACTGTCCCAAAAGATCAGGAGACTATTTTATTATACTGAGTTAGTCTCAGTCGGTTTGTGCACTAGACAAACACTGGTCTTGAAGATTATACTGAGCAAGTCTCAGTTTACAAGTATCAAACTGAAGTGTTTGACAAACTCTCCAACTATGAAGGAGTTATTTACAAGTAAGAACAGTTCAGGGATGAACTCCTTCGGTCTAAGCTATGGATATGTTCAGCTGAGCTTAGGTTAGAGGGAAGGGAACAAGAATGTCGCTTCTAGATTGACGAACAGTGAGGAATAAGCTCTCTGAGTTCGTGTTCAATCACTTGGATACTAGAGGCTTTGAATCTAATTCGCTTGGTTCCCTTTGAGCAAGAATGTCGCCTTTCGCTTGAAGGTTCTCTCTGAAGATCTTGCGGAAAGCTTAAGTCGGTGGGTATTTGCTCGTAATCGCTCGTGTGTGTTCTTGATTTCTTCGTCGTGAGCTTCGATTTGAATTCTTCCCTCTATTTATAGAGGTGAGCCATGGAAAGATCCGTTGGAGACGACGATCCATATGTCACTCTCTTTTGGGTAGCTTAACGGCTCTTTCAACGAAATCTGGCATAGTTTTTTCCCTCCATTTCTAGAAATAAGTTGACTTGTAGCTTTAATCAGAAAGTGGGCAGCTGGCTGCTCGTCATTGGTAGAGGTGTAGAAAATAGGTGAGACAAGCAGACTTCAATGCAGATCTGAAGCTGACTTCTCTGAATACCTCGTATGACTCTACTGATTTAACAAGTAAGATCACTGACAGTCAAGACTATCTTGCCGTTGCTGAGTCTGACCTTGGTTCAGTAGTATACTCATCTCCTGCTGAGTCCAACTCTACTGAAGGTCAACTCTAAGTTCAGTGAACTGCTCCTGCTGAGTCCAGTTCTAGTGACTCCTTTCAGTATGCTGCTCCTGCTGAGTCCAGCACTACTGAGTAAGAAAACCTCTCAGTATGCTGCTCTTGCTGAGTCCTGCACTACTAAGTCTTCACTCCATAGTACTGAGGATGATAGTCTATGCAAGGGTCGTCGAGACGTAACCGAATGTCCGAACCATGCTGAAAGACGCGTCATCGAGTCTGAAACTCTCAGAGACAAAGGCAATACAAATACAACTCAATAGTTCACCAATCAAATTAGGGTTTGGGATCATTCAAATCTTCTAACAAATATACTACTGAATCATCTCCCAACAAGAGAGATTTAGACTTTGACTCTAAATTTGAAAACCATCATTTATAAATCCGAAAGGGCTACATCTGAAACGTCAATTCACACTTTATTTGTTGGTTTCTTCATCATTTAAATCGTGTATTCTAATTTCCCTCACTTTAAAACCACATCTCGACGCTTTGGGGTCGACAAACTTAAGGATTCGTTTTCGGAAATTGTATTTTCTTGTTTTCATGTTGTTTGGTTATGGTTCTGCTCGTGATACACTCTCCTTCATTTCGTGACACACTTTTCTTAGTTTTGTGATGCACTTTCCTTATTTATCGATACACTCATATGGTTCTGCTCATGATACACTTAATAAGCCTATGTCGATACACTTTAAATAGTTAATTGATACACTCATATTTTGGAAAAAAAACATATTCATATAGTTCTGTTCACGATACACTTAATAAGCATGTTTTGATACACTTTAAACAGTTATTTGATACACTCACGTTTTGGAAAAAAAAATGCACAATCAAGTTTGAGAAGATGACGAACAACAACAAAAACAAGACACAAAAATATCAAAACATTAGTTAGCAAGAATGAATTTTGTGTTGTTATGAGATCTCAATTCGTCATCTATGGATAACTTGAGAGAAACGAGAGGAGAGAGAAGTAAAAATGAAGAAAGAAATTTTGAAGTATTAAAATTGAAATAGAGTTGGAAAATGACAATGCTACCCTTAATGATGTATAAATGAGGGTTATGCTATGACATGCAGAGCCGGAAAAATGGGTCGGCCTGGGGTAACCAGAAAAAAGGGTTGGGTTGGACTTTGAAATTAGAAGTCGGGAGGTATATTGAGCCTAAAAACCCCGCACAGAAAACTCACGGGCTCTATGAGCTAAAAAAGTCCAAGATTTTGGGACTAAAAAGTCCGTCAGAAAAAAATACGTAATTGTTAGATACTATTAAAATTATTATATAAATACAAATGAAAAAAAGATGAGAGAGAAAAATTTATCAAAGAAAGATTCAAGATGCAATTAATATATGTTGAAACTTGGCGATTTAAGTTATTTATTATCTTAGTTTGAATCTTTTGATGTTTATTTGCGTGCGATTTTGAATTTTGATATTTATTTATACATAAACCTATAATATAATATATTTAATTTGATTAGTTACTTCTAATTTATACTTTATTCAACATTAACATATTTTGTTTAAATTATAAAAATAAATTTTATTTTTATACAACAAATATATAATTAAAAATATTTAAAAATTAGAGGGCTAGACCCGTCCGCCCGCCTGAAAGGCTATGGGTGGGTTGGGCTTCATATATCACGACCCTGTAAGGTGCCGGACGGGCCGAAAAAATAAGTTGACCCGGTGGGCCCGGGGCTAGGCCGACATTTTGACACCTCCGGTGACATGCGATTGTTGGAGATATACTACCTGATGCCAAAAATGCAAAAGTATCATCAACATATTTGTTTTGACACTTATATTTGTAAATTAATACTGATAATCTAAAATTATGATGTCCATTTATTCATATCATTGTACATTTTGCAATTTAATGGTTCGAATAACTAATTATCAACAAATTTACAATTTCCATTGTTCGTACAACGCACGTGCATGTGCTTTCCATAAGGTTGTTCGCAGTTCATCCAAAGAGACCGAAATGGGCCGAACCAAATGAGTTTGGCCGAAGTCGAATCGAACCAGATGAGCTTCAGGTGTTGGGAGGGGGGGGAATACACCTGAATGCAAATTTCAAACTTAGAACGCGAAAGATAGTTTAACTGAAGATTGTTACTGAACTTGTCAGTTAGCTAAATATGTTTTCTCGATCGCGTGGGCAGAGATTCTCCTACTGAGTACGGTCTTACTGACTTACGTCAGTGAACAGTAGTTCATTACATCAGTGAACAGTAGTTTATAACTTAATTTAAGGAAAAGTCCATTTAGTGTTTGCAACAAATTATAAGCTATAAATTCTCTACGATTAAGTTGAAAAGGCTAAAGTTGGTTAAGTTGGGTTGAATCCAACTTAAGACTATTTTTAACGCTGCTGAAAAATGATGGTGGGTCGACTACAAATAGTATACTAGGCAATAAAATAAATGAAAATACGACATAATAAATTCTTCATACGCCGACCCCGTTTGGCAACAACAGCTGAAGCAAACATTTGTTTGCCCATGGACCAGCCAATGTTATGGAGCCAAGTGGCGACTTTCCATTGTTTGGTTAATTTTATTTAATCCAAATACAAAAACCGTGTATATTTTTTGCATATGTTAATAAAAAAAATTAAAAAACATATCAAATTTTTTGTTTTTCATTCTTTTTATATAGAGACTAATTTGACCATATTTTTTTACACTCAAATTCTATCATTTATTTTATCCTACAAAGTTATCCTATAATTTAAGTTAATTTTAATTGTTATTTTTACTAATAATAATATTACGATTACGAAATAATACAAAATATATAATTTTATGATAGAGTGGTTGGGTGTTTGGGATGATTAGGGATAAAATAGAAAAAAAAAGAAATGGTTGGATTAAAAGAAAATTAGATGAATATGAAAGAGGGAGAAATTAATTAAATATTAAAATGATTGGGTGTTTGAAGTGTTGGGTATGGTTGGAGGATAAAAGTGGTCTAATGGCATTTCGTAATTTTGGAAAAACTATGATTTGACATATTAGTTCTAAATCTTAAAATAAGCTAGTAATACAATATAAAATTTTCAAACACTATTATATCAATTTTCTACTTTTAAGCTGTATTTACAAACACCCCAATTCTCTAAATTCTAACTTTTATCAACTTCTTCTTAAAGAATTAAAAAAACTTGAAGTTATAGCAAACACCCTTAACTCAATTTTTTGACAAAACCCATTCTGTTGAGTGTTGACGGCGCCTCCATCTGCATTATCCAACTCCATCCAAGTCCAACTTGTACACTCCGTCGACGGCGCGGCAGCAAGGCCAGAACTTTCTTTTCTGAATTTCTGAAGAAAACCTCTAAAGATCCATCGTGCATTTGTGAAAAAACTAGAAAGAACATGCCCTCCACTGTCTCCATTATCTCAAATTATACATAATCCAAACAGAACATTAAGGTAACTGAATTTAGCATGTGGGATTTGTCATGTTCGAAAAGTGGAAATGGGTAGTTAGTAACTAAACTAGGCAGAACAAAGAAAATGGAAAATGAAAAAATAGTACAGTATATACTTTATTTTTTCGGTCAGTTAGACTGGACGGCCGAAATTTTTCTGTCAAAATCGAGGATAGAACCGCAAGCTTCGATCCGGTTCTCGATTTGGTTTTTTCAGTGAACAAATGCTGGGTTAACCGCTGGTTGGTTCGATTCTTCGACTGAACTGGCCGATAAACAACACTAGATTTCCCTTTTTATTTCCACGTCTGCGAAAGTGTTTCCATATCATTAAGAAATGAAATCTCACTATTTATTAATTTCTTTTCATTTGAGTTTCTCGAAGAAGCAGAATTTATCTTTCTGAGGGTGACGTGAACAACCACGGCGCACATCAATCCGGATCTTCTGGCTCAAAATTGGTGTCCCATTCGGTGGCCCACCAATCACGGCATGCCACTTGTGCATTGGTGAGCCATGTTAGCAATAAAAAAATATTTTAATTTTAAAAAGGTGGGCCACCAATGCACGCGTGGCGGGCGTGATTGGTGGCCCACCGAATGGGCCACCATTTTTGGGTCAGATGATCTTCTGGCGGCGCACATAGGGTGTTTGGGATGAGTGGGGATTCTGTACCCCATTAGGTGTCCCAATACATGTCCCACCAATAAGGTGAGAACATATGTCGATTTATGATAATTTGATGGCTCACCAATGCACGCGTAACGCCGCGTGATTGGTGGGCCACTCAATGGGACACCAAAAATTGGGATAGAGGATTCTTAGGCGTTTGAGATAGCTTATCTGAAATAGCTTATAGCTGAAAAGGAAATGAATTTGATGTTTGAGAAATCCAGCTTATAGAGCTGCTGAAAGCTATTTGGATCCAAGATAGAGAATTTTCGTATTCGACAGCTGAAGCTGATAGCTTATAGCTTTTATAATTTTAACATTTTTAATTAATACATTATATTATAATTTTATAACTATTTTTTTTTAATTAATGATCGATATTGCTTATTTATATGTATAATTTTTATTTGTCATTTAACAAAGAATGAGTAAATATTTGTTTTATTAATATAATTTATAATCTTTTTTATTCTTAATTTTAATTAATAAAATTAATTATACTTAAAAAAATTTCTAATTTTTATTTTAATATTTTTTTATTAAAATACTATTTTATATGAGTGGAAATAAATTTTAAATTTTATTTGTGTAAAAATTCTAAATTTGTTTAATAAATGAGAAATGAATAATATTTTAATTTTATAAGATACCACTTTATTAATATTTTCAAATATTAATTTTTGACTTTCAGCATGCAAACACTTACAAATTATCAAAATTAGCAGTTTTCAGCTACTTTCAACCACTTTCAGCAACTTCTAACAACTTTCAGCATTTATCGATAAACTTCAGCTATCCCAAACACTCCCATAGAATACAAACCGTTTCTCTCTCGTACAGACTACAGTCGTACGTATCCAAAAAAGGGCGGGACTTTTCAAGATTTTTCAATATTAATGCCCATCTCTTTCCAGTTTCCACTCCCGCCCCGTAGATATTCTATTCAGTAGGGTTCTAATACTCTCTCACCAATCTATCTGATTCAAAATTTGAGAGGGAAAACACACATATGCCTCCATAGAAATACCTCTACTTGTTTCTGGATCTTAAACATTAGTTTTTAAATTTTTAATCTTGTAATATGGAAAGTGGGGAAGTGAAGGGTGAACCCGTAGAGTTATTATCGAAAGGTATGGCCGAGATTAATGGTGGGAATGGGATAAAGGTCGTAGAAAAGGTAGCGTCGGATGCTGACGGTTCAATTACTGAAAACGTGAAGTTACGTAAGAGAAATCTGCCGAAGAAGAATAACGTTGAAAATAGTATTCAAGGATCTACAGAAATTAAAGTCAAGAAAGAGAATGAAGTCGGGAGTGAGGCAAAGAAAGAGGACGTAGGGACGAGGCAGAATGGGTGTAGTGAAAAGTCAAAAGATTTGGTGCAAGAAAATGGTGGTCCTGTTTGTGGAAATGAAAATGGCAAGGTGGAGAGTGAAGGGTGCTCGAGGGTTAGAAAGTCCAGCAGAGTGGCTCTGAAGAAGTTTCAGAGATTAACAGAAGATGAAGATGAAGATAAAGATGGGAGGAGGGTTTCAAAAAGAGGAGGAAAAAGGAAACTTAAAGAGAAAAATGCTGACAAGACTAAGAAACGAAAAAGAAAAACAAAGTTCACTGAGGAGCAAAATGTGAAACGGGATGGAAAGACCAGAGTTGGACTGAAAAAGAATGATGAGGTAGGCACCATTTGTAAGTTATATAATGAGATTAAGCACTAATTGTATGCTTATTTTCAGGGGTTTCTGGAATCAAAGATGTGTCACCAGTGTCAGAGAAATGATAAAGGAGATGTTGTTCGGTGCACTAAATGTAAGACGAAGCGGTATTGTCACCCATGTATGACCACATGGTACGCTAAATGCTACTCTTATTATACATACAAGGCTTATATACTGGTTTTAAGTATTTTGGTCCTAGTTTGAATAGTTGTATCCGTGTTTGCCCAATTGTTTGTTTTCACAGAATTATTCGAGGACATACAAACCATCAGACGTGATTTATTTTCATTCATTATGTTAAGATTTGTTAATAAGCTGTATGAATATCAACCTAAAAGCATATCCTTGCATGTGCCACACCATTATATGCTAATTACGTGGATTATTAATGCCAGGTACCCTCAGATGACAGAAGAAGCTTTTGCTGAGGCTTGTCCTGTTTGTCAACTAAACTGCAATTGCAAATCTTGTTTACGCATGGAAGTTCCTATTGAAGTTTGTTTCTTTGACTTGCCCTTTGCTTTTATACTTTCATTTGTAAACCTTTCTTATCAATCAAATGCACTCTCTGCTTGTAGACTGGTATAAAAATTAAGGAGAAGTCATACATCAGAACTAGTAAGGAAGAGAAGATTCAGTACTCTAAGTACTTGATACAACTTCTCCTGCCATTTCTTGTACAAATAAACGATGAACAAGTGATAGAGAGGGAACTGGAAGCTAATATTCAAGGTTACCTTTTTTTATGTTTTATTTTCTGGAAATGCTGCAAGTATATGTGGAATTATATATCGATGTTGCTTCTTTTAGCACTTGCATATAATATATGGCTGTTGCTTTTTTTGAAAGACTGGTGAGTTTATGTTGAAATTTGATTGCTTTGTTATATGATAAAAAAAAAAAGTTAAATCAATCTTCATTGTTAGATTTTAAGTTTATCGTTTTAACATTTTATTGGGTTTGAGCAGGAGTATCAGTCTCGGACATTCAAATTAATGAAGCAACATGTGATTTGGATGAGCGTATTTATTGGTAGGTTTTCAGCATAGCTTTCAATAATGTTATTTTTTCCTATAATTTCTAACAGCTTCGATCTTTTCTAGCGACAACTGTCGAACTTCTATTGCTGATTATCACAGAAGCTGTCCTCTCTGTTCCTATGACATATGCCTTAGTTGTTGTCGAGAACTAAGGGAGGGGCACTTGCGGGGCGGTGAAAAAGGATCGTCATTTAAATATGTTGACTATGGGGTTGATTATCTACATGGTGGTCAAAAGAAGAAGAGTTCAGTCAAAGTTGGTAAAACGGCTTCAATAATGGAGGATGATATGGATTCTCCATCACCTTGGAAATCAAAGGAAAATGGTGTTATTTCATGTCCCCCCCCAAAACAGAGGAGGTTGTGGGGAAGCAATTTTGGAATTGAAGTGCTTGTTACCAGATCAGTCTGTTTCAAAATTGCTTGTAGATGCAAAAGAAATATCTAAACTTGAATGTTCTCCTGAATGTCTTAGGGAAAGTTGTTGCTGTAACAAATTATTGGATCGAGATGATGTCATGAGTCAGAAGATATGTAAAGCTGCCTCTCGAGATGATTCTAACGACAATGCTTTATACTGTTTATCAGCCGTTGACATTAAGCATGAGGACTTGAAACATTTCCAGTGGCATTGGGTGAAGAGTGAGCCGGTAATAGTTAGTCATGTGCTTGAAACTACCCTTGGCTTGAGTTGGGAACCTATGGTTATGTGGCGTGCCTTCCGACAGGTTAAAAACCTCGAATATGATACACTTCTTCAAGTCACTGCAATTAGTTGTCTCGACTGGTGTGAGGTATGCTCCAAAACTTAGTGACTTTCAGTTTTCTTGTTATTCTAAATATATTTCTAATAAGCAGAACCTTATCTATATTTTTGTTGTGGGTTAATATTTGATCATCATTTAATTTAATTATGGTGACTTTCAGGTGGATGTGAATGCTCATAAGTTTTTTAATGGGTATTCCAATGCATATTCTAAGGAACAACTGGATAAAGCGGGGTGGCCTCAAATACTGAAACTGAAAGACTGGCCTCCATCCACTTTGTTTGAAAAGCTGTTACCACGCCACTGCTTCGAGTTTATCAGCTGCTTGCCTTTTAAAGAGTATACACATCCTCAAGACGGACACTTAAATATTGCAACTAAGCTTCCTCCAGGATCTTTAAAACCTGATATGGGGCCCAAAACCTATATAGCTTATGGATTCAACCAAGAGCTAGGGCGTGGAGATTCTGTCACAAAGCTTCACTGTGATATGTCTGATGCGGTATTTCTTGACTTTTCTAATATCAGATACTGTGGTCTGCCTATGTACTTATTCTAATTTCGTTCCATTAGGTTAATGTCTTGACACATCTAAAAGGAGTTAACATTGAACCTGAAGATCTTGAGAAAATTAATCAAACCAAAGAGAAACATGCTGCTCAAGATCGAAGAGAAACTGGGAAAGAAGTGAAATCACTGAAAGACTCTAATATGTCTAGTTTTACTCTTGATGATGCAGACAGTGGAGCTCTTTGGGACATATTTAGAAAACAAGATGTTCCTAAATTAGAGGATTATCTCAAAAAGCATTTCAATGAGTTCAGGCATATCCATGGTAATCTGCTTCCGGAGGTAATTCATCTATCAACTACGACCTCATTTTCTTTTCTTTTTTTTTTTAATAGTCATAGCTTTACTGATTTAATTATGTTTAATTTAACTTGAGAAGTTTGATAATTCTAATCATTTTTCTGGGATAGTAATATTTTTCATGCAGCAATTTATGTTATTGTTACTAAAACCAAATTCATATTTGCTGGTGACTAATGAAGTCGATGCAAAAGATTATTGTCATCATACCTTTTTCTCTAGCTACATTACCATCTTCGTTTTATCAGTTGAATACTTTGAAAGTTGTTGATTTATTGTCTCCTAAGTATGCCACTACATACGATTTATTATCTATTACTCAGGTAATCCATCCAATTCATGATCAAACTATATACTTGACTTCAGAGCACAAAAAGCGACTTAAGGAGGAATATGGTTTGCCTTTTCTTTTCAACTTCTTTACCTATGTGCTAAATAGGGGGGGCTTCTTGATTGTGTTTTCTTTGTGTATGGGATAGGAGTGGAACCATGGACCTTCGTACAGAAGCTAGGAGATGCTGTCTTTATACCAGCTGGCTGCCCTCACCAAGTTCGAAATTTGAAGGTAATGGTACCACTGTAAATGACTTTGGTATATCATTTCTTGTCATTAATGTATGTTAAGAAGTCTTTAACAGCCAGAGATTTTTTTTGCAAGGATCATGAAATAAATGTGTTTCTTATCACTGGTGATATCTATGCAATTCTGAAAAATTATGGCCTTCTTTTTAAATTTCTCTTATCTAAAATCTAGTGACTTTGAATTCTTCTGTTGTATGAACATGGAAGGTTGACTAAGTAACAGAGTATTGAATAATAGGTAGCTATATTATTTCCGCTTGTTTGCTTTCTTGCCTTTGAGTTTTCTGCACATTTAAGGTCATATACAAGCTCCCAAACTGGTTCAATTGAGTGATAAGTTCATATGCTTCCTGTTTCATGTATATATCAGCACATTGAATTAATTTTAACAGAACATTTTGATAGAAAAGGGTTCGATGAAGGTGGTAATCCCCTGATTCAAGGTGGCGCCTTGCTGAATTCTTTCAAAATAGTTCGATGCCTTAAATGTAACTAGGGCCAGCGTTTAAATACAACTCACGCAGCAACATAACAAAAGGCATAAAATAAAGTGCAACATATCAAGTAATAAACTAATTAATGCTTATTTAGAAACGCCTTCATTCTTGAGATGCCTCCTTGGTTTTCTTGCAGCAAAAATACACCTTCCATGGCTTAACACTCCCTTCTTCATTCTCAACTCGCGCCTCCTCTTCTTCGTACACATCACATTTCTTCCTAAACTACCATCTTCCTTCAATTCTCTCCTACCTACAAACTTACCGTCACCCTACAGATATCTGCACAAAATTAAGGAAGGGAAGGGGTACTTTAGGCTATCAGTTAACTGGTTAGTTGATTATCACATGTTTCACATTTGACTATTCCTCAAGGGCTTTCTCCTTGAACAGCTATTAGCCTCATCATGGCCTTTGATTAATTTAGCAGACTGCACTGTGGCTGTATCTTTGTTTTGACCTTTTGATTTAAGTTTGTTGTCATGGAGAAGAGTCGTGTTTTGAATTTTTAATACCATAGGGTGGCGCATCAATCTTTACTGAAGTTGTCTATTAGTTGAGACATTGTTCAGTCTTTCAAAGTTATGACATAGTTTATGTCAGGATTCATTGGAGTAATTCTTATTGTGTAACTATGCAGAGATGTACTTTCTCTAATGGAATTGCATGTAACGTATTTTATCTTGTGCAGTCTTGCATTAAAGTCGCTATTGATTTTGTCTCTCCTGAAAATATTTATTCGTGCTTCAAACTGACTGAAGAGTTTCGCCGTTTGCCCTTGAATCATAGGGCTAAAGAAGACAAGCTTGAGGTTTGATTTTCCATTTCTTGAGTTTGTTTCAGCTACTTGTTTCTGGTATCAATTTTGAATGTCATTACATGCTAATTAGAACTTTATATGTATACTTCGGCTACAATAGAACATCACTCCCTCTTGGTAATCTCACTTCGCAAGCATGATTTCTACCTAGTTGGTGTTCTAAGTTAGCTATTCGGTTTACGGGTTACCAATGGAAGCTACGATTTTCTTTATGTTCTCTTTTATGTTGGATTTAAATCTTTATGTGATGGCTTCTGGCATTGCTGTTTTCCTCGTCTAGGTGAAGAAAATGTTGATTCATGCAATGAGGAAAGCTGTGAATGATGTAAAGGGAGTCGAGTCTACAAAGCAAGTCGAGTAAAAAGAGACCTTCGTAAACGAAAATGTAATAATATCACTCTTCATCATGTTTATTTTCATCTTTCTGTTTGTACTCTCCAATCAAAATCAGAAGTTAACTACTTGTATTGATTTTAGGTGATTGAATTTTGGAGCCAGCGGAGCCCTTTTTGGAGTTAGTGGTCAGCTATGGTTAGTAGTTACTTTAATAATTGATGTACGTCTTGGTAATTTTGGTTTGTGTTCTTGTGCTGTATGAAAGGAAAATCATTAAAAAGGAACCGATTCTCTATCCCAATATAAGTTCGTGCAGGTTTATAAGTCATTTTGTTATGAGATAATATTGGAACATGGGATTTTTTACATTGAAAAGGTCATTCTTGTCCTTCAATCCCATTAATGTTATATCATATTTTTTTTTGGTTATTTTGTTATTATTGTCTCATTCTGAAAATGGATACTAACTAATAGTATTAAAAATAAAAGTGTATCCTACTATTTTATATATCTACCAATTTTCTTAATCTACGTGTTAAAAAAAACAATGACGTGATATAGGAGATTTTTCATAACAAGCCATTAGTATTTATGAAAAACTTGACTTATAATCTTGATAATCTTGAATTAGTTCTTTATACAACGAATCAGCTACATGAAATAATAATTTAATTAAAGAAATCCAACTATGTATGCCAACCTAATAATTTAGGTTTTGTTTGGTTGACAGAAAGGAATGAAATCAAAATTATAAATCAAACATGAGGGAATGCAATGGAGGAATGATTCCTGAAATCGGCATTTTGGTTTGCACTAGGAATGAACTTGATTCTGAAAACTGTTTTATTTAAATGGAAGGGATGTAATCAACTATATTTTTTAATTAAATATATTTTTGTGCAAGAAATTACTCTTCTATTTTATATTATAATTAAATATTTTTAAAAAAAAGATATGTATTTTTTTTTCAAATACTAATTTATCATTTAAATATTAAAAACAATTACATAAATATCAAACATACATACTTCATTAATAACATCCAAATAAAAATACTAAATAGTTGCACTACAAATCTAAATATTAACACATATTATTAAACATAGCAAATGCAAACTAAGAAGATGGATTAAGGTGAAGAAGTTTGAACACAATTTTTTTTTTTTTTTTTTTTCAGCAGTGGCACATAAGTAGTAAACCGTCATATCACTTGGGAAGCAGACCTAACATAATTTATGTTGTAGGTGTATGTGCAATATTTCAGGCGAATCCCAAGCGAAGTCATCTAGACTCAACGAAGAAGATTCTGCGATACCTGAATGGAACACCGGACGCTGGGTTTTGGTATCCTGATGATGATAATCTTGTTTTAACTGGATATTCTGACGCTGATTATGCAGGATGCAGGGTAGATCGGGAAGTCAACTTCAGGAACTTGTCAGTTCCGAGGCAGTAAGCTCATATCATGGTTCTCCAAGAAACAGCACTCAGTGGCGACGTCCACTACTGAAGCTGAGTATATGGTTGCCGGAAGTTGTTGTGCCCAAATCCTTTGGCTTCGACAACAATTGCGTGATTACAGTATTATTCAAGATGAAGTGCCCATTTACTGCGACTCCACCAGTGTCATTGCAATAACTTAGAACCCAATTCTTCATAGGAGATGCAAGCACGTGGACATCCGACACCACTTCATCCGAGATCATGTCGAAAAGAAGGATATCAGGATGGAGAAAATCCATACTGATAGGAAAAGGGCAGACATAATGACCAAGCTGCTGGCTGAGAACAGGTTCATAGAACTCTCAGTTGAGCTAGGTCTTCTAGATCCTACTGACCCGAGTCAGTAAAGATATTCAGTACGACAAGTCAGTAAGTCAAACTTAGTACTTGATTCAGTAGGGTGAATCACATAGTACTCAGTAAGGGGGAACGTGAGACAAACATTGAATCATCATTATCACGTTGATCATCTTGATTTGCAATTGGTAAACAACTGAACAAGGCTCAGTTGAAAAGGTTTGAGTATTATATGCAGTATTTTACTCAGTTGCATGCTTGCATTTGTTAGATCAGTAACATACATTCAGTGGCATGAAACACATTTATTTCCTGCCATAAATTCTTAAGGATACGTTCAGTAAAATCGTTCTCATTTAAAGCGCGATATCCTAAGAACTGACTGAAGCATTTAATGCATGTCATCTCACCTTACTTCAACTATGCAAATCTTACGTAGGTCGAGATTATCGGCGGCTTAGTAATCATTCCTTTTATAAAATTAAATTCTAACCATCCGAGAAAAAGCGAGAATGAATCTCGACCCTTAGATCTGAAAAACTCTTGGTATTCAAATCTATATATAATCGCTCACTTATCTCCTAATCTCCATCTTCGCCATTACTGAATTTAAGAGAGCTTCGCTTATACTCCATCCAACTGCATCTTGATCTCCATCTCTCTCAAGCTCTCATACTTTCGGTAAATCTTTCATCTAATAGTATGCAAACTGACTTAATCTACTTTCAAGTGTTAACCTTCGTTTTGCAGATTATAGTGAAATGATATCCCTATCAAGCATCCTGCGGACGACTGCAGATATTGATGACATCATTCCGAGAAGGGTCCTGTTCGAGCCAACAATGGAGTTCCATCTCTCGAAACTGCTATATCTCGAGGAGATTTCTCCGCTCTTCAAGCATCTGGCATGGAGACACTTCTGACGAAGCAACCTCACGCTTGTCTCCCGAGATAAGTTGTTGAATTCTTCTTCAACATGCGTCAGGTGGAGGGAACGGATGCAGAGGTTACCGCGGTGAGGTACATGAAGGAGGTTTCACCTCAGTCATGGGAGGAGAGCCACGTCGACATCAACATCCTTGAAGGGTTGAAGTCAGTATTCAACCTTCCTTACCACGGCGTATCTCCCATTGGATACAAGGAAGCTGAGGTCAACACGTATATCAGTCATTTCTGTGGGAGGGACGATGTTTCCTTCAAAGCTGCTTTTCCGAAGAGTCAGCTCCTGCCAAAATTCAGAGGTCTGGCATACATTGTTATCCATATCCTCACTAGTGCGGCTGGTTCATTCGACCAGCTATCCAAACCTAGACTCCAGATGATGATGACTATCATGGACGGAGATACGGTTAACTGGGCTCAGTTCTTTCTACCTGAACTGAAGGCCCAGTCGCAGAACTTTGTTGCCAGAGACACAGGAGAGAGAAGACTAATTAGTGTGGGCAAACTTTTGTACGGGACTAAAGTTTCAGCGCTGATAGAAGCATCAGTATCCTCGCATGCGTCATTCGACGACATGAAATACTTCGATAAGAAACTGATCAAGTTCAGTCGAGAGCCGTTGCTAAAAAGTCCATCAGTCGTGCAGCTGCACTGAAGAGGCCTTCCACTGAACAACCTCCACGTACCGAACAACCAAAGAGAAAGAAGATGACCGAGCAAGGAGCTTCTAAGGCTGTTTATCCGCCTCCCCCACAGGTGGAAATCTTACTTGATGTGGACACATGCATTGAAGGTGTCACTCTCAAAGATAAAGTTTAACGAGTAAGTACTGAAGAAACTCAGCTGGAGTACGAAGCTGAACCAACTACTGAAGTTTCTTCAGAGCTACCAACCACAGTTCAGCAAACCAGACTTAGGGTTGAAACCGAAGTCGCTGAACAGATCCCTGAAATTGCCAACTATCAGGATCTGGTAGATGTAGCTATCAGTAGGGGTGAAACCGGATCGGATAATATCCGCCCGATCCGGTGCCGTATCCGATCGGATACCAATTCGGGGAGCAATTCTAGTATCCGGTCGGATACGGATTCAAATCCGGATATCTTGAATCGGATACGAATTCAAATTCGGATTTCACATTATCCGTCCGTATATTCGAAATATTTAATAATTAATTTTATAATATAATAATAAATTAATATTAAGAAATATATAACCCCCCACTCTCTCCGTCGCCTTCACCGCTCCGCCGGCGAAGCCCGATGGCTGGGTGGCGTGGGCGCTCAATCCGACCGGAACCGGCATGGTAGGCTCGCACGCGCTCGTCGCCTTCAAGGCGGCTAACGGATCTATGGCGGTGAAAACGTACAACATCTCATCCTACGGTCCGATCTCCGAATTGAAGATCGCGTACGATGTTCTGAGCAAGAGCGCGGAGGCGTCGAAGGGAACGATTACGATCTACGCCACACTGGCGCTTCCGGCGGCGGCAGCGGAGCTGAACCAGGTCTGGCAGGTTGGATCGGCGGTGGTGAACGGAGTTCCGGAGAATTTGAACTCGAGGAGTGCGCTGCAGCTGGTGAGCGCGGCGGAGAATGGTGGTGCTCTGGCGCCTTCTCCGTCGGTCGCGTCGGTGCCTTGTCATTCCTTATTTAATCATCATAATTTGGCCCAAGAGGGTGTGCGTCGCTTTTTGTGCATTCTTTAATCATCATAATTTGACGGACACGTATAGCAATTCATTTGAATTTGAAAAATATGCTAATAAACATATTGTTTACAAAAATACTAAATTTCCTACACACCTTTAATGAAAATGTAATATAAAATATATAACCATGACAAATTACTACTAAACTAGGGTCCAAATACCACGACAAATGTAATTCTGACTATAAAGTTAGATGATTTTTATTTTTATTCGCCTCCAGAAAAGGTGATTATTTAAATTTGTCATTTTATATTATAATGATTAATGAAGTATGTATAAATTATAGTCCCCTTACATAGTTTTCTTTATAATTTCAGGTTCTCAAAAGAATGTTGCATCTATTATTGGTGATTTAGAGGTCACGGAAACACTTTTTGCCAGCATTGTGATTCAGGTTTATCAGTTTTACTTATTTAATTAGAATGTTCTTCCAAGTTAGTTGTCAAACCTTATGTGGTTCTTAAACTTTGTAAACTACTTTATATTTTAAGCGCATCTATGATTATTGGCTTATTGCTAGGTATTTTATTTTGAATTTCGGATTTTTTTTCGTACTTTCTTGATCTCAAAAAATATGTTATTTATAATGGATAGTATATTAAATATAATTTGCATTAAAACTTATATTAAATATTGTATACGTGATTTTTTCATGTGTTGCAATCACAAATAGATGATTATTTATAAATCATACTATCCGATTATTATTATTCGAATTCGATCCGAATCCGTCATATATCCGCCCTGTATTCGTATCCCGAATATTCCGAATCCGTATTCGTATCCGGCCTTCCCGTATTCGACTCCGAATCCGAGAAAAAAATATGGGATCAAATATGGGAAGAGCACTATCCGTCCGTATTCGATCCGTTTTCACCCCTAGCTATCAGGGCAAGGACTCGGATGCTGCTGAGATTCCTAAACTGGGATATACTTGCTGATCTGATCCAGCAGTATTTTGTATCTGCACTACTGACGAGGAGCAACAACTGCAGTCTGAGATAGGATTTGGAGAACCCTGAGACATTGCATCCTTCAAAGACTTGAGATCAACAATGCTTTATCTTCTTGAGCTGAAGTCTTTCTCCTCTCCCGCCAAAGATCCTTCGCCATCTGATCACCCAGCTGAAGGTGATGATTCAGCACCTAAGGATGTAGAGAAGGGAGACTCTACTGAGGGCAAAACTCCCAACGAGAAGGGCGACTTACCACCACCACCAACTCCTACACCTGGTGCTGCCCCTATTGCGTCTTCCTCAAGAAAGCAACAACTCGCCGCCTTACAGCACAGGATCGGTACATCCTCTTAGCAGATCAAACCAATTGGTATTGTATCCTCGAGACAAAAATCTTCTTCTGGATAAGGATGTGCACCTAAAATGGTCACAATATACGAAAGCTCAGACTGAGCGGGTTGACGTCCTTACCGGAGAAGTCAAGAAGATCCCTGCAACTCCATCGCCAAACTTTCAGGAGATCATTGAGATAGCTATGGCTGCTCAGAAGGTGGACTTGGCCAATCAGTGCCAGCAGTTTCTAGAAGCTCAATCGAAGATATTCTCAGAGCAACTGGTTGCGGCAATGGCTGAGGTTCAGAAACCCATGGATGAAAGGAACAGAGTTGCAAGCTCTAGCGTGACTAAATCTCTTGAAACTCAAGTTGCAGCTCTGAAAGTCATCTAGTCTGAAATGAAGGAGTCACTCGAAGCATCTCTTCTGCAGCAAAGAACTCAAACTGAATCCCAAATCAAGCAAATTCGAAAAGATCAAGAAACTGAATGGGAACATTATTGCGATGTTGTCGGGGACTTCAACTCCACTTTCGGCCAGATCAAAGCTTCAGTCTACAAGCTCGAAGGAGAAGTAACAGCTATTAAGACCCTACTGACCTCGTCAGATGATGCCAAAAAGGGGGAAAGTAAAGGGAAGGAAGTACATGAGAAAGACAAGAAATGGGAACAATCTAAGGGGGAAGGAACGACAGAGACAGAGTTCATTGCTCTCTCCCTCCCCTCTGACCAAGAAAAGGCTAAAGGAAATGCCTCAGCTGAAGGCCCTGCAGAACCTCAGCAGATAATTTTGCAGCTAACAGTGCAGGCTGGTGGATTAGGAGATCCTCAGCTCAGGCACTGAGTTCGTCGAGGGATCTAAGGACGTTGAGCCTCAGCCGCCGAAGAGGCCTGGCAAGGAGATTGCTACTGAAAGCACTCCCCCTCCATTGCCCAAGTTCAAGACCTAGAAGGAACAAGAGGCGCATGATGAACTATCAGCTAGACCATGAAGCCAGACTCGAAGAAGAGGCCAAGTTGAAGCGAAACCCAAAAATCCCAATGCCTAGGTCGTCAAGGAGTCAGTCTCTGTGACTGAGAAGTCAGAGGCAGAAGCCAACACCTTCCAAAAGACTCGGCGAGGCGTAAACCATCTGAAAAATCAGCTTCTGAGTTTGCTGAAGACTCCGACACTGACAACCTACCACTCTCTGAAAGACTGAAGAAGAAGACTCCCAAGCTTATAGCAGAACAAATTACGGAGGAAAAAGTGTTGGGATGTGATTTAGTTGTTGATTTGACTGATCCCAAAACCCTATGTTGATTGGTGAACCATTCCTTTGTAAAAGTTAACACATTTGTCTCTGAGTGTTTCAGGCTCAGTAGACTAGCCTTCAGCATGGTTCCAGCTCAGTAGTTATGTCTGCTATCCTTCAGTACACTGTCCGCTACAGCGCCATGCAGTGAAGATTCAGTAGTGCTGGACTCAGCAGGAGCAACATACTGAAAGGTGTTCAGGAGTCAGTAGAACTGGATTCAGCAGGAGCAGTTTACTGAACTTAGAGTTTTGACCTTTAGTAGAGTTGGACTCAGCAAGAGTATACTACTGAACCTATGGGTTAGACTAAAAATGATCTGTCAGTTTCTTTGACTGACAGTAGACTTCAATGTCATTCCAGTAGAGTGGTCCGATATCGTACAACTTGGAGAAGTCAGCTTCAGTATCAACCTTGAAGTCTGCAAGTGTCTCAACCACTTTCTGTACCTCGACCAATAACAAGCAGCCAGTTGAAAAAGTATCTGTTAAAAGCTGCAAGTCAACCACTTTCCTGAAAAAGTTGGTGGACTCTGCGGAAATTCAAAAGAGCAGTTAGCTACCAAATAGAGTGACACGTGGACAGTTCGTCTCCAACGGATCTATCCATAGCTCACGTCCATAAATAGAGGGAAAATCAAATTGAAGAAATATGACACAACGACATACGAAGAGAGCATCAAGCAAACAAGAACATAAGCTATACGCGACGAACTTCAGAGTTCAATTCTAGCGTGAAAAGCATACAACTTGCTCTAAGGGAACACAAGCTTACATAGAACTCAAGCCTCTAGCATCCAAGTGAAGAACACGAACCTAGAGAGATTATTCCTCACTGTTCTTCACTCTAGAAGTCTTTCTTGTTCCCTTTCCCTCTAACCTAAGCTCAACTGTGTTTATCTATAGCTTAGACCGAAGGAGTTCAATTTATTTAACCGTTCTTAGTGCTAAGAACTCCTTCATCATTGGAGATACATTCAAACATATTTTTGTTTGACCTTGTAAACTGAGACTTGCTCAGTATAATCATAAGACTGTGTTTGTCCAGTGTATAAACCGAATGAGACTAACTCAGTATAATAAAATAGTCTCCTCGCTTTGTTCGGGACGAGAAACGTAGGATCATGCGTATCCGAACCACTTTAAAGTCTCTGTGTTTATAACTGTTGCATTGATTTAACTATTCATACTGAAAACTATTTACAAAATCATTCAACTGAGTTTCAGTAACAAGCTTAACTGACTGCACTAATCTACTGAAACAGTTTTTGTAAACAAGCGTTTTCAAACCAAACTAAACTTGGCCTACACTTTCCCCACGCTACTGAATCCTGCTGAACTCTTCTGAATTTTGACATCAGTCAGCTAGCAAAGCTCATCACCTTCAGTCACTCTATCCACGCGATCAAGAACAGCTTGTTTGGTCTACTAAATTCATTCAGTAGGCAATCTCCGTTAATCGGACTGTTCGCATTCTAGTTTGAGAAAAAGGTTTTCAGGTATATTCACCCCTCCCCCCTCTACACCTGAATGTTTGACTCGGGACCAACAAAAAGCCTTGTGGGATGCAGTGGAGATGGGGCTCGACTTCAAAGCCAGAGATAAGCTTACAACTGAAGCAAGAGAGAGACTGAGAAAAGCTGAACTGGTAGACAGGGAAGCAGTTCCGATCAAGAGCAGAGAGATCCCAAGGACTTCAAAGTTCTACAGACGCGGTGGGCAGAAGCCACATCTCAGGAAAACTCCATTCCGCCGCGTAGACAAGTGGATCCCATGGAACCTGAATGAGGAATGGGAAAGTCTGAAGGAAAGATTTATCAAAGCTTACTATGTATGACATTGCTACTCGAGTGAAGTTCCGGCGGTCGAATTGTTTGATCAATTCCTATACAACCATGACCCCAACTTCAGGGCACAGATCAAACTGCTCCTTCATAAGAAGAAATTGCCTTTCACTGCGCCTGCATACCGTCAGTTGATCCCTCCCAGGACTCTTCAAGGAGCCATCTGCACTAAAGAGATACAGGACGAGGTGGAGATAGTCGTGCGTCGCAACGATCTTTCCTTCGAGTCGCAAAATGATCTGCATGATATCAAGCGACTGAGGGAAGCTATCTACAGATCCTATAGGTTTGATCCTCCAGCAGCCAAATCTGCTGACTTCAAATCTAAGATTCAGAAGTTCAGATCTCAGAAGTAGCAGACTCAACCTTCCTCATATCTTTCTTTTTCTCTCATTGTGATTTAATGTTTGTACTGTAACTTCCTGAAATTTATAAAATTAGAATTTCCTTTTGGCCAAACAACCACTCATTCTCTTATGGATGTGTTATTTATTTTTAACACTGACTGATCACTGAAGTGATCAAAACACACTTTATGTGCTAATTTCTTCTGATGTGCCTATCTTTAGTTAAGCTGTTAATCTATGCTCTCATCGATCAGTTGCTATTAACTGAGTTGTTTTTGGGTTAGTAGTTTAGTGCTTAGTGGTTTTGGCATCATCAATTAGGGGGAAACTATAGGGATATGAGTCAGTGGTCTAGTAGATCATTGCTAGGGGATACATAGAACTTGACTCAGTAGATGAGTATGAACTTGAGTCAATAGTTTATGTAACTATAGGGACGATATTGTAATATTTGTTATGGGGGAAGTTTTAGTAATACTGAATTGTATTGATTTAGAATTGAAGATCCCAAAACCCCGTGTTTGAACCATTATGATGTAATAGGCTAGACATGTTTGATCGTTATAGATTATTTTTCGTCTAAGTCCTGTAAAGGATATATTGTTGGACTGAACATCAGTAGAGAAGTTAAAGTTCCAGAACCCCAAGTCATCGGTTCAGTAGAGCTCAGTAGTCTTCGGAGTCAGTTGCTGACAGCACTCAGTAGAAGATTCTCATCAGCAGACTTTGGAAGAAGACTCAGTATGATCCTTGATCTACTGATTGAGTGAAGAGCTCCGTTGCTGTCTTCGAGTCAAAAGCTAACTACATTCAATAGAAGTTCTTTTTCAGCCGACTCAGATGAAGACTCAGTACGATCAGCCTTTGATCTACTGAAAAGCTGCAACTCAGTTGCAGATCGTACGAGGAAAATCGACTGCCCAACCCTTATTAGCCGAATGTCAGCAAAGAACATTCAGTATACGAGGTTCAGAGAGTCAACTCAGATAGAAGACTGATGTCTGACAAGTCTCACCTACCGTAAACCTCGACCAATGAGAAGCAAGACAAGCTTACCGTCTCTGACACAAAAGCTGCTCTCATGCACAGAACGCCAACCACTCTGCGGCGACATTTCGAAATTATATGGCCGTTTTCCTTGGATTTCTTTGACACATGACATCGTCCTCTCCAACGGATACATACCTAGGTCACAACTATAAATAGAGAAGAGTCTCCAAGCTCAACGCATGGGACATCAAGGGAACACAAGCTTATAAGCATACAACTCTCTAGCGCACTTAAAGCCAACTCAGCGAAGAACTTGCTCACTGAATATCCTTAGTTCTTCTCTCTAGAGAATCTTTAGTTCCCCTTCTCTTTCTAAGCATTCACTGTAATATCTTTAGCTTAGAACCTTCGAAGGATTTCATATTTTGTGAATTGTTCTTATTGTAAAAACTTCTTCATAGTTGGAGATCATCCCCTCCCCTTCAAACTTCGGTTTGATTTGTAAAAGTCGCTAAGGATTAAACTTAGAAGGGTTTTTCCAGTGCACAGATTACTTGCTGAGATTAATCAACAAGACCTCCTGTTCAGCAGGACCGTGGACATAGGACCTTGTGTATCCAAACCACGTTAAAAACTGCTTGTGTCGTTTATTGTTTTATTGCATTTTGTTCAAACTATTTATAAAATCATCCTTTGCATTAAAACTGACTTAAAAAGTGCACCAGCCAAAATGATTTTGGTTTGCATAAAAACATTTTCAAAGAGACGAAGTCAAACGGGCCCCACATTTATCCGCACAACATTCTGCAACTAAACTTCTCATATTGACCTCAGTCAGTAGAAGGGACCCAGTGTTGAATCACTCTGCCCCGTGATCAGAAGGTTTATTTGGCACTGAACTTGTTTAGTAGCAAAACTCAATAGTTGTTGACCTTCGCATTTGAGAAAAGAAACTTGCAATCAGGTGTATTCACCCCCCCCCCCACACCCGATACTCGTCTCCGGACCAACACAGGCTGTCGATTTTCCTCGTGCTGTCTGCAATTGAGTTGCAGCTCTATTCAGTAGATCAAGGCTGATCCTACTGAGTCTTCTATCTGAGTCGGCTGAAGAATGATTTTCTATTGAGTGCTTTCAGCTTCTGACTCGAAGACAATCAACTGAGCTCTTCTCTCATTCAGTAGATCAAGGATGATTGTATTGAGTCTTACGTCTCGAGTCGGTCGAAGAGGGATCTTACCGTTGAGTGCTTCCAAATGGCCGACTCGAAGACTACTGAGCTCTATTGAACCGATGACTTGGGGTTCTGGAACTTTAACTTCTCTACTGAAGTTTAGTCCAACAATTTACCCCTTACAAGACTTAGACAATATAATCTAAGAAGATCAAAACAGGTCTAGACTATTACATCATGTCGGTTCATCACACACTAAGGGATTAGGACAGGGGTTTTGGGATCTTCATTTCCTCATAACAATACAAATTATTATCCCTACAATTTCCCCCAAAAAACATCACTGACTCATACAATGTACAAAAACATGTACTGAGTCATATCCTACGAATCCCCCTAACAATGGTCTCCTTGACCACTGACTCATATCCCTACATTTAGAAATGTCAGTATAGGACAACTCAGTTAAAGTGTCCGAGGTATCAGATGAAGTCAACTCAACATCAGTCTTGGAGTTTGAACAAGCCTCACCTACCATTCAACCTCGACCAGTAAGAAGTTGTCAACACTTTACTTGCACTGACATAAAGCTGTCCTCAAGACTGAAAAAGAGAGAATCTCTACAATGGCATTCAAATTTGAGATGGTTGTTATTCCTATCGTTTTTTACACCGTGGCTATATCTCCTCCAACGGATCTTTTCACGAGTCAAGACTGTAATAGAGATCGATCTTCGAGCGTTGAAGATACCAGGAACACAAACCATTCAAGCATTCAAAGCTCTAGCAATCTCTGCATAGATAGATATCCTAAACAGTTCTTCACTCTAGAGTATTCTAGTTCTCATTCTCTATTCTAAGGAAACCTTGTTAGGTCACAAGCTTAGACATTGAAGGAGTTCATATTGTAAGAACTCCTTCTTAGTTGAAGAATCTCAAATGTTGTGTTTGAACCCCTTTGTAAAGTCGCTAGAACTATAACTAATGATTTGTCCAGTACACGGATCGACTGAGACTTGTTTCAGGACAGTGGACGTAGGATCTTGAGTATCCGAACCACTTTAAAAACTGCGTGTTGCATTTACTGTTTCATTGGTTACTGTTCATTCTGCATAAAACTGATTTTCGAAAATCATAAGTGTGGATTTTCAGTAAAACTCTGTAAACACACACAAACATAACTGAAACAGTTTCAAGCAAAAATGTTTTTCGAATAGGCGACTAAAATCGGGCCTACACCTTTCGCACAACTTCTTGTACTGAGTTTACTGTGGATTGACTGAAGTCAGTAAACAGTGTTCAGTATCTTGAACCACTCTTCCCACGCGATCAGAAGCCTTATTGGTGAACTGATTTATTCAGTAAGCAAATTCAGTAAAAGACTGACTTTCGCCTTTGAGTTTGAACTTGTTCTCAGGTGTATTCACCCCCCTCCCACCCTACACCTGGAGACTCATCTCTGGACTAACAGAAGCACTCCGTTTCTGGGAAAACGAGTGACTCTCGGCCAGAATCAAGGCCGCATGGCATCAGTCGCTTTGGATCGTGACAAATCTAAAGGCTCGAAGGTGGAATCGCAAAGAACCTACGATTCAGAGTCGGTGACGTTGTCGGGACAACGTTCTTCGTTAAGGAAACGAGATCCCCAAATCTTGTGAGTAAAGCAGGTAGTATTTGAGGGTAAATTTTTGGGATCTAGTGGTTTCATCACGATGAAGTAGATGGAGAGAGCTCGAGAGAAGGTAAATCGCGGCGGCGCTGAAGGAGGGTATCGAGAGGAGAGAGAAGAGGGCAAGAGAGAAATGAGGTAGAGATTTATGTGTTGTAGGGTTTTTTAATCTTCCCAAATTAATTTGATAATTAGGCTGTTAATTAGTAGGGTCATTAGTGTTAATATTTTGTTAAATTGGGAACGAGTCAGAAATAGTGAGACATTCCAATTAGGAAAGTGGCTCAGAATAATGGGATGGAGGTAGTATAAGGCTAAGGCAGACAAATGTACAAATGTTTATTTGGCTATTCAACAAGAAACAAAATAATATTGACATGCCACAATTGTAGAGGAAATGAGGAGAAAGAATTTGAGGGTAATGAGAAGAGAGAACAAATTGTGTGGGGCCCAGCCCAAAATCTTTTCTCTCCACAACTGCGAAGAAAATCGGAAGAAAAAAAGCTGGGTGAATAAATTTACAACTCTATCCTCATAAACCCTCGTATAATTGACGTTATTCTTCCTGACAAATCTTCTTCTTCATCTTCTCCCTTCCGCCTGGTAGGACATCCATCATCTCAATTTTATTTTATTTGTTCATCTCCTTTATCTCCTTATCTCTTTTATTTTGTTTTCTCTATTTTGTTTTCTGAAATTGTTTTCTCAACTTGCTCATCGTCTGGAAAGAAAATCGGAAGAAAAATAAGGCATTCTCTTAAAACTCCCCTCACGTAATCGAGCTTTGATTTATCTACTCTCTTTACTTTTATCTATGGTTAGATTTCTGTAAACCCTATAATTATCTATGCATTGTGCTATATATAGTTCTAATCTATAAAAATTCTAGAGATTTCCTACCTTTTGTTTTACTTGCTAAAATAATTGGAATATAAATTATATAAGGATGAATTGATTTTGCAAACGTACACCAGATTCATGAAACTCCAACCTTTGCTATTATTTGCTGGAAGGAAATTGTGATGTCTCTTATTAGTTTGACAAGGTTTATCTGATAATATTTATGTTTGCTTGCTTTGGTTTGCTAGATGATTTTATCATTATTAACAAATTGTTAACAGTTTTTTAGCTGTCTTTATGTTAAAGATATTTTTGTCTTTTCAAATATAATACTATTTATCTCTTATGACCTAGGTTGCACGGACACAGACATGGGAAACGGTACGACACGGACACGGGATACGACATTTTTTGAAAAATTTAGGACACGACACGGGCGCTGATATAAATAATATTAAATTATTAATATTATCAAACGATCAACTCAAAGTACATAAGTCATAACTCATAAGTCATAACCATAGCATAAAAATGTGAAATACTAAGATAAGTAGATAAAAATAAACATTAGTCTTAAAGTCATAACTCATAAGTCATAATAATCTAAATAAAAAATATTAGGTTTGTAGCAAACCAGAGTTTACTCCATTGATTGAAAATTTTAATTAGTTTGTTTAAAGTGAAAGATTAAAATGTAAAATACTAAGATAAGTAGATAACAACAATAAACATTAGTCTTAAAGGCATAACTCATAAGTCATAATAATCTAAATAAAAAATATTAGGGTTGTAGCAAACCAGAGTTTACTCCATTGATTGAAAATTTTAATTTAGTTTATTTAAAGTGAAAGATTGAAGGTTTTGATGATTTGAGAATCGTTGTGAAGAAGTGGTCAAACAAACGAATCCAAATAAAAAAAACGTGTCCCGTGCGTGTCGGACACATAAATTGCCGTGTCCGGGAAGTGTCCGATTTTTTTAATTTTTTTTATTATGGACTCTTTTTTCCCGTGTCCAACACGTGTCGGGCGTGTGTCCGAGCGTGTCCGTGTCCGACACGTGTCCGACACAGTACGGCGGCATTTTTCGGAGTGTCCGTGCAACATAGCTTATGACTTTCTACACAACCAAACAAGGTAGAAAGGGAAGAAATATCATTTTATCTTCTTTTTCTATTATCTTTCTCTTCTACTAAACAACATATAAAATCCATTCTTTTTCTCTTCTATTTATTTTCTTTTTCTCAATTTCTCTTGCCAATCAAACAAAGCGTTAAAATCTAGTCATGATATATAGTTAAAGCAAACTTTTTAACATAAAAGTCGGATATTTTCGATCCAAAGCATTGATAGGTTCGACTATATATGTGGGCTTTTTAGGCACAATTTACTTTTCTTTTGAGCCTTTGATTCTCAAGGCCAACCCAATCATTTCTCAATCATATTTTCTAAACTCAATCATAACTTACAATTTTAATCTTTAGATAATTTTAGTTAGAGACGACTCCAAACTAACAATATATAGCAGGTCCATATCTAATCAAAGGTTGAAACAACTAGATCGAATCATAACATCGACCATAGTCAATGGTGGATAGCTTTCAAATCGTGTAGAATATAAAATTTATACTTTCTTTGTCTCGTCCGACTTGTTCTCTATTACTCCCTCCGTCCCATTATTCTTGTCCGGTATACCAAATCGGGACGTCCCGAAATTCTTGTCCACTTTCCATATTTGGCAAAAAGTAAAACAATTAATCTAACTTAATCATACTTAAAAATAATTAACTATCCTTTAATTAAACATATTACTCCCCTCAATTATTACACCCCTCAATTACTCCCCTCACATTTCACTCTCACTACAAACCCTACTTTCATTCTAAATCAAAATCCGCCGCCCCCCAACCAAATCTTGAAACCATTTTCTTCCTCAGGAAGAACTTGTTCTTCGAAAACTCTTGCTTCCATGAAATTGGAGCCATGGGTCGGTCTCACAGCCGATGACTTCTACCACAAACCCCCACTAGCTGACGGGAATTGGGTGTCGGTGAAGAATCGAAGCAACTGGGAGAACGGTGAGGCCACCAACATACCATGTTCGAATCCGACGCCCTCCGTCCTTAATAAGCCCAAGTCGCCTTCTTCACCGACAGATCCGCCGAGTTCTGGCGGCAAGACGTTGGCCATGGGCGACGCCACAGTCGCTGTGATGAAACCGGAAGAAAATTTCTCCTACAGCCTTCCCCCCTCGCTGTCGAGAGGTAAATCGGGCCTATCCCCTACTTTATCACCGCCGACCGCCCAGATTTGTCCCAACTGTGGGTCTTTGGTTTCCGAGGCTACCGATCTGAGCGGATCTGTAGGCGTCGCCAGCCACCAACGGATAGATATTACCACCGATCCGGAATTGTCGAAGATGCCGCAAATCTTGCTTTGCCATTATACTTCAAGCCGTGAGATCTTTCCCTTGCATTACGTGTTTATTCTTTATGTGTTTGATGTGGATTAAGTTGAGCACGTGTGTTCTAAATGGGGTGATAGGTTCTAAAATGATGCAAATATGCTCACACTTTGTTTGAAAAATGGAACATATCGATGATATGATTGAAAATATGAGATATGTTCGATGCATTGTGGTTGTAGTGTTATCCTTAGAATTACTACAATTTGTTGTGCTCGTGGCTTATATTCGTGGTTGGTTTAATACTTGTTGTGCTCTCGTGGCTTATATTCTCGTGGTTGGTTTAATACTTGTTGTGCTCTGTGGTTGGTTGAATATGACACTAAATAAATAAAGTAAAACATGAAGGTTGTCATTTAAGTGATCAAAAAGAAGAGATTATCTTTACAAGCACATTGCTCCCATCTACATGTCATCCAAAAAGAAGATTTGTTTTACAAAAATTATATGGCAGAGAATATCTAAATACCTACAAACTATTAATAGTAGCAACTTGTAATTCAAAACACCATACCTTCATTTTATACCTAGCCTTGCTTGAAGTTGTGTAGTCTCTTCAATGAAGCCATTCTCTAGCATGTAAGTGAAACAATCTCTTACCAAACTGACATCTACTTCCAAATCTATTGGAAGGTTGTCTGTTCTGGAAAGAGAATCCTTCTTCAAATGAGGCACCTTGTAATTATTTTGGCCTCTCACCTTCATGATCTCTATCAAGCACCCTTGTAGACTTAAGAACACCTTGTTAAGTGTCTGCGGGTCAGTTCTTCAAAAGAATTTTTGACTGCATCAATCAATTCATCAACATTTGTGCAGTGAGATTCGGATTGAATGCTCTGAATTGCTCTGAACCATCCTAGATCATTCACGTTTGTGTTTGGAGAGTTGGGTGGTTGGTGCATAAGCCTAATGTCAAATCCGTCTTGGCGGGCCGCTGCTCTAAAATCACGGTCAGAATCCTTAATGTGCGGTTTAGCATTATCTTCTTTGTATAAAAATACACTTTGATGCTAAAGTCGGCCATTTGCTTCTAATTGCTTGGCATAATCTGTTAGGATAGAAAACCTTAGGATTATTATATTGAACTAGTATGAATTAATAATAATGTCTCGTATTGAAAAATTGGAAAGGTTAGATGTTCTTCTTTTATCTGTTTTTTGGCAGAGCACAACAAGAATGCCAAATCGAACGAATCGTTTTTTTTACTTCTTTTTGAATGACTTGTATGTCCGATTACCGAACATTACCCGACTAATTAGGCATTCCTTTGTCACCTCTTTGGTTATTGACTCTATTGGTTTTGTCTCCAAAGTGCCGACTGGCCTTGTTTTTGCTCTTCCTTTTAGTCGCAACCTTTCTTGTAAATGGGAAGATACCTATCTTTCCATCGAACAATACTTCACCATTCTCGTCCAAAAATTGGGCGGCTAAAAGGCACACATGAACATGATTTTCTCTATAAACTTCTTGCTCTTGCAAGTTCGATGGGGTTCGGCCTCATTTGGGGTGAGATACATTCTATGTGAAGCCCTAGTCATATAAAACCATTTCTCATCGATGTGAACTATGTTATGCATGCTTTTGAAGGTCAATCTTTGTATTATTCTATCGAATTGTAGTGCCTCTATTGAAAATCTTAGTCTTGAGAACTTGTTATCTAATGTGAGTGCGGGTTTTATGCTATTAGTGTGTGCTCGATTAGACCTTCACTAAGCCTTCTAAACACCGTGCTCTTACTCATGCTAATCCCGAGAAGCTAACCTTCGAATAGTCGATCTCTTCAAAGCGACAGATTCTCCATTAAGGCCAAATCGAGTGGAATTCTTGGCCTTTGCCCGAATTTCCTTTTTTTGGTGAAACAATTTGCATGACTTTCCCTTCTTCACTTTGTTTTTTTTGCTGCAGCCCGTACCCCTAGATACAATTTTTTCACGGCGATCGAACTTGTGGGCGAACTCGGTGATCTTGCAATGGATTGGTCTACCATTTTTGCTGTTGGAAAGAAGGAACTGGATGATGGTCAGTTTTTCCACTGTAGTAAGATCTTTTCTTCTTACCATGTTTTGGTTTTTGAATCTTCAAAAGTGAGTTTTTGGAATGTACTGTGGTATTTATAAGTAGTAGTTATGGAGGGAATCTGACTGTTTAATTTTTTATTTTGGTTATGGAGGGAATTGTATGTTTAAGTAGTGGTTATGGAGGGAATTCTTGGTCTGCCTGAATTCGATGATCTGCCGCATTCTGGATGGAAAATATTGGATGTAAACGTTTCATTTGGTTTACAACGAGAATATATTGGATGTAACATTTCACATTCTATAATTTTTTCACCTTCATTTGGTTTCCTGCATTATTTTTGGAATATATTATTCAGATTTGGTACAATTATTAAATTATTTTAGTATCAATGTTCCAGAAAATTTTATTTCAAATATTTGGCAGTGACAACGAGAATCATGGACGAGAATTATTCATGATAGAATTATTAACGAGAATTTTAATTAAAAGAAAGTAGAGAGAGAAGAGAGAGAAAAGATTTACAAAAAATATAAATTGAGGACCCACAATAACTACACAATTAACAATTCTCCTAAAAAACCGCGCCGAAACCAAATTGGACAAGAATAATGGGACGGATAGAGTACTTTTCAAACAGTCCCACCCGATTTGTCTTCTCTCTAAAAATAGAAAATAATTAGCAACTAAACAATCCTATTATACTTAATTAAATATTGAATTAAATAACACAAATTAAAAAATTAAAAAATTAAACCCTAAATCTAGACAACCCATTGTTCATCTCTCTCTATCTTCTCGCCGCTTCCCTCTCCCTACAGACCAAGAACACCATCAGCAATCCACCTTCTTCTCCGTCGCCTCACACCATAGTGATGAAATCGGAGGATATTTGCGATTCTCAAGCCTCTGGCTTGCCTCTCGCTCTACATACATCCTCAATTGCTTGAACAGATACTACCTTAGGTCCATTTCCATGGAGGAAACCTCATATCTGAGTGGCGGGTTTGGGCACCGGAGGAGATTCGGAACGAAGGTATTTGGCTTCCGCAAGATGAGCGAGTAAATGGGCCGATCTCTTTGCCGGCCGACGTCGGTCCATGTTCCTATCTTCCATGGCCGACAGCTCTGTTGAGTGGTTTCGTGCGATGTACGAGGAGAGCGTGATGCGGCAGTTGGAAGCGTCGGTGACGATGATTGAGATCTTGATGTGGAGGCTCTTTACTTGGTGAGATCTTACCAACTGCCCTAAGTTTATTAGTTTAGTGATCTGAATTGAAATAAAATGTCATTTTTTCAAAACTTTATACTACGAATATCTCTTACCACTTAAATACCCAATCAACCCAATCTTTCTAATATTTAATTAATTTTTCTCTTCTCTTTATGCTTCATTTTATTTTCAATCCAACCATGTCTACTTTTTATCATTTATTCCTAAACATCCAACCATGCCCCACCAACTATATTTTTTATATATTTAAATTATTTAATATTAATATTATTATATATTAATAATAATTATTTAAATTTAAAGTGTAGTATTTATTGCAAAATGAGTAGAAGTTGAAAATATTAATTTCATGATAATTAAAAGTGTAAGAAAAATTTGGGGAATGAGAGAAGTTTTTATTATATAGATTCATGATAATTAAAAAAGAGATTGAGATTTGTAGTAAATAATGAAATGAGAGAAAATAAATATTTTTTAAAATGTGAAAAGTATAGCAATATTGAGCTCTATTTATAGAGAATGAAAAATCATGAATTTTAATATAATTTTTATTTATTTTTATAATATATATTATTAAAAATACTTATTTTTATATTTACAAAAAATTAATATTAAGAGCCAATGGAATGATGTCAAGTGGCAACATTCCATTGGCCAATTCACTCTCAACCACCCGGTGGCATTTTGCCTCAAAACCCACCCTGGTCACCCTTTCTCTCACCTCCCTTATTGATTTTTTTTTTCTCTTCAAAACCCACACTATCGATATTTGTAGTCTTAAGAGCACTCTGCATTAGTAAATGAATACATACATTTTAGGGTCCCTTTTGAATTTTCAGTTGGCATGCAATCAAATGTGGTCGAGGAGTCTGGTGGTGGAACAAATTTTGATAACTAATCAAATTCATAGATGCAGATGGCTCCAACTTTTGTCATGGGTTGTGATTTATATTGTTTGTCATGGCTCGACTTTTAATCTTACATTGGTTGTTCCGGAGCTTGACAATACATCATTTTGGGCTGATTCTACGTATTGTCATTATATGGATACATTAATATCATTTTCCCTCATGCATTCTCAAATGACAGTTAAGATTGATATTGAACACTTTATCAATTTATTAAGAGATGAAGTTTGAATAGTCAAGAGATTGCCAAAGATGTTTAGCACACGATACGGATATCAACTTCTTGTAAAGGCTCCTGCTAGCTGGTCAAGTGAGCAATACTACTTGCAACAGGTTCATATGATGTATTTAACAATTAATATACTACAAACAACTCAAAACTGGGATTAACTTTACCCTGCTCAAGAACATATTGGAATTGGAAATACCATGATTCTTTTCAATTGTTATCTTGTTGTTTTACTTAATGATTCTATTCAAGTTAGGCTTCATTTCACCAAATAATCACATGGAATCTTGTTTTGTTTTTACCTGTCACTCTTGTTGTATATTTCGGTTTTGTAACTTGTTGCATATGGCTTGAAATACAATAATACAGTATGATTTATAATTTATTTAAATGAACAATAAAGTTGGTTAGTCAAAAGAATGTTGGAAGATTGTTATGCAATACCTTGTCTGATTGTGTTTGTTTTGTGATCATATTATAGAGTCAAGAGAATGAGGCTGCGAATAACGGCGTAGACACCATATTAATCATCTCCTTCCTTTCACCTTGCTAGAAGTATTGAAGATGATATTTCAAGTGAAGGTACTTTAGTTGATAACTAATGATCACTTTTCTGATTGTGTTCCTGTTTTCCCAGTCTATTTTCTGATTCTTATTCGATCTATATTTATGTAATTTGGTTCATTCTCTGATTGGATCATTCCAGCAGACTTTTATAATTACTTACAGAATGAGAACCAACAATTTTGTAGACTTTGGAAAGGAGAACAACCAGATTGACTACCGAGGTATTTAGCCAAACTGATACAATTATAATTGTCCTCATAAGGTCCACTCTTTCTTCTTCTACTTGGTGGCTAAGATGTTGACTTTTGATGCTATTGTGATGATTATTGATGCATGATGCTTGGGTGAAGTTGAATCTTCTATATATCTCCTTAATTAGTATGCTAAATTGTTTCATAATAACTAGAGTTGTAAACAAACCGAATCGAGTCGAATATCACTGTATTTGATTAGTATTTGCTTCGTTATTTGAGTATTCATATTCGTATTCGTTTATTATTCGAATATTAAATTCGATTCGTTTATGTTATTCGAATATTCGAATCGAATCGAATATTCAATTTTTTTACTAGTATTTTATAGTATTTGACTATCTCATACAAATAATCAATTCATTTTTGATAGTTAACGTTAAATATTCAATTCAATTTATGACTTTCGTAATAAAATAAATTCTAAATAATATTAATTAGCAATACTCAACATAAATCATATTCAAAACTTATAAAATAATATTTTTTTAAAACATAAAAACAATAATTATCAATATCAAATACGTAAGAAAAAAAAAAAAGATTATTAAATTGAATAAGCACCAATCTTGAATCTTCATCTTCCACCAAGTTAGCAAATCAACGTATTTGCAGCATGACATCAATCGGTTCCTCTTGCCCCTAAACAAATAGAATGAATTAAAGATATATTTTATTTATGAAACGTGTAATGAATTAGAAATAGGACTCACATGTGTCGTAATGGTTGAAACTTCAACAATATATAAAAAAAAGTCGTCAGGCAAAGCGCCGTTCACGTAGATGAAGCCTAAGGGAAGTTTGTTTCTAGGTTGAAAACTTGAAATATATTCAAAGTAATAGTGTCAGTTTTAGAAGACTTAATATTATATAATGTATATTTTAATATTTCCTTAGTAATAGCGTCACTTTTAAAATATTTATTATTATATAATGTATATTTTAATATTTCCTTAGTTAATTGATTATGATCATTATATATTATTTATGGACTAAATTATTAATGGATTTCATTACTATATTTATTTATTATATTTCATTTATTAAATATGCTATAAAAATTAATCGAATATTTTCGAATATCGAATCTAATATCATAATTTCATATTCGTATTTGAATACTAATCAAATCGAATCGAATATACATATTCAAATTCGAATATCAAAATTTCGAATAAAAAATATCGAATATCGAATACGAATACCGAATCGAGCAAAATTATTTGATTCATTTTACAACCCTAATAATAACTAATGCAAGTTGCTAGTAATTTATGCAAGTTCATAGTTGTTGATGCCTAGGTGAAGTTGCTAGTTTATTGCAATCATAGTTACAGAGAATTACTACTTTCATTACTTCACTTAAATATACCAAAATATAGATAGTTACAATAGGAAATGTTGCCTACAAAAGATAGTTACAAAATTACTTGCTGCCTACAAAAGATAGCTACTAATTTCTGAAATAGGAATTATTGCCTACTAATTACAAAACAACTAATCAAGGCATATGAATCGCTAGTTAATAAAACAACCTAGCTACTAAATTATGACTAAAATCCCAGTCTTGACTTCAATGGCTACACATCTTGTATTATGTCATTCTCGAGCATATAACTTAAGCATTCCCTTACCAAACTTGATGGCACTTCCAAGTCAATTGGAAGTGCATCTTGCCTTTGGAGAGTTCCTTTTTGCATGTGAGGTACTTTATAGAAATTATGACCCCTCACTTTCATTATTTCCATCAAGCATCCTTGTAGGGATAGGAATTCTTTGTTTAGTGTCATGGGGGATAGCTCTTCAAATAAACTAGCAACTGTGTTCACTAATTCTTCGACTGTTTTACATGCTTGTTCAACTTGTATGCTTTGGATTGCCCTATACCACCCTAAATCATATACCACCCTAAATCATTCACATTAGTGTTTGGTGAATTGGGTGGTTGGTTGACAATCCTAATGTTAAATCCATCTGAACTTGTTGCCTCCCTGAATTTTGGATCCGAATCCTTGATGTGAGGCTTTGCGTTGTCCTATTGGATGAATATTAACTTGCTTGCAAATGGAGGCAGGGATAATCTGTGATAAATTTGCATACAAATTAATTGGTGAATACACTTGTCTGAAACTACTTTACAATAGGAATAAGAGTCAAACAAATAATGAATATAGTTGTCTGATTCTATAGTACTCCATCCGTTTCATTAATCAAGTCACATTGCTTTTGTGCACAGGAATTTAGAAAGTGTGTGGAAAGGAAAATATGTGGTGTAAAAGTATAAAGTGGTGGATCAATTTGTTTAGAGTGGTTGTGGTCCACTCATTTCTTTCCATTTATAGAATAGGACTTGTTTAGTGAAACATCCCGAAATAGAAAATGAGATTTGATTAGTGAAACCGAGGGAGTACAACTTTGATCAATCTTTCATAATTAGTGAATCTACACTCTTACTTCTGAATACAATAGGCAATCTAGAACTACAGTACAACAAGTGCATAAAAGAATATGAATCAGTCAGTAAATAAACAAGCAAACATTTTATTACCACACTTAAAACATAATTCACTAGATAGGCATACCTTGTTGATCAAACAATCCTTTATAACAGTTGTTGTTATTGAATCAATAGGTTTTATCTCTGGAGTTCCTTTTGACCTATTTTTGTTGTTTCTTATTGCTGAAACCGTATGTGTGAAAGGGAAAATACCTATTTTCCCATCAAATATAATCGTTCCATCTTGTGCAAAAATAGGTCTACACACTGCACACATGAACATGACCTTTTGGATGAAATTCTTGTTTTGGCATGATCTATATGGCTTTGTTTCGCCTGTGTCAAGTAAAACCTATGCGTACTTCGTGTCATGTAGAACCATTTTTTATCAATGTGAATGGTGTTATTCATGCTTTTAAATTTTAGAATATTCACAATTCTATCATATTCAAGAGATTCGAGAGAAAACCGTAACCTTAGGAATGTGTTGGGGGATGTAAGTGAGGGTTTGATGGCACTTGTGTGAGCTCTGACTAATCCTTCTTTAGCCCATCTTCGAACTATGCTCCTAGCGCATTTGATTGAATATGCTAGCCTCCCAATTGTGCTTCTATTCTGAACCTCTATGTTTTGAATTAGTTCGAGATTAATATGCACTGTCTTACTTCGGTTGGGATGTTACTTTCCACTTGTGAGATGAATCACTTGACGTCCTGCTTGTTGCTTCCTCGCTTCCTTCCACAACCGAATGACTATCAGCTTACAGTAGCTGAATTTTTTGCAGCTTCAATGGATTTGCCTCGATTCACTCTCCCATTTCGAGAATTTTGTAGTAGGAACTGGATAATGGAATTTCTTTGGTTTGTAGTCAAGGCTTTTCCTCTCATTTTGTTTTTGTTAGGTTAGAGTGTGTTGATTTCAACTGTGAATCCATCTTATATGTATAGAGTGTGTATCTACAAATTTTAGAGGAAAAGTTGAAATTTTTCCCACTTATTTTATACCACCAGCAGAATTTGATTCTATTCCCAAAATTTGTGTGGGAAAATGTGCTATTATAATTCAAACTGCTTTTTCAATTTATTTTCCATGTTGAATTTTCAATTTGTATGATGAACATAGGAATATTAGCTCAAATTATCAGTTTAATGCATGAAAAGGAATCACGTGTCCGCATATGCAACTTTTTTGTATGGATGCTACTTATTTGAAATATCAAAATCTTGATCAAGTTGATTAAGTAAAGGGAAATAACAAAGACAAATCCAATCAATCCATTTAATATCAAGCGAAGTTCAAAACTGCATCATTAGATCAACAAAATTTTCAATATTAACTTCAAATTTATATTCCTACTCCTATCGCAAAAAGAAGCTCCACCTATTATGATCAAGATTTTCATTGAGACTAATCCACAAATTACAGGACGGATATAAATTAATTTCTCCCACACCAGTTCTTAATACAAAAGCGAACCAAATTATATGAGTAAAGACTTTTCAAAAGCAGAGAAGGGCTAGATGCAAAAGAACAAGAAGAAATACCAATTGGCTCCCAATTAGTTAAACTATTAATCTCATATCATCAATGCCTCTCACCACAACAAAGCCTTCATTAGACCCTACAATTGTTGTCCGCCAGCTCATAAATAAGCTAAACAACATAGCATGCCTTTCAGCAGATCATCTATTCTTAGTTTGACATCATCAAGGAAGCATGAAACCATCATCAATGCATAATTAAATTGATCAAGGCACATAGACAAACTGCTGGCCATAATTATGTTCATAAATGTAAACCAACCAAGCATGCCTTTCAATAAATACATCAATTCAACTTTTAAACCATCATCAAGGCAGCATTTAAACCAAAATCAAGGCAAATAATCTAGTACTATAACCAACCAAGGCAATAGACGTAGAATTCTGTTTATAAATCAAATAAACCAACCAAGCATGCATTTCAACAAATACATCTATTCAGCATTAACTATCATCAAGGCAGCATAAAACCATCGGCAAGGCATATTGTCTAAAACCCATCAAGGCACATACACTTCAATCAAGACATAATTATGTTCATAAATCAACTAAATCACCAAGCATGCCTTTGTGCGAATATATCTATTCAGCTTTTAAACCATCATCAAGAAACAATTAAACCATGAACAAGGCAGATAATATATACTCAATCAAGGCACATAGAATTAAATCAAGACAGATTTATGTTCATAAACACCAAGCATCTTAAAATTAGTCATGCATAAGAAATGCTGGGAAAGATCTAACCAAATTGGCATAAGTCGGGAGCCAAATGGCTATGTACTTATCAAGTTCAAAAATTGCACACTAGGCTTTGCCATCTCAGGCAGGAACGTCACTAGTGCTGCCTCATACCCCGCTGCCAACTTAGCCTCGAACGCCACTCGCAACTCCTCCGTCAGCGACACCAGTGCAGCCCCCAACGCCGATTTGGACTCTTCCCCATTCGTCGGTGACCCAATTGATGACTCGAACACGGTTTCGGGTACTATGACTCCCGAATAGTCCAATTCTGTTTCGGGAACAAAGGAAGAAGATTCATGTGTCTTCAGCCCTGACTCTCTGAAGCCCGTTTCTGGAACAAATGAGGAAGAATCATCCAACTTCTGACATGACGGCTGCAAGACCATTTGAGGCTCAAACAATTCCATCTCAGCTCTAATCAAGGCCGCAATGTCAAAATCTATTTGCGTTGGCGACAAATTTGAGAGCTCGGGCTCCGTTTCATGATCTAACCATTCCATCTCAGATCGAATCAATGCCGCAAGATAAACTAACGGGAACAAAGGATGGGATTGGCTCGACTGAATGAGATGAGAAGGCGAAGACAAGCGGCCGTCGGTGGTGGCGTTTGGCGTCGCCGGGGAAGTCTTCTTCGCTCAAAAATGAAGATCTCACCGATCTAATTTCCCCAGGTGTAGTATCTGAGGAGGAATCACGGGGATCTGTCGATTCTTCTTCAGAAATCATCATGGCTAAGAGAATGGAGGAGAAGATGGGTTGAAATGGGTGTTCGAGGGAGAAAGGCGGCAATAGGAGAGACAAAAGACTCTTCAATTGTGTTTAAGATGAATGGGTTTTGTCAATTTAGGATATTTATGTTTGATAATTTTGGATAATTAGCAAAGATTGAGGTTTAGATTGTTGAAGTAATTAAGAGTAGTTAAATGAGTTAAATTTGTGGGTCATACAACTATTTACATAATTAACAACTTATCTAACTCCGTGTCTAAAAGAATGAGGACAAGTCGAATGGGACGGAGGGAGTATAATTTTTAAAAATATTTTATTTATTTCATCATTTTCTTTTAATCTTGAATCAGCTCTGATCATATCCTAGTGTTCTTAAATTTGATTGCGCATTATGATTACGCAGCAGTTGATTGGTTCAATCCCAGTTGTCATAGTGAGTAATTGACATCAAATTCTTGAAACACCAACCGACCCACCTTCTAACACACAAGATGACACTTAGGACCAAAAAAATTGCCATGACCTTTGGCACTTTATGATCTCAAGAATTCACTTGTGACCATTGTGTAAAAGTATGTGCTAACTGCTTAAGAAAATTAAATATGTTCTCACTCATAATGTAGAAATGCGACGTCTACTATTAAAACAGAACTTAATGTTATCCAACTTATCTTGCGTTAATCCAGAAAAACATGAAAACTCACCAACCTAGTTATTACATCAATCTTTTTATAGAACCAAATTTGAAGGTCCAGTTCCAGTTCCAAATTATAGAACCAGCCGTTCTAACCGGCCGTTCCATCCTTTTTATTATTTAGTTAATACTCCCTCCGTCCCTATTTTATATACCTATTTACTTTTTCACATAAATTAAGAAAAAAATTAATAAGAGTTGGACTCTTGTACATCCGGTTGCAGATGCAACCGGACGTTTACAGTTAAATACGCGCGATTTGCAGTACATTAACAATGCTATGGTAGTGCAGTTGGTTAAGTTGGTTAAGCTGCTGGGCTCAAATCCTATATACTTGGGTTCGAGTCCCAACAATGTAGTTTTGCGTTTTTTTCATTTTAATTGATATATTAATTTTAAAAAATGATAAATTTGTTCATAATAATTAATATTTTTATTCCAATTATTTTTTCAGATTAAGTTTGTCCTTTTTTTTATAATGTTTTTTTTTCATTATAATTGATATATTAATTTAAAAAAAGTGATAAATTTGTTTATAATAAGTAATATTTTTATTCCAACCAATTCATATTTTGTCAAATCAAGTTTGTCCTTTTTTTCATTTTAATTGATATATTAATTTAACAGAAGTGATAAATTTGTTTATAATAAGTAATATTTTTATTTCAACCAATTGATATTTTTTCAGATAAAGTTTGTCCTTTTTTTTTGATAATATTTTTTTTAACTCCTTCCGTCACACTAATCAAGTCTCATTATTTTTTTTCATACATTAATTAATAACAAAGTGATACTTTTATCCATAATTAGTGACATTTTTGTGTAGAAATTTTGGATTGTTCTTGATCGAACTTAATCTGAACGCATCTTTACATGTAAGGATTTGTATGAAACTTTGGATTTTGTGAGACTTGAGTTACACTGAGAGATGGTCTGTTTTGGATTTTGTTAATTTCTTTATTTATTGAATGATGAATATGAACGGCTCACAGTATTCTGAATGTAGCATGTGCTTCTTAAATTCTACTTGGTTATCAAATGTTACATTGTGGTAGTGGTTGGTGATGGGCTCCCACAGTCCACATGGGCTCCCTCTCATTGTAGGATGTTATCAACTTATCATTTTGTTTCAATGTATTCATTTAATTATTTTAGCAATATTTTGCGGAAATTCGTCGTTTGAAGAATTTGTTTTGAGTCTCATAGGGAAAGAATAGAAGAAATAAGCTCTCTCTAGTTTGATGATAGTGAAATATGATTGTTTCTCATTGGCCTTGAGTTTATTTTCTGATGGGTAATGATGTATGAAAGGTTGGTTTATGATGTTCAGAGTCCACTACAATCACTAGCGGTTGGTTTCACTATGTTGATGAAACTTTATGTATATTTATAACTTTATAAAAGTGGTACTTAATTTCAGTAAAAGTGATACTTAATTTCAGTAAAATTGAGACTACTATTTACATAAAGTGATACTTAATTTCAGTAAAAGTGATACTCTTATCCATAATTAGTGACATTTTTGTGTAGAAAAAATGATACTCCATCCGTCCCATTATTAGTGGCCACCTTTCCTAATTTGGACGTCCCGCTATTAGTGGCAACGTCCTAAATTAGTAAAAAGTTAACACCCTATTTCCTACTTTATCATTTTATCTCTCTTACTTTATATCTACTCTCATTATTATACTCATTTCTCTCTCCTACTTTATTATCTTCTCTCTCTTACTCTCTCATTATTACACTCATATTTCTCTCCTACTTTATTATCTACTCATCTCTCCTACTTTATTACATATTCTCTTAATTACCGTGCCGAAAAAAGAAAGGCGCCACTAATAATGGGACGGAGGGAGTACTATTATTTACATAAAGTGATATTTAAATTATTTGTTCATAACAAGAAACACAATTATCAATGTAAACCCAAGATTTTATTGTAAACCCTAAACCCTATTTGTTCTAAACTCTATCCTTTTTCTTCAGTGAAAAATGCTCGTGTTCCTTCGGAACACTCGCATTTTGACAGGGTTTGGAAAAGGCTAGCGTTCCTTAGTCGTGGAACTGCTACGGTATTTTTTCATATTTTTACTGTACCCTGGAGGGGAAGTCTAAACCCTACTCTTTTCTCTGGTGAAAAATGCTCGCGTTCCTTCGGAACACTCGCATTTTGAAAGGGTTTGGAAAAAGCTAGCATTCCTTCGGAACGCTAGCATTTCCAAACCCTTTTAATCCTGGAACTGCTACGGTATTTTTTCGTATTTTTACTGTACCTCTGGAGGGGAAGTCTAAACCCTACTTTTTTCTCCGGTGAAAAATGTTCGCGTTCCTTCGGAACACTCGCATTTTGAAAGGGTTTGGAAAAGGCTAGCGTTCCGAAAGGAACGCTAGCATTTCCAAACCCTTTTAGTCGTGGAACTGCTACGGTATTTTTTCGTATTTTTACTGTACCCCTGGAGGGAAAGTCTAAACCCTACTTTTTTATTGAACAATAGTATCACTTTCTGTAAGCAAAAGTATCAGTTTTTCTAAGAAAAAATATCACTTCTATTGAGCAATAGTATCACATTCTGTTAACAAAAGTATCACTGTGTCTAAAGAAAAGTATCATTCCTATTGAACAATAGTATCACTTTATTTGTAAGCAAAAGTATCAGTTTTTTTAAGGAAAAGTATCACTCCTATTGAGCAATAGTATCACTTTCGGTTAACAAAAGTATCAGTCTTTCTAAGGAGAAGTATCACTTCTATTGAGCAAAAGTATCATATTCTGTTAACAAAAGTATCACTCTGTCTAAAAAATAGTATCATTCCTATTGAACAATAGTATCACTTTATATATGTAAGCAAAAGTATCAGTTTTCTAAGGAAAAGTATCACTTCTATTGAACAATAGTATCACATTCTGTTAACAAAAATATTAGTCTTTCTAAGGAAAAGTAGTATCACATTCTGTTGACAAAAGTATCACTCTTTCTAAGGTAAAGTATCATTCTTATTGAACAATAGTATCACTTTCAGTAAGCAAAAGTATCAGTTTTTCTAAGGAAAATTATCACTTCTATTGAGCAAAAGTATCACATTCTGTTAACAAAAGTATTAGTCTTTCAAATAAAAAGTAGCATTCCTATTGAACAATAGTATCACTTTATATGTAAGCAAAAATATCAGTTTTTCTAAGAAAAAATATCACTTCTGTTGAGCAATAGTATCACATTCTGTTAACAAAAGTATCACTGTGTCTAAAGAAAAGTATCATTCCTATCGAACAATAGTATCACTTTATTTGTAAGCAAAAGTATCAGTTTTTCTAAGGAAAAATATCACTCCTATTGAGCAATAGTATCACTTTCAGTTAACAAAAGTATCAGTCTTTCTAAGGAAAAATATCACTTCTATTGAGCAAAAGTATCACATTTTGTTAACAAAAGTATCACTCTGTCTAAAGAAAAATATCATTCCTATTAATATTCAAAATAATTTATACTTTTCATAAAGTGATACTTTTGTTAAAAACAAGTGATACTTTTATTCATAATAAGTGATACTTTTGTTCATAGCAAGTGATACTTTGATTCATGACAAGTGATACTTTTATTTATAATAAGTGATACTTATTCATAGCAAGTGATACTTTGATTCATGACAAGTGATACATTACTAGTAAGAAGTGATAATTTTATTTAGAACAAGTGATATATTCAGAATAATGAATACTTTTTCATATAATGTGATACGTTGATAAGGACAAATACTTTTATTATCTCGTACATATTCCTTATTATGTTATATCTCTTCTATGACTATTATATATACAATTATAATTTTTTTTTAAATTCTATGACTATTATATATACAAGAATAAATTTTAATATATATATTAATATTCTTTGTCATATAAAAAAAAAAAAAAAAAAAAAAAAAAAAAAAAAAAAAAAAAAAAAAAAAAAAAAAAAAAAAAAAAAAAAAAAAAAAAAAAAAAAAAAAAAAAAAAAAAAAAAAAAAAAAAAAAAAAAAAAAAAAAAAAAAAAAAAAAAAAAAAAAAAAAAAAATTGGAAAAAAAAAAAAAAAGAGAGAAGAAAGGGGAAAAAAAGAAAAAAAAAGAAAAAAAAAAAAAAAAAAAGAGAAAAGGAAAAAAAAAAAAAAAAAAAAAAAAAAAAAAAAAAAAAAAAAAAAAAAAAAGAAAAAAAAAAAAAAAAAAAAAAAAAAAAAAAAAAAAAAAAAAAAAAAAAAAAAAAAAAAAAAAAAAAAAAAAAAAAAAAAAAAAAAAAAAAAAAAAAAAAAAAAAAAAAAAAAAAAAAAAAAAAAAAAAAAAAAAAAAAAAAAAAAAAAAAAAAAAAAAAAAAAAAAAAAAAAAAAAAAAAAAAAAAAAAAAAAAAAAAAAAAAAGTATTTTTTAAAAAATAAAAAATTAAATTTATTATTTTTCGTGTCATATTGTAGTTGTTTATACAATTATAATTTTTTTATAAAAATTTTAAAAAAAATATTACTATATTCTTTTAACAAGAATAAATTTTAATATACATATTAATATTATTTGTGTCATATATTAATTTCTTTTAAAATAAGAAATTAAATTTATTATTTTTCGTGTCATATAGTAGTTGTTTATACAATTATAATTTTTTTAAAAAAATATTATATTTTTTAACAAGAATTTTTTTTAATATATATATTAATATTCTTTGTGTCATATATTAATTTTTTTTAAATAAGAAATTAAATTTATTAATGTCAAAATTAAAAAAACGGATAGATTGTTACTGGGTCTCGAACCCGGTTCTCTTAAGTAAGAACCCAATAACAAACCAATTGCACTATATGAGCAATTATGTTAACATCCATATTAATATGCTATTTATCTGGGTGCAGCCGGTTACACCTGCAACTGGTTCCACCAAAGTTTTTGCGATTTAATAATATGAAAGTTAGATAAATATTGGTATTGAAATTTGAATAAATTAAAGTAAATTACAAAAAAGTTAATATCATAATTGTGTTTGCTATTATAAAAGCTGGATAAAATAATTTTTTTCTATATTATCATATTAATTAGATCTATAAAAATTGGTGAAATATTTAAATAGATATAAAAAAATTGTTAATAGATATATAAATTTGAAACAGACGAAAAAAGAAATTAAGCATATATATTTGGAACAGAGGAAGTAATTCTAATTACTTAATGAAATCCAAAAATAAACATATTCGATTTTGATCATTTTTAAGATGGAACCGCCGGTTGAACGATAGAACCACAAATTGTATCTTTTGACATTTTTAAGTGGCTGTTAATTTTCATCGGACTAGATTGACAGAATTATCTAGTCTTTCTTTTCACATCGACGTAAGATCCACTACCACGCTTACTCATACTAATACCAAAAGGCTCTTTAGTCGTTCCAGCCTTATTACTTTTCATGCTATAAAAGCCGCCCTCAACAATCAAAAAAAAAAAAAAAAACAGAAAATGATCATATACCGGAGACGTGGGGCACATTAGGGTCCGCCGCCATCACCTTCATCTTCTTGTGGGACATTTTCCAGCGACATTGCCCGCTACCTCGAGAACAAAGCTGTCCGAAATCGTGAACCCATACATTGAGATTACAATCAATGAGTACATAGGGAAACATCTCAGCTCCCATGAAGCCTACAAAATAGTCGAGGCGTATCTGAGCGCCACCTCCGACAATGCCAAATGCCTCAAGGCGGAGATGGCGAGGGAGAATGATAGCCGGCTGATGTTCAGCATGGATGAGAATCAGAAGACAACAAATGTGTTTGATGGAGTTGAGGTGAAATGGATCTCCGGAAAAGTTTCTCCATCTCCACGGCCCGGCTCGTTTTCTTACATGCCGGAGCCAGATAAGAGGTACTACAAGCTCAAGTTCCACAAAGGGTACAAGAAGATGTTAACGGAGGCGTACCTGAAGCATGTTATCGAGCGAGGGAGAGAGATCCGGGCGAGGAACAAGCAGCGGAAGCTCTACACCAACGGCCATAACGATGCGTATTGGAGCCATATCATCTTCACTCATCCAGCCAAGTTCGAGACTCTGGCGATGGAGAAGGAGAAGGAGGAGATTATGGATGATCTACTCACTTTCAGAAAGAGTAAGGATTACTATGCAAGAATTGGCAAGGCATGGAAAAGAGGCTACTTACTATACTGTCCGCCCAGAACCGGGAAGTCTACTATGATTGCAGCCATGGTTAACTTACTCGAATATGATGTGCACGATCTAGAGATTACCTCGGTGTAGGACAACACAGAGCTGAGGAAGCTTTTGACCGAGACAACGGCTAAATCAATCATCGTGATAGAGGATATAGACTGCTCCCTTGATTTAACCGGCCAAAGGAAGAAGAAAGAGGAGAAATCTGCAGATGAGAAGCCTGAAAAAGTTGAAGAAAGTAACCGTAGGGAGAAGAAAGAGATTGGCAGCAGCAAGGTCACCCTATTCGGCCTATTAAATTTCATAGATGACCTGTGGTCTGCTTCTGCAGGGGAGAGAATAATAGTATTCATAACAAACTACGTAGATAAGCTGGATCCAGCTCTTACGTAGACAAACATATCGAGCTTTCTTACTGCAGAAACCAAGGATTTAAAGTGCTAGTGAAGAATTACCTGGATCTTGAAGTGCATCCTCTGTTCCAATCCGCCGAGGAGCTGATTGAGGAGGTGGAGATAACTCCAGCCGATGTTGCTGAGAATCTCATGCCAAAATCTGCAAAAGAAAGTCCATAGCAATGCCTTCGAAACCTCATATGCACCCTTGAAGAAACAAAGAACAGAAAATGCACACAAGTTAAAGACACAGAGAGCAAGGATTATTCAGCTGCTCCAACATAAAATGCGTTCTATGTAATAAAGTATGCAGTAAAAAAAAACTGGCTAAGTTCTTGCAAGAACAATGTGATCCGAATTCCAAACAGTTCCATACTATTATGGATGCCAACCAAAGAAATGTAATCACTGAGCAAAAGGGTCTAATTAAAAGCCAATTCTTTTGTTACAAATATTAGTTAAAGTTATTGTACAACGTCTAGACCAGAAGAGTAAGAACTGCCAACTGAGTTCCCCATCCATATCTCAATGCCCTTTCTTTCTCAAATGTAATACTGTAAAAACCGACTTCATCTACACAATTTTCTCAGCATCAAGCTACTCCAAGCAGGAAAACATTAATAAACTGCATGAGGGATGTAGCTTGAATTTCGGCAAGAACTCTCTAATAGACGCTTCCTCCATGGAGTTGAATACAGCAAATGTAGAATTCAACCAGAAATATCAGCTTAACCAGGGTAAACTTGTTAACCCGGGGCTTTATGGTAAAATGGGAATTCAGAATTCATCTCTGTCTTCGTCTCTCATAGAGCTGGGACCATCGTCGAAGCCAGAACCTGGAGCAAGTTCATTTAAATCAAGAAAACGCCTTTTTGTCACCCCTTCAACTTGTCCATCGTTGTGATTCTCTTGTTCTGGTGGGATCTTTGGCTTTTCAACCATAGCAGGTGGGGGTTCATCGATAGGCTGATCATCATGGATCTCCTGCTTATCTTTTTTCTCATCGGAATTATGACTACCTGTTGAGAACTCTGCATCATCACCACTTGAGAATGAGTGTTCATCTACCACATTTGATTTCTCGGGTTTCATTTGCTCAGTGTCTGATTCAGACATCTCATATTGCTTATAATTGATACGATTTTGAGTGGCCCGTGTACTCCGCCTGAGACCCGACTGGAGCTCACCAACTGACCTCACTTTTGCTTCCCTCCTGGTTCGTCCTGCCAACGTTTTGGTTCTGCGTGGTGCATCACTATCCTCACTGGTACTCAAGGTATCATCTTCTTCTTCCTCTTCCTCCTCTTCATGATTTTCTTCATCCCAATTGTACTCTTCATCGCCTTCTGAGCTACTTGAGATCTTCCTTTGCTTCTTTCTCCTAAGATATTCCTCATTATAAACCACTTCACCAACTATATCATCATCACTGTCAAGATCTGCCTCAGCATCTGAGACTGCTTCCACATAGTCTTTCACTGAATATCGTTGAGGCCTTTGCCTCCGGCGATTGCTACAAGCCATAAATAGACGGGTGAAATTATGAAGTTATTTAGAATGATTAAAGACTTTCAGGAAAACAATAAGATCCAAAGGAGACAACTGGCATACCTCCTGTCCAATGTTTCAGTTTGGTGGTCATCATAAAACTCATGATCAGCATCATCATCTTCATCATCGGGAGATTTGGGAGAAACGGCACTAAATGAAAGAAACTGAGAGTGTTCTGAAGTGCCATCCAATCTACCATTTCTAGAAAAATCATGTTCTGCAAGAGGATCTCTTCCATCAAAATGATCTGGGGATAGCCGCTTCTTCCTGGTAGATATTATAAGAAGAAGAAAAAAGGTGAAGAATTTCTAAAATCAAATATAATGAGAAGTAATATTACAAGTAGTTCAGAGAAATTTTTTCGAGCTATGATCCTTACTTGGTGACCTTTAAAGCTTCGCTTATTGATCGATCATAATCATCTGTGGAAAATGTAAGAATAACATAAAGGAGTTTAAATATCATCAATACAGAAACTAAGGTCCCTTTATATTGCCATACAAAAAAAGAGGGAGTTTTGGGAGTCCAAAGTAGCTCTTAATTATTGCCTAGCACGCCAGATGCTAAGTGATCTTTTACCCTAATAGTATTGCCTTCAATTCTCAGGTCTTACTAAGATTTTGGGACCAACAAAATTAACATCCTTCTCCTGCTTATCCTGTGTGATCCAGTCCAGCCATCTGCAATTACTTCCTTTTTCTGATTTCACAAGAAGTTAAACCTAATCATTAAAGTTGTCTTATACTGTACATCTCATATGCTCCCTTTTGCTAATTATAAATTACATATATTGCAATTCCTTAAACTTAAGATAAATGAAGTAATTCATAGTAGCACATTAACAATGTCAACCAGCAGCAAGAATCAGATTATCAGATTATGGAAAAAGATTCAAAGATAGAAGCTGTACCACATTTACAGATCGATTTACTATTAAAATTAAATTTAGCTTAAGATAACGGGATGAAGTGGCTTTTGTTCCAGTTGGTTATTTTGTTTATATTATGTTTGGAGTCTAGATTGTTTAGTTATTTAAGTATAGAATTAGTGGGTTTTATAACAATCGAAAGATCATCAGAAGTAATGATTGTTGAGTAGGCAGATTGTCCACTTAGCAGGATGAATTCTTCCTAAACGGCATTAGCACATGGGGGCAAGTTCCCTTGCAGGTTACTTTTGGCAGATTTCATGTTTGGTTGTTTTCTTATTCCAGTTAATTCAGTTCTCATATTTTCAGTTTGGTTTTGGAAGTTTCCCTCTCGATTTCAAAAGTATGGCACATACCAAAAGTATAAGTCACAGGTTTTCTGTCCCGGAGAGAACGACCTGCTCCAAGACCGTCCATGCTGATCATGCTATCCAGCATAAGTGCTTGCCTGTGCTGCTTCTTTAACAGTTTCTCCTTCCTCTGTATAAAAACACTTTTAGAACCAATCCCAAATATTAAAACTGCTTAAACTAACAAGATGTTATCTTTAGAGAAAAAAGATTGTGACCAACTAAAAAGAGGACACTACCAAAGAGGAAAAAAAAAGCAGTGGAAATCACCTTGTAGACCTTCTCAATTTCAGGAAGCATGTAAGTTTTCAATTTCTTCCCAACAGAAACCTCCGTTCTATTTGTACTTGAAAAGAGCTTCTCCTGCAAGCAACAGGAGTAAAATTTTACACTGAAAGCATGTGCATAAAATTAATGTACAGTTGAGATTTCAGGATATGAGGCCAGACTAATAAAGAATAAGATTTCTAACCGATGTGCACCTCAAGAAAATAAAGAACTAGTCGATGTGTCTCCCTATCATGATATAGTTCTCATCTAAGCACCTCTGTTATTAACAATGCTGACAATATGGTAAGGATCTATCTTTGAAGCAACTTTTAAGGGGTTCCTTCTACATCTTAAGTGTTCCCTTCTCATTAAATTTCAGCACATTTGCTACTCTTTATATCTTATTATAAATTTAGTTAATAAATTTAAGGTGCAGTCAAAGACCACCATGATCAACCACAATAAACTATTCTTTAGCTAGTGTTACATGTCTACTTTCAACTCCAGCTCATATTTTATGGCAAACCCATCAAGATGGTAAAGGGAAAATCTAGAATTTACTAATTCAGGCATTTTAACCCAGCTGAATCCTAAAGTTCCATTTTCAGGTCTTCAGACGCAATGTTATATAAGGCATTGAACTCTAACTTCATCCTCAGGCAAACTGTTATTTTAGCACTACAACAAACTTAAAGAGAGGCACTTTTTCAGCGTTCAATTAGTTATATGCCTACAGCTTGAGAATGGGAGCAATTGGTTCGAAATATTCTATAACCTTTCCGGCCAAATGCTACGTAAAATACTTCATGCACTGCATAATTTGATCCATAAAACCCAAATAATGAGATAAACAGAAATAAATAAATCCCCAAGTTTATCGAAAATAAATGTAGTCGGCATGGAAAACAAAAGGTAGAAAGAGAAGGATCTTGCAATTGCTCAAGAAATATTGAAACATAAATTGACAACAATCAAAACTTACAGAAACATTTTGGAATTCATCCAAATTAGTAGCCACTGCTTCCCATTGATATGATGAATGAGGAATAGGCGGAATATTCCTTCCTTTTCCTTTTTTTACCTCAACTTTTCTAATCTCTCTGTATAGTCGTTGGCCAATGATGGGATCATCTTCATACCTACACGTAGAAGCATTATAAATAATTTTCAAAGAAAACTAAACAACAGTAGCATGCAATGCACAAGAAAAACAATAAAAGAAGCCCACATATTAAACATATGTATAACTCCCTTGAAACCATCAATATACTCCATGAAGAGAAAAAAAAACTGATCAATCATTACAGAGGACTATATTTACCAATATGAGACTCCATAAGAGTCACCGCCTAGGCGTTCTTTGCGAAATGTTGAGAGCTGAACTCCGTGTTTTAGCGAGTCATCTAAATAGTTCCGTATATCTTCTTGCTGCAGAATATCACCTCAGTAAATTTAGCATACTAGTATTGTGAAAGAGATTAATTTGATCTGCATAATCTTATAATCAAGTAGGGAAACTCCAGAGACTAGGTTTACAATCTAAACCTAATAAGCACTCTAAAAGTAGAGATATCAACGAAGAAATATAAGTATAATACTCTTCAATAAGTATTAAACCATATAGATTCTATGCATTAAGAACAGATAAAAGATCTGCTAGCCTAGTTAAAAAGCTTTAAGTTAGTTATTGAAATGGAAATACTTTCTTCTGAGATTACATGGTATACGGTATACCCCCAGTAAAATATGCTAGCATAAATGCTTTGCCATGAATATATATATAGAAGACAAAGCAAGGAACTCTATATTAAATTGCAAGTTGTGATGACATGTTGCATGAACTAATAGAATTTTAACTATATTATTATGACAACAAACTAACTGCCAAAAAAATATAGCTTCACGATGTAAAATCATAGACTTAACATAGGTAGAGCTGAGGTTTTCATCTGTTTTATAAGCAGAGCTCAGATGATTAATAGAGGCTTCTTATCCACCATGCCTTTGTAGTAGTTTTCTCAAACTCTGCCTCCTAACATTGCCCTCCTCTTGATAAGTTACAAAACAAGTTTTTCTTCATATTCCCAGGTTGAAAGGAGAATATTATATAACAGATTCCACCGACTCGATATGGAGTAGAGCGGTATCAGTAGAATGGGAAACAACTAAATGAAATGTAAGAAAGACATAACTACTAACAAGTTTAAGGCAAGTTTCTAGTTACAGAAAAATAAGGTTCTTTGTCCAAAAAACAATTAGGAAATATTAAAAGCTTATGATTAGTTGATTACTCCATCAGAAATCCAGGATTATTCGAGATATAAAACTAAATAACTCAGCATCAACTACTCAAGCTCCCAAATCATACTGCAATGGGCGAAATTAATATAGTATCCTCTGAAGGTAAGCTAAGTACTCCCTCCGTCCCGCTCCATGTGACACACTTTCCATTTCGGGCGTCCCGTCTCAAGTGACACTTCCAAAAATAGAAATAATTTAAAAAAAAATCATAAATTTTCTTCTACTTTATCAATTCTCTCTCCTACTTTTTCATTTCTCTTTCCTACTTTAATCATTTACCTCTCTTATTTTATTATTTCTCTTTCCTACTTTATCAATTACTCTCTCACAATCTCACTCATCTTCTCTCTTACTTTATCATAAACTTCTCTCTCATACTTTATCTTCCACCTTCTTAATTCTCGTGCAGAAAATAATTTTGTCACATGAGCTGGGACGGAGGGAGTATTATAAAGAAAGAATAATTTACAGTACTAGTACCTCAACCCGAATATCACATAATGCCTTCAGAATAACCACTCGAACCCCAGGATCAAGTGTATTATATGCCTCAACTTCAGTCCTAAAACAAACAAAAACTCTTCTAAGCATATATACTTCTATCTCAGACGCACAAGTATAAATAAGAAAGTCGGACTTTGTGGAGTATGAATCTACGTACCCATGTGATGCAACAACAGGTAGATCTCCTTCTGCAACCTGCAGCAGAGAACCAGACTTAGTAACTCAACATTACTCTAAGAAAGATAAGTTAATTTTTCAAGCAGTGTAAATAGTGAGCTTACCCAATGCCACCAATCTCTCAGCTTTCTACATAAAACAGTAATCCAGGTCGTGTGATTTAGTGCCATTCTAGTAACAGGAGGAATGGCCTAAGGAAAAGCAAAAAGAAACCACATAAGAGAACTGGTTATGATGTTAAAGCCACAATACATACATTATTAAGAGTAAGCAGAAACAGCGTAATTCTAGTAGTCTCACCTATACTTATACACTGTACATTGGAATTAAATAATTCAATGCCGAAGCATTTGGACATAGATAAGGTGGAATTCATAAACTTTCTATGATATATCTATCAAGTATTACAAATTGTAGTTTGTGGCACAAAATCAAGCGAGTCCATAGGTAAACATGTATATTCATGTGATTTTTTCCCACGGAAACAAAAGTTTAGTAAATGCACAGTAATAATGGTAATGATTGGTGAATAATTATGTCATTAGGGACACTTAAATTATAGAATATTAATCTAAGCAGGGGATATTATACAGTCTATCAGTCAAAAGACAAAGTTGAACAAACCACATCATAAGAAAACTAAGAAACTTCAGGGAATCAGCCGTATGCAAACCCAACTATAAACTAACCTGAAAAAACAGTTACACTCAATTAACACAAGCAATAGCGACTAGCATATTAAAGCTCGATAAAAAAGCAACCTTTTCTTAAACAGAGATAAGGAAGCTACATGACTAACTTTACAAAAGAGGCAGTAACAAGTCTAACCTTTAACAATGGCATATGTATTTCAGCCAAAGTATTGTTGGGATTAATCAAGGCAGTCTCAAACTCCTCTGCTGAAAACTCGACTTTAACATTCAATAGAGGCCGGAATACCTACACATCATAAAATGGAAAAATACACATCAGCTTCAAACACAAAAACTCTTCAGAAAGTTCATAAATTGGTCAACTTTTTATTCTAAAGCTGAACATACATTCAAGAAATTGAGAATAGAAGCCAACTGCCACATGGACCGAATGTTCCACCGTGGCAGCTGTGAGGCCTCTGGCTCTCCGAGCAACGGCATAATTACCCTACTACTCTGCAACTGTGGCGACGAAGTGGAGCAATCCTCCTGCCCGTTCTCCTCATTCTCTCCATCCTCCTCGTCCTCCCGATACCCATCCTCTTCCTCAGACTCCTCCTTCAACAGCCTCGCAGCTAATCTCTCCCTCCTTTTCTTCTTCCTCTTCCTCTCCACCTCTACTATAGCAGCCTCCGCCTTAGCTGCAGCCTGCAACCTTGCTGCCGCCCTTTGCGTGCATGCCCTCGAAGGCCTCTCCCTCCTAGCTACTACACTACTATTATCATTATTATCACTCGCAGAAATATTCTTAACATTATTCTCTTTATTCTCACTCTTGGTATTATTTTCGAGACGGGATTTCTTGCTTTCCGGCGAGAGATTGTTGGGGGAGTGGATCGGCGAGTAATGCTCCGGCATGGCGGAGGGATCGGGCCGGGGACGGTCGAGAGAAGGGTTACATGGGAGATCAAGGGCTTGCATTGAAGAAGCCCAGGAATTGTTGCTTCAGAGCCAAATGGGCGCAATAAAGCTGGGGTTTTCTCAAAACTACCCCAATAATTTATACGAATATCAAACAAAAACAGCGATTTTGAAGAAGGTTATACTGCAAAGGATGAAAAGTACACAATTAAAAAATCGTGACAATCACTGTCGGAGATAGAAACCATGGAGTTGCGTTGAGTTCTTCAAGTCCCTCAGTTTTTAGAGAGAGAAAGAGAGAAGGGGAGAAAGGGACAAGCAGACAGAAACTTGAGGAGAATTGGATTTTGTCAAACAAATATTGCTGGTAAATATGAGGAATTGGGGGAAAGCGGGTAACTTTGGTGTGAAAAAAGGTGAGATTCAATTGGAATTTGAGAGAAGAAGAATGGAATTACTGAGGATTAAATTCTTTTAGGTTAAACGTTTTGAGGGTTTCTTGCGACAAAACAGAGGCTTTTTGTGGTAGATTTCATGTAGTTCAAAGTGATACGACGTCGTGGGATGTATAGGTTTCTTGATCAACGAATTGAAGACAACAATGTGTCGTATAATTCTACAATATATCATTAGTATATAATTTTTCATAAAATTTTTGACTTGAAATTCTGAATCCAAAGTAGTTAATACGTCATTAGTATATAATTTTTCATAAAATTTAAGGGGTATTTGGTTTGAATCTTTAGGTTCAAAATTATTTTTATACTTAATATTTGGTGTGTTCGTTCTTTTTGGAGTGAAACTTTATGAATTTTTATTTTACTAATAACTTATAAAATATATTAAAAAATATCAATATTAATTCCAATAAATAAATAATGTTATTAATTTTGAATAAATCATAAATACTATAAATTATATAGTATAAAATGTTTTATAAATACAAATTATATAAATGTCAATTATATTTATATGATAAATATAATATATTTTTAAAATTTTATGTTATATTAATAAAAATATAAGTTATAAAATTAAAATATAAGATAATTTGTAATTATAAAATTGTAATTATACTAATATTATTTAAATATAATTTGTATTTTATTAATATAATATAAATTATAAATGTAATATGTGATTTTTAAAGGAACCCGATATGGATTTGGAATGAAACTCATGAATTACTTGGGTTTTGATATTCCTAATTTTTTAGAAATCATTTCAAAATTTTAATTCTCATACCCTTTATCCAAATATCATATAACGGATTCATACTAATATCCGATTCCAAAACCCTCCAAGCAAGATAAATTATTACCGTAGTAATATTAAGTCTATTGGGAAGAAAAATTAAGGCATTAAGGGCTTGTTTGATAATGAGTTCGGCTATGTCAACGTTAAAGAATATGATGTTGGAGATCGATAATAGGTATGAATTATTCTTTTAATTTTGCTATTTTTTAATTAATGAGTGTGAAAATAAATTATATTTATATCTTAATAGAATGAAATTAATTTTTTTAATAAAGAAACTTATAGCTACTTTTTAGTGGTATGACTTATGAGCCATTCCTTTAATTCTGTAAATATTTTAAAAGAAGAATCATAATTTAATAAAGGATTTTTACGTAAAATCAATTTTTTTAAATTAATTTTTTATATATAATTATGGTATAGTATTTTTCAGAAACAACTAAACATTTCATTTTTTATACTATTTTACTGATTAAGATACCATTTGTATATGAATTTCATACCAAAAATCCAAAATTAATAATAAGTAGGTCTAAGATATAATTAATTTTATTTGAATTCCATTCCATAATAGAGTGCTCATAAGTCGTAGCACAAACCAAACATCTTATTTGGATATAATTAATACCAAATGATCCTAAGATTTTAAATTTCCAACACTTATCTGGCCGGAGATATTAATAGCCAAATGTAGTAAAACATTACAAAACAAAAATCTATACATGGAAAATGGAGTAGGATTCATAGCAGTTGCCTGAAAGACAAACCCCAGATCTCATGAATGGTGGAATAACGAATACGTAAGATCATAGGTTTGAATATTACCGCGTAAGCTTATAAGTTGAGCAACATAGAAAATATCATTGCTCATAAACTCATACTAACACCTCTTTCTCCAGCATATAACCTACAAACTCCACTTAACTAAGAGGGCAAAAAGCTAACTCCAATATAAACATGATTTCATCAATTATGTACTTCCTGTTCATCTACAAAGACGTACACAACTTTGTTTCAGCTGAAACCTATGCATATTGAATGCATGAAGTTAGAAATGTACCAGGATTGCGCAAGGGAGAACACCAATAACCTTACTGAATCTGAGTCTTGAACAAGAACGATTTATCAAGGCGAAACCTGCATATAAGGATCATTAAGAAAGCTTCAGAGAATTCTGCCTTCACAAAACCAGTACATCCTCATGCAGTATCAGTATTTTGTACATATGAAACAAAAACCTTTTATTTCTTGTACTAGTCATCATAATCAATACGCCTGCTCTCTCGTAGAGAATGGAACAACCTCCGGAGCACAACATGTTTGTAGAAACTTCTTGTCCAGAAAAACAACCCCAAGGCGATAAGGAAGCCGGAGAATGCAACAGATGTCATAATAAGAAACGATAGCTTGAAACATTTGGTTCCAAAGCAAGTGTTTCCATCATCAGGAACTTCCTTGTCGTAGAGATATCCCACCACCCAAACAGAGAGAATATAGGATCCTAAAGGACCTGCAGCCGTGATGGTGTTAAATATCGTTCCCAAATGCTCTTTCCCGAATAGTTCAGAAGCAATAGTCGGCATTAAAGACCACTGCGACCCATAACAGACGCCCACCAAAACAGAACCGGCATAGAGAGCACCACGAAAACCGAAAGCAGTCATAGCATAGCCAAAGCTCATGGTTAATAGAGTGATTATCATGAAAATCGGCCTTGGCCAACGTTTTGCACGCAAGAAATAGTCGGAAACATAACCAGCTCCAAAACGACCCAAGAAATTCCAAATGCTCCATAGTGAAACTAAAGTATTAATCTCTAAGCTAGAGTAACCAAGAGATTCACCTATTTGACTCATGTTATTCACCATGGCAAGTCCTGAGCCCATTGCACAAGCAGTTGTGAGGAACAAAAACCAGAAACTTACCGTCCGCATTGCTCCCAAAAGATTCAGATCTTCTCTCATCTGCAATGTGTTGTTATTTGTCTCACTAACTTGGTCTGAACCATTTGGGAGCTCATGATATCCGTTATCTTGTGGGATATCAGTGTCCTCATCATCCGATGGGTCTCTGTCATCTATAATTTGGTTGTGCTCGAGCAGGGACTTTACCGTCCTATACGACTTGTACCTTTGGGCTCGGATGGCAATAAAAATAGGGGACAATAGCAACACGATGAGAAGTGAAAATGTCAGGGCACGGAATGATAATGTAAATTTTAGAATGTTCTGGATGATTATCACTGCTGTAAGATAGGCAGCTAGAGTAAGAGCAAAAGATGAGAAGGCATTCAAGTGCTTCATCTCATCTTCTTCACTTGTTCTATAGATTCTTACAAACCCCATAAGCAGAATCGTAGTAATTGGTGGCAGCAATGCCAGGAGCAAGAGATATGAACTAGGCTTGTCCTTGAAAATTGTCTGATACACTAAAATTAATATGGCTCCACTGAGACCAAGAAAGCCCTACCAAAATTAGAATTGAGAGAATGATAAATTAGATGAAGAAAATAGCGAAAAAAAAAACTATCGAGTATGATAAACATGCAGTTAAACATACACAGAAAATATGGAATTGCATAGGCACACAGTATCTGAAGCTTAATATCAATTACTGAATAATTTCATGCTAATATGTCAAATTTTACGTATAGACCACAAACATAATTTCCAAGACATTCCATATTAAGTGCCTCTCAAGTACTCAACAAAGGCAACAAAATATTTGGTATTGACAATGCAAACAACTTACAAAAGGTGTTAATTGCAACTTTACATTGTATTGTATTTTACCACAATAGTTTGTTCTTTTCCCTAGTAGTGAGCAGTAACAATAAAGACCTGGAGCGAAGCCAGCAGAAGTTGGATATGATTCTGCTAGTACACCTACTACTCCCCCCACACCACCTCCCACCAAAAAAATAAACAATGTTCATGCTATGACTACTATATAAGATCTTTCCACAAGAGCAAAACTTAAAAAGCTTCGTGACCCCACCAATGCATTTTCCTACTGAGTTTTTACAGCCATAGAGATCTCGTAATTCATACTCGTGAATTAATTTCTAGCACTAGAGATGGAGTTGCAATTCATACTCTATCAATACCATTTTGCATGTCATATTTTAACTTTTCCTACACAACCTCTAGTGCAAGACACATCAATGTTTTCTCCAGCTTCAACTCATAGCTCGGATGCTCCAAACTCCAAAGCATAACTTAGTTAAAGAATTGATAAATCATAAGTATAAAGAACGGCCAAAAAATGGAATAGTTCAAGAAATGGTGGCAATTTATGAGTATTTCACCTAACAAGCTAAAATGAGTTCATGGCAAGGGTCGGTAGGTTTGGGTCAGAATTGGATCCGCCTGCATACACAATGACTGCCGGAGAGATCGAATTCCAGCTAACACAACACGATCTGTTTAAACCGTTTAACCAAATATGCTGTTTGGTGATATTGTAAGTTAGAAAGTTATCCAGTAGACATTGTTGAATCCATACGCTTTCAGATTTAATCAAACAGTAGAAAACATTTTCTTCTAATCGCAAACACTATCACCATTTACCACCGCAATCTTGAAAAAGAAAAACAAATTCAATATTAACATCAAATACAAAAGAAAAAACAAAGAAAGAACTTTCCCCAGTTACCTTCATGATCCCAACAATTGTGCCGCTATAACTAGGAAAATTATGCACCCCAGTGACCACATTCGCCGTGTTAAAAAAAGTCATCGCTTGCGCTGCCACCAGCATGTAAATGCACATAACCGCCGGCGCCGGCCGCGGCAGCGCCCCAGTAACTGTCAGCCACATCAGAAAGTAGCCCGCGAAGCACTGCACAGCCCCCGCCAACAAAACGACCCACGGTCCACAGCGGACGGTGGCGGAGTAGAGTAACCCAGAGAGGAGCCCGACGTTGGCCCCGACGTCTTTGCACCAAGATATGGTGGTGAGCGTTGATTGGTCGTAGTTTTGGGTGGATTTGAGGATTTGGGAGTAGATACTGAAGGTGTAGAGCGAGCCGGAGGTGCACTGGATCCATATGCTGGCAGCGGCGGTCACCCATTTGTTCCTGATCAGAGTTTTCCGGCTGGGATTGTAGTCTAAATCCATGATTTTCGAGAGTTGCAGAAATCTAGGATGGTGGGTGTTTTAAATGCTTGTTCGAATTTGGGGATTTTGACTAATATCGGCGAATTTGTTTGTTGGGACTTGGGAGTAGATAGATATCTTCAACATTAGAGTTAAGAGTTTATTTGCAAGTTGTACGGACAAAAAGTGATTTTTTACCGAAAAATAATAATATCTAGTAAATGCCTAAAAGTGTCATTCTCTCCTAAATAAATTACAACTAAATAGAATGACTACAATGCCACAATGATCAATCGAAACTAAAATTGAAGATGGCCGAAAAGAACCGAACTACATTGAAGAAATCTAAAGTTAGGTTAAACCCATCCTAAAACAAAGACATTGGTGCATATGTGGAATCTAATATTGTAAGGTTTGAAACTTCAAGACTTCATTGTGCAAAATTTGATCGATGTGTTCTCCTCTCGATGAATGTGAGAGAAACGTCTTTAACATCCCGAAGAAAAGCTTGATGTGCATCAAGTAAAAAATTTAATTTTGAAAGTATGAACTATGAATTGTAGAAATTTGTATGGATATTTAGTTACTAAAATCTTGATTACTTTTTTCAGAAAATACACAATATAAAAAAACGTTGAGATTAGTGAATGGCTTTCTATATCTAAAAACCAGACGTGCTGATTCGCTAAAGAATCTACTTTTTGTATCTAGCTTTAAATTTTGCTCATGTGAGTAATTATTAATGACGTTTATTAGTTACTAACATTTTTAAGTGCGTTGAAGTTGACATAGAAATGGAAAATTAAATATGAAATGGATTCTAATGGATACAACTTTCTAACTAGTCATTTAATTAAAAATTGTTAGTGTTTGGAACAGTAGGAAAAAAAACAGCTTAATTTTAGAAAAAAATAATTTTTCACTGTTATAAGTTGCTTTTCAATTTCTTTTGTCTTCTGCTTTTAAAAAGCAATCCCTCATCAACTTATGGGCTTTTACTTATTCTAACTTATTTTAAGTAAAAAAAAAGCATAAACACTTATTTCAAATATTAAAAAATATTTTTTTGCAGTTTAAAAGTTCCAAAACATTTTATTTAAATTGTTCCAAACACTACTTTAGTCAAGTAATCAAAATCCCCCCCCCCACACACAAAAAAAAAGGAAAAACGAAATCTTTGACTGGGCTTAAAGAAAACAAAGTCAACACCTTTACTAAAATTCAATCCCAAATACAGTCCTAAAGCTAGAAATGATTAAACGTCAGGTTTCACATGCATCACTGGAGTAAATCGAACATTTAAAGAAAATTGTGTTTAGCATATCTGAACACTTATTATACAACATAAGAGATGAATCCAAGATAAAAAATACTCTTATATATAGCATTTTTTTTACAATAACAGTGAGAAGAGAAACCTTGTAAATCTATATGTGTAACGCAGTAGGACCTAAGAGAGAGGGCTCATACATATTTATAAAATTATGAATGATTATTGGTCGAAAACTCACCAAGGGGCGGGCAGAGATAAAAAGCTAAGGTATGAGGAGGTGGAACCAATGGATGTATGTTGAGATGCGGAGAGAAGTTGGGTCCACAGTTTCATAATTACTTTTCTCTCCTTCAAGACTTTGAGGGAAACACTAAAGAAGGTGTGAGAGAAAGTCTTCTTGAAGAACGAAAACCAATTCAACTCTATGCTGCTATCTTGCACATTCGTAGGTAACTGACAGGGAGCAACCCGGGGAAGAGGAGGACGCGACAACGTCAAAGGAGTTAGACGGGCGATTCAAGAAATTTTATGTGCGACGTAAGCAAAAGGACCGATCGACCGAACGTGGCTAGAAGAGTTTACGTGGATGCAACGGTGGCATGCGCGGTTATAGGTTGCATGAACGTGGAGGGGGCGATTGCATGTTGCATGGACGTGAATGGTACGGTTGCATGCGGCGGTTATATGCTACATGGATGGCAATATTGTTAATGGGAATTTTCATGTCGTTTAAGTCTTGTTTTCATGTCGTTTAGGTCTTGTTTTTATCAATATTGTGTGCTTCTGCTCTAGTGATATAAAGGGCCGGGGTTCTAGTTAGAGGATATTATTTATCTTGTGGGTATTTTGTGGATCGGGACTGCAAGTCTCTGGTTTGGGGCGAATTTCTTTTGGAATTCGTTGGTCGTGTGTTGAATGTCACTTACTTTTCGTAATAGATATTTCCCATCTCGATTACATTATTTTATTTGCATCAATTTGGTCCGACTCTTGGGATCCAAAGTGTATGGTGGAAACAAGAACCAAGAAACGATTTCGATTACCATGGGAGGAAGAGTTTCAAATACTGGAAGGAAGACTCGAGTCTTTATCGACAAATTCTACGAAAACAAATACGGCGCTAGAACGATTCAAGCCCGGCTTGAACACGTTATTGGCGAAAGACAACCACCGCCGGATGGCCACGAGGTAGGGCAACGGCCTTCCGCCTCCATTACCTATCTTTAATGGTGACGATCCTCTTGGATGGATATCGCGAGTCAATCATCACTTCGAGTTGTACGGAAGCTCCGTAGAACAACGACGACAATTACTCGGTGTGGCTATGGAGGGCCCAAATTTTTAAATTGGTACGGTTGGTTCACTACGGACGTACCCGAATATACTTGGCTCGCGTTCTCGAGAGCCTTGGCGGAGCGCTTCGACGAAGGGTGCGAAGGCGATGCATTTGCCAAACCGGCCGCGGCCCGAAACAAGAAGGCGATGTGTCGAAATACATCGATCGGTTTTACTCATCTCGCGAATCAAGTTAAAACGGTACCAAAGGAAAATATTCTCGCCTATTTATCATGGGGTTGAAAGAACCGATTCGTGATCAAGTGTGGTTTGTAGAGCCGACGGATTTTTCGACGGCTATCAAGTTGGGCAAGGAAGGCGGAAATTACGGTCCGGAATAGTACTCGTACGACTACTAGTCACCGCGAACCGTGGCGATCACGGAAGGCGCCGCGCCAGTATTCTCGACCGATGCCAAATCCGCCCATGCTTGGCGTTGCCCGCGCCACCGGCGGAACAACCGGCCGGATCCGATCGGGCGCCGTTCGAACTCCTTTTCGACGGATGACGGATAACGAGAGGGAAGAGTTACGAAAGAAAGGTTTGTGTTATAAATGCAAGCTACCTTATCATCCTACTAATCATGTATGTGCGTTAAAAAATTTGCGAGTGTTATTGGTGGATGATGATGATGCGGGACAATTCGTATTGGAGGAGGTGGTTCTATCGGAAAGTGGAGATTATGAAGTCGTGACACCGGTGGAGGAAGGGTTACCACCAACCACGAAGGGCATAGTATTGGATGCCATGTCGGCTTACGGACTTTTCGGGTCGGATACTCTACGACTACTCGGAAAAATCAAGGGCAAGGAGGTCACGATACTCGTAGATAGCGGCGCATCGCATAATTTCTTATCAAACAAGATGGTAGGTGAGTTAGGGTTGGAGGTGAACACGGAAAAAGTTTTTCCGGTTCGTTTAGGTGACGGACATAAAGTGTTATCGGAGGGGTTGTGCAAAGAAATAAAGGTTGAGTTCGAACCGGGTACGATCACCGTGGATTGTCATGTGTTCCCTCTTAGTGGAGTGGACGTGATATTGGGAATAGCATGGCTCAAAACTTTGGGGGAATTGAGAGTTAATTATGATCGATTATATATCACTTTTGAGTTGGAAGGTAAACTGGTGAGTTTACGAGGTGATGATAAGCGGGTGCGGGCGCCGACAACGTTAAAGGCGCTGCAAAAGTGGGACGAAGTAGAAGTGGCCGCGTGGGTTTATGATGCTTCAACTAGTTGGGTTTTCGCAGGGCAATTGGAATTTAATCCAGCGAAAGAGGCTATTGCTTCGGTGCTACAACAATATTTGGACGTTTTCGAAGAGCCTGGGGGTTTGCCACCAACTCGGGAGGTCGAACACAACATTCCATTGAAGTCGGAGGTGAAGGCGATTACGGTTAGACCCTACCGTTATAACCATCTACAAAAAGATGAGATGGAGCGATTAGTGGCCGACATGTTATCCGCGGGAATAGTACGACCGAGCTATAGTCCCTTCTCGAGTCCGGTATTGCTAGTCAAGAAAAAGGATGGAAGTTGGAGATTTTGTGTAGATTACCGGGAGTTAAATAAGGCCACAATTCCTGATAAATATCCTATTCCGGTCATACAAGAGTTGTTGGATGAGTTGGCAGGATCACAGGTTTTTTCGAAGATTGATTTGCGGGCGGGGTATCATCAAATCCGAATGGCGGAAGCAGATATACCGAAGACCGCTTTCAGGACGCATAATGGGCATTACGAGTTTTTGGTGATGCCGTTTGGGCTGACAAATGCGCCGGCTACTTTCCAGTCGGTTATGAACGAACTTTTCAGGCCTTATCTTCGCAAAACGACATTCTAATTTATAGTTCGTCTTGGGAAACTCATGTTGAGCAATTACGTTTGGTGTTGGATATCTTACGGCGGCATGTTTTCTTTGCTAATCGGAAAAAATGCACTTTCGGTGCGACACAAGTGGACTACCTCGGGCATTTGATAACGGCTAATGGGGTAGCGATGGATCCGGGAAAAGTACAAGCAATTATGGAGTGGCCGACTCCTTCGTCTTTGAAGGCGATACGGGGTTTCTTGGGGTTGACCGGGTATTATAGACGCTTCATTCGCTTGTTACGAAAGGAGGCGACGGTCGTCCGTTTTCGTTGGACTGGACGAAGCTGAGGAGTCGTTTACGGCATTGAAGAGGGCGATGACTTCCGCGCCGGTGTTAGTATTGCCGGATTTCTCTAAGCCGTTTGTCATTGAATGTGACGCTTCCAACTCCGGCGTCGGCGCGGTATTAATGCAGGAGCGACATCCCGTGGCATTTTTCAGCAAGGGTTTCCGAGCTGGGCCTGCGGTTACGTCCGCTTACGAAAAGGAATTGATGAGTTTGGTTCTCGCGGTTCAACATTGGCGTCCTTATCTGATTGGACGAAAATTTGTAGTTCGGACGGATCACCACAGTCTCAAGCACTTACTCAGTCAAAGAGTGGCCACCCCGGCACAACAAATTTGGGTAGCGAAATTGCTTGGCTACGATTTTACCATCGAATTCAAGGCGGGAATTTCTAATAAAGCTGCGGATGCTTTGTCACGTTGTTATGAGGAGGCCGATTGTAGTGAGGGGTCCTTTTTAGCTTTGAGTAGGCCGATTTGGGAGGATTTACCGGACATTGTCCGGGAGCAACAAAATGATCCAATTTTGATGGATATTATCACAACGAAGTTGCGACAGCCCTCGTCCCATCCTCATTATTCTCTCGTCGATGGTCGTTTATTATACAAGGGTCGCTTGGTGTTAACTCCGTCATCGCATTGGATTTCGATATTATTGCAGGAGTTCCATAATACGCCATCGGGAGGCCATGCAGGAGTGTTACGGACGTATCGAAGAATTGCATCTAGCGTGTATTGGAAAGGTATGTTCGCTACCGTCCGTGAGTATGTGGCAAGTTGCATGATATGTCAACGTGCTAAATATGAGGCACAATCGCCGGCGGGCTTACTGCAGCCGTTACCCATTCCTACTCGTATATGGGAGGATATATCTATGGATTTCATCACGGGCTTGCCTTTGTCGATGGGATATACGTGTATTTTGGTCGTCGTCGATAGACTTTCAAAATACGCACATTTTGTTCCACTTCGTTCACCCGTCACGGCGAGACGAGTTGCTTCGCAATTTGTGGACCACGTCGTCAAATTGCATGGGGTGCCCACTTCGATAGTCAGCGACCGAGATCCTCTCTTTGTCAGCAATTTTTGGGGGGAACTGTTTAAAGCTCAAGGGACACACTTAAATTTTAGCACGGCATACCATCCGGAAACGGATGGGCGGACGAAGTTTTGAACAGAATTTTAGAGACTTATTTAAGGTGTTTCACGTCGGATCACCCGCGAAAGTGGGCGGGCTGGTTATCTTGGGCGGAGTATTGGTATAATACATCATTTCAGTCGGCCATTCAATCGACTCCATTTGAAGTAGTTTATGGGCGAACCCCACCCACTTTGATACGTCAATTACCGGAAGAGTGCAGGGTGGCAGCTGTATCCGAAGTGTTAATGTCGCGGGACGAGGTCTTGAACAGATTACGTGATACATTGGCGCAGGCTCAAGACCGTATGCGAGGGCAGGCTAATAAACATCGCAGAGAGGTGGAGTTCAGCTTAGGCGATCTTGTATTTCTTAAGATCCGACCTTATCGACAACATTCGGTGCGTGCTAGATCGTATTCGAAGTTAGAGAATAAATTTTACGGGCCATTTGAAGTGATCAAACGGGTAGGCGCTGTGGCGTATGAGCTGAAATTACCCGAGGGGAGCCGCATACACCCGGTTTTTCATGTGAGTCAGTTGAAGAAGGTGGTGGGCGACCACCCGGTCGAGCCATTGTTACCGAGCTCCTTAGAGTTCGAATCGGGCGATATATTCGATCCTTTAGAAATTTTGCAAACTCGGACTCGCACAACGGCTCACGGGCATGTTCAAGAAATCTTGGTACGTTGGAAAAATCGAAGTGAGGCGGACTCGTCGTGGGTGGTACGAGAGGAGTTTCAACGTCAATTTCCGGGTTTTGGCCTTGAGGACAAGGCCGTTTATGAGGGGGAGGGAATTGATAGGGAGCAACCCGGGGAAGAGGAGGACGCGACAACGTCAAAGGAGTTAGACGGGCGATTCAAGAAATTTTATGTGCGACGTAAGCAAAAGGACCGATCGACCGAACGTGGCTAGAAGAGTTTACGTGGATGCAACGGTGGCATGCAGCGGTTATAGGTTGCATGAACGTGGAGGGGGCAGTTGCATGTTGCATGGACGTGAATGGTACGGTTGCATGCGGCGGTTATATGCTACATGGATGGCAATATTGTTAATGGGAATTTTCATGTCGTTTAAGTCTTGTTTTCATGTCGTTTAGGTCTTGTTTTATCAATATTGTGTGCTTCTGCTCTAGTGATATAAAGGGCCAGGGTTCTAGTTAGAGGATATTATTTATCTTGTGGGTATTTTGTGGATCGGGACTGCAAGTCTCTGGTTTGGGGCGAATTTCTTTTGGAATTCGTTGGTCGTGTGTTGAATGTCACTTACTTTTCGTAATAGATATTTCCCATCTCGATTACATTATTTTATTTGCATCAATTTGGTCCGACCTGCCGGATCCAAAGTGTATGGTGGAAACAAGAACCAGTAAACAGATTTCGATTACCATGGGAGGAAGAGTTTCAGCGCTGGAAGGAAGACTCGAGTCTTTATCGACAAATTCTACGAAAACAAATACGGCGCTAGAACAGATTCAAGCCCAGTTGAACACGTTATTGGCGAAAGACAACCACCGCCAGGATGGCCATGAGGTAGGGCAACAGCTTCCGCCTCCATTACCTATCTTTAATGGTGACGATCCTCTTGGATGGATATCGCGAGTCAATCATCACTTCGAGTTGTACGGAAGCTCCGTAGAACAACGACGACAATTACTCGGTGTGGCTATGGAGGGCCCAGCCTTAAATTGGTACGGTTGGTTCACTACGGACGTACCCGAATATACTTGGCCTGCGTTCTCGAGAGCCTTGGCGGAGCGCTTCGACGAAGGGTGCGAAGGCGACAGATTTGCCAAACCGGCCGCGCCAAAACAAGAAGGCGAAAGGTGTCGGAATACATCGATCAGTTTACTCATCTCGCGAATCAAGTTAAAACGGTACCAAAGGAAAATATTCTCAGTCTATTTATCATGGGGTTGAAAGAACCGATTCGTGATCAAGTGTGGTTTGTAGAGCCGACGGATTTTTCGACGGCTATCAAGTTGGCAAGGAAGGCGGAAATTACGGTCCGGAATAGTACTCGTACGACTACTAGTCACCGCGAACCGTGGCAGTCACGGAAGGCGCCGCTGCAGTATTCTCGACCGATGCCAAATCCAGCCATGCTGGCGTTGCCCGCGCCACCGGCGGAACAACCGGCTGGATCCAGATCAGGCGCCGTTCGAACTCCTTTTCGACGGATGACGGATAACGAGAGGGAAGAGTTACGAAAGAAAGGTTTGTGTTATAAATGCAAGCTACCTTATCATCCTACTAATCATGTATGTGCGTTAAAAAATTTGCGAGTGTTATTGGTGGATGATGATGATGCGGGACAATTCGTATTGGAGGAGGTGGTTCTATCGGAAAGTGGAGATTATGAAGTCGTGACACCGGTGGAGGAAGGGTTACCACCAACCACGAAGGGCATAGTATTGGATGCCATGTCGGCTTACGGACTTTTCGGGTCGGATACTCTACGACTACTCGGAAAAATCAAGGGCAAGGAGGTCACGATACTCGTAGATAGCGGCGCATCGCATAATTTCTTATCAAACAAGATGGTAGGTGAGTTAGGGTTGGAGGTGAACACGGAAAAAGTTTTTCCGGTTCGTTTAGGTGACGGACATAAAGTGTTATCGGAGGGGTTGTGCAAAGAAATAAAGGTTGAGTTCGAACCGGCACGATCACCGTGGATTGTCATGTGTTCCCTCTTAGTGGAGTGGACGTGATATTGGGAATAGCATGGCTCAAAACTTTGGGGGAATTGAGAGTTAATTATGATCGATTATATATCACTTTTGAGTTGGAAGGTAAACTGGTGAGTTTACGAGGTGATGATAAGCGGGTGCGGGCGCCGACAACGTTAAAGGCGCCGCAAAAAGTGGGACGAAGTAGAAGTGGCCGCGTGGGTTTATGATGCTTCAACTAGTTGGGTTTTCGCAGGGCAATTGGAATTTAATCCAGCGAAAGAGGCTATTGCTTCGGTGCTACAACAATATTTGGACGTTTTCGAAGAGCCTAAGGGTTTGCCACCAACTCGGGAGGTCGAACACAACATTCCATTGAAGTCGGAGGTGAAGGCGATTACGGTTAGACCCTACCGTTATAACCATCTACAAAAAGATGAGATGGAGCGATTAGTGGCCGACATGTTATCCGCGGGAATAGTACGACCGAGCTATAGTCCCTTCTCGAGTCCGGTATTGCTAGTCAAGAAAAAGGATGGAAGTTGGAGATTTTGTGTAGATTACCGGGAGTTAAATAAGGCCACAATTCCTGATAAATATCCTATTCCGGTCATACAAGAGTTGTTGGATGAGTTGGCAGGATCACAGGTTTTTTCGAAGATTGATTTGCGGGCGGGGTATCATCAAATCCGAATGGCGGAAGCAGATATACCGAAGACCGCTTTCAGGACGCATAATGGGCATTACGAGTTTTTGGTGATGCCGTTTGGGCTGACAAATGCGCCGGCTACTTTCCAGTCGGTTATGAACGAACTTTTCAGGCCTTATCTTCGCAAAACGACATTCTAATTTATAGTTCGTCTTGGGAAACTCATGTTGAGCAATTACGTTTGGTGTTGGATATCTTACGGCGGCATGTTTTCTTTGCTAATCGGAAAAAATGCACTTTCGGTGCGACACAAGTGGACTACCTCGGGCATTTGATAACGGCTAATGGGGTAGCGATGGATCCGGGAAAAGTACAAGCAATTATGGAGTGGCCGACTCCTTCGTCTTTGAAGGCGATACGGGGTTTCTTGGGGTTGACCGGGTATTATAGACGCTTCATTCGCTTGTTACGAAAGGAGGCGACGGTCGTCCGTTTTCGTTGGACGGACGAAGCGGAGGAGTCGTTTACGGCATTGAAGAGGGCAGTGACTTCCGCGCCGGTGTTAGTATTGCCGGATTTCTCTAAGCCGTTTGTCATTGAATGTGACGCTTCCAACTCCGGCGTCGGCGCGGTATTAATGCAGGAGCGACATCCCGTGGCATTTTTCAGCAAGGGTTTCCGAGCTGGGCCTGCGGTTACGTCCGCTTACGAAAAGGAATTGATGAGTTTGGTTCTCGCGGTTCAACATTGGCGTCCTTATCTGATTGGACGAAAATTTGTAGTTCGGACGGATCACCACAGTCTCAAGCACTTACTCAGTCAAAGAGTGGCCACCCCGGCACAACAAATTTGGGTAGCGAAATTGCTTGGCTACGATTTTACCATCGAATTCAAGGCGGGAATTTCTAATAAAGGCTGCGGATGCTTTGTCACGTTGTTATGAGGAGGCCGATTGTAGTGAGGGGTCCTTTTTTAGCTTTGAGTAGGCCGATTTGGGAGGATTTACCGGACATTGTCCGGGAGCAACAAAATGATCCAATTTTGATGGATATTATCACAACGAAGTTGCGATGGCCCTCGTCCCATCCTCATTATTCTCTCGTCGATGGTCGTTTATTATACAAGGGGTCGCTTGGTGTTAACTCCGTCATCGCATTGGATTTCGATATTATTGCGGGGAGTTCCATAATACGCCATCGGGGAGGCCATGCGAGAGTGTTACGGACGTATCGAAGAATTGCATCTAGCGTGTATTGGAAAGGTATGTTCGCTACCGTCCGTGAGTATGTGGCAAGTTGCATGATATGTCAACGTGCTAAATATGAGGCACAATCGCCGGCGGGCTTACTGCAGCCGTTACCCATTCCTACTCGTATATGGGAGGATATATCTATGGATTTCATCACGGGCTTGCCTTTGTCGATGGGATATACGTGTATTTTGGTCGTCGTCGATAGACTTTCAAAATACGCACATTTTGTTCCACTTCGTTCACCCGTCACGGCGAGACGAGTTGCTTCGCAATTTGTGGACCACGTCGTCAAATTGCATGGGGTGCCCACTTCGATAGTCAGCGACCGAGATCCTCTCTTTGTCAGCAATTTTTGGGGGGAACTGTTTAAAGCTCAAGGGACACACTTAAATTTTAGCACGGCATACCATCCGGAAACGGATGGGCAGACGGAAGTTTTGAACGAAATTTTAGAGACTTATTTAAGGTGTTTCACGTCGGATCACCCGCGAAAGTGGGCGGGTGGTTATCTTGGGCGGAGTATTGGTATAATACATCATTTCGGTCGGCCATTCAATCGACTCCATTTGAAGTAGTTTATGGGCGAACCCCACCCACTTTGATACGTCGATTACCTAAGAGTGCGGGGTGGCAGTATCCGAAGTGTTAATGTCGCGGGACGAGGTCTTGAACAGATTACGTGATACATTGGCGCGGAGCTCAAGACCGTATGCGAGGGCGAGGCTAATAAACATCGCGAGAGAGGTGGAGTTCGGCTTAGGCGATCTTGTATTTCTTAAGATCCGACCTTATCGACAACATTCGGTGCGTGCTTTAGATCGTATTCGAAGTTAGAGAATAAATTTTACGGGCCATTTGAAGTGATCAAACGGGTAGGCGCCGTGGCGTATGAGCCGAAATTACCCGAGGGGAGCCGCATACACCCGGTTTTTCATGTGAGTCGGTTGAAGAAGGTGGTGGGCGACCACCCTGGCCGAGCCATTGTTACCGAGCTCCTTAGAGTTCGAATCGGGCGATATATTCGATCCTTTAGAAATTTTGCAAACTCGGACTCGCACAACGGCTCACGGGCATGTTCAAGAAATCTTGGTACGTTGGAAAAATCGAAGTGAGGCGGACTCGTCGTGGGTGGTACGAGAGGAGTTTCAACGTCAATTTCCGGGTTTTGGCCTTGAGGACAAGGCCGTTTATGAGGGGGAGGGAATTGATAGGGAGCAACCCGGGAAGAGGAGGACGCGACAACGTCCAAAGGAGTTAGACGGGCGATTCAAGAAATTTTATGTGCGACGTAAGCAAAAGGACCGATCGACCGAACGTGGCTAGAAGAGTTTACGTGGATGCAACGGTGGCATGCAGCGGTTATAGGTTGCATGAACGTGGAGGGGGCAGTTGCATGTTGCATGGACGTGAATGGTACGGTTGCATGCGGCGGTTATATGCTACATGGATGGCAATATTGTTAATGGGAATTTTCATGTCGTTTAAGTCTTGTTTTCATGTCGTTTAGGTCTTGTTTTATCAATATTGTGTGCTTCTGCTCTAGTGATATAAAGGGCCAGGGTTCTAGTTAGAGGATATTATTTATCTTGTGGGTATTTTGTGGATCGGGACTGCAAGTCTCTGGTTTGGGGCGAATTTCTTTTGGAATTCGTTGGTCGTGTGTTGAATGTCACTTACTTTTCGTAATAGATATTTCCCATCTCGATTACATTATTTTATTTGCATCAGTAACATCCATCATTTCAAACAATAAATTATAAATCCAACCAGCAATTTATAAGATAAATCCAACCAGCAATTTATAAGATAGAATCTTGAAGCAGGTAGTCAGGAAAACATGATCCGACATGAATCTAAGACCAAAATTAATCTGACAACATAGAAACAAATCACGACTTCTTGTAAAGCAGCAGCAGCATGTAAAGTTCCTGGGCAGTAGCGTCGAAACTCAACTCACGAGCTATCGAGAGTTGAGGCAATAAGCAACCCCATATCATTAACCGAGGCCTCGAACATACTGATCAACAGTTTTATTAAATAGATCACTTCTGCAAAAACAAGCAATGCATATCGCATGACTAATCACGAGAGTTTCCAAACATAGAACGAGAACGAGTCAAAGAAGCATCTATTCTACAAGCGGCATATTAAATGCGAACAAAGCCATCTCAAAAAGAAAGCTTACCTGCTACTTTCACCTGTTATAATGTAAAATATAAGACGTAATTATGTAATAACGTGAGCAGGAATGTAGATATTAGTATTCTCGTTAGCAAAAAGATACAAATGACACAACAATCTACAAGAAAATCCACGAGCCGTGTTTGCTGATAGTAATACATCTATGTTGCATCAAATTTTGACGGTTAACACTTTGTCATCAGTCGTTTTAAAAGAAGCCCAACTTTTTACACCCAAACACATGACTTATTCACAATATTCATGTTAGTACTACTATTTAACGAGTCAAATCACTCAATATGTCCAATTTTTTATGCCAGGGTTCTTTACAAGAAACAAAAAATAAAAACTAACTAATTCCAGACGAAAAATTAAAAGCAAAAAAAAGTAAGTGCAAAAGTGAAATAGTATAAATTCTACAAGACAGCAGTTAGCACCAAGAAATTCTTTTAACAGAAAATATGATTTATAACAAGAAGAAGACGAGTAACCACAATATTTTCCTTATTGAACTCCATGTTTAAAGAGTGACTTGATTAGAAGAACTTTTGCATGCTGAAGAAAAATATAAACTACTGTATCAACTTGTGGTTAGTTAATCAAACACGTTTAGAAAACACTGCAGTTTTTGATCAATAACAGTGCATTTAAATAAATATCCACCCAAATTAAACCAATTGTTCAGCAATCTGATATAGAGGTACAAATAGAATATCCTTCGTATTTCATCATCTATTTTGAGCTCATATTTCATGCTTAAAGAAATTATCACTTACTTTATAGGACTTCCCGGAGAATATAGTGGATTCTTGACGACATACTCGACATACAAGTTGTAGATGTACTTCAGGGACTCTCTGAGATCACCTGTTCTTGGGTGAGTGACTAGAATTATCTGCATCAAACCAATACTATTTTACCAACACCATCATAATATATTTATAAAAGTGGATCCATAAGACAATAGAAATTAAGAACAAATGACAATAAACTCTTGTATTTGAGAATGCACACTTTCCCCCCTTCTTCGGATCATAGGGGTAACCATATTTAGATTACAATACAGAGATGGAGTAGTAAAATTCTGAAGCTTGGTTCCATATCAAAAAACATATTGTTTTCAGACAAACATTTCACCAAAGACAATCTCTTCAACAAAATCAGATACTCTTCTAAATTTCTCTTTCAAAACCCAGAACATAATGCACGCTTTGTGATCCAATTACATTTGATAGAAAGCTATTAGTAAGCACCAAAATAAAAAAAACAACCCTTATCATTGGTCCCACATCCCCAAGAAATTAAAAAACATTAATAAAAAAGAGCAGAATACTCGTGTCTTTTTAGGTCATTATTAATACCAAAATGTCAAACAGACAATTTTTAGAAGGATAATCCTGCAAATTACCAATCCTAGTGCCCCATTGGAGAGCTTAAAGCTCAATTACTAGACAATTAAGCTATAGTTAGATAAAGCTATCCTTCTTCGAAGGACTTCCAATTAACAAATACTTGTGTTAAAGAGGCCTAAACCAACATTAGTTAAACATAAAGAATATCCTATTAGCTTAAGTCTAGTACTTATGTTTCATTCCAGCTTCAACCACAACTGTAATGTTAAAAATTCCATTGTTTCATAATCCACACTGCTTCTTAGCAATATACGACAACACAAGAATACAGTATTCCCTTTCCCCAGTTTTACAGCATATAAAAAGATAGCCAGACCTGAGTGATCTTTGACTACATAGTTCCTTCAATAGTTTATGTCGACCATGGATTAACATCAGGCTCTAATTGTGTAACCCTAAATCAAAGTAGGAGATTTTAGAAGTAGACACACTTCACTACAAAACCAAAATTTTCAGCATACATTCCTTCAGAGAAAGAAGGATCAAACATAAACCAAACTATCCAAAACATCAAGAATGATCAGCAGTCCATTAGAAATTGTAAGCTCAGCAGAGTATCTCTAACTAAGAAAATTAATCTAGTTTTAAAATCCTTTCTATATGTAAGCCTCAATATCATAGACTCGGAAGCAGTTCCGAGAAATTACACATCATCTACTAGAAGTTCAACATCAAAGAAATACATTTCATAGGTTAATAATTCTTCACATCAAGTTTACTAAGGGAGATGTCATCGTAAAACTGATATAGAAGAATTAATTGAACGATATTAAAAACCTTAATCCCAGATGGACTCTCCATGAAACTTAGTCTGTACGTATTGGTTCGAAAGCTGTGAAACGAACAACCTTGCCCCGGTAGCTGAGGTACCCCAAGATTCCCTTTCTCGACACTGCATCAAACAAAAAGAAAACTCAAAACAACTTGTACCAAGAGATAAAGATGGAAAATCACTTGATTTTAACGAGAAAGAACAGAAACCCACATCAAAACACAGTTAAAAGACTCAATTTTCCGATAAAAGAAGACATGGAGTTTCTAAGGGGAATAACGACGAACACCTGGTGGGATCCATCTTTGAGGTCAACGATTTGAGCGAGAAGAGAAGACCAAACATCAGCTTGTGATCCTGCTGTGAACTGAGAGTCTTGAGCGGTCGATTCCATTCCCTGTAAAGCAGACACACTCCATTTCTGTTGAATATGTACATCATATGCCCATTGTTCCCAGATGCAGTCGGCACCGGAGGAGATGGGCTGATTTCTGTGCCGCCGAAGAATTGCATTTCTGTGGAGATCGAAGATTGATCGCCTCGATTATTCTCACTTCGCAGCAGAGGGCTAGACCGGATTCAAACACCGGATTTTGATTTTTAAATGGTTATTTCATATTGTAAATTAATTATTTTATATTTAAATAAATATCATTTTACTTGTATTGATATTTATTCTAGAATAGCTCCCGTGCTTAGCACGGGAAGAATATGAAGATGATTTTTCGTCATATCAGATTCAATTGTAGAGAGTCATAGCAAAATGTTTTGGTTCAATTCTAAATGATGATAAATATTGATATAAAGCAAACTAAGTCATACTGAAAAATTGTACATTGAACTTGTCTTCCTTCACTGAATTTGCCATGCTTTTTATTTTGATAAATTATTACAAATATTTTATTTGAAAGACCTACAATTTTACGTGACTTTTATACACAATAATATGAGAAGTTCGTGGAACGACGGGAGTATTATCCTTAGGGTAAATGTAACGCGAATGTAGGAAATTAGAAAGCATAAATATTAACACATACAAAAGAATGTCGGAAATTAGATTAAATGTCAGAAATTAGATTAAAATGCACAAAAGGGTAGCAACATTGAAATCATCCCAGAACTTCCTAGAAAATCTCGCCTCTTTTCACTCAATACATAATATAAAAGACGAATGAAATAATATACGAACATAGATACTTATGGTACTCAGTTTGAAAATCCAAGAAACCTTTATTAAGTTGGAAAGATAAAGAACATCATAGTATAATTATACCTTATTGATTATAATAATTGATTATAATTATACCTTATTGATTATAATACATTTTTTCTTAATATAGTTGGAAAACAACTTATCAAATGGAGACCAATTTATCCATTAAAATAACAAACAAAATACAACTTTTAAGATCAAGTGATCTTTGTGAGAAATGAAAAGGTAACTGTTGGTCCCGAGACAAACGTTCAGGTGTAGAGGGGGGGTGTTGAATACACCTGAAAACCTTTTCCTCAAACTAGAACGCGAACAGTCCGATTAACGGAGATTGTCTACTGAATGAATTCAGTAGACCAGACAAGTTGTTTTAGATCGTGTGGACAGAGTGACTGAAGATGCTGAGCTCTACTAGCTGACTGATGTTAGAATTCAGACGCGTTCAACGAGTGTTCAATAGCGTGCGGAAAGTGTAAGCCCAATTCAGTTTGGTTTGAAAACGTTTGTTTATGAAACTGTTTAAGTAGATTAGTGCAGTCAGTTAAGCTTGTTACTGAAACTTAGTTGAATGATTTTCTAAAATGGTTTTTCAGTATGAACAGTTAAATCAATGCAACAGTTATAAACACAGAGACTTTTAAAGTGGTTCGGATACGTAAGATCCTACGTCCACTGTCCTGAACATGACAGGAGACTATTTTATTATACTGAGTTAGTCTCAGTCGGTTTGTACATTGGACAAACACCATCTTGTGATTATACTGAGCAAGTCTCAGTTTACAGGGTCAAACAAAAATATGTTTGAATGTATCTCCAACGATGAAGGAGTTCTTAACTAATGGTCCCGAGAGTAACGTTCAGGTGTAGATGGGGGGGGGGTGAATACACATGAAAACCGATTTCTCAACTTAAACCGCAAACAATCCTTTTCAGGAGAGTGCCGTACTGAACGAGTTCAGCAGACCAGATAAGCTGTTCTGAATCGTGTGGCAGAGTGACTGACTTTACTCAGGCCTGCTAGCTGACTAGAGTCAGAATTCAGTACCGTTTAGATAAAGTTCAGTAGTGCGGAAATGTGTAGGCCCAAATTCAGTTGAGTTTGGAAAACGTTTTTATCAAAACATTTTCAGTATATTAGTGCAGTCGATTAAGCTTGCTGAAACTCAGTTGAATGATTTTAAAGATATTTTCAGTATGCACAGTAGATCAATACAACAGTGAATAAAGAACACAGAACACATACGAATTTTTAAAGTGGTTCAGATCCAACAATCCTACGTCCACTGTCCCGAAAGATCAGGAAGCTATGTATTATACTGAGATAGTCTCAGTCGGTTTGTATACTGGACAAGCACTGGTCTGAAATTTATACTGAGCAAGTCTCAGTTTACAGGGTATCAAACTAAGTGTTTGAAAAACTCTCCAACAGTGAAGGAGTCCTTTACAATAAGGATCAGTTCGACTATGAACTCCTTCGTCTAAGCTATGGATATGAACAGTTGAGCTTAGGTTAGAGGGATAGGGAACGAGAATGTGGCTTCTAGAGCGACGAACGACTAAGTATAAACTTTGGGTTCGTGTTCAGTCGCTTGTTTACTAGAGGCGGTATAATTCTGATTCAGTTTGGTTCCCTATGAGCAGATATGTAGTCTTTCGCCGGAGATTGTCTCTTCGAACTTCTTGCGGAAGACTTAGGATATTTATGAGTCGCTCTTTGAATGCACTGAGTTCGTTTGTGTGTTCGTATATGCTCTTGTTCTCATATATGTGTGCTTCAATTTGATTTTATCCCTCTATTTATAGAGCAGAGATTGGGATAGATCCGTTGGAGACGACGATCCTTTGTCTCTCTCTTTTGGGTAGCTAACGGCTCTTTCAAAGTATGGTTGCAGTGTCCTTTCCCTCCATTTCTGGAAAGTTGTTGACTTGCAGCTTTAACAGATATATGACAGGTGGCTGCTTGTCATTGGTCGAGGTTTAGGAAAGTTGGTGAGACAGAACAAACTTCAAGGAGATCTGAAGTTGACTTCTCTTTTCCTCGTATTGACTCTGCTGATTTGACTTTTAGAGAATATGACAGTAAGAAGACTGTCCAGCCGTTGCTGAGTCTGATCTCTTATTCAGTAGCATGCTCCTGCTGAGTCGGCTCTACTGAAGATCAGCTCTTAGTTCAGTGAACTACTCCAGCTGAGTTCAGTTCCACTGACTCGTTCGGTATACTGCTCCTGTTGAGTCTAGTATTACTGAGTCTTCTACTTCTGGTACTGAGGCAGGTAATCTACTGAGCGCCTGAACCAGATGCAGAGTGTCTACTGAGTCTGAAATCTCAGAGACAGAACAAAACAGGTTACAACTGAATGGTTCATCAGTCAAGATAGGGTTTTGAGATCTTCAAATCTTCAGTCAAGAGCACAGGGCTACTGAGTTATGTCTCAATTGATTGTGAGAAGACTGAATCATCTCCCAACAATTTCCCCCTATTTGATGATGCCAAAACCTAACACTATGACTTATCAGAACCAGAGCTCCTTACAAATATTACAAGTATGATCAGTGGAGTTGTTCTTCAAGTCCTAGACTACTGAGGGAATTAGGGCAAAAATATCAGAACCTATATAGAAACTAATCAGCAATTTCCCCCTGTCTAACAACATCTTCCCCCAACTATGCAATCTATCAGAATCTGATTAAGCAAAAACTGACAAAAAATATATAAGAACAGTGAGTGTGTGAGTCAGTAATCACTTCAGTGATTTTGAGTGTTAAGCATAAAAATAAATAAGGCCATTTAGACAATAAGGAATTGTCAGGGCCAATAACAGAGATGTTTTATAGATTGAAGAAGGTTCAGTACAGTTACATCATCTGCTATACTAAGAAGAGATAGAAAAGAAGTTACAAAGAAATACATAAGCTAATCATCATCTGAACCGCTTAATCCTGTCTTTGAAGTCCTTTGATTGGGATTCAGGAAGAGGCAGTCCATACATCCGGTAGGTGACCTTCCTCAGCTTCAGTATCTCAGCGAAGTTAGCTGGATCTTCTTCATCTAGGAACTTGGCTTCAGTAGCATCCTTGACTTCCTTCTCAATGACCCATAGTGAACAGAGCCGTCTAATTTCAGTGGGGGCGGCATGATTCTTGGACCTGGTACTCTGACATCTACCTTGTCTTTTACAGCTTTCTGAACTCTGACAAACATTTCTATATCGGCCCTCATGAGCCATTCAGCAAAAGCTACAGACTTGTGCTTCTCAGCCCAGTACCTCCAAAAATAATTCCTCTTAATGAATTCAGCCTTCAGCGTCTCCCACCTTTGAGTTACCTCCCAAGGCATCCATTCATCAACTCTCGGCCATCTGTGAATTTTGAGATCAGTAGACTTCTTGAATCTTCTGTATCTGTATGGAATGTCAGCTTTCTCAAGAATCCTCTGACTCGCTTCTTGTTCAGCTTTCAACTTCAGAGCTTCAAGGTCTGGTAATCTGAGCCTTTCTCGAGCTGCTTCTATCTGTCTAGCTTCTTCTCCTCTATATAAGTACCTCTCCATCTGAGCCCATATTTCTTGCATCTCAAGATCCTGTTCCTTAGAAGGGACATAGGAGGGTTTGTGAGGCTCTTCTTCCGAATCGGCGAGGTGTGGTTGATTTTTTCCTTCGAAGTACCCCGCTGTCCCGAGAGTCCTTGCTGCTTTGCTCCTTCTCCCTTTTCCTTGTCCGCCTCATCACCGAGTTTTAGAGTTCGGGGAGGCGGTCTAGGTCCGATCTTCTTTCCTCCTGCTAGAGCACTTTGTCTTGCCTTTAGCCGGCTTCTTCTTAGGCTTATTAGCAGCTTCAGCAATTTCCCTTGCTAACTTCTCGTCAGCAGCTATCTGAGCTTCCTCATCCGGAGTAACATACCTCTTGGGTCCTTTATTCTTGGAAGGAGGGGTAGGAAACGTCATAACTTTCTTGCCTTTCCGTGCAGTCGGAGGAGGTAAAGGAACCTCTTCCTCTTCGACTCCTCGTCGGCATACTCGAGCAACCTCTTTGATTATGTCAGAGGGTGTTTGGGTTGCCTGAGTAGCTACTTCCTTGGGTCCTGAGCCGCTTGGGCCGGTCTCAGTAGACACTACATCGCCTGCTGCTAAGACACCCTGGGCCTCGCCAGTCTGAGTAGAGGGTCCAGTGGGAGCAAATGTCTGAGTCTGAGTTGCCCCTGCCACTGACCTTACTCTTTTTGGTACTTTCAGTACCAGTTCCGGTATCTTTCATTTTCCTTCTTTTCCTTCCCCCTTTTTGGCATCATCAAATTTGCTCGGGGGGGGGAACTGATACCTTTTTATCCAGACTCTTGTAAGCTGTTGCCAGATCTTCCAAGGCATTTTGCAGCTTAGTCAACTTCTCGTGCAGCTCGTTCCTCTCCTCAGTGAGTTGATCACTGTATTTCTTGTGGGAGGTGTCTGCTGCTTTCTGGAATTCTTTCAGCTGGTGTTCCACTCTCTCTTCGATTGCCTTCTGAATTGTTTGGAGCCTGAGATCTGAGGCTTGAGAGATGGAGGTGACGGATTCAGTGTGAGCTTTCTGAGCGGCCTTATAGTCTTCTAGAAGTTGAGCTTGGCCGCCCTGAATCGTCTTCAGCTGTTCATCAAAGTCAACCCTCTGGGTGGCTAGCGCATCAGTAAGGATTGTGGAGAAGTCAGGGGCGGGCGAGTTCTGGATGGTTGTCCTGAGCCCCTTAATCTAGTTGCACTGTGGGCCTGAGTGGTCTGCCTCCACGTCTTGTGGACGGCGCGGGCGAGGAGTCGGTTCTGAGTTCCTTGACTCTTTAGTGCCCTGACCACTGACTTTGATCGTCAGCTCTTCGGGCTGGGCGCTACTTCGAAAGCAGATTCGAGTAGCAGCTGTGAAGGTTCAGCTGCCTTCGAAGTATCAGCCGCCGACTGACCTGGACCAATGATGCTGAGCGGCGGTTCAGCAGTGGATGTGGGAGCATCCTTATCCAGTTGAGATCCCTCATCAGGCTTCTCAGGGCCTGAATCACGGGGTGGGTCCTGACCATCAGGGCCAGACCCATCTGAGGGTGCTGATGCTGAGACGGGTTGTCTATCATTCAGCATTGCGAGCATCGCAACCCTCAGATCTTTAAGAGTGCCAAGGTCAGATGGCTCTGAGTAGCCAATCTTCCCCCTTATTATTAGCTCCTCCTCATGGAGCTGTTCGCATGAGTGATGAATGATAAGGTGCTTCAGATTGTGCCACTCCTGGAATCAGATCAGCATGTGGAGCCTAGCCTGCCTTGCTAATAAGACCAAATCATTGTTGCTGGCTATCTCCGGGATCCGTTCAACAATCTCTCGGGAGGCTCGTGATTTGAGAGCTGAGGCCTCAATCCCGATCGACTCTGATTCTGAAGCTGTCTCCAAATCTTCTACCTCAATTGGAGACGGCTGATTCTCAGTAGATGGTATACTGCTGAGTGGTGGAACGTCCAAGGGGCTGTCCAGTGTTTGTACAGATTCAACTTGGACCCCTTGGTCCACTGTTTCACCATGCTCAGTGGAGTCTGCCTTCTCCACTGATGGTGTTTTCTCGGATGACTCAGGTTCATCCCTCAACTGCAGAGGAGGCTCAGCAACCACTGCCTCAGGCTCTGCCTCCGGCACAATCTCACTGACTTTCTTCAGCCTCTTGGTCGGGGTTTTAGGAGTAGACTTGGGAGGGGACCTCTTCTTGGTTGGTGTAGAAGTCTTTTGAGTCCCGGACTTAGGATCAGCGGGCCCCCTGATCCTATCTGCTGAAGGGCCGCTGCCTTGTTCTAGAATCGAACCTTCTTCTGGTTGAAGTACTGCTTGTCGGCGAAGGTAATGTTGTTCGTTCCACAGAAATCTTCGATCATCACGGATAGCTTCAGTCCATACAGTAGCTTTCCTTTGACGCTCAACCGCTTGGCTGTTTTGTCAAACTTAGCTGACCGTGTCATGAATTCTTTGAGGAAGAATTCAGTCCAGTTGATTTTAGCTGTGTCGTGTATGGCCATCATAAGCTGGATCTTTGGCCTGGACACTTGATCGAAGGAGCCGGCCTGACTCGTTAGCACCTGAGTCACGACGTAGGCCAATGCTCTATATTGTGGAAGCATTGCATTCTTCGGGAATGCGGCTCTGAAAGTAGTCAGCTTCCCACAGAACTCTGTCAGATACTCATCCATCAGATCATCTTTGTAAGCCACTGTAGTGAATCCTTCGTTGGGCAGGTTGAAGCTTCTTTGGAGTGCTTCTCTGATGGACATCTGCTTAATTTCAATAGCGGTGCGGGAGGGATCGCCTACTGAATGAACGATGAAGCGGCATCGGATGTCTCCCTCTACTGATTCTGAGTTCAGATAGAGCTCAGCTATCTGGCGCGGAAGGAAGAACGACGGCTTCCTTGTCAGAAAACCTTCAAGCCCTGTTTCACGAAGGGCGTAGAAGATTTCTTCCATGTAGTCGAGGTCACAGGCGTCGAACTCCATCACGGGTTCGCACCAGACCCGATCCTTCTCGAGGATCTCTTGCATATCGGCAGGAGCGACCACAGTAGTTCCTGTCATATTCTGTAATCTGCAAACACAGTAGATCAGTATCTAATGAAGAAAAAAATATGAACGTATAAGATACTGAATGATTATTGAAATATACTAAAGATTTTTCTAAGAGGATTTGGAAATGAGTTTTTGTAAAGAGGTAGGAAGTATCTCAGAGAATCTAGGGTTCGAAATACTTGCAGAGTAGAAATGGCGGTTTCAAACTTTTAAACGTGTATATATATGGTAAGGAAGATAAACAGTTAATTATCTACGGTTCAGTTTGAACATGGTTTTTGAGATGGACGACCAGGATTAGATTTTATAAGATAGGCAATGATCATATTAGCCGCCTAAGTCAAAATACAGTTGTATATAGCTAAAGAAGTAACTTGATACGACATGCATTTAATGCGTTGCAGAGTTCATCATGCTTTTATATAGAATGTCGTGTATTAAATGTAAACCGTTAATATTCAATGACATTTCTAAGGCATTGAATACGAAGCTGAATCTAAGTCATAAATGCACAGAACTGTTCTATTGGCTACTGAGTAGAGATACGCAAACCTGTTAGCTGAACATCGTAGTCAGCTGATACCTCGTGTAGATGGTTGCTGAGTCTCTACTTACTGAATTTACTCAGTACTAAGAGTGAACATTCCCCCTTACTGAATGCTCCTCTCCTGAATCCACTTACTGACTGGAGTCAGTAGGGTCCAGCAGACCTAGCTCTACTGAAAGTTCTCTGAATCTGGCTTCAGCTAGAGGCTTGGTCAGTATATCAGCCCTTTGATGGTCAGTATGGATCTTTTCCATCCTGATATCCTTCTTTTTGACATGATCGCGAATGAAGTGGTGTCTGATGTCCACGTGCTTGCATCTCGTGTGAAGTACAGGATTCTGAGTGATTGCAATTGCACTGGTACTATCGCAGAAGATCAGCACTTCATTCTGAATGACATCATAGTCGCGTAGCTGCTGTCTCAACCAAAGGATTTGGGCGCAGCAACTTCCGGCAGCCATGTATTCAGCTTCAGTAGTTGACGTTGCTACTGAGTGCTGTTTCTTTGAAAACCATGAGATCAGCTTGCGCCAAGGAACGGCACGTTCCGAAGTTGACTTTCGGTCAATTCTACATCATGCATAGTCGGCATCGAATAACCAGTTAGTTCAATATTATCATCATTGGATACTATAAGCCCATGTCGGTGTTCCTCTGAGATAGCGAGAGAATCTTCTTTGATGAGTCCATGTGACTCTGCTTCGGATTCGCCTGAAATCGAGCGCAGACACCTACTACATAAGTTATGTCAGGACGAGTAGCTGTTAAGTATAATAATGAACCAATAATAGCACGAAATTCAGTTTGGTCTACTGATACTCCCTCTTTATCAAGATCAATTTTCATATTCGTGTTCATCGGAATCTTGATTGGTTTGCCGGATGTGCAACCGAATTTCTTGATGAGGTCTCGAGTGTATTTGCCTTGATTGATGAACGTTCCCTTCTCAGATTGTTTGACTTGAAATCCAAGGAAATATTTCATCTCTCCCATCATTGACATCTCGAACTTATCCTTCATCATTTTCTCAAACTGCTGACACATGATGACGTTATTCGAGCCGAAGATGATGTCATCTACGTAGATCTGCACAAGTAAAATATCGTCTTCCAGTCGAATGCTGAATAATGTGCGGTCTCATCGTGCCCTTCGAAAACCTTTACGAAGAAGAAACTCGGGACAGGGCATCGTACCAAGCCACGGGTGCTTGTTTTAACCCATACTGAGCCTTTCCGAGTCTATAAACCCGATGTCCCTGCTGAAAGCCGGGAGGTTGTTCTACATAGACTTGTTCTTTCAGTACGCCGTTCAGGAACGCAGACTTCACATCCATTTGATAGACTCTGAATCTCTGATGTGTTGCGTAGGCTAGGAATAGTTTGATTGCCTCCAATCTTGCAATTGGAGCGAACGTTTCATCGAAATCTATCTCTTCATCTTGATAATAGCCTTTTGCCACGAGCTTTGCTTTGTTCCTTACTATAATGTTGTTTTCATCTCGCTTGTTCTTGAAGACCCATTTGGTTCCGATCACATGTTGATGCCGGGGTTTGTCAACAAGCTCCCAAACTTCGTTTCTCGTAAACTGATTCAGTTCTTCCTGCATAACTATGATCTAATCAGCGTCCTTAAGTGCATCCTCAACTGACTGAGGTTCTTCAGTAGATAAGAAGCAGGAATATAAGGCACTTTCTCCTTGACAGAATCTGGATCTTGTCTTTACTCTTGCTGAAGGATCTCCAATAATTAAATCAGAAGTGTGAGCGTCCAACCACGATCTACGATGTTTCAACTCTTCATCTGAAATTTGTTCAACATAGATAGTAGGTGAGTTAGGCATTTCGGTTGTACTATTCTGAGATTGAAGCAATTCAGTTACAAGAGTATGATCTACTGAGTCACCAGGTTCAGGGGCATTTAGCTCAGGAACATCATTAGTTCCCCCTGAATTATTATCCTCAGTAGAGGTCTCAGTTACCACTTGGGTTTCTTCATCGACCTGAGTTAGCCTGGGATTTACTGCGTTCGGTAGAGTCGATCTTCGGCTACTACTTCGCTGTGGCGAGATTCGATAGACTTGTCTTCAGTTTCTTCATTTGAATCATCATCCCAACATAGCTGGATCTTTTCAACTTTATCTTTTAAGCTCAGATCCTGTAGCTGCTTACTGATGTCCTCAGATTCAGGTTTAGAGTTTCTACTCCTGTCTTCAGTAGCAAACTCATTAAAAACAACATGAGGGCTTTCCTCCACGCAAAGGGTCCGATAGTTAAAGACTCTGAAGGCTTTCTTTGACCAGGGAGTATCCTAAGAACACTCCCTGATCTGACTTGCTATCAAAAGTCTTTAGCTGATCTTTCCCATTATTGTGGAAAAAGCATGAACACCCAAAAATATAGAAATAAGATAAAGAAGGCTTCCTGCTGTTCCATAATTCATATGGTGTCTTCTTCTGCTGCTTTGTCAGTAGAGATCTATTCTGAGTATAACATGCAGTATCAGTAGCTTCTGCCCAGAATTTGGTTGGGAGTCCTGAGTCTGCGAGCAGAGTTCTTGCTGCTTCTTTGAGTGTTCGATTCTTTCTCTCAGTAACCCCATTTTGTTGCGGCGTGCGTGCGGCAGACGTCTCATGCTCTATGCCTTCTTCTTTGCAGAACTCCTCCACCATAAAATCCAGGAACTCAGTTCCTCTGTCTGAACGTATCTTGATGATCTTGGTGTTCTTTTCGAAACTGATCTTTCTCAGAAGCCTTGGTAACTCTGTTTTGACGTCAGACTTGTTGGCAATAAATATGACCCATGTGTAGCGCGAGTAGTCATCAATGACCACTAATGCTTATTTCTTGCCTCTGATCGTCACAGGAGAGATTGGACCGAACAAATCCATATGTAGCAGCTGAAGGATTCCATTAGTGGAAGGAGATGGAACAGGAGGACTTTGATTCCTTGTTTGCTTTCCCTTCAGACATGCTTCACGCTGAGTGTCTTTCCTGAATACTTCATTCGGCAGTCCTCTTGCTAGAGTGTTTCTAGCTAATTTGTTAAGCTTCTTGAAGTTGAGATGACTGAGTCTTCTGTGCAAGAGTCATCCCGTTTTGTTGTCATCTTCGCCAACAAACAAGCTTCAGGTTCAGCTGAGTTCCAGTCAGCTACATAGATATTCTTTTTGCGCGAACCTGACAACACTGTTTTCCCTATAGATTTATCAATGAAATCACAGAAACCAGCGTAAAAAATCACTCTATTCGAGTTATCACAAAATTGACTAACAGAGAGAAGATTATGCTGAAGTCCTTCAACATATGATACTCTTGGAACTGTTGTGGTTCCAATGCTGAGTGTTCCATAGCCTCTGGTATAGCCTTTTGCGTTGTCTCCAAACTCGATTCAGGGTCCTTCAGTAGTATAATTCTTCAGTAGGTCCTTTTGGTATGTCATGTGTCTTGAGCATCCGCTGTCCACATAGTGCACCTGCAAAACAGAATTATATTCAGGTACCCTTTATTTTTGATTTTGGGTCCTTAGATGTTAGTTTTGGAAACCCAAATCGGTCTTACGACCCTGGTGGTCTCAGACAGTTTCTTCCCACTTTTGTCAACATATTTGACCACTGGACTGGTCGATGCTGACTTCTGAGGCTTTTTAGGTTCAGGAGTCCTGATCTTCTGAGTGGGTGTACTGCTGACCTTTGCCTTCTGTACGGCTTTCTTCTTCTTCTTCTGACCTTTGGATCCTTTCCTGACTATAGGGTCATAGTAATATGACCCATACTGAGCTGGATGAGTCAGCTGCGGAGGTCCATACTGATCAACCCATTTTGCTTTACTGGTTCCCCCTTGACTGAACTGGGGTGATTTGGTGCTGATCTTCTTGTCAGAGTGCTGATAACTGGGATGAGGTGCCTTCATCTTCTGTTTGTTTTTGGTTAGGGGGTTCTGATGGTCTCCCCTTGGACAAACCTATCAGCTAGCTGGTTTTCTGAGCGTACGGGGGCAGATGAGGAGGCTCCATGGCTGAATCCAAGTCCCTCCTTATAATGCTTGGGCTTGTTGCTTGCTAGCATAGCTTCAAGCTTCTGTTTAGCGCCCATGTACCGCTCTGTCATCAGGTTCCTCCAGACATCATCACTTTTCTTCAGCAATTCATGCTTGGTCTGAAGTCCTGACAACTCTTGCTTCAGTAGACTCAGTTCAATATCTTTTTGAGTCAAGTCATTGGTCAGTACTGAGATCTGATCTTGTTGATGCTGAGACTTGGCCATCAGAGAGTTAATCTCCTCCCTGAGTCTCAACACAAGTCCTTCTGACTCAGTAGCAACCTGACTCTCCTGAGAAAGTCTCTGATTCTCCACTTTCAGGGTATCCAACTCCTGAAGAGTCTTACTGAGCTGCAGACTCATCTGAATCTGCTCGTCGAGTAGTTCTTTGTATGCAATCGCGACGTCCAGATTTTCATCTGCACCTGAAATAGTGTCGTGTGTGCAGGGTGAAGAGGAGTTAAATGGTGCGTGAGAGTTTACCTCATCCTCTTCTCCTGCCATGAGACACTTTTCAGCGTCTTCTTCAGCTTCAAGCTCTATGGCCATGAAAGCTGCTTCATCGTCTGATGAATCCATGAAGGAGTCGACTTAATCTGAGTCATCTGAGAGTTCACCAACAATATATGCTTGTCGCTTCTTGATGAACTTCTCCCTTCATGCTTTTCGTGCTGCTCTTTCAGCAGTACTGAGCTCAGGACAGTCATACTGATAGTGTCCTGGCTTCTTGCAGTTATAGCAGGTTATGACTCTTTCTTCTTTGCTTTCGTTGTCTTTCGACTGAGCTAAGTCTTCCTGTTTCCTGCATTCAGAAGTATGCGAGTCAGGAGTGCGTTTAGGTGTATATTCATTCTTACCCTTAGAGTCTCTGGCGACTCTTGAGAGCTTCCTGCGCCTCTCCTTCTCCTTCTGATACTTCACGGCAAGCAGCGCGTACTTCTTAGCTAAGTTTCCTTCTTGTATATCGTTGAGTGAGGGTTCAACCTTGCTAGACGCCGGAGCTGCTGTGCTGACTGATGCTTTAAAGGTATGGTCGACTTGGGTGTCAGCTTCAGCTCGCTGCTTCCTTTGAGGTAAGCCAAACTCGAACTCCTCAGCTTTAAGTTCTGAAAAGATATAGTTAGGAGTAACAATATCTAAATCAGAATGACGCAATAAGGTAGCAAAGGGAGTCCAGTGACCGTCTGGTAGTGCCCTCAAAAGTTTGAGATTCATCTCTCGGTTGGAGAATATCTTTCCCAGCCCGTTGATAGAATTTATCAGATCCGTGAATCTGCGTTGGGATCTTCAATGGAGTCACCAGGCATGAGAGACAGTCTCTCCAGCTTCTGAAGTTCTATCGCGAGTTTGTTCACTTTGATCTTCTGAGTCCCCCGACTCAGTAGCGCTAGAGCATCCCAGAGTTCTTTCACGGACTTGCAGTCCTGAACTCTTCCGAGATAAGAATCACTCAGAGTGGTCAGTATGGCGTTTCTAGCGACGCGGTCTAAGTTGTGAAGCTTCTTCTCCTCAGGGGTGAAGAGACTTCTGTCTTTGGGTATCTTCTTTCCGGTCACCATTCCTCCTCCTTATGCTGGGTCCTGAGCTACGACGCTATCTACCATTGGAATGATAGGTACGTCCTCTAGAACCTCTATCATGCTGTCGTGGAGGGAGCTCAGATGTGCCTCCATTCTGACCCGCTAAACACCATAGTTCTCTACTGAGAACATGGGTACCATTCTGATTCCTGACATATCAGACATAATGAATAATGATATGAATGAAGAATGATATGCAGTGAAAAGGTTTTCCGGATCCGTTCAAGTAGACCAGTTTCAGAATAACAAGAGTCTTAGAGAACTCCTGCTCTGATACCAATTATTGGTCCCGAGAGTAACGTTCAGGTGTAGAGGGGGGGGTGAATACACCTGAAAACCGATTTCTCAACTTAAAACGCGAACATTCCTTTTTAGGAGAGTGCCGTACTAAACGAGTTCAGCAGACTAGATAAGCGAGTTCAACAGACTAGATAAGCTATTCTGAATCGTGTGGCAGAGTGGCTGACTTTGCGAGGCACGCTAGGCGACTAGAGTCGAATTCATGCACCGTTCGAGATAAAGTTCAGTAGTGCGGAAATGTGTAGGCCCAAATTCAGTTGAGTTTGGAAAACGTTTTTATCAAAACAGTTTCAGTATATTAGTGCAGTCGATTAAGCTTGCTGAAACTCAGTTGAATGATTTTAAAGATATTTTCAGTTGCACAGTAAATCAATGCAATAGTGAATAAAGAACACAAAACACAGGCGAATTTTTAAAGTGGTTCGGATCCAACAATCCTACGTCCACTATCCCGAAAGATTAGGAAGCTATGTATTATACTGAGATAGTCTCAGTCGGTTTGTACACTGGACAAACACTGGTCTTGAAATTTATACTGAGCAAGTCTCAGTTTACAGGGTATCAAACTAAGTGTTTGAAAAACTCTCCAACAGTGAAGGAGTCCTTTACAATAAGGATCAGTTCGACTATGAACTCCTTCGTCTAAGCTATGGATATGAACAGTTGAGCTTAGGTTAGAGGGATAGGGAACGAGAATATGGCTTCTAGAGCGACGAACGGCTAAGTATAAACTTTGGGTTCGTGTTCAGTCGCTTGGATACTAGAGGCGGTATAATTCTGATTCAGCTTGGTTCCCTATGAGCAGATATGTAGTCTTTCGCCGGAGATTGTCTCTTCGAACTACTTGCGGAAGACTTAGGATATTTATGAGTCGCTCTTTGAATGCACTGAGTTCGTTTGTGTGTTCGTATATGCTCTTGTTCTCATATATGTGTGCTTCAATTTGATTTTATCCCTCTATTTATGGAGCAGAGATTGGGATAGATCCGTTGGAGACGATGATCCTTTGTCTCTCTCTTTTGGGTAGCTAACGGCTCTTTCAAAGTATGGTTGCAGTGGAAAGTTGTTGACTTGCAGCTTTAACAGATATAGGACAGGTGGGTGCTTGTCATTGGTCGAGGTTTAGGAAAGTTGTTGAGACCAAACAGACTTCAAGGAGATCTGAAGCTGACTTCTCTTTTCCTCGTATTGACTCTGCTGATTTGACTTTTAGAGAATCGACGGTCGAAGAAGACCCGTCCGGCCGTTGCTTGAGTCCGATCTCTTATTCGATAGCATGCTCTCGCCGAGTCGGCTCTACCGAAGATCGGCTCTTAGTTCGGTGAACTACTCCCGGTGAGTTCGGTCTCATCGACTCCTTCGATATCTTGCTCTGCTTGAGTCCAAGATACTGAGTCTTCTACTTCGACGCGAGGCGGGTAATCTCGGCGCCCGAACTCGATGCGAGTGTCTCCACGAGTCTGAAATCTCAGAGACAAAACAAAACAGGTTACAACTGAATGGTTCATCATTCAAGATAGGGTTTTGGGATCTTCAAATCTTCAGTAAGTATTCAGAGCACAGGGCTACTGAGTTATGTCTCAACTGATTGTGAGAAGACTGAGTCATCTCTTAACATTAACAGTAAGAACGGTGCAATAAATTGAACTACTTCGGTCTAAGCTATAGATAAATACAATTGAGCTTAGGTTAGAGGGAAAGGGAACAAGAAAGGATTCCAGAGTGAAGAACAGTGATGAATAATCTCTCTGGGTTCGTTTTCTTCACTTGGATGCTTGAGGCTTGAGTTCTATGTAAACTTGTGTTCCCTTAGAGCAGATTGAATGCTTTTCACGCTTGGAATAAGCTCTGAGGCTCGTCGTGTATAGCTCGTTCTTGTATGCTTGTTGCTCTGTTCGTATGATGTCTCGTGTCTTATATCTCGTATGCATCAATTTTATTTTCCCTCTATTTATAGACATGAGCTATGGATAGATCCGTTGGAGATGAACTGTCCACGTATCTCTTATCTGGTAGCTAACGGCTCTTTTGAATTTCCGCAGGAAAGTAGTTGACTTGTAGCTTTTGTCAGATACTTTTCCAGCTAGTTGTTTGTCATTGGTCGAGGTACGGAAAGTGGTTGAGACACTTGCAGACTTCAAGGTTGATACTGAAGCTGACTTCTCTCAGTTGTACGACCTCGGACCACTCTACTGGAGTGACATTGAAGTCCTCTGTCAGTCAAGGTAACTGACAGGCCGTTGCTGAGTCTGACCCATAGGCTCAGTAGTCAACTCCTGCTGAGTTCAACTCTACTAAAGGTCAAGACTACGAGTACGATGAAAGCTGCTCCCTACGAGTCCGGTTTCTGCCGACTCCCGAACACCTTTCAGTATGCTACTCTGCTTGAGTCCAAGACTCACGAATCTTCATTCCATGGCGCTACGGCGGACAGTCTACTGAAGAACAGCAGATAGAACTTCTGAGCCGGAACCATGCTGAAGGCTAGTCTACTGAGCCTGAAACATTCAGAGACAAAGGTGTTTAACTTTTACAAAGGAATGCATTACCAATCAACATAGGGTTTTGGGATCAGTCAAATCAACAACTGAATCACATCCCATCCATTTCCCCCTATTTGATGATGCCAAAACCTATCACTATCAGTATACTAACACTATCTAAGAATTTAAAGAACATGCAGATACGAACTCCTTACAAGTATTACAATGAGAAACAATGGAGAGTATCTTCAAGTCTTCTATGCTAAGCGAAATCGAAACAATGGAGAGTATCTTCAAGTCTTCTATGTCTACATTGTACTCATTTCTATTGTTTATGATACATCTAGTCTAGGGTTTCAGTTTATATTGACACTCTTTTGCTCTCCTAAATTGCAGTTTAAGATGGTGAGGACAAGGGGATGAGGAACAGTTGAGGATGTCCCACCTCCTTTAGTTGATATCCCAATAGATGCGGTTCCAATATCACAGGTACCTCGATCTGAAGTCCTTGTCGCAGCTGCTATGCAAAAGGGAAAACCTTTATGTGAAGTCAGATACCGAAAGAGGAGTCAACCATGTGATAATGTATCGGTTCCTATCCCTACCACAGTTGACGCTGTTGCGCCACTTCATATCCCTACGATAATTGACGCTGCAGTCGCAACTCCTACTGCAGTTGACGATTAGGTTCCAGTCGATGCTTCGATAGTCTATGCTGCAGTTGATGTCGAAGCATCTGCTGCAGTTGGAGCCACTAATCCAGATGGTGGATCCCTTGCTTATGGTGATGCCCCTTTTGCAGTTGGAGATCCTAATCGAGGTGGCAGTTCGTCTGGAATTGAAACTCTTACTTCAATAATAGATTCGTAGGTACCAGATAGCAGGAAGAAGGCAAAAAAAGTTACATTTGCATCTCCTGCTACTAAGGAAAAGGCTAGTGAATCTTTAGATGCAGTTTCAATATTTGGCAGCAGGGGGAAGGAGAAGCTCGCTTTCGATGCCAAGCCTAATAACAAGGGGAAGGAAAAGGAAGCTGCAGATGCAAAGCAGGATAGAATGAGTAAGGCCAAGAAGTCAACAAATGTTGGGACAAGGATTCAGTAGATGAATCTATAGATCTGATAGTCTTGATAGATTTGATAGATCCCAAAACCCTAGTTGAATATTGTACCTTCGTATCTGTATAGCTTAGTCAAGTTCAGTTGTTAGAACTCAGTAGGATAGAGTTCAGTCGCTGCATGATTCAATAGAAGACCTCACTCAGCTGAAGAACTCAGGATCGAAAAAGTCAGTTGGACAGCAACCTCCAGCTGAATCTGCCCAGGAATTTGTGCCCATGCATTGAATGCTCAGAAGAACGTCAGTAGGAAAGACACTTCAGTTGCAGGTCCGAGGATTCAGAGGAAGTCAACCTTGATGTTTGACAAGTCTCAACTACCCATCTACCTCGACCAATAAGGAGCCGACAGAGACCATCTACTCTGACAAAAGCTGCTTTGAAACTGAAAAAGAGGAGAATCTCTACAGTGTACTTGCTCGACAACGTTCAAATTAAAGGAGCTATTTTCCTTGTCATATTGACATGTGGCTAGACCTCCCTCCAATGGATCTATTCACCATCGACGACTATAAATAAGAGAAGTCGCCATGCAGAGACGACACCGGGAACCCAAGCTACCTACTCACAAACTCTTAGCAATCTCAAAGCTGAATGCAGTGAAGAACTAGCGTCCATTGAAGAACTCATTTAGTTCATCACTTAGAGTTTTTATTTTGTTCCCCTTCTCTTATCTAAGCAAGCTCATTGTAATATCTTTAGCTGAGAAACCTCAAGGAAGTTCACATCCTTGTGAAACCGTTCTTATTTGTAAGAACTTCCTCTTAGTTGGAGAAGACTCAAACTCTTCAAGTTTGAACCCTTGTAAAAGTTACTATGACTATAAGTAGATCTTATAGAGAATCTGTCCCCCGCACAGATCACTGAGAACTTGCTTAGTATAAACTTCAAGGTTTGCATCTGTCTAGTGAACAGACCAACTGAGACTTGCTTAGTATAAATATAACAAGTATCATGGTTTGGTTAGGACAGTGGACGTAGGACCTAGCGTGCTCGAACCACTTTAAAAATCGCTGTGTTGATTACTGTTTTATTTAACTGATCATACTGCATACAAACCGTATTTCACAAAACTCAGCATAAAAACCGGTGTTTTCTAACCGAGACATTTTATAGGGCCTACACTTTCGCACACACTCTGATATTGAACGACTGTTTGACTGACTCAAGTCAGTAGAGCTGAACTCAGTAGAAGATTTTCTGCCTACGCGATCTGAAGCGTATTTGGCTATCTGACTCAGTTTAGCAGCAAACTCAGCTAGAGCTAACTTCGCATTTGAGAGAAATTTGTATTCAGGTGCATTCACCCTCTACACCTGAACCACGTCTCAGGACCAACAATTGGTATCAGAACTCAGTTTTCTTAACTGATCATTGTTCTCTGAAACTGGTCGATCTCGAACAAAGATCCTAGAAAACCTATTTTCTCTGCATCTTGCGCCTCTTCATTGCATCCTAAACCCTGTTTTTTTTTCAGTGGATGATATTTCAGGTATTAGGACTATGCCAATGTTCTCTACTGAAAACTATGCGACATGGCGCGTAAGGATGGAGGCACATCTGGCTTCGCTGCACGACAACATGACCGATGTTTTGGAGAACTGCCCCATTGTTCCGATGGTCGACTCAGTCGAACTCGTAGTTGACGAAGCAGGCGGTGCCAGAACCGGACCTAAAATTGCGAAGGACAAGAGCCTCTTCACTCCTGAAGAGAAGAAACTGCAGAACCTCGACCGAGTCGCTCGCAATGCTATACTGATGACACTCAGTGACTCTTATCTTCGGAGGGTGCACGACTGCAAGACAGCTAAGGAGCTATGGGATGCTCTCGCAGTGCTGAGCCAAGGAACTCCATAGATTAAAGAGAACAAACTGGAGTTGGAGTTGTAGAAACTCGAAGTATTCGCTATGCTTCCTGGGGAGTCCACAAGATGATTTCAACGCTCGATTTACAAATCAAATCAACATCATCGACGGACTGGGGAAGACATTCAGCAATAAGGAGACCTACACCAAAATTCTACGGGCTCTTAGCAGGCCCAACTGGTATTCTTTTGCTACGTGTATGAGGAGAACTGACTTGAATTTTGTTACTCCTGATTATATATTTTCAGAACTTAAAGCAAAGGAGCTCGAGTTCAACCTCCCACACACCCCCGGTGCTGAAGCTGAAGTGCCAATGGATCATGCTTATAAGGCATCAGCTAGCACTCCCGGAGCGAGTCCCTCAGCAACAAGCTAGTCAGCAGGAAGCTCAGTGACTATACCCACTGCTGACAACTTGGCTGAGAAGTACGCTCTCCTTGCGGTGAAATACCAGAAGGAGAAAGAGATGTTCAAACAGAAGATGAAAAAGGCTTCCCAAAAGTTTCAAGGTAAGAGAGATTACAATCGCTCAAATAGTGAATCTAAATCTCTACCTGATTGCATGAATGCTGAAGCTGCCCCAGTAGAACAAAAAGATACACCCAGAAGGGAAGGTAGAACCTTAGCATGCTACAACTGCAAGAAACCAGGACACTACCAATATGAATGTCCTGAACTCTCAGCAGCAGAAAGAGCTGAAAGGTAAGCCAGACGCGACAAGTTCGTGAAAAAGAGGCAAGCCTACATAGCTGGAGAGTTGTCCGATTGCTCAAGCGATGAAGAGCTGTTCATGGAATCGTCCGACGATGATGCCGCATTCATGGCAATCGAGACTGAAGATGTTGAACCGTGTCTGATGACCGGAGAAGAGGCTGAGGTAAATTCTGAACCCATTATATGCCTCTCTTCACCTGGCACACACGACACAAGCTCTATTGCAGAAGAACCGCTAGATGTGGTTCTTGCATACTAAGATTTGCTGGAAGAACAAATTCAGATGAGCCAGCAGTTCAGCAAGACCATTCAGGAGATGGATATCCTGAAAGCAGAGAATCAGAGAATTTCAATGAGAAGTCGGGACTCTGCTGAGTCTGAAGGACTTGTTCAGAGACTGAAGGAAGATATTAACTCTCTGATGACTAAGTCTCATGATCAAGAAGCACATGTCTCAATGCTAACCAAAGACATCTTTGACAAAAAAAACCTAAAATTGCTAATCTCAAGGAAACTCTCTCACATGCCAAATCTGAACATGAAGCTCTAAGGAAGAGTGATGAATTGTGGAGAACCTTGATGACAGAGCAGTATATTAGAGAAAAGGAGAAATTGGAGAAGCTTCTACGAGCACAGAGGCCACATGCCACCAAGGAAGGACTTGGCTACACATATGAAGCCTCGACTTCAGGACAGAAGAGCTCCAACAAGTCTGTCTGATAGGTTTGTCCAGGGGATAACTCAACATGCTGAATACACATCCCCTCAAGCAAAGAATAAGCAGAAGATACAAGCACCTCAGTCTAGTGACATAAAAGTGACCCATGGTTCAAGCCCCAAGACACCAAGGTCAAACTCAGGGGGAACCAAGAAGGTCAGGTGGGCTGAACAATATGGCCCCCAACTACTGACTCACCCAGCTCAGTACGGATCATATTACTATGAGCCAAGAGTCAAAGGCCCTAAGGTTTAGAAGAAGAAGAAAGTTGAACCACAACAGACTAAGAAGTCAGCTACTCCGAGTTCAGTGGAGCAGACTACTAACAACAAGGGCAAGATGAAGTCTGAAGCCACCAGGGTTGTCAGACAAGTTTGGATCCTAAAATCTAACCATTAAGGACCCAAGCTGAACCCAAAGGGTACCTGAATCTATTTTTGTTTTGCAGGTGCAACAAGACCCTTGGATTGTCGACAGTGGATGCTCAAGACACATGACACATTAGAAGAGCATACTGACCGACTATGTTCAGCAAGATGTAGCCAGAATTGAGTTTGGTGACAACTCCAAAGGCTACACAAGGGGATACAGAACACTGAAAATAGGAACCGCAGTAGTTCATAGGGTATCTTATGTTGAAGGACTTCAACATAATCTCCTTTCTGTCAGTCAATTCTGCGATAACTCCAATAAAGTGACTTTTGACGTAGGTTTTTGTGATATTCTTGATAAATCTAAAGGAAAAACTGTGTTATGAGGGACGCGGCGAAGAAAATATATTATGCTGAATGGAATACCACTGAACTTGAAGCTTGCCTGCTAGCACACACGGGGTCAAATGACAAAACATCATGGCTGTGGCATAGACGACTGAGTCACCTGAACTTCAAAATAATGAACAAGCTAGCTCGCGATTGCTAAAGTCAAAGGACTGCCCAACAAAGTATTCAAGAGACACAAGAATTGTGAAGCATGTCTGAAGGGGAAGCAAAGAAAGTCAAGCAACCCGCCTATTCCGTCGCCTTCTACTGATGGAATCCTTCAGCTGCTGCACATGGATTTATTTGGGTCAGTCAATCCAGTGACGATCATATGAAAGAAGTATGCTCTTGTAGTCGTTGATGACTATTCGAGATATACTTGGGTGATATTCATCGCCAACAAGTCTGACGTCAAAGTTGATTGCCGCCGAAACTGCGGGCGCGGGCGAGCGTCGAAAAGGATATCAAAATTCAGAAGATACGCTCAGATCGTGGAACTGAGTTTCTGAACTCAATGGTAAGAGAATTCTGTGAGGATGAAGGCATTGAACATGAAACATCAGCAGCACGCACGCCTCAGCAGAATGGACTTGCTGAAAGAAAGAACAGAACAGTTAAAGAAGCAGCAAGGACGTTACTCGTAGACTTAGGTCTTCCATTGAAGTTCTGGACTGAAGCTACTGAAACGGCTTGCTACACTCAGAGCCGGTCTCTACTGACTCAGATGCACATGAAGACGCCTTATGAGATGTGGAAAGGGAGAATTCCTTCTATTTCGCATTTTCACATCTTTGGTTGTCTGTGCTTTATCCACAATAATGGAAAGGACCAGTTAAAGGTCTTTGAAAGTAAGTCAGACCAAGGAGTCTTCTTAGGATACTCCAAGGTCAGCAAAGCTTTCAGGGACTTTAACTACCGGACCCTTTACGTGGAGGAAAGCCCCCATGTTGTATTTGATGAGTTTATTTCTGAGTACAGGAAGTCAAACTCTCAGCCAAAAGCTGAAGAGGTCAGAAGCAAGCTATAAGATCTAAGCTTAAAAGATAATACTGAAAAGATCCAGCATTATTGTGATAATGATTCAGATGCTGATTCTCAACACCCAACAACAAGCGATGTAGCTGAGGAGATTGATTCTGGCTTCAAGTCAAGAAGGGAATATTCATTAATCAAGCAAAATATACTAGAGATCTCATCAAGAAGTTCGGCTGCGAATCTAGCAAGTCAGTCAAGATACCCATGAACACCAATCTCAAGATTGATCTTGACAAAGAGGGAGTATCTGTTAACACAACCGACTATCGTGCTATTATTGGTTCTTTATTATATCTTACAGCCAGCAAACCTGATATAACTTATACTATAGCTGTATGCGTGCGATTTCAGGTGAATCCCAAGACGAGTCATATCAATTCAGCGAAGAGAATTCTTCGTTACTTGAAGAGAACACCTGATGTTGGATTGTGGTATCCACCTGATGATAACCTTGAACTAACTGGTCATTCTGATGCTGACTATGCAGGTTGCCGAATCGACAGAAAGTCAACCTCAGGAACTTGTCAGTTCCTCGGTAGCAAGCTCATAACGTGGTTCTCAAAGAAACAACACTCAGTAGCAACGTCCACTACTGAAGCTGAATATATGGCTGTCGGAAGATGTTGCGCATGGATACTGCGGCTTCGACAACAGCTGAGATACTACGACATTCATCAAGATGAAGTGCCGATCTACTGCGACCGTACCAGTGCTATTGCAATCACTCAGAATCCAGTTCTACATATAAGATGCAAGCACGTGGACATTCGTCATCACTTCATCAGAGATCATGTCGAGAAAAAGGATATCAGAATGGAGAAGATCCACACTGATAAGCAAAGAGCTGATATCCTGACCAAACCTCTAGCTGAGACCAGATTCAATGATCTCTCAGTAGAACTAGGACTTTTGGATCCCACTACGATTCAGTAGATGATCCGGAGGAGCACTGAGTAGGGAACCTATATTCAGTACAGCTGAATACTCAGCATTCGTCAAACGTGGTATCAGCTGACTACAATGTTCAGCGGACAGGTTACAAGTATTAAATTCAGCTTTTGGTGATTCAACATGTCATAGCATTTATTTCCCGCCATTAATGTTCATCGTATTGTACTAACTATGTTGTTTTCATTAAATACATGACATTCCATAAACCTGACTGCGGCGCATTTAATGCATGTCATATCACCTTACCTCTTAGGTGTTAGAGATAAGTAGGCGAGATTATAGGCGGCACATTAATCATAACCTATTATAACATTTAATCTGAGCCGTTCACTGTTTTAAACATGATTAATCTCAGCCGTGCAGATGAAACCGCCTTAGATTCAAATTTGAGTATATATACATTCACTCATCTCTAAACTGCTTTACTTTTTCCGCTATTAAAGAAGAATCAGTGCTCTACATTTACTCACTTACTTGTACTAAGACATCTATTGCATTTCTAGTACTCCTTCTTCGGTAAGCAATTCTTATACTGAATCTGTAACTAACTATGCTTCGTTTCGAAGTACTAATTCTTGTTTTTGCAGATCTCAAATATATACAATGGCTTTCGCACCAATCACTGACGTTGCTATTCCGATTGATATGGAGGATATTTTGTTCGGGAAGCAAATTTGGTTCGAACCTGTTCTGTCTGTCAGAACTTGTGGGGTGGACTGCATGGCGCCCGCTTTTGATGCCTTGGAGAGGTCGGGTCTGCTTCCGATCCTCTCTCGTGCTCCGCGCCATCTCCTCTCTCATCAGGTAGTGGAGTTCTTTCTCAACTTCCGCCATGACGATGATTCCAATGACATCTCTACAGTCATTGTGAAGAGAGAATTCCTCGCCAATCAGTGGGAGGATAGGGCTTCTCAGATGGAAATTTCGAATTGCCTTCATGATAGTTTCGGCCTTGTCGACGAAGGATCTTCAGTCGCTCGTTACAAGGAATCGGAGATCGATCAGTATCTCTGCCGATTCAGCGACTTATCGGACTGCGTATTCAAGGCAGCGTTCCCAAAGAACCAGCTACTGCTTGAGTACCATGGGTTGGCATACGTGGTCAACCATATACTTATGAGTTCAGCAGGCTCGTACGACCAACTCAGCAGGATTCGTGCCCAACTGATGATGGCAATAGTGGATGCTAGCAAAGGTCAACTGGAACGCATTCTTTCGGGCTGAGTTCAAAGCTCAGTCGCAAAAATTTGTTGATGCTGAAGAGGGAATGCAGCTGATCTCAAAGGGGAAGCTGCTCTATGGGACCAAGGTCTCAATCTTGATTGAAGATGAGCTCCCTAGGAACGTCTCATTCGCCAACTCATTTTACTTCGACGTAAAGCTGATGAAGTTCACAACGGCCGCATCAGCTGAGAAGTCAATTGGGAAGGGACCTGCTGCTAAGCGCCCTTTGGAAATCGTTCAGTCCCCGGCTCCCATTCAGGCGAAGAGGCCGAAGACTCTAAAGAAACCTATCTCTGAGGTGCCACCCTCCTCTCCTATCTCAATAGAGGACTCAGGGTCTGGCAAGCACAATATAACTATAAGGGACAAGGTTCAGACGATCTTCACAGAGGAATCTCAGCCGGACATTCAGGCTGACACTCAAACTCCTGAGGTTTCCTCTGTACCACTCTCAGTTCTTAACGCCCGTCTGAAGGCCACAGACAAGGTAGCTGAAGAGATTCCAGAGATCGGGTCATACCTCGATCTCGTGGACATTGTGATCCGCGCAAGGACTCAGATGCGGATTCACTTCTTGGAATGGGACCTGCTGGAGGAGACCATTAGGGTCAGGTCCCTATCCACCCTGCTCGAGGAGGAGCCGACTCTCAAGGAGGAAATTGGCTATGAGGAGCCAGGTGACATCTCCTCATTGGAGGATCTTCGTGCAGTGATGTTGTGCTGCTGCACAATCGGACTCAAGGAGCTGAGTCATCTTCTACTCAGCCTCCTTCGTCTCCCCCTCCATCAGCTCCTCATGACGATCAGCCATAACAGATATGGGTGGATCTGCTGAAGGCAACACACCCAAGAACGATCAGCCACAAGCACCGTCTACATCAGGCCAGATCATTCAGACTCCGTCTTTGACTCAGCACCTAAAGTGCCGATATCAATCAGCTGAGATCAAAGACATTGCTACCGAGTCCATCAACAAGGTCATAAAGCGACAAGCTCACAAGAACAGGAACCTCACCGATGATGTGAACTAGAAGTGGAGTAGATTCACGGAGGCCCAGACTAAGTCGCTGACAAGTTTGACAGCTGAAGTGCAGAGGATTAGCGTGCCCAGTTCAGTTGATATAGACGCGATCCTCGATAAGGCACTATCGGCTCAGCGAACCGACTTGAACGCTCAGTTCGAAACCATCTTACAGTTGCAAGCCAAAACCTTCTCTCAGGAAGTGAAGGCTGTAACAGGTCGCGTTCAGAAGGCAGTGGAGGAGAGGTATGCCTTCACAGTGACAGTGTATCCAAGGCACTGACTCAGCAGCATACCTCCTGCCAGACAATAGAGTAGAACGCATCTGCTGCAGTGGAAGACTACCTCACAAAATTTGACAAGTCAAAAGATGCTCTCCTGAAAGCTATCGATCAAGAGCACGACAGAAGGTGGGAGTCTTACACTGATGTCGCGATGGACATCGCTACTGGAATGTCCTTTATCAAGGATTCCGTTGCTAGACTGACCAAGAAGGTCACTGCCCTGGCCTCCTTCCTTGATGATGCCAAAAGGGGGAAGGGTCGAGAGCTGCTCAGCTCAGATCTATTCGGAAGGCTGAAGATCAGCAGCAGGGCGGACCAAGTGCCGGCAGGTGGAGGAGCAACTGAGCAACCCGTGGCTGAGGTGGCCTCATATTTCGAGAATCTACCAGTTGAAGGCTTACCACCTCCATCACCGGAGATAGATACTAAGGGTAAGGGCAAGGCATATGCTGAACCTAGCCCACCCAAAGCTCAAAAGAAGCTAAAGTTCAAATCACGAGAAGAGCAGATTGCTTACGATGAACAACTCACGCGAGAACTAGCTGAAGAGGAAGCTAGACAAAAGCCTGCTGCAAAGAAGAAAGGAGTTCAGACCCGTTCTCCTACTTCGGCACGAACGCAATCGACTACCTCCAAACAGTCCAGATCAGCAGCGGTTCGATCAGCATCTGCCAGAGCTCAGTAGACAAGAGCTCAGCAGACCCAGAAGTCCAAAAGTGACCAGCAAGGTGGAGCTTCAAGTTCCAAGTCCAAATCTCAGTCGCCTGCTGAGTCAGAGGAACAACCTCATCTTCCCTCCTTCGTCCCTTCCAAAGAGCAAGAGCAGGAAATGAAAGAGATTTGGGACGCATGCGATAGGGCTCTGGACAGAACATCTGAGGCTTGGTAGATCAGAGAGGTGCGAGAGAGAATTCGCCGGGCTGACCAAGAAGCCCTATGGCTGAGAACTGAAAAAGAAGCTAGAGAGAGGGTACCGGTGAAGGATAGGAGTATCCCTCGTTCCTCCCGCTTCTTCAGGTGTAGAGAGCACCTGAGTCAGGTGAAGCGTCTTGTTTACAAATAGACTGACGACTGGGTGCCTCTCAAGCACAATCAGTAATGGGAGCAGATGAAGGTGGAATTCATCAAGAGACTTCATGTGTGGAGGATTGGGGATGTAAATCCTTCTTCAGATGCAGATTCTTATTTCAAGGATATTCTGACCACCATGAATCTAGCCCTCCTAGCTGAGATTCAGACTCTGCTTGACCAGATGGGTCAACCGCTGAAGGCACCTCCCTTTAGGACTCTACCTCCTCCTATGACGCATGCAACAATCTTTGCAAAAAGGAGATAGAAGAAGAAATCGAGAATGCTATCTACAACAGAGATCTGAGAGAAGATATAGAAGAAGTCTTAGCAGAGATCAAGGCTTTGAGGAAGCGTGTATATAAGAGGTATGGCCTTGAGCTCCCTAAGAAGAAGTCGGCTGATTTCCGGGCGAGGATGCAACAGTTCAAGAAGCAGAAGCCCAGCTGATCCTTCCTCTCTAGTCTAGCTTCTAGTAATAGATTGTCTATGTACTGTAAATCTCTTTTGTCTTTATGGTTGTATTTTAACTGTCTTTACGGTTCAAGAAGCAGAAGCCCATATATGACAATATCACATTTTGACCCTGACAATCACTCATTGTCTTTACGGTTGTATTTTACTTTTCAACATGACTGATCACCTCAGTGATCTGCTACTAACTTATCTTATCTGACCTATGTGACTTATGTGCTTATATGCCTTAGAATTATTCCTACTGATTAACTGTGTTTGTCTTACTCTTCTTTGATATATTGCCTAAGCTTAGGGGGAAGAACTCTTTTATGATATAATAAAAAGGGGGAAATAAGGGGAAATTGTTTTTAGGAAGAACTTGCATCTTAGGAAGATAATTGATAAATGCTGAACTTACATTTGATGATTAGCTACCATATAATCTATTCTGAACCTTGATTATTTGTATCAGTCCTGATTTTGTGTGAATGTGCTGAACTTGCTTGTTATGTTCTATTAAATTCTGATACATTTCAGTAGAATCAGCATGCTATAACTATGTTAAACTGAAGTTATGCTCTGATACATTCAGCTATTCTTACCTGTTGTAGTTTGGCTCTGATACATTACCTATTATCATAAGTTTGCTCTAATATTCTTTACTTGTGACTACTCTGAATTCTCATTTTCTTTACCTTAGTCAACTGTATTTGCTGACTAGAGCCTTCCCTTGTAATATATATTTTATTCAGTAGCTATTAGTCTTAACCGTAGCATGTTTTCTGTAATAGAAGATGTAATAGGTTTTAGCATCATGAAATAGGGGGAAATTGTTGGGATAAGGATTCAGTAGATGAATCTATAAATCTGATAGTCTTGATAGATTTGATAGATCCCAAAACCCTAGCTGAATATTGTACCTTCGTATCTGTATAGCCTAGTCGAGTTCAGTTGTTAGAACTCAGTAGGATATAGTTCAGTCGCTGCAGGATTCAGTAGAAGACCTTACTCAGCTGAAGAACTCAGGATCGAAGAAGTCAGTTGGACAGCAACCTCCAGCTGAATCTACCCAGGAATTCGTGCCCATGCACTGAATGCTCAGAAGAATGTCAGTAAGAAAGACACTTCAGTTGCAGGTCCGAGGATTCAGAGGAAGTCAACCTTGATGTTTGACAAGTCTCAACTACCCATCTACCTCGACCAATAAGGAGCCGACAATGACCATCTACTCTGACAAAAGGTGCTCTGAAACTGAAAAAGAAGAGAATCTCTATAGTGTACCTGCTCGACAATGTTTAAATTAAAGGAGCCATTTTCCTTGTCGTATCGATAAGCGGCCAGACCTCCCTCCAACGGATCTATTCACCATCGATGACTATAAATAAGAGAAGTCGCCATGCAGAGACGACACCTCTCTTAAGAATAATAACTCAGGGGGAACTATTGATGTTCATGAGCTAAATGCCCCTAAACCTGGTGACTCAGTAGACCCAACCCTTGTTACTGAATTGCTTTAATCTCAGAATAGTACAACTGAAATTCCTAATACTCCTACTATCTGTGTAGAATCAATTCCAGAGGAAGTAACAAGACGTCGTCGTTCGTGGCTAGATGCTCATTCTTCCGATCTTATGATTGGAGATCCATCAGCTAGTGTCAAGACAAGATCCAGATTCTGTCAAGGAGAGAGCGCTTTATACTCCTGTTTTTTGTCGACTTAAGAACCTCAGACAATTGAGGACGCGCTGAATGATGCTGACTGGATCACTGCCATGCAAGAAGAGCTGAATCAGTTCACTCGAAACGACGTATGGGAGCTTGTTGACAGACGTAGACATCAACACATAATAGGAAAAAAGTGGGTCTTCAAGAACAAGCGTGATGAAAACAACGTCATTGTCAGGAATAAAGCTCGACTTGTTGCCAAAGGATATTGTCAATCTGAATGAATAGATTTCAATGAAACATTCGCCACAATCGCAAGATTGGCAGCTATTCGTCTATTCCTAGCCTATGCAATACATCAGCAGTTCATAGTTTATCAGATGGATGTGAAGTCAGCTTTCCTGAACCGCGTGCTGAAGGAAGAAGTCTATGTTGAACAACCGCCCGGCTTTCAGTAGGTACATTCGGTTTACAAACTTAAGAAAGCTTTGTATAGGTTAAAACAAGCACCCATGGCTTGGTATGATACCCTCTCAGACTTTCTACTTCAGAAAGGTTTTCAAAAGGGAACAGTGGATCGCACCCTATTCAGTATGAAGTCAGGAGAAGACATCCTACTGGTGCAGATCTACGTGGATGACATCATCTTTGGATCAATGAATCTGACTATGTGTCAGAAATTCGAGCAGATGATGAAAGAGAAGTTCGAAATGTCAATGATGGGAGAGATGAACTATTTCCTTAGACTTCAAGTCAAACAATCCAAGAAGGGAATATTCATTAATCAAGCTAAATATACAAGAGATCTCATCAAGAAATTCTGCTACGAATCCAGCAAGTCGGTAAAGATAACCATGAACACCAATCTCAAGATTGATCTTGATAAAGAGGGAGTATCTGTTAACTCAACTGACTATCGCGCTATTATCAGTTCTTTACTATATCTTACAGCCAGTAGACCTGACATAACTTATGTAGTAAGTGTATGCGTGAGATTTCAGGCGAGTCCCAAGAAGAGCCATTTAGATTCATCTTGAATTTCTTTACTGATTCGGTGGGTGTTCTGAGATAGCCAACTGATTTCTAGATGCTGAGTCCATCCGACTAACAAAAGATGTTTTACTGAACCTATTTGCTACTGAACTCTAGCTAACCTACTAAGTTCCTAACATACTGAACTCAACTAAGCTATTACATTGTCAAGGTTCATCATTTAGCTAAGGGGTTTTCGGATCTTCAAATCTTGCATAACTGAATCTCATACCCAATACTTTTCGAGCTTCATCATTTTCTTGTGCCTTTAGAACAAGAGTGTAATATTTCCTCATCATTTGCTTTCTCCACAAGCTCTTTTGTAAGCATTTAGAAGTAGTGTTTCCACTTGCAGCTCTATCCCATATATCTTGTTTGACAAATTTTGTCCATCTTCTGTTGATGTAACAAGCTGGTATCAGTGCTACAGAGTGGAGATGTAATATTCTCAAGCAATGAGAGCATAAGATTCTACATTCCTCAAATTTCTTACACGAATAGTGAGTTGTGCAACTAGCATCACTCACCTGATAAATTTTGAGATCACTTTCTTCACACAAAAACGCAAACGAGGTTGAAATTTGTGCAGGGAATTCATTCTCAATTTTTTTTAAAAACTGTAAGAGTATATACCTCATAGGCATGTTTGAGAAGACCAGTCAATAGCAAAAATGATGCAGGTTGTGCTCTCGAACATTCAAATTCATCTTTTGCCTCATTACTTCTGGTTGGGTGATGATTCTATCCTCAGCAGTGTTGATAAATAGTGGGAAATGACTCAGTCTTCTTGTTGTATCATACGCTCAGTAGCCTTGTGCTCTGAATAAGTCTGTGAAGATTTGAAGATCCAAAAACCCTATATTGATTGGTGAACTATTACGTTGTAATTTGTTTTGTCTCTGAGGTTTCAGACTCAGCAGACCCTCTGCTCTGGTTCAGGCACTCAGTAGATTATCCGCCTCAGCACCAGAAGTAGAAGACTCGGTGATACTGGACTCAACAGGAGCAGTATACTGAAAGGAGTCAGTGGAAAAGAACTCAGTAGGAGTAGTTCACTGTACTCAGAGCAGATCTTCAGTAGAGATAACTCAGCAGGAGCATGCTACTGAATCAGAGATCAGTCTCAGCAAAGGCCAGACAGTCTTCTGACTGTCAGGATCTTTGAAGTCATCTCAGGAGAGTCAATACGAGGAAGAGAGAAGTCAGCTTCAGATCTCCTTGAAGTCTGTTCTATCTCAACCACCCTCTGAACCTCGGCCAATGACAAGCAGACACGTACTCTATACCTACTAAAGCTGCAAGTCACCAACTTTCCAGAAATGGAGGGAAAGGACACTGCCACCATACTTCAAAAGAGCCGTTAGCTACCCAAAAGAGAGAGACAAGGATCGTCGTCTCCAATGGATCTATCCTAATCTCTTCTCTATAAATAGAGGGATAAATCAAATTTGAAGCTCACGGAAAACACGAAAATAAAGAAGAACACATGAAAGAACTCACAGAGCATTCAAATGAGCAAATTCGAAAAAGCCTAAGTCTTCCGCAAGAAGTTCGAAAAATCTATCTCCGGCGAAATACTACATTCCAGCTCTTAGGGAACCAAGCTGAACTGCTTAATACAGCCTTTAGTATCCAAACAACGATACACGAACCCAAAGCTATATTCAGCTGTTCGTCGTTCTAGAAGCCACATTCTTGTTCCCTATCCCTTTAACCTAAGCTCAATAGAATATATCTATAGCTTAGACGAAGGAGTTCACCTTTGAACTAATCCTTATTGTAAAGGACTCATTCACAGTTGGAGAGTTTTTCAAACACTCAGTTTGATAACCGTGTAAACTGAGACTTGCTCAGTATAAATCTGAAGACCAGTGTTTATCCAGCGTACAAACCAACTGAGACTATCTCAGTATAATAAATAGTTTCCTGATCTTTCGGGACAGTGGACGTAGGATTCTTGTGTCCGAACCACTTTAAAAATCTCTGTGTCTTATGTTCTTTCCTTAACTGTTGCATTGATTTACTGTTCATACTGAAAATATTCTTTTAATCATTCAACTGAGTTTCAGCAAACTTAACAGACTGCACTAATCAACTGAAACTGTTTTGATAAAAACGTTTTTCCACTCAACTGAATTTGGGCCTACACTATTCCGCACCACTGAACTCTATTTGTAAGATACTGAATTCTGACTCTCAGTCAGCTAGCAGATCTCAATAGAGTCAGTCACTCTTCCACATGATTCAGAACAACTTATCTGGTCTGCTGAACTTGTTCAGTACGACATCATCCTGAAAAAGGACTGTTCGTGTTTAAGTTGAGAAAATTGGTTTTCAGGTGTATTCACCCCCCCTCTACACCTGAACGTGCTCTCGGGACCAACAATTGGTATCAGAGCAGGAGTTCTATAAGACTCTTGTTATTCTGAAGCTGGTTCTACTTGAACAGATCTGAAAAACGTTTTCACTGCATATCATTCTTCCTTCATATCATTATCTATCATGTCTGATATGTCAGGAATCAGGATGGTACCCATGTTCTCAGTAGAGAACTATGGCGTATGGCGGGTCAGAATGGAAGCACATCTGATCTCTCTCCACGACAGCATGATAGAGGTTCTAGAGGACGGACCTATAGTTCCTATGATCGACAGCGTCGTAGCTCAGGATCCAGCAGATGGAGGTGGAATGGTGACCGGGAAGAAGATCCCCAAGGAAAGAAGTCTCCTCACCCCATAGGAAAAGAAGCTTCACAATTTAGACCGCGTCGCCAGAAACGCCATACTGACCACCCTGAGTGATTCTTATCTTGGAAGAGTTCAGGACTGGAAGTCCGCGAAAGAACTCTGGGATGCTCTAGCGCTACTGAGTCGGGGGACTCAGAAGATCAAAGCAAATAAACTTGCGCTGGAACTCCAAAAGCTGGAGAGACTGTCCCTCATGCCTGGTGACACTATTGAAAATCTCAACGTCAGATTTACGGATCTGATGAACTCTATCAACGGGCTGGGAAAGACATTCTCCAACCGAGAGATGAATCTCAAAATTTTGAGGGCACTACCAGACAGTCACTGGACCCCCTTTGGTACTTTATTACATCATTCTGATTTAGATATTGTTACTCCTGACCATATCTTTTCAGAACTTAAAGCAGAGGAATTCGAGTTTGGCTTACCTCAAAGGAAGCAGAAAGCTGAAGCTGACACTCAAATCGACCATGCCTTGAAAGCATCAGTCAGCACAGCAGCTCCAGCGACTAGCAAGGCTGAACCTTCGCCTAGTGATATACAAGAAGGAAATCTAGCCAAGAAGTACGCGCTGCTTGCCGTAAAGTATCAGAAGGAGAAGGAGAGGCGCAAAAAAGTGACTAAAGCTCTCAGAGAATCTAAGGGTAAGTCTGAATACACGCCTAAGCGCACTCCTGACTTGCATACTTCTGAATGCAGGAAAAAGGATGACTCAGCATAGTCAAAAGACAGTGAAAGCAAGGAAGAAAGAGTCACCACCTGCTATCACTGAAAGAAGCCAGGACACTATCAGTAAGACTGTCCCGAGCTCAGTACTGCTGAACGAGCAGCACACAAAGCAAGAAGGGAGAAGTTCATCAAAAAGAGACAAGCATACATTGCTGGTGAACTCTCAGACGACTCAGATGAAGTTGACTCCTTCATGGATTCATCTGACGATGAAGCAGCTTTCATGGCCTTAGAGCTTGAAGCTGAAGAAGATGCTGAAAAGTGTCTCATGGCAGGAGAAGAGGATGAGGTAAACTCCCATGAACCATTTAATTCCTCTTCACACTGCACACACGACACTCTTTTAGGTGCAGACGAGAATCTAGACGTCGCAATCGCATATGAAGAACTACTCGACGAGCAGATTCAGATGAGTTTGCAGCTCAGTAAGACTCTTCAGGAATTGGATACCTTGAAAGTGGAGAATCAGAGACTTTCTCAGGAGAGTCAGGTTGCTACCGAGTCAGAAGGACTTGTGTTGAGACTCAGGAAGGAGATAAACTCTCTGATGGCCAAGTCTCAGCATCAAAAAGATCAGATCTCAGTCTTGACCAAAGACTTAACTCAGAAAGATACTGAACTGAGTCTACTGAAGCAAGAGTTGTCAGGACTTCAGACCGAGCATGAAACGCTGAAGAAAAGTGATGTTGTCTGGAGGAACCTGATGACAGAGCGATACATGGGCGCTGAAAAGAAGCTGGAGGCTATGCTAGCAAGCAACAAGCCCAAGCATTGCAAGGAGGGACTTGGATTCAGCCAGGGAGCCTCCTCATCTGCCCCCGTACGCTCAGAAAACCGGCTAGCTGATAGGTTTGTTCAAGGGGAGACCATCAATGCAGACATACTGAACCCCCTAGCCAAGAACAAACAGAAGATGAAGGCACCTCATCCTAGTCATCAGCACCAGATCACCCCAGTTCAGTCAAGGGGGAACCAACAAAGCTAAATGGACTGATCAGTGGACCTCCACAACTGACTCTCTAGCTCAGTATGGGTAATATTACTATGATCCAATAGTCAGGAGAGGATCCAAGAGTCAGAAAAGGAAGAAGAAAGCCGTGCAAAAGGCAAAGGTCAACAATCCACCCACTCAGAAGATCAGGACTCCTGAACTTGAAAAGCCTCATAAGTCAGCAGTGACCAGTCCAGTGGTCAAATATGTTGACACAAGTGGAAAGAAACTGTCTGAGACCACCAGGGTCGTAAGACAGATATGGGTTACCAAAACTAACATCTAAGGACCCAAAATCAAAAATAAAGAATACCTAAATATAATTTTGTTTTGCAGGTGCACAAGGACCCTTGGTATGTGGATAGCGGAGGCTCAAGACACATGATGTACCAAAAGGACTTGCTGAAGAATTATACTACTGAAGAAGGACCCCGAATCGAGTTTGGAGACAATGCTAAAGGCTACACCGGAGGCTATGGAACACTCAGCATTGGAACAACAACAGTTCTAAGAGTATCATATGTTGAAGGACTTCAGCATAACCTTCTCTCTGTTAGTCAATTTTGTGACAACTCGAATAGAGTGATTTTTGACGCTGGTTTCTGTGATGTTATTGATAAATCCACAGGGAAAACAGTGTTATCAGGTTCGCGCAAGAAGAATATCTATGTAGCTGACTGGAACTCAACTAAACCTGAAGCTTGTTTGTTGTCAAAGAATGACAACAGAACGGGGTGGCTTTGGCACAGAAGACTCAGCCATCTCAACTTTAAAACGCTCAACAAATTGGCTAGAAACACTCTAGCAAGAGGACTGCCGAATGAAGTATTCAGGAAAGACACTCAGTGTGAAGCCTACCTGAAAGGAAAGCAAACAAGGAATCAAAATCCGCCAGTTCCATCTCCTTCCACTGATGGAATCCTTCAGCTGCTACATATGGATTTGTTCGGTCCAGTCTCTCCAGTGACGATCAGAGGCAAGAAGTATGCATTAGTGGTCATTGATGACTACTCGCGCTACACATGGGTCATATTTATTGCCAACAAGTCTGACGTCAAAACAGAGTTACCAACGCTTCTGAAAAGGCTCAGTGTCGAGAAGAACACCAAGATCATCAAGATACGTTCAGACAGAGGAACTGAGTTCCTGAATTTCATGGTGGAGGAGTTCTGCAAAACTGAAGGCATAGAGCATGAGACGTCTGCCGCGCGTACGCCTCAACAAAATGGGGTTCCTGAGAGGAAGAATCGTACACTCAAAGAAGCAGCAAGAACCCTGCTCGCAGACTCAGGACTCGCAACCAAATTCTGGGCAGAAGCTACTCACACTGCATGTTACACTCAGAACCGATCTCTACTGACAAAGCAGTATAAGAAGACACCATATGAACTATGGAACGGCAGGAAGCCTTCTCTATCTTATTTCCATATTTTTGGGTGTTCGTACTTTATTCACAATAAAGGGAAAGATCAGCTGAAGACTTTTGATAGCAAGTCAGATCAGGGAGTGTTCTTAGGATACTCCTGGGTCAGCAAAGCTTTCTGAGTCTTTAACTATCGGACTCTTTGCGTGGAGGAAAGCCCTCATGTTGTTTTTAATGAGTTTGCTGCGAAGACAGGGAGCGAAAACTCTAAACCTGAATCTGAGGACATCAGTAAGCAGCTACAGGATCTGAGCTTAAAAGATAAACTCGAAAAGATCCAGCTATGTTGGGATGATGATTCAGATGAGGAAACTGAAGACAAATCTACTGAATCTCAGCCAGCAGCTGAAGTAGCTGAACAGATTGACTCTCCAGAACAGAGTCAATCCCAGGTAACTCAGGTCGATGAAGAAACCCCAGTAGTAACTGAGACCTCTACTAAGAATAATAATTCAGGGGGAACTAATGATGTGCCTGAGCTAAATGCCCCTGAACCTGGTGACTCAGTAGATCATACTCTTGTAACTGAATTGCTTCAATCTCAGAATAGTACAACTAAAATGCCTAATTCACCTACTATCTGTGTTGAACAAATTTCAGATGAAGAGTTGAAACATCGTAGATCGTGGCTTGATTCTCACACTTCTGATCTAATTATAGGAGATCCTTCAGCGAGCGTAAAGACAAGATCCAGATTCTGTCAGGGAGAAAGCGCCTTATATTCTTGCTTCTTGTCTGCTGAAGAACCTCAGTCAGTTGAGGACGCACTGAAAGATGGTGACTAGATCATAGCCATACAGGAGGAGCTGAATCAGTTCACGAGAAACGAAGTTTGGAAGCTTGTTGACAGACCCCGACATCAACATGTGATCGGAACTAAATGGGTCTTCAAGAACAAGCGAGATGAAAACAACGTCATAGTAAGGAATAAAGCAAGACTCGTGGCAAAAGGCTACTGTCAAGCTGAAGGTATAGATTTTGATGAAATGTTCGCTCCAGTTGCAAGATTGGAGGCAATCAGACTATTCCTAGCCTACACAACACATCAAAGATTCAGAGTATATCAAATGGATGTGAAGTCTGCTTTCCTGAATGGCGTTCTGAAAGAAGAAGTCTATATGGAACAGCCTCCCAGCTTTCAGCAGGGACATCAAGTTTATAGACTCAGAAAGGCTCTGTATGGGTTAAAACAAGCACCCAGGGCTTGGTACGATACCCTGTCTGAGTTTCTTCTTCAGAAAGGTTTTCAGAAGGGCACAATAGACCGCACATTATTCAGCATTCGACCGGAAGACGACCTATTACTTGGGCAGATCTACGTAGATGACATCATCTTCGGCTCGAAGAACGTCATCATGTGTCAGTAGTTTGAAAGAATGATGAAGGATAAGTTCGAGATGTCGATGATGGGAGAGAAAAACTATTTCCTTGGCTTCCAAGTCAAACAATCTGAGAAGGGAACGTTCATCAATCAAGGCAAATACACTCGAGACCTTATCAAGAGATTCGGTTGCACATCCGGCAAACCAATCAAGATCCCGATGAACACGAATATGAAGATTGATCTTGATAAAGAGGGAGTATCAGTAGACCAAACAGAATTTCGTGCTATAATTGGTTCTTTATTATACTTAACAGCTACTCGTCCTGACATAACTTATGCTGAAGGTGTTTGCGCTCGATTTCAGGCGAATCCGAAGTAGAGTAACATGGACTCAGCAAAGAAGATTCTCTACTATCTTAGAGGAACACCTGACATGGGTTTATGGTATCCAGCTGATGATAATATTGAACTAATTGGTTATTCTGATGCTGACTATGCAGGATGTAGAATTGACCGAAAGTCAACTTCTGGAACGTGTCAGTTCCTCGGCAGTAAGCTGATTTCATGGTTCTCAAAGAAATAACATTTAGTAGCAACGTCAACTACTGAAGCTGAATACATGGCTGCCGGAAGTTGCTGCGCCCAAATCCTTTGGCTGAGACAGCAGCTACGCGACTATGACGTCATTCCGAATGAAGTGCCGATCTTCTGCGACAGTACCAGTGCCATTGCAATCACTCAGAATCCTGTACTTCATATACGAGATGCAAGCACGTGGACATCAGACACCACTTCATTCGTGACCATGTCGAAAAGAAGGATATCAGGATGGAAAAGATCCATACTGACCATCAAAGGGCTGATATACTGACCAAGCCTCTAGCTGAAGCCTGATTCAGAGAACTTTCAATAGAGCTAAGTCTGCTGGATCCTACTGACTCCAGTCAGTAAGAGGATTCAGGAGAGGAGCATTCATTAAGGGGGAATGTTCACTCTCAGTACTGAGTAAAATCAGTACGTAGAGACTCAGCAACCATTCACACGAGGTATCAGCTGACTACGATGTTCAGCTGACAGGTTTGCGTATCTCTACTCAGTAGCCTATATATCAATTCTGTGCATTTATGAATCAGATTCAGCATCATATTCAATGCCTTAGGAAATGTCATTTAATTTTAACGGATCACATTTAATACACGACATTCTATGTACAAGCATGCTGAACTCTGCCACGCATTAAATGCATGTCGTATCAAGTTACTACTTGGCTATTTACAACTGACTTTTGACTTAGGCGGCTAATTTGATCATTGCCTATTTTATAAAACCTAATCCTAGCCGTCCATCTCAAAAATGCGTTCAAACTGAACTATTGATCTTTAACTGTTTATCTTCTCTAAGATATATATATTCGTTCAAAATCCTTAAAACCGCCATTTCATATCTGCAAATATCTTAAGTACCCGAGATTTTCTAAGATTCTTATTATCTTCTATCTAAACTCTCTTCAAAAACTTCAGAAAATCTTTTGGTAATTCTTCAATGATCATTTAGTATCGTATGCTCTTATCTCTTTTATACTTTTGTCGATACTGACCTTTACTGTGTATGCAGATTATTAAAATGACAAGAAACACGGTTATGACTCCTGCTGATATGCGGAGATCCTCGAGAAGGATTGAGTCTGGTGTGAGCCATTCATGCAGTTTGATGAGTGTGACCTGGATTTCATGGAGGAGATCTTCTACGCTCTCCGAGAAACCGGCTTGGAAGGATTCTTGTCAAGGAGGCCGACCTTCTTCCTCCCACGACAAGTAGCAGAGATCTACTTGAATTCTGATTCAGTAGACGGAGACATCAGAGGGAGTTTCGTCGTCCATACAATAGGTGATCCCTCTCGCACTGACATGGAAGTGAAGCAGATGTCTATTCGAGAAGCCCTTTTATTGAAGCTTCAATCTTCCCAACACAGGATTCACAACCGTCGCTTATAAAGATGATTTCATGGACGAATACCTTACTGAGTTCTGCGGGAAGCCAACAGTATTCAGAGCAGCCTTTCCCAAGAACGCAATGCTCCCTCAGTACAGAGCATTGGCGTATATAGTGACTCAGTTGCTGACGAGTCAAGCAGGCTCTTTTGACCAAGTGTCAAGACCCAAGCTGCATCTAATGATGGCCATATATGATCGGGCCAAGATCAACTGGACTGAGTTTTTCCTCAGAGAATTTATGACGCAATCAACTAAGTTTGATAAGGCATCCAATAGGCTCAGCGTCAAAGGAAAGCTCCTATACGGACTGAAACTCTCAGTCATGATCGAGGACTTCTGCACATCTAACAAAATCACCTTTGCGGACAAGTAGTACTTCAACGTGAAGAAAGTCAGATTCCAGAACAAGGCAGCAACCCTTCAACAGATTGGCTCAGGGCCAGCTGCACCTAAGGATGGGACTCAGCAGACCTCAACGCCAAAGAAGAAGAGGTCCCCACCTAAATCCATGCCTAAGGCACCAACCAAGAGGCTGAAGAAGGTCAGCGAGGTTGTGCCTACTGAGGCTGAGGTAGAACCAGAGGCCGTCATTACTCAGCCGCCTCTACAGCTGAGAGACGAGCCAGAGTCTTCTGAGAAGACTCAATCAGTGGAGAAGATCGTCTCCACTGAACATGGAGAAACAGTGGACAAGGGGTCCCAGCTGAAGAAGTCCAGGCTGAAGAAGTTCAGACACTGGAAAGCCCCTTGGACGTCCCTCCACTCAGCATCATCCCATCTGCTGAGAAACAGACATCTCCGATTGAAGTCGAGGACTCGGAGACAGCCTCGGAGTCAGATTCTGTCGGGATGGAGGCCTCAGCTCTCAAATCCAGAGCCTCCCGAGAGATTCCTGAAGTAATTCCGGAGATCGCCAGCCACTCTGATCTTGTACTATTGGCTAGGCAGGCGAGGCTCCACATGTTGATAAGGTTCCAGGAATGGCACAACCTGAAGAGACTAGTCATTCACCATTCCTACGAACAGCTCCACAAGGAAGAGCTGCTGATAAGGGGGAAGATTGGCTACTCAGAGCCATCTGACCTCAGCACACTCGAGGATCTGAGGGCAACCATGCTCGCTCTGCTGAACGACAAACAACCTGTCTCAGCACCCGCGCCCTCAGATGGGTCTGACCCCGATGGTCAGGACCCACCCCATGATTCAGGTCCTGAGAAGCCTGATGAGGGAACTCAACAGGACAAGGATGCCACTGCATCTACTGCTGACCCTCCACTCAGCATCCTTGGTCCTGGGCAGATGGTGGCTGGTACTCCGAAAGTAGCTGATCTTGCTCAGCTTCTTCTTCAATATGCTTTCGAAGTAGTGCCCAGCCCAAAGAGCCGTCGCTCGAAAATAGTGGCCAGGGCATTGAAGAATCAAGGCACCCAAAATCGCCTACTTGCCCGTACCGTCCACAAAACTTGGCGGCAAACCACTGAGGCACAGAGTGCAAAGCTGCAGGGACTCAGAACAGCCATTTCTACATCTCAAGTCCATGACTTCTCCAGCATTCTGATGAATGCCTTAGCTGCGCAGAGAGCTGACTTTGAAACTCAGCTAAAGACGATTCAGGAAGGCCAAGACAAACTGATGAATGCATACAAGGCCGCTCAAACCGCTCATACTGAATCCGTTACTGCCATCTCTCAAGCCAATGAACTCATAATAGAAACTATTCAGAAGGCTCTTGAAGAGAAGGTAGAACAGCAGTTGAAAGAGTTCAAGGCTGCGGCTGATCTCTCACACATGAAATACAACGATCAGCTGATCAATGAGAGGAACGAGCTGCATGAGGCTCTGACAAAAATACATAATAAGCTGGACGATCTATCAACCTCATACAAAATCCTGAACAGAAAGGTATATGCTCCGCCCCCAACCCTAATTGCTGATGCCAAAAAGGGGGAAGGTTTAGTAAAGAAGGGGGAAGGTGTAGTTAAAAAAGCAACCAAGGAGCTGACACCAAAAGCTCCAAAGAGAGCAAGGTCAGTAGCAGGGGCAACTTCAACTCAGTCATCTGCCCCTACTGGACCAACTAAAACTGGCGAGGCCCAGGGTGTCTCAGCTGCAGCTGCAGCATCAACTGAGACTGACCCAAGTGGCTCAGGAGCCAAAGAAGTCACAGCTCAGGCTACTCAAACTCCTCTTAACATTATAAAGGAAGTAGCTGAGTATGCTAACGAGGGGGACTCAGAAGAGGAAGAAGCTCCTGTCCCTCCTCCAGTTGCCGGAAAAGGCAAAAAGGTACTGAAACTCCCAACCCCTCCCTCCAAGAAGAAAGGACCCAGGAGGTTCATAACCCCGGAAGAGGAGGCTCAGATAGCCGCAGATGAGAAGCTAGCTAGGGAGATAGCCGAAGCTGAAGCAGCCAACAAACCTAAGAAGAAGCCTGTCAAAGGCGAAACTAAGGCTCCAGCTGGAGGCAAGAAAACAGGTACTAGGCTGCCTCCTAAAACGCTCAAACTCAGCGACGAAGCTGATAAAGAAAAGGAGAAGGAGCAGCAGCAACAACAATCTACTGGGCAGCAGGGGACTTCCAAAGAAAAATCATCAAAACCTGCTGACTCAGAAGAAGAGCCACCTCACAAGCCCTCCTACACTGCCTCGAAGGCACAGGAACAAGAGATGGAAGAAATCTGGGCTTAGTTAGACAGATACTTATGCAGAGGTGAAGAGGCCAGGCAAATTGAAGCAGCCAGAGAGAGAATAAGGATGGCAGATCTTGAAGCTCTCAGGCTGAGAACTGAGAAGGAAGCTAGTCAGAGGATCCCTGCAAAGGCTGTCATCCCCTATAGATACAGGAGATTCAGGAAGCGTACAGATCTGAAGACTCACAGATGGCCTAGAACAGATGAATGTATACCAGTAGAATTCACTCAGAGGTGGGAAGCACTGAAGATCGAGTTCATAAAAAGGAACTATTTCTGCTGGTCTGAGAAACGCAAGTCAGTGGCTTATACTAAATGGATCATGAGAGCTGACTTAGATATGTATGCCAGACTGCAAAATGCTGTTAAAGAAAATGTTGAAGTCAGAGTTCCAGACCCCAGAATCCTGCCACCCCCACAGAGACTTGATGGATCCATTCACTACGGTGTAATAGAGAAAGAAGTGAAGGACGCTGCTGAAGCCAAATTCCTTGATGAAGAAGACCCAGCGGACTTTGCTGAGATACTGAAGCTGAGAAAGGTCATTTATCGCATGTATGGAGTGCCTCTTCCTGAAACTCAATCTCAAGATTTCAAAGACAGGATTAGGCAGTTCAAATGACTTCTTGCTTCTGTACTCTCTTTGTGTCTTTCTTTCTTGTTTCTAGTCTAGCAGAGATGTAACTGTACTGATGTTTTTCTCATATATATAATATATCTATGTTTGGCTTTGACAATATCTTATTGTCTAAATAGCCGTGTTGGTTTATGCTTAACACTCAGAATCACTGAAGTGATTACTGACTCACATACTCACTGTCTGTTATTTATTGTCAGTTGTTGCTTAGCTAGATTCTGATAGACTTGATAGCATAAGGGGAAAATGTTGTTAAGACAGGGAGAAATTGCTGTTTAGACTCTGTATTTGTTCTGACTTTCTGCCCTGATCCCCTCAGTAGTCTAGGACTTAAAGAACAACTCCACTGATCCTACTTATAATACTTTGTAAGGAGCTCTGTTTCTGATAAGTCATAGTGTTAGGTTGTTTAATTGATAGTTGTTAAGTTTTGGCATCATCAAATAGGGGGAAAATGTTGGGTGATGATTCTATCCTCAGTAGTGTTGATAAATAGTGGGAAATGACTCAGTCTTCTGTTATATCATACGCTCAGTAGCCTTGTGCTCTGAATAAGTCTGTGAAGATTTGAAGATCCCAAAACCATATAATGATTGGTGAACCATTACATTGTAATTTGTTTTGTCTCTGAGGTTTCAGACTCAGCAGACCCTCTGCTCTGGTTCAGGCACTCAGTAGATTATCCGCCTCAGCACCAGAAGTAGAAAACTCAGTGATACTGGACTCAACAGGAGCAGTATACTGAAAGGAGTCAGTGGAACTGAACTCAGTAGGAGTAGTTCACTGTACTCAGAGCTGATCTTCAGTAGAGCTAACTCAGCAAGAGCATGCTACTGAATCAGAGATCAGTCTCAGCAACGGCCAGACAGTCTTCTGACTGTCAGGATCTTTGAAGTCATCTCAGTAGAGTCAATACGAGGAAGAGAGAAGTCAGCTTCAGATCTCCTTGAAGTCTGTTCTGTCTCAACCACCTTCTGAACCTCGGCCAATGACAAGCAGACACGTACTCTATACCTACTAAAGCTGCAAGTCAACAACTTTCCAGAAATGGAGGGAAAGGACACTGCCACCATACTTCAAAAGAGTCGTTAGCTACCCAGAAGAGAGAGACAAGGGATCGTCGTCTCCAACGGATCTATCCTAATCTCTTCTCTATAAATAGAGGGATAAATCAAATTTGAAGCTCACGAAAAACACGAAAATAAAGAAGAACACACTAGAGAATTCACAGAGCATTCAAACGAGCAAATTCGAAAAATCCTAAGTCTTCCGCAAGAAGTTCGAAGAATCTATATCCGGCGAAAGACTACATTCCAGCTCTTAGGGAACCAAGCTGAACTGCTTAATACAGCCTCTAGTATCCAAACGACGATACACGAACCCAAAGCTATATTCAGCTGTTCGTCGTTCTAGAAGCCACATTCTTGTTCCCTATCCCTCTAACCTAAGCTTAATAGAATATATCCATAGCTTAGTCGAAGGAGTTCACCTTTGAACTGATCCTTATTGTAAAGGACTCCTTCACAGTTGGAGAGTTTTTCAAACACTCAGTTTGATAACCGTGTAAAGTGAGACTTGCTCAGTATAAATCTCAAGACCAGTGTTTGTCCAGCGTAAAAACCAACTGAGGCTATCTCAGTATAATAAATAGTTTCTTGATCTTTCGGGACAGTGGACGTAGGATTCTTGTGTCTGAACCACTTTAAAAATCTCAGTGTCTTGTGTTCTGTCCTTAACTGTTGCATTGATTTACTGTTCATACTGAAAATATTCTTTAAATCATTCAACTGAATTTCAGCCAACTTAACAGACTGCACTAAATGTTCCAGAGAGAAGAACAGTCATTCAACTTAACAGCCAACTTTAAAAATATTCTTTGAAAGATGTTATAACAGTCATTCAAGCTTGTTGTCTTTTTTGCATTGAATCCCAATACATTATTTGTGCTCTCACTTCTTTGTGAAGATAATATTCCAGAGAGAAGAAGTCCTTGTTATAGGTTGTGCTCCACTTTTCTCTCAATCAAACAACCGCACGAACTAGTCATGATCTTGTAATCCATATAATGAAATGATGGAGCTCCAACATTTCTCATACTCGTCTACATTTGAACATCCTGTCAAACACTTATTATAACACCCCAAAATTTTACCTAATATTTATATTTATATATATATATATATATATATATATATATATTAATTTAATAAATAAATTTTTTACTTGCATCATGCATAATATCTTGTGTGTAAGTCTCATAAGTCGCGACTTAGAAAATTGATTTAAAAAAATGAATGATTATGAAAACCTTCATTTTTATGCATGATATAATTGTCTAACGTTATTGGTATGTGCTTATTATTATTTTAAATTATTAATTTCATCAATAAGTTTTTTTTTTAAAGTTTTTCTTTTCAATTTCAATTTCATCCTAAATTTTTGTTACGTCAATATCTTAACTTCTTATATCTATTAAGATAAGAAAATATATTTTACTTAAATAACCTATACAAACTTGGGCTATTAGGATTATAATGAATAAATATATGATATCTATTATTATACTTTGTCTAATTCTTATCTAATTAGCAAAACTTTGTGTTGGTCCAGAGATGAGCTTCAGGTGTAGTGAAGGGGTGAATACACTTGGATGCAAATTCAACATCAGAATGCGAAACTCGGCTGATGTTGAAGATTGCTACTGAACTTTGTTAGTTACCCAAATATGTTTTTACGATCGCGTGGGCAGAGATTCTCCTACCGAGTACAATCTTACTGACTTATGTTAGTGAACAGTAATTCAGTACAAGAGTTGTGTGCGGAAGTATAGGCCTTTAAAATCTTCTCAATGAAAATTCATTTTATGCTTGTTTGATTAAAACACAGTTGTATGCAGAATGAACAATTATTATGTGCTACTTCAAGAGCAACAATTAAAGTAAGGTTGTTGTGATATATGATTTCAAAATGACAAGTTTTAGTTGTTCCAAGAACATGTAGAGTTAATTGTGCTACTTTAAGAGCAACAATTAGAATTATGAACATATAGCATTTGCAAAAATAAAGTGCTTGAATCGTTCTTCAAGAACATGTAGTATTCTTCAGGAATACAAACTGTGTTACTTCACAAGTAACAATTTTAGTCTATATTAAACTACTTTAGGCGAAAGACTAATATTTTCGAGAAACTCAATTGCTCTTCAGGAGCATATAGTATTCCTTGGGAATATCAATTGTGCTACATCGGGAGCAACAATAATAACAATTCAATAACCAATATTCGCCCATCAATGAATTGTTCATCAAAAGTATGTAATATTCTTCAGAAATATTAATTGTGTGCTACTTCAGGAGCACTGTATGTATATATAATACATGTAACTCTTCAAGAGTGTGAAATTTTCTTCAAGAATATTAAATTGTGCTACTTCTGGAGCAACAATTAAGTTATTTTAGTAAGTTTGAATTGCTCTTTAAGAGCTTATGATATTCTTCAGGAATATGAATTGTGCTACTGGAGGAACAACAATCTAGATTCAACATTAAATAAATAAACAAATAAATAAATAAAAGCGCATGTAAAATAAATGCTCTTCAAGAGCATGTAATATTCTTCGGGAATATTGATTGTGCTACTTCTAAAGCAACAATTAAAGTTGAAAATATGTTTTGGAATTGTTCTTCAAGAGCATATAATATTCTTCAGGAATATTTATTGTGCTACATCATGAGCAACTTACGTATAATAATTATGTCAATATCATAATGTGCATATTGGCCAATAATATATGCACTATCGTTATCAATTTCAACGAATTAAAAAAAACGGATGTCTTCCTCGTCATATTTCATAAGGACACGAGAATACAACACTAGCCTTTAAAACATGATGGTGTTTATGAAATAAATCATAACTTAGATTAAACTATTAGCTGAGAAGCCGAGACAAATAAATTATTAAATAATCTCCAAGCATAATTTCACCAAGGTTGATAGAGACAACTCTAATTGTTTGGATGAAGTATTCGGCACAAGGCACAAATAGATAGAACAATCATGTTGATAACGTACTATAAACTAAATAAAAGTAGAGAATAATAGAGAGAGTGGAAATTAGATGTGTATTATTATGAGGGTTGAGACTTCTATTTATAGAGTACAAGATGGGCTCATGGGCTTTTAGGGTTTACATGGTCATCACAATATATAGAAAGTATATACTATAAAATATATTTACAACACATATAAAATTATAAGATAAAAATATAATAATCAAAAGCCAACAGGAATTAGGATCATTGAATACGGAAATACAACCGACATATAGTGGGTGTTTGGAATAGTCGAAGCTTATTGATGAGTGTTGAAAGCTGCTGATTTGAGAATTTGTAGATGTTTGGAAAGAAGTGTTGAAAGCAGTTGAAAGTAGGGAAAATAGTGTTTGGAAAACTGCTGATATCAATAGCTTATTTTAACTTTTTAAATAAAACTTTTGTCTTACCCTTAGTGTTATTAAACAATTATAATTTATAATAATAATTTCAATTTCAGTATTTTAAAATATTAAATTAAATTAATTTTTATATTATATAATTTATAATATATCATATTAGCATAAATAAATCAAATTATTATATTTTAAATATTACTTATTTTGCATAAATTCATAGTAATAATACTTTCATATAAATGATTACGTAGTTAAGAAATAATTATCATTAAATAAAAATTAAAAAAATATATATACTAATTTAAAATTTAAAATTTTCAGAACCCACTATTTTAATTAATTTATATTTAATTATGTATAATTTTACTAATAATTATTTCATTTAAAAATAATAATATAAAATATTTTTATTAAATTATTAACTGATATATTAAAATATAATTATAATTAAATATGTAACTAATAAAAATATTAATTTTAAAATTAATGATTTTTTTATATTTATAAAAATATTTTAATGATAAAATAGTTTAATAAATTAGATAAGTTGTAAGCTGCAATTGAAAGTTGGGTCATCGCAGCTTAAGCAGCTTCACTATCTTGGCTATATTTGGTAGGGAATTTCTACTGAAAGTTGGGTGTTCCAAACACACCTGCAATTAAAAGTTGTTGCAAACACCACCATTATCCGTCCTTGTCCGCATTCACCATTTATGCATGTTACAGAGTGGTCGAAGATTATTATTCGCAAAATGAATACAAATAAATAGATGTCGAATTGATAATTAATAATAAAAAATCAACGTACATAATTACAACAAGCAAATATAAATAATTAGAATATTATTTTTTTATATAAATATTAACCAATAAATAAACAATGAGAAAAGGACGCAGTCTCAATCGTAAGATCTGCTTCAATATACATACGATAAAAAATAAAAACAAAGCTAGGTAAAAAATATCGACGACGATCACCTCCTGACGGCACGAACCAACAGCGGTCCCAATATGCGCCGTAATATCAACAACTTCATCACGAGAATGGCGATTAGGAGGACAGGATCTCGAACCATTTAAGGTACCAGATGGCTTGTTTTAAAGGAGGCACAATTCCTTCTAACCGTAGGATTCCGGGTACTTGTTTTAGACACGGGAGACGAACAAAACGGCGCATCAACCAGAGCTTCGATACGGGAAATAACGCTCTCCACAATACTATCCAGGTGAATAAGGGCAAGATCCCTTTAGAGATTCTCTAATCAAAGGAGAGCAACCGCACACTCTGATCCGACAAAGCCTTAAATACTGTTGGAGATTGCAGCAGAAATCGACATAACATGATCAATAAGAGAATCCATCACGTAGGGATTAAGCCCCTCAATAATAGAAGACATACCAACATCCACAACTACAGGTTTAACTGATTTAAAAGTGGTACTGCAACTTTCTTCCACACAAATCAAAGGCTCAGCAGACAACAAAGAAGCCGCTTCACGAGGTTCTGCAAACGCGTTACTCACTCCAGTAGATGAGACATCCACATCATCAATAACTGCACCGAATTTTCTCCAAGACCCCTTTTCATCACTACCAATAGATGATAATAATATCATCATCCAGCTCTGGAATTTAACGGACTTCTGATGAAATGGATAAGCACCGTTGAACTTGAAGATACCATCACTACAAGCAATAAAAATAGCCTAGACTCTAGTAACACAAGAAAGCATTCCTTTAGGTCCAAGCCGACGAGCCCCATCAGCACACCGAATAAATTTTCCTGCCTGAGCTCGTAACTTTTGATAAAAGAATTCAGCCCAATTTATTTTAGCCCTATCGTGCATTGCCGTCATCAATTGAATTTTTCGCCTAGACAACTGCTCGTACGACCCAGTCTGCCCAAGTATACAATGCATAATAATATACAGAAGAGCCCTAAACTGTCTAAGAAACCTTGATTTATGTAACTTTGTCTCAAATCTAGTAGGACGGCCACAGAAATATTTATCTCACCTTGCTTATAAAGTTCTGGATTTATTTCTTCAGTAGGTAATTCGAAAACATCAGCAAACACAGCCTTCACTATTGCCAATAGTATCCAACCACTCACACTTCCCTCAACCACTTAATTCCTTCCGAGAGTATAAGATTCTACCAACACTAATACCACACTCATTTAGACTAAAGTTATAATAAAATTGTTGGAAAATCGTTGTTTATATATATATATTATTTATATATATATTTTGTTATTATGGAAATTTAATTAGCATTAAATGCTAATTTGACTTGGGCAAAATTCAGCCCGTTTAATCGTCTTTTCGAGCCTCGATATTTATCCGATTTATGAATTGAGATATATGACGTCGATCTACGTTTCGAGTAGATAATTATAGTGTGCTTAATTTCTCGATTTCGATTTTCGGTGAGTGAGAAATAGTGGCTCGAAGTTTGGGGGGGACAAAACTAATATATTACCTAAACTGGATAAACTTACCTAATTCGGGTTTTGGAGAGTTATTACATTAATCAATGTCCCACATTGATTAATGTGTAATGTTTTGTGTGGTATTTAAGTCTATACCATTTAGTAGGAGATAACAAATGACATGTGGTGGGCTTGAGCCACACATGCTCATGCGCGCGAGTCTTTTCGCCGACCGCCTCACACGCGCCGCGCCCGTACCCGGCCTCGGCCCCGGTCCGGGTTCGTATCCTTAGACTTGGATCTTGGATCTTGTTCCTTTGGGTGGTCCGTCGGGCTTGGTAGTTGGTGTAGTGCTCCGGCTACACATGATTCCTCTCCTGGTGTTGTGCTCCTGCCACACTGGAGTGCACGTTTTTGGAAGGTGTTGGAAGAAGACTCTTCAGCAGCCAACCTTCCATATCTCCACTCCCCACTCCCCTGGGCACGTCAGCCTGCCTTAATTGGCAGGTGTTAAGCAACAACCTTTCACCTGGTGGGATGCAGCCTATAAATAGGCTGCTGCATTTCATTCCAAAAACACACCAAGCATTCCTAGCTCTGCATTTCATTCTTAGCTCATCTTAGTTGTCCAGCTCCTGTCCTCGCCGGAAAAGTCCAGTTCGCCGGAGCTCGAAGATCTTGTGGTGCTGCAATCTTCGAAACGTTTGTCGTTTCATCTTTGGGGACGATACGCCATCACCGAGAGCACTACCGGGACGTATTTTATCTTGCGGAGAGAGGACTCCTCGACTCGATGAAGCTTTCATCTTTAGCTCTATTTTTATTTGTGTTTTCCGACTTACTATTGTGGTTGTAATAGCAGCTTGTATTCAACAATCGCAAGACAAAAAAACTCAAGCTGCTTGAAAATATGTCGTCGTCATCAGCTGCCATCTCCGACGCTGCCGCCGCTTCTGCCGCGAACAACCCCGCCGTTTCTGACATCATTGCCTCCTCCGGCAATGTGGTTCCACCGATGTCTGTTCCAACTCCAACTCCGGCATTTGCAAATCCTACACTTGCTGCCATATCTGCCGCCACTGATGCAAGGATAGCACTTAACCGTGCTAATGCCACTAACTCGACATTCAACTTCAATGCTATGTCCTCTGCCTTGCAGAGTAATGTCCCATTTGGGAGTGTGAACCACCTTGGTGTGGTGGGGGGGCTCGAACTCGACCCTGACGGCACCTATGCACTCGTCTAGAGTGCTGCCCGCTGCCGCGAAGCCGACAAAGTTTGGAGGAGTCGACTTCAAAAGGTGGCAGCAAAAGATGTTGTTCTACTTGACAACATTGGGGTTTACAACCGTGCTGATGGAGAATGCACCCGCCCCTCCAAGTGAAACCGAAGAAAACATGGAAGTCCGGATAGCTTATGAAAATTGGTTGACTTTAGATTACTTTTGTAAAAATTTCCTGCTTAGTGGACTAGATGATAGTCTTTATAGTGTGTATGCAAATGTAAAGACCGGTCATGGAGCAAGTGCAAGAGAATGCTGTACTGACGATGCAGGAACCAAGAAGTTTGTAGTCGCCAAGTTCTTGGACTACAAAATGGTGGACTCTCGACCGGTCATGGAGCAAGTGCAAGAGTTCCAACTTATTGTCCATGACGTCCACGCCGAAGGAATGCTTTTGCCAGATGCTTTCATTGTGGCAACCGTGATAGAAAAGCTTCCCCCGAGCTGGAAGGACTTCAAGAGCTACCTGAAGCACAAGTGAAAGGAAATGACGCTTGAAGATCTTGTTGTCAAGCTCCGCATCGAGACCGATATGAGGAATCGAGATGGGAAGGGCAAAGCACCCATGGAACCTAGAGTCAACCTTGCTGAAAAGGTGGAAACTCCAATAATGCAAAGAGAGGGCGTCCGAATAGCAACCCCAAAGGGAAGGGCAAGGTGCAAGCCCGCAAGTTTGAAGGGGACTGCTACAACTGTGGCAAATCCGGCCACATGTCCAAGAACTGCCGAAAGCCGAAGAAGAAGAGGGCTCGTCAAGCCAATATGTTGGAGATTGACCTCACTGAAGCTGACCTTGCGGCCGTTGTCACCGAAGAAGCAAACATCGTGGAGAATAAAGGGAAGTGGTATATTGATACCGCCGCCACGGCACATGTTTGTGGTGATCGAAGCCGCTTCACCAAGTACAAGAGTTGCCAAGGGAGGAAGCTTAATATGGGAAATCAAGCCTCATCCGAGGTAGTTGGCTATGGTACTGTGGTGCTAAGGTTGAGCTCGGGGAAGAACCTTACTCTTGGAGAGGTGCTGCGTGTCCCCGACATCCAGAAGAATCTTGTGTCCGGCTCTATACTAGTCAAGAGAGGGTTTAAACTAGTTTTTGAGTCTGACAAATTTATTATATCAAAATTTGGCATGTTTTTAAGAAAATGCTACCTATCTGAGGGCCTTTTCAAATTAAGTGTAATGGCAATTCGCCAAGAGCCCGTTGGGGCAAAAAATAATGAGAATGAAGCTATTCCTCGTACTTGATTGAGTGTTCTGATTTATGGCATTCTAGATTAGGACATGTTAATCTAAATGCGATAAAAAGATTAGTTAATCTCGATCTATTTAAACTAAATGAGTTTAACAAAACCAAGTGTGAAGTTTGTGTTGAAGCAAAATTGGCTAAGATGCCATTTCATTATGTAGAAAGGAACACAAAACCTCTAGAACTCATTCACACTGATGTATGTGACTTAAAGTTTGTACAAACTAGAGGTGGGAAAAAGTATTTTATTACTTTTATTGATGACTGCACTAAGTATTATACTCTTTATCTTTTAAGGAGTAAAGATGAGGCGATTGAAGCTTTTACTAACTTCAAAGCAGAAGCCGAAAACCAACTTGATTGTAAAATCAAAATGGTACGAAGTGATAGAGGTGGAGAGTATGTAGCTCCTTCTGAAGAGTTGTGTAAAACAAGTGGTATTATTCATCAAATCAATGCCCCCTATTCGCCTCAATCAAATGGTGTAGCTGAAAGGAAAAACCGAACCTTAAAGGAGATGATGAACGCTCTGTTGATAAGTTCTGAACTGCCCCAGAACATGTGGGGGGAAGTCTTTTTGACGGCTAACTATTTATTAAACAAAATACCTCTAAAAGGTAGAGATGTTACTCCTTACGAGTTGTGGAAAGGAAGGAAACCTTCCTATAAATACCTCAAAGTGTGGGGGTGTTTGGCTAAGGTAGAAGTGCCTTTGCCTAAGCAAGTTGCAATCGGACCTAAGACCGTCGATTGTATCTTTATATGATATGCACTGAATAGTAGTGCATATCGGTTTGTCATTCATAAGTCGGCCGTGCCGATATGAATGTTGGAACTACTATTGAGTCAAGGAATGCTATATTATTTGAACATATCTATCCATGTAAAAAGGATGATAAAGTTGAGTCGAGCTCGAGTGGTGAAGCAAGAGAAGTTGCTGGTAGTTCTAGAAATGTGGGGGTAGAACCCGATACACGTAAAAGGCAAGTTGCCGATCTTGAAACTTTAGAACCAAGACGTAGCACTAGAGCAAGAGTTTCTATGGACTTCGGTCCTGATTATGTTGTCTTTCTTTTGGTTAAAGAACCGCGGTCTATAAAAGAAGCTCTTTCTAGACCCGATGGCCCATTTTGGCAAGAAGCTGTCCAAAGTGAAATTGATTCCATCATGCAGAATCACACTTGGGTCTTAACTGACTTACCTGAAGGTTGCAAGCCCTTAGGATGTAAAAGGATCTTAAAAAGAAAGTATAAGGCAGATGGGTCAATTGACAAATATAAAGCTCGTTTAGTGGTTAAAGGTTTTAAGCAAATTGAAGGATATGATTTCTTCGATACTTATTCGCTTGTAACGAGGATTACGTCTATCCGTGTGCTTCTCGCAATTGCTGCTTTACACAATCTTGAGATTCATCAAATGGATGTGAAAACTGCCTTTCTAAATGGAGATTTAGAAGAGGAAATTTATATGGAACAACCTGAAGAGTTTGTAGTACCGGACCAAGAGCGAAAGGTATGTAAGTTGGTGAAATCCCTATATGGATTGAAACAAGCACCATTAGAATGACACTTGAAATTCGACGAGGCTATGTTGTCAAATGGCTTTAAGATTAATGAATGTGACAAGTGTGATTACATAAAGAATACAAAGAAAGATTTTGTAATTGTTTGTCTTTATGTATACGACATGTTAATTATGGGACAAAACCTTCAAGTCATAAATGACACCAAGCGTATGCTTAAGAGAACTTTCGATATGAAAGATATGAGAGTTGCTGACGTTATTCTTGGGGCGAAGATTCAAAGAACTCCCAAAGGGATTGTTTTGTCTCAATCTCATTATATTGAGAAAGTACTTAAGAGGTTTAATGCCTTTGATAGTGTGCCGGCAAAGACTCCTCTAGAAGTTAATGTTCACTTGAGCAAGAATAGGGGTGATCCTGTTGCTCAAGAAGATTATGCTAGAGTCATTGGTTGTCTTATGTACATCACGAATTGTACGAGGCCCGATCTAGCCTGTCCGGTGAACAAACTGAGTCGTTATACTAGTAATCCTAGTAGAGAGCATTGGAAATCACTTGTAAGAGTTCTGAGGTATTTGAAATACACTCTTAACTTTGGGCTGCACTACTCGAGACATCCCCCAGTACTTGAAGGGTACTGTGATGCAAATTGGATATCCGACACTAAAGACTCATTGTCTACTAGTGGTTATGTGTTCACTATAGGGGGAGGAGCTGTGTCGTGGAGATCTACGAAACAGACGTGCATAGCCCGATCCACCATGGAATCTGAGTTTATTACTTTAGATAAAGCCGGTGAGGAGGCCGAATGGCTTCGTAATTTTCTTGAAGACACTACTACAAAAAAGCTAATAGACAACGGTTTTTAACCATTGTCTATGGCAAAACATACCGTTGTCGTAGATAGCGTTGTCGTAGAGGTTCGCTCATAGACAATGATTTTTAACCGTTGTCGTAGGTTATTTTAACAACGATTTTTATCCGTTGTCGTAAATTGTTTTCAACCGTTGTCGTAGACATCTTTAATAACGATTTTCAACCGTTGTCATAAACATTTTGAGACCGTTGTTGTAAATATCATTGTCTTAGCTATTCGCTCATAGACAACAGTTTTTATCCGTTGTTGTAAGTACTTTTAACAAGTGTTTTAACATAATAGACAATGGTTTCTCAACCGTTGTCGTATTGTCATATACATTTATTACGATTTTTATATTATTACCTACAATGCTTAATGAATATAAAAAAAAAAAATTAGTCATTGTAGTAAATGCTAGCCTCAACGGTTATGATCATAAACAACATTTTCAAATTATCCATTTCTTTAAAAGATGAAACTAACAAAATATCAATCCTCCTAATAACAACTCAGTATTCCCTTGACTAAACATTATTGTAACTTCAATCAAAGTAAATAAAGTTCTTTCGTCCCACCTCACCCAGTGGAAGAATCATAAGCGCCTTTGATGTTGAGGCATGTTCAATCTACATAAAAATGGATCTTGAGATTAATTATTCACAAATACTAAGACTATGCAAACACTAACAAAACTAACTGCTCATAAACTAGTAAGCTCTAAACACACAGAAAGACTATGCAAAAACTAACAAAATACCTCGTCAGAATAAGCACAATAAAATTATCTTCTGCAATCTAGGAAGACACCCGTTTTATCATAGAGTCAATATCTCCTCTGGTTATATCTCTAGAATTGCAGAAGTGAGTCTTATATTGAATAGTAAACAGACACATGCTAGAGAGCACAAGAAACAAGAACCAGCAAAACAATAGTCCCAAGCTTCCAATCTGTTACAGTTGTAATATGTAATTATAGGAATTACATTTATCTCCCTGCATAAATTATTTTATCAATCTATTTTGAATCAACACTAAATAAGAAAGCACTAAATGATTTCACATGAATGAGGTTGCAATTAAAATAAGAAGAAGAATATCAATCATATGAGAATGTTGCCAATCATATGATAATGTTATACACCAGTATTAGATTATACTCATTGCGATTATGTCATTTTAGTTTTGTTTCTCAATGTGTCCCGACTTTCATTCATCTCAGAAGGATGGATACTCCTGTATAGCACTAGTTTGGAATACACCTAACTGTCTATGGCCCATATGACTTGCGCGTATGAATTTAGAGACACTAATCCCTATCTCTACCTCGCTTCCATCTTACAAATGTATTTGTCTCCTCAGGCTTTTCATTTACATGTTGATTTCTTAGAGACTTTAGTAAGAAAAATAATGAAAACAAGACTGAATTCAGTCAAATGCATTCTTAGAAGGTCAACCTTTCTCCTATAGGCACTATAGTTTAAAAAAACTGAATTGTCATATAGGCACTAGGAATAAATAGCTTTTACAGCTTCTTCTCTCCTACCCACGGAACATGATATATATATTCTCCAACCAGAGATCCTAATATTCATAATCATATGCTTATTATTAGCTAATTACAAATAGCACTTTAAATAACAGGTCTTCCTTCAGGGTGTTTTTATACCATTCTAATGAGCTGTATGACTTCTTACCAGTTACCATGAAAACAAGCCAATCTAGTCAAACAAGATAGCAGGTCAATAGCATAACGTTTCATTGGTACACTATGCTTACATAGATGAAATATTTACTTAATATTTGTGTGAATGAGATGCTATAACATAAGAGATAGAAAGATTAGGAAATAGAAGGAACCTTTGCAGCTGTACTTAAGTTCGTAGGAGATGCCCAGTTCTTAGTATTTTCAAATTTCAAATAATATCCTATTTTCAAGACAACTTTACAACTGAAGAAACAATGTGAATGGGAACAAATCCAAAATTACAAAATCAACCACGGATCGAACCTGGTGTACGCCGGACGTCGGCCTTGGCAGCGGCGATTTGGTGGAGGCGGTGCTTCTCGGTACCGGAGAGGGGTGAAGGGTTTTGAAGTTAGGAAAGAAAGAGAGTAAGAAAAAGGAAATAGATGGAGTGAGAGGCAGGGAGAGAGAGAGAGAGACAAACCTGGGGGTTGCTTGTGTCCGCCGGACGTCGGCCTTGGTAGCGGCGGTCCTGTGGCGGCGGTGCTTCTCGCTGCCAAAGGGGGTGAAAGGTTTTGAAGATTGGGGGACGGCGGTTCTTCTAACTGCTTTGATCACCATTTAATTATTTTTATAATGTTATGTTTTTAATTATATAATTTTTAATTGTATTATATATTAAAGTATTATTATATTATATATGTAAATATAAATATATTATATAAGTATATATATGTGTTAAGTGTCATTAAAAAATATATAAGTATAATATTAATTAAATTTAAATTATAATTAATTATTTAAACTTACGTATTAATAATATAATAAAGATTATTTATTTGAGTTTTGATAATTATTATATTATAAATAAATTATTTTTAAAATAAATGTTAAAATGTGCATTTATAAATTTTTATATAATTTTATTTATTTAATATATATTATGATTTTTAAAAATATAAAAAATTGTAATTATTGAATACTCCATATACATATCTAGGTAAAAGACAACGTATAAACGACAACGGTTTATAAAATTGTTGTTTATTGATGAAGTTTTAACTACAACTACGGTTATGAACATCGTTGTCTATACGTGTATACGACAACATATAAATGACAACGGTTGTCAGAACCGTTGTGTATTAGGGCCTTTTTGCACATACGACAACGGGTCAACGACAACGGTTGTTAAAAACCGTTGTCTATGAGCGCACCCATATACTACGACAACGCTTAAATGACAACAGAAGGCAAAACCGTTGTCTATGAGCGTCTTTTTCGACATACGACAACGGGTCAATGACAACAGTGGTAAAAAACCGTTGTCTATCAGCGCACTTTGGATATAAAAGACAACGGTTTTAGCTACGACAACGGTTTTTCGAGCTACGACAACGGTTTTACACCAAAACCGTTGTCTTTCTAGTGTTGTCGTAGGCCAAATTTGTAGTAGTGAGACATTCCATGTTGGACGAAACCCGTGCTACCTGTGATGATTCACTGTAATAGCCAAGCGGCTATTGGTAGGGCAAAGAGTGGGTTGTATAATGGTATGTCGAGACATATTCGTCGTCGACATAATACCGTAAGACATTTGATCACGAGTGGGGTTATCTCTGTAGACTATGTCAAGTCTATAGATAACCTAGCGGATCCGCTTACTAAGAGTTTGAATCGAGATCAAATGTATAAGCTCATACAGGGAATAGGAGTTAAATCCACAAATTAAAGACGATTATAGTGGATACCCAACCTTGTAGATTGGAGATCCCATGAACTTGGTTCAATGGGAAAACTAAGCTATATGAGTCTGGTGATACCACACTCAATTAGTCTATTCCCTAAAAGAGCTCGAGAGTGTTGGTGACATGTCATGTGGTGAGGTTAAGTCTTTGACTTTTAATGATACTTGGATGCCTTGAGAAGGTGGAGTATGACAGGATACTCGAGTAAGAATCACCTATGTAAGTGAGAAGTGAGGGCCGCTTCTATGTAACACTTATGAATCCAAAGAGGTTGTCCATGGCCTGTAAAGGACACAAACGTGAGAACGGACAAGGTTGAGACTTAATAGTGTTAGTGTTATTGTCTAAGTATACACCATGGAGGAATAGTTCAAGGCCACGTGTCCACTAATCCGCCGGTATGCTCGATAGCACTGACTAAGGAAGGTTCAAGGTCACAAGCCACCTACCCTGATGCTTTATTGTCTCTTGAGGACAGAGCTGTGTGTCTGCATGCATGCATTTGGCTATTTCCACTCATGTGGGGGATTGTTGGAAAATCGTTGTTTATATATATATATATATATATATATATATATATATATATATATATATATATATATATATTTTGTTATTATGGAAATTTAATTGGCATTAAATGCTAATTTGACTTGGGCAAAATTCAGCCCGTTTAATCGTCTTTTCGAACCTCGATATTTATCCGATTTATGAATTGAGATATATGACGTCGATCTACGTTTCGAATAGATAATTATAATGTGCTTAATTTCTCGATTCCGATTTTCGGTGAGTGAGAAATAGTGGCTCGAAGTTTGGGGGACAAAACTAATATGTTACCTAAAGTGGAGAAACTTACCTAATTCGGGTTTTGGAGAAGTTATTACATTAATCAATGTCCCACATTGATTAATGTCTAATGTTTTGTGTGGTGTTTAAGTCTCTACCATTTAGTAGGAGATAACAAAGTGATATGTGGTGGGCTTGGGTCACACATGCTCATGCACGCGAGCCTTTTCGCCGACCGCCTAGCGCCGCACCGCGCCCGCGCCTGTGCCCGATTCCGATTTCCGATCCGTGTCCTTGTCCTTGGATCTTGGCAATTGGTCCTTTGGGTGGTCCGTGGGCTTGTCCGTCGGGCTTGGTAGTTGGGCTTGGTAGTTGGGCTCGGTGGGCTACGTGTGGGCTGACCCAATTGTTGGTGTAGTGCTCCTGCTACACATGATTACTCTCCTGGTGTTGTGCTCCTGCCACACTGGAGTGCACGTTTTTGGAAGGTGCTGGAAGAAGACTCTTCAACAGCCAACCTTCCATATCTCCACTCCCCACTCCCCTGGACACGTCAGTCTGCCTTAATTGGCAGGTGTTAAGCAACAACCTTTCACCTGGTGGGATGCAGCCTATAAATAGGTTGCTGCATTTCATTCCAAAAACACACCAAGCATTCCTAGCTCTGCATTTCATTCTTAGCTCATCTTAGCTGTCCAGCTCCTGTCCTCGCCGGAAAAGTCCAGTTCGCCGGAGCTCGAAGATCTTGCGGTGCTGCAATCTTCGAGACGTTCGTCGTTTCATCTTTGGGGACGATACGCCATCACCGAGAGCACTACTGGAGCATATTTCGTCTTGCGGAGAGAGGACTCCTCGACTCGACGAAGCTTTCATCTCTAGTTCTATTTTTATTTGTGTTTTCCGACTTACTATTGTTGTTGTAATAGCAGCTTGTATTCAACAAAAATTCCGTAACTTGTATGGGTAAAATCAATTGAGGGGAAGTAGTTAAGCACTTCTGCAATCCAGAAGCTATAAGCATTTCATAGATTTCTACCATGAATTCCAATCCACAACATCTCATGACAATACACGGTTCAAACTGCACTCGGTCAACAACGATCCTGGGGCGCTAGAAAATCACTCGCCACATTTAATTGTTCCATAACAACTGCACAAAAAAGTATTACGAATCACCAGAGACTTGCAACGTCAACAGATTACATCGGATTACAACACATAATCACAAACAACGACCGATCCAAAAAGAGCGTCAGTACCAATGCCGAATATATACGAACGTATAAAATGAATGAATAAGGAAATTGATCGAACAAAACCATCACTTCCCAATAATAGAATCACATTGCTTCCCAGACAAAAAAAGTACTTATAAGAAGGTACAAAACAACCTAAATCTAAGTATCATGAAAAACAAAGCAAATATATAAGGCCAAAGTCATCGGAGGCAGTGCAGACGATCAACAGATTTCGAAACAAACGTGAAAATGAAAAGAGCATCGGAACAGTACCTTCGGACCGGCAATCGGAAACTCTGCAGCCACAATTGGCTTCGTAAAATATAAAATGAGAGTCACGCAACCCAACACCACAATAAAAACAAGATCAAAAAATATAAGTCTTACCTCATTTGTAGAAGAAGAGAAGAAGAGGTAATTTGGTTATGAATTGGAAACGTATTCAGGGACTAGTCTATCTTTTTAATTTGGCATTTGCCTTTTATTTTCTGATACTCGAAGCCTACTCATCAATGCTAAGTGGGACTCTGGCTCACTTACATTTTCAACCCAGTTAAACAATGGGATGGAGCTTAAGGTGGAATAATGCATCAAATTTATACCAAAAAATTGTGTCTTCTCAAAGTTGAAGCCTATGCAATATATTAATCGGATTACATAGACAACAGTTAATGGAATTTAGTTTCTTTCATATCCTTCATTATAACCTTTGTTTGCTCATTTGAGATTTATATTTGGGTGACTTACATATATGTATAATTGAAGACTCAGTATAATTTAACTATATAAGCATGCACAAAAGTTAAGATGCATATACAGTATAGTCTTTTTAATTGGTGCTCTATCCTCCCATTCCGGACCATACTTTATTATCTTTTATGATATCCATAAAACCTCAATTGCACAATTTTGTGATTTTATTTTTTCCTTTTTTACTTTCGACTTTTATAATGCTATCATAATAAAAAAAATACGTTCTAACATGAAATAAATCAAATTAAGTTCGATTTTCAAAAATCTTAAATTGATATATCTATGGAAATTGGTATAATTTATTGATGTGATGCAAAATCATATATGTACAAAATAATGTAAAGATCGCATTAAAATTATCTGATTTCATTTTGTTACATCTGGACTTGCAAGGAAATCTACATGCGGTGTGAAATCATATCTTTGTATATTTTCTCTCAGTTAGTGTAAGTCTCTACATTTTGTTACATTCTTCAAAAGTGTACTAATAAGTTGTTGCTAAACATATTCTTGACGGATTATGATTCTCTTCTCGCTCTACTTTATAGGTGGATTTGGTAAGATCTTGAACTTGGAAAATTTTCTAAAAAACTATCTGCATCACTATTTACTTTTGTAGATCAATATCAAAAGATCTTCAGAGAATGTCATCAAGTTTATGACAATCATGATTTAGAGATTGCAAATATTTGTGTATAGGGGTGTAACGGTTCGGTTCGGTTCGGTTCGACTTTTTATGTATTTTAGGAACCGAACTAAACATATAGAAATGGTTCGGTTCGGTTCGGTTTGATGGATTTTTCAATATCGGAACCGAACCGAACCGCTTATAAATGGTTCGGTTCGGTTCGGTTTATCGGTTCACTTTTTTATTTTTTTATTTATTTTTTAAATCTTAAATAATGCAAGAATAATAGTTTATAAGATGTCACTCATTCCGAACTCATAAGTATAGTGTTGTTACTTCTTTCTCTTCATTTGTATAGAATAGAATTGATCTAAACTTAAATATAATATCTAAATCCAACAATATTCTCATATAAGAAAGACAAATATTAAATTAAAAAAATAAAAAATAGGATATTAGTTCGGTTCGGTTCGAACCGTTCAAAAATTCTTGAAACCGCGAACCGAACCGAATGTAAACGGTTTCTAAAAAAATAAACCGAACCAAACCGCGAAACCGAACCGAACCACATTTTTTGGTTTGGTTTGGTTCGGTCCGACCGGTTTCGCGGTTCGGAGCGGAACCACTTACACCCCTACTTGTGTAAACATGTGTTTGCTTTTTGGTGTAAATTTCACAATTTGTGTTTGCGGGAACATTCTTTATAAAAATTTATTCAATTATTTACTTAAAGTGATTATATTTGATAGTTGGGTTACTGATGGGATGTGATTCAGTTGTTGATTTGACTGATCCCAAAACCCTATATTGATTGGTGAATCATTCCTTTGTAAAAGTTAAACATCTTTGTCTCTGAGTGTTTCAGGCTCACTAGACTAGCATTCAGCATGGTTCCGACTCAGAAGTTTTGTCTGATGTTCTTCAGTAGACTGTCTGCCGCAGCACCATGGAATGAAGATTCAGTAGTGCTGGACTCAGTAGGAGCAGCATACCGAAAGGTGTTCAGGAGTCAGTAGAAACTGGACTTAGCAGGAGCAGTTTATTGTACTCAAAGTCTTGACCTTCAGTAGAGTTGAACTCAGCAGGAGTATACTACTGAACCTATGGGTCAGACTTAGCAACGGTCTGTCAGTTACCTTGACTGACAGAGGACTTCAATGTCACTCAGTAGAGTGGTCTGAGGTCGTACAATGAGAGAACTCAGCTTCAGTATCAACCTTGAAGTCTACAAGTATCTCAACCACTTTTCGTACCTCGACCAATGACAAGCAGCTAGTTGGAAAAATATTTGACAAAAGCTGCAAGTCAACCACTTTCCTGAAAAAGATAGAGGACTCTGCGGAAATTCAAAAGAGTTGTTAGCTACCAAATAGAGTGACACGTAGACAGTTCATCTCCAATGGATCTATCCATAGCTCACGTCTATAAATAGAGGGAAAATCAAATTGATGCATACGAGATACAAGACACGAGACATCATACGAACAGAGCAACAAGCATACAAGAACAAGTTATACACGACGAGCCTTAGAGCTTATTCCAAGCGTGAAAAGCATTCAGTCTCCTCTAAGGGAACACAAGTTTACATAGAACTCAAGTCTCTAGCATCCAAGTGAAGAATACGAACCCAAAGAGATTATTCATCATTGTTCTTCACTCTAGAAGCCTTTCTTGTTCCCTTTCCCTCTAACCTAAGCTCAACTGTATTTATCTATAGCTTAGACCGAAGTAGTTCAATTTATTGAACCGTTCTTAGTGTTAAGAACTCCTTCATCGTTGGAGATACATTCAAACATATTTTTGTTTGACCCTGTAAACTGAGACTTGCTCAGTATAATCACAAGACGGTGTTTGTCCAGTGTACAAACCGACTGAGACTAACTCAGTATAATAAAATAGCCTCCTGCCTTGTTCAGGATAGTGGACGTAGGATCTTGCATATCCGAACCACTTTAAAAGTCTTTGTGTTTATAACTGTTGCATTGATTTAAATGTTCATGCTAAAAAATCGTTTTAGAAAATCATTCAACTGAGTTTCAATAACAAGCTTAAATGACTGCACTAATCTACTTAAACAGTTTCATAAACAAACATTTTCAAACCAAACTGAATTGGGCCTACACTTTCCGCACGCTACTGAACACTGTTGAACGCGTCTGAATTCTGACATCAGTCAGCTAGTAGAGCTCAACATCTTCAGTCACTCTGTCCACGCGATCTAGAACAGCTTGTTTAGTCTATTGAATTCATTCAGTAGACAATCTCCGTTAATCGGACTGTTCGCGTTCTAGTTTGTGAAAAAGGTTTTCCAGTGTATTCAACCCCCCCCCCACACACACCGAACGTTTGACTCGGGACCAATAATTGGTATTAGAGCGGAAGTTATTCTGGACTTTCGTTATCTAAAATTGGTCTACTCGAACGGATCCTTGAAAACATTTTCACTGCATATCATTCTTCATACATATCTTTACCCAACATGTCTAATATGTCAGGAATTAGAATGGTACCCATGTTCTCAGTAGAGAACTACGGGGTATGGCGGGTCAGAATGGAAGCTCATCTTACCTCCCTCCACGACAGCATGACAGAGGTTTTTGAAGACGGACCTAGCGTCCTCATGGTCCATAGTGTTGACTTTCAGGAACCAGCAAAAGGAGGAGCTATTACCGGACAAAAGGTTCCAAAAGACAAAACTTGATTCACTCCTGAGGAGAAGAAGCTTCACAATCTAGACCGGGTAACCAGGAATGCCATACTGACCACTCTGAGCGACTCCTACCTCGGAAGAGTTCAGGACTGTAAGTCCGCCAAAGAGCCTCGGGATGCTCTAGCGCTACTGAGTCGGGGGACTCAAAAGATCAAAGCCAACAAGCTGGCGCTGGAACTCCAGAAACTGGAGAGACTGTCACTCATGCCCAGTGACACAATAGAAGATCTTAACGTCAGATTCACAGATCTTATGAATACCATCAATGGGCTGGGAAAGACGTTCTCCAACCGAGAAATGAATCTCAAGATATTGAGAGCCCTGCCGTACGGACCGTGGACTCCATTTGCTACTCTTCAAAGACATTATGACCTTGATTCTGTGTCTCCCGATCATATTTTTTCAGAATTAAAGGTAGAAGAGTTTGAGTTCAGTCTACCGCAGAGGAAGCAGAGAGCTGAAGCTGACACCCAGATTGATCATGCCTTCAATGCATCAGTCAACACACCGGCTCCAAAGTCCAACAAAGCTGAACCTTCAAATAGTGCAGTACAAGAAGGGAGCTTAGCTGAACGATACGCGATGCTTGCGCTAAAGTATCAAAAGGAGAAGGATCGGGGCAAGAAATTAACCAGAAACTACAGAAACTCTAAGAGTAAGCCTGATTTCTCACCAAAACGCGATCCTATATCACAAACTTCTGAATGCAGGAAACAACAGGACTCTCCTCAACAGTCGAAAGATACTGATACAGTAGAGAGAGCAGAGTCACCGCCTGGTACAACTGCAAAAAGCCAGGACACTATCAATATGATTATCCTGAGCTCAGCAGCTGAAAGAGCTGCAAGAAAAGCTCGAAGGGAGAAGTTCATCAAGAAGTGACAAGCATACATTGCTGGTGAACCCTCAGACGACTCAGATGAAGTCAACATTTTCATGGATTCATCTGATGATAAAGTTGCCTTCATGACACGAGAGCTTGAGGAAGAAACATAGGAGTGTCTAATGGCAGGAGAAGAGGATAAGTTAAACTCTCCAGAACCTTCTAACCTCCCTTCACACTGCACACAAGACACAATTTTTGGTGCAGACGAGAATCTAGACGTCACGATCACATACGAAGAATTATTAGACGAACAGATTCAGATGAGTCTGCAGCTCAGCAAGACTCTACAGGACTTGGATGTCCTGAAAGCTGAAAATTAGAGACTTTCTCAGGAAAGTTAGGTTGCTACTGAGTCGGAAGGACTTGTTTTGAGACTTAGGGAGGATATTAACTCTCTGATGATCAAATCTCAATAGCAAGAAGGTCTGATTTCAGTATTAACCAAAGACTTGACTCAGAAAGAGATTGAAGTGAGCTTGTAGAACCAGAAGTTCTCAGGACATCAGATCGAGCATGAAACTCTCAAGAAAAGAGATGATGTCTGGAGGAACCTGATGACTGAGCGCTATATGGGAGCTGAGAAAAAGCTCGAGGCAATGTTGGCCAACAACAAGCCAAAGTTCTGCAAGGAAGGACTTGGGTTCAGCCGCGAAGCCTCCTCATCTGCTCCCACACGCTCGGAAAACCGGCTGATTGATAGGTTTGTTCAGGGGGAGACAATAAATGCTGAACCATACAACCCCGCAGCAAAGAACAAACAAAATATGATTGCACCTCATCCTACCTATCAGAAATCTGACCAGAAGCTCAGCTCAGAATCACCCCAGCTCAAGCAAGGGGGAACCAAGCAAAGTAAGATGGGTTGATTAGTATGGACCGCCACAGCTGACAGACTCAGCTCACTATGGGTCATATTATTATGATCCTAATGTTAGAAGGGGTCCTAAAGGTCAGAAGAAAAAGAAAGTCATTTAGAAGGCTAAGGTTAGTAGTCCACCAATTCAGAAGACCAGGACTTCTGAACCTAAGAAGCCTCAGAAGTCAACTTCACCTAGCTCACCGGTGAAATATGTTGACAAAAGTGGAAAGAAGTTGTTTGAAACCACCAGGGTTGTAAGACAAATTTGGGTTACCAAAACTAACACTTAAGGACCCAAATCAAAAATAAAGGGTACCTGAATACGATTTCTGTTTTACAGGTGCACAGGGACCCATGGTACATGGACAGCGGATGCTCAAGACATATAACGTACTAGAAGAGTCTCCTGAATAATTATATCAAGGAAGAAGGACCCCGAATAGAGTTTGGAGACAACGCAAAAGGCTACACCAGAGGCTATGGAACACTCAGACTTGGAACTGCCTTAGTTCCAATAGTATCTTATGTTGAAGGGCTTCAACATAATCTTCTCTCTGTTAGTCAATTTTGTGACAACTCCAACGGAGTGGTTTTTGACACTGGTTTATGTGATGTTATTGACAAATCAACAGAGAAAATAGTGTTATCAAGTTCGCGCAAAAAGAATATATACATTGTTGATTGGAACTCAGCAGAACTTGAGGCATGATTGCTAGCAAAGAACGACAACAAAACATGATGGCTCTAGCACAGAAGACTTAGCCATCTCAACTTCAAGACGCTAAACAAGCTAGCTAGAAACGCTCTAGTGAGAGGACTGTCGAATGAAGTGTTAAGCAAAAAACACTCAGTGCGAAGCTTGTCTGAAGGGAAAGCAAACAAAGAAAGAAAATCCACCAGTTCTATCACCTTCTACTGATGGAATCCTTCAGCTTCTTCACATGGATTTGTTCGGAGCATTCTCTCCAGTGACGATCAGAGGTAAGAAGTATGCACTTGTGGTCATTGATGACTAATCGCGGTACACATGGGTCATATTCATTGCCAACAAATCTGACGTCAAAACAGAGTTACCTACGCTTATGAAAAAGCTCAGTGTCGAGAAGGACATCAAGATCAGAAAGATTCGTTCAGACAAAGGAACTGAGTTCCTGAATGCGATGGCCAAAGAGTTCTGCGAAACTGAAGGAATAGAGCATGAGACGTCTGATGCACGCACGCCTCAACAAAATGGGATTGCTGAAAGGAAAAACAGAACACTTAATGAAGCAGCAAGAACCCTGCTCGCAGATTCAGGACTCCCATCAAAATTCTGGGCAGAAGCTACTGACACTGCATGTCATATTCAGAACAGATCTCTACTGACAAAGCAACATCAGAAGACACCATATGAACTATGGAACGGCAGGAAGCCTCTCATATCTCATTTCATATTTTTGGGTGTTCATGCTTTATCCACAATAATGGAAAGGACCTGTTAAAGACTTTTGATAGCAAGTCAAACCAGGGAGTCTTCTTAGGATACTCCCGGGTTAGCAAAGCCTTTAGAGTTTTTAATTACCAGACCCTTTGCGTGGAGGAAAGCCATCATGTTGTTCTTAATGAGTTTACTACTGAGAACAGGAGCATAAACTCACATTCAGAGTCTGAGGACATCACAAAGAGCTACAGATCTGAGCTTAAAAGAAAATGTAGAAAAGATCCAACATTGTTGGGATGATGATTCAGAAGAAGAAAAAAAGTCACCACTACTGAGTCACAGCCAGCAACGAACGTAGCTGAACCGATTGATTCTACTGAACAGAATCAATCAAAGGTAACTCAGGTCGATGAAGAAACCCCAGTGGTAACTGAGACCACCACTGAGTATAATAATTCAGGGGGGACAAAACATGTTTGCAATCAGTAGACCCTAACTCCGTTACTGAATTACTACAATCTCATAATAGTACTACTAAAATGCCTAACACTCTAACTGTTATTGCAGATGTCATTTTAGAAGACGAATCTAGACAAAGAAGGTTTTGGTTAGATGTTCATACTACTGATCTTATTATAGGTGATCCTTCAGCAAGCGTCAAAACAAGGTCAAAACTATGCTTAGGAGAGAGCGCTCTGTACTCATGTTTCCTATCTACTGAGGAGCCTCAATCCATCAAAGAAGCACTGGCCGATACTGACTGGATCATATCTATGCAAGAAGAGCTCAACCAGTTCGTCCGAAATGAAGTGTGGGAGCTTGTTAACAGACCCTGACATCAACACGTGATCGGAACCAAATGGGTCTTCCAAAATAAGCGCGATGAAAACAACATTATAGTAAGGAACAAAGCTCGACTCGTTGCAAAGGGCTACTGTCAAGCCGAAGGGATAGACTTCGACGGAACTTTCGCTCCAGTTGCAAGACTGGAGGCCATCAGATTATTCCTCGCTTACACAACACATCAAATGGATGTAAAGTCAGCGTTCCTGAATGGCGTTCTGGAAGAAGAAGTCTATGTTGAACAACCTCCCGGCTTTCAACAGGGATGTCTGTACGGGTTAAAACAAGGACCCAGGGCGTGGTACGATACCCTGTCTGAGTTTCTTCTTCAGAAAGGTTTTCAGAAGGGCACCGTGGATCGCACTTTATTCAGCATTTGTCTAGGCAACGACATTCTACTTGTGCAAATCTACGTAGATGACATAATCTTTGGTTTAAAGAATGTCATCATGTGTCAGCAGTTCGAGAAAATGATGAAGGACAAATTCGAGATGTCAATGATGGGAGAGATGAACTACTTCCTTGGATTCCAAGTCAAACAATCAGAAAATGGAGCGTTCATCAATCAAGGCAAATACAATCGAGACCTCATCAAAAAGTTCGGTGAACACAAATATGAAAATAAATTTTAACAAAGAGGGAGTACCAGTAGACCATACTGAATTTCGTGCTATTATTGGTTCACTATTATATCTTACTGCTAGTAGACCTGACATAACTTATGTTGTAGGTATCTGTGCTCGATTTCATGCGAATCCTAAGAAAAGCCATATGGACTCAGCAAAGAAGATTCTCCACTATCTCAAAGGAACACCTGACATGGGGTTATGGTATCAAGCAGATGATAATATTGAACTAACTGGTTATTCTGATGCTGACTACGCAGGTTGCAGGATTGACCGAAGATCAACTTCAGGAACTTGCCAGTTCCTCGACAGTATGCTCGTTTCATGGTTCTCCAAGAAGCAGCATTCGGTAGCAACGTCAACTACTGAAGCTGAATACATGGCTGCCGGAAGTTGTTGCGCCCAAATCCTTTGGCTGAGACAGCAGCTACGAGACTATGACGTCATTCAGAATGATGTGCTGATATACTGCGACAGTACCAATGCCATTGCGATTACTCAGAACCCTGTTCTGCACGCAAGATGCAAGCACGTGGACATCAGACACCACTTCATTCGCGATCATGTCGAAAAGAAGGATATCAGAATGGAGAAAATCCATACTGATCGTCAAAGGGTGACATAGTGACCAAACCTCTAGCTGAAAACCAGATTTAGAGAACTTTCAGTAGAGCTAGGTCTGCTGGACCCTACTGACTCAAGTCAGTAAGCGGTTTCAGAAGAAATGATCACTCAGTAGAGTCGATCACAGTAGAGTAAGGGCATTCAGTAAGGGGGAATGTCTACTCTCAGTACTGAAGACATTCAGTACACAGAGATTCAAGAACCAACTACACGAGGTATCAACTGACTACAATGTTCAGCTGACATGTTTGCATATCTCTTTCAGTAGTCAACTCAGCATAATTCATTTAAAAAGGTGTTTGTCACATAGAAGCTTAACATCGCACTTAATGCTCTTTAGAATGTCATTAATTAAAGTCGTTTTCATTAAATACACGACATTCCATGCAACTAGGGCTGTTATCGAATCGGGTCGAGCCGAGCTTTGTATAGGCTCGGCTCGATTAGCCCATTTTTGCTCAGGCTCGAGCTCGGGCTCGAGCTCGATACGAGCTTTATATTCGGGTTCGAGCTCGGCTCGATAAAAAATCATGGTATTCGAGCTCGATTCGAAAGCTCGATTTCGGTATCGAGCTCGATTCGAAAGCTCGATAAAATTAAGAAAATAATATTTTTTTAATTTTTTAATTCAAGATCGAAAGCTCGAATTCGGTACCAAAGCTCGAATTCGGTACCCAAAATCTAAAGTAATTTAATCGAGCCGGGCTCGCGAGCTTTCGAACCGAATATTGTAATATTCGAATTCGGCTCGATTAATTATCGAATATCAATATGAGGCTCGAGCTCGAGCTCGAGCTCGATATTATCGAATTCGAGCCGAGCCTTATCGAGCTCGAGCCCGAGCTATTCGATAAAAGCTCGATTCGATAACAGCCCTACATGCAACTTTGCTTAACTATGCTTTGCATTTCATGCGAGTCGAATCACCTTACCTATAAACAACTAATTTCGTCTGAGATTCGACTAAGGTGGCATGGTCATCATTACTCCTTTATATCTCATAAAATCATGACCGTCCACTGAAAAGTAAGATTTAATCTCAACCGTCGATTGATAAAACGCTTCATATTCAAAATAATCTATATATCGACGTTATCTTCTTCACCCCGCCATTTTCGCCATATCTGTTTTTTCAACTCCTTAAGAATCTCTGAAATCATTTAGCATATCTACTTGCCTTCATATAAACTCAGAGATTTTCTTACGGTAACTCTTATTTCTTAGGCACTTATTGACTAACTCTAGTTTCAAGTGTTAACCATTATTTGTGCAGATATAGTCATGTCGAATCTTCAAGTTATTACTCCGGCTGACATAGTCGAGATTCTTGAGAAGGGAAGAGTCGGGTTTGAGCCTATGATAGAGTTTGACTCCAGCGGCCTGGACTTCTTGGAAGATATTTATGATGCCCTACGGCATCTGGGCTGGAGATGTTTCTGTCAAAGAAACCCTCCTATTTCTTGCCTCACCAGATCGCCGAGTTGTATCTCAAGTTGGAGGAGGAAGATGAAGACGTGGTTGGAACGTTCTGAGTTCATGACATCCAGAATCCAACAACAGTCGTTCCAGTTCTGAAGAAGCTTTCCCTAAAGCAATCTCTGATCAGCAGCTTCAGACTTCCGACAGAGGGGATTAGTCCTGCCGGATACAAGGACGACATCCTCGATGAATACCTGACTATGTTCTGTGGGAAGCCAACCACGTTCATAGCTGCCCTTCCCAAGAGTTGCATGCTTCCACAGTTCAGAGCCTTGGCCTATATTGTAACTCAGATCCTGACCAGCCAGGCCGGCTCATTTGATCAAGTATCTCGGCCTAAACTTCAAATGATGATGGCCATATACGATAGAGCTCAAATCAATTGGTCCAAAGTATTCATCAAGGAATTTCAGGCACAAGCGGCAAAGTTTGATAGGACAGGTCATGGACTGAGTGCCAAAGGGAAGTTGTTATATGGTATGAAGCTGTCTATCATGATCGAAGAACTGTGTGGATTTGATCCTGTCACATACGTTGATAAGGAGTACTTCAACAACAAAAAGATCAGATTCCAAAACCGCGCCAGTGCTCTTCAACAGATTGGCGTCGGTGCTGAAGAGGGTAAGGGCAAGAGGAAGGCCCAAACCCCTGTGAAGAAGAGTACTACTCCTCAGAAGACGCAAAAGAAGTCTTCTAAGACAGCAGTAGTAGCAGCCAACCCTCTCAGACTCAGAGATGAAGAGACCGAGTCAGCAGAGAAAGAACATTCTGCTGAGAAGCCTGAATCAGACAAGGCAACTGACTCAGCACACAGAGCAGATTCAGTGGACCAGGGGGCTGCAGCTGAACATATTTCTACTCCACCACCCCTCTCTCCACTCGACATCGCTCCACTCAGCATCCATCCATCAGCTGAGAAGCATCAGTCTCCCATAAACTTAGAGGAGATGGAGACTGATACTGAAGCCGATGATCTAGGGTTTGACATTCCTATGCTTCAATTCAGAGCAACCTAAGAGATCTCAAAAGCTATTCTAGAAATCTCCAGTCATTCTGACTTGGTAGATATAGCCACCAGGGCTAGGCTTCAGATACTATATCGATTCCAGGACTGGATCTCTTTAGAGAATCTGAACCATCTCCAGTCCTCGGAACTCCTGAATTCCGACGAGCTAAAGGTTCATCAGCAAATTGGCTACTCAGAGCCTGCTGACATTAGCTCCGTCGATGATCTTAGGGTGGCTATCCTTCAACATTCGTCCCTACTGCCAGGTCCTCAGGTCCTTTGAGCCCTGATAACTAGGACCCACCCAATGATGTAGGCCCTGAGAAGCCTGCTGAGGGTTCTCAACAGGAGAAGGAAGGAGCTCCACCATCAGCTGAACAACATATCAGCTCTCCTCCTCCTCCTGGTTCGGCTGCTCCGGGCACCTCTGAGCCTGCTGATCCAGAACAGCTACTGCTGGGTCAGCTTATGAGGTCGTCTCCGTCAGCAAATGCCGAAAGTCGAGGTCAATGGCCAAAGAAATTCTGAAGGAGGGGACTCAGAATCGTTTCCTTGCCAGAAATGTGCACAAAATCTGGAACAAAGCCACTAAAGCTCAGTGCGAGGAACTCAGGAGTCCGAAAACTTCAGTTCAGAATATCTCTTCACCTCCTATTCCTAATTTCTCATCTATCCTCAAGGATGCTTTATCCGCACCTAAAGCTGACTTCGACGCTCAGCATCGGTTCAGGAGATACTGAAGTCTGCCCACTCAACTCTTCTTGATTCTTTCAAGGCAGCTCAGTCAGACCATCAGAACCAGATCTCCTCCCTCACTCAAGCTCATGAACAAAGACTCTCAACTTTTCAGAAGGAGTGTGAGCGGAAGATCGATGCAAAGCTGAAGAACATAGAAGACCGTGTAGATTCCTCTCACCGAAAGTATGGTGATGATCTCATTACTGAGAGGAACGATCTACACCTCAGATTTGAAGGTCTTCAAAAGACCTTGGAGGAGCTCAGAAATTCTTTCCATTCACTTAACTCCAAGGTAGTTCTTATTCCCACCCCGCGCATATTGGATGATGCCAAAAAGGGGGAAAAGGCTGAGAAACAAATCGCTCTGATTCAATCTACTAAGAGTGATAAGCCTAAGGGGGAAGTTCAGGGAACAAGGGTTGTAGCACAAGGTGTCTCAGCAGGAGATGTAGGAGCTAAGACAGGCCCAAGTGGCTTAGAACCTAGGATGGCAGCAGAAACTGGCATGTCTGAACCCTCTCAGAAGATTATAGAGGATGTGACCAAGTTTCTGGAGGAGTCAGATGATGAAAACCCAGCTTCTCTACCTCTGCCATTATCTGGGAAAGGGAAGAAAGTACTGAAAGTTCCAACTCCTAAACCCAAATCCCTCAAAAGATACATCACCCTAGCTGAGCATGCACAGATTGACGTTGAAGAAAAACTTGCTAGAGAGCTCGCTGAGGCTAAGGCAGCCAACAAACCAAAAAAGGCACCGACCAAAGCAAGAACTAAGGTTCCTGCAAGGAAGCCAACTCAGAGACCGGTCGCTAGGAAGCTTACCCTCCGTGATGATGCGGATAAAGAACAAGAGAAGGAGAGGGAAGCTGAACAGAAGAAAGCTGAAGAATCCCAGCAAACACAGAAGAAGAGAGTTGAGCCTAATATTGATGAGATGATCAACTTCAACATTCGAGCTCTCGATAAAAGAGCTGAATGGTATCAACTGGAAGAAATCATAAGGCAAGAGGCTCTAGCTAAGGAAAAGGCGGCTGAAGAGGCTAGAGAAGCTGAAAGATTAAAGCCTAGGTTACCTCCACCGAAGGACAGGGACATCCCAACCACTTCCAAATTCTTCAGAAGAGGCTGCAAACCTAATGATCAGAAGATTCGTAGATGGCCTCGTATCGATCAGTGGATACCCTGGGAAAGGACTCAGGCGTGGGAGACAATCAAAGCTGAGTTTATCAAGCGGCATTATGTCTGGAAGTTTTGGCCTGACTCTCCGAAGAATGAAATGTTTGCTGAATAGATTCAGAAGTGTGATAATGAGATCTACATTATAGTCGAGAAAGCCCTTAAAGCTGATATTGATATAAGAACTCCGGCTTTCAGGACTCTGCCTCCACCTCGAAATTAGATGGATCTCTTTACACAGGCGTGATAGAAAACGAAGTCAGGAAAGCAACTTTAGCTCTTGATCTTGGACTTGATGATCCAGAAGATATGCCGAAGATCCAGAAGCTGAGACAAGATACCTTCAAGATGTATGGACTTCCTCTGCCCGAAGACAAATCGAATGACTTTAAGGTAAGAATTCAGCGCTTCAAATCTGCTAGGAAGTAGTCTTGATAGATCTCTCTGTAATCCCTAGTGTAGCAAGTGATGTAAATGTACTGAATTTTTCATATATATCAATACATCAACTGTTACTTGGCCTGACAATTCCACTGACTCAATTCAGTAGAGCTGAACTCAGTAGAAGAATTTCTTGCCCCACGCGATCTGAAAGTATATTTGGCTATCTAACTCAGTTCAGTAGCAAACTCAGCTAGAGCTGACTTTCGTGTTTGAAAAATGAATTTGTATTCAGTGTATTCACCCCCCCTCCCTCTACACTTGAACCACATCTCAGGACCAACACCTCAATCTGAGGTAAGTCAACATGAAGATCTGACGAGGTCTCCTCTGAGTGAATCCTCTTTACCTTGTCTTTCAGAGTCACGTCCTCCTGTCCGGACTCTGAATCTTGCATGGAGACGGTCTCGAGGATCACTACTGAAGGTTCAACCTTCTTCACTCCCTTCCTCTTCTTCTTCTGAGTCGAGCGGGGATCCTGAGTGATCGCAAGAGGATGCTTGTCGTGCTATCCTCGCCCTAAGGATTTCTCAAGAGCTGCGGCAGTAGAGAATTTGATGTTCATTTCATTGAACATCAGTACGTCAGTGAAGACCACTCATCCCTGGCAGTAATCTTTGATAAGAATTGAAGCCTTGCTGCCATATAACAGCTTGCCTTTGGGAATCAGTTGCATGGCGGTGTTGTCTTCATTGGCAACAAATTTCTGGAGTTGTGCCTTGAATTCAGTTCGGAAGAATTCATTCCAGTTGACCTGAACACCATCCATGATGGCCATCATAATCTGAATCCTGACCCAGGAGAGTTGATCGAAGGATCCCGCTGAGCTGGTCAGTATGTGATTCATGATATAACCAAGGCCCCTGTATTCAGGGAGCAGCTGATTCTTCAAAAATTTGTCTCGCCTGGCTTGTCGTTCAGCTCTTTCCGCTGTCGAGAGTTCTCGACATTCGTATTGGTAATGTCCTGGCTTCTTGCAGTTATAACATAATGAGCTCCTGGCTTCCCTTTTAGGTGTCTCGTTGTGTCCAACGGAGGCAGCCTCAACATTCCTGCATTCAGGTAGAGATTTAGATTCATTTTTCGAACCAGCATTCTCTCTTTTACCTTGATAGATTTTGGAAGCCTTCTTCATCTTCATCTTTCTGAATTTGTTCTTCTCCTTCTGGTATTTCACCGCAAGGAGAGCGTACTTCTCAGCCAAGTTGTCAGCGATATTGTTACAGAACTTCCAACTGACTGACTTGTGGTTGAGGGACTTGCTCCTGGTGTGCTGATTGATGCCTTGTACGCATGATCCATTGACACTTCAATCTCAGCACTGGGGATGTGTGGGAGATTAAACTCAAACTCCTCTACCTTTAGTTATGAAAATATGCAATCAGGAGTAACAGAGTTTAAGTCAGTTCTTCTTAAACATGTAGCAAAAGAGTACCACTTGGGCCTGCGAAGAGCCCTTAATATCTTTGTGTTGGTCTCCTTGTTGCTGAATGTTCTCCCCAGTCCATTGATGATATTGATTTGATTTGTAAATCTGACGCTGAAATCATCAATAGATTCCCCCTGGAAGCATGGTAAATGCTTTGAGTTTTTGCAACTCGAACTCCAGTTTGTTCTCTTTGATTTGTGGAGTTCCTTGGCTTAGTACAGTGAGAGCATCCCATTGCTCCTTTGCTGTCTTGCAGTCGTGCACCCTTCCGAGATATGAGTTACTGAGAGTCATCAGCATCGCATTGTGTGTGACTCGAACAAGGTTGTGCAGCTTTCTCTCTTCAGGTGTGAAGATGCTCTTGTCCTTTGGACTCTTTGGGCTGGTTCTGGCACCTGCTGCTCCCTCTACTACAAGCTCGACGATGTCTCCCATGGGAACAATAGGTCCTTTCTACAGGATGTCAGTCATGCTGTCATGCAATGATGTTAAGTGTGCCTCCATCCCCACTCGCCATATCGCGTGATTTTCCACTGAAAACATGGGTACCGTCCTTACACCTGAAATATCATACATGTTGAAAAAATATGGTATAGGATGCTATGAAGAGATGCAATTGCAGAGAAAATAATTTTTCAGGTTTTGCTCGAGTTAGACTAGTATTCAAATAACGATGATCAAAAGAACACCACGCTGATACCAATTATTGGTCCAGAGACGAGCTTCAGGTGTAGAAGGGGGGGGGGGTGAATACACCTGAATGCAAACTTCAAACTCAGAACGTGAAAGTCAGCTGAGCTAAAAAATGCTACTGAACTAATCAGTTAGCCAAATATGCTTTCTGGATAGCGCGGGCAGAGATTCTTCTACTAAGTACAGTTTTACTGACTTATGTCAGTAAACAATAGTTCAGTATCAGAAGTTGTGTGCGGTAGTGTAGGCCTTATGTAATCGTCTCAGTTGAAAAGCCGTTTTATGTTGTTTGATTAAAACTCAGTTTTATGCAAAATGAACAGTTATCAATGCAACAGTTAAAATCAACACAAGCACTTTTTAAAGTGGTTCGGACACGTTGGGTCCTACTTCCACTGTCCTGAACTAAGCAGGAGTTCTTGATTAAATTATACTGAGCAAGTCTCAGTTAATCTGTACGCAGAACAGATATCTACTTATAGTCGTAGTGACTTTACAATTCTCAACCTTGAAGGTTAGAGTTTCTCCTACAATGAACGAGTTCTTACAATAAGAACAGTTCAAAAGATGAACTCCTTCGAGGTTCTAAGCTATTGATATTACAATGAGCACGCTTAGATAGAGAAGGGGAACTAAAGGATCTCTAGAGAGAAGAACTAAAATGATCTTCAAATGAGCAAGTTATTCGTTGTGTTTGGCTTTGAGTTCACTAGAGTATGTTCGCTTGAATGCTTGTGTTCCGGTACCTTTCTGCATGAAGACTCTTCTCTATTTATAGTCTTCGATTTGTGAATAAATTCGTTGGAGGGAGTCTAAACACGTATCGAATAAGACAAGAAAAATGGTCATATTAATTTGAACGTTGTTGTAGAGATATTGTAGAGATTTCCACTTTTCAGTCTAGGAGCAGCTTTATGGCAGAGCAGGTAGGACGTTGTCGACTCCTTATTGATCGAGTTTATGAGAGTAGGTGAGGCTTGTTCAAACTTTAAGGTACGATGAGTTGACTTCCTCTGAATCCTCAAACCTTAAACTAATGTATCCTCTATTGACATTCGTCTGATCAATTCAATTCGCAGGCTCGAATTCCTTTGCAGATTCAGTTGGTCGATAGTTGTCCAACTGACTTCATCGATACTGAGTTCTCCGGCTGAGTGCATAATCTTCTACTGAATGCACAACTATTGAACTCTAGCATACTGAGTTCCTAACAAACTGAACTTAACTAAGCTATTACAATATCGAATGTTCATCATTCAGCTAGGGGTTTTGGGATCTTCAAATCTTATCATACTGAATCTCATCCCAACAATAATAAAATACGAAATCTCTATGTGTTGTTTGGAATTTGTTTTTCTTCTATTTGATTACAATAATTTGAGAATATGTAGAGATGGTGGTGGGTGGGTAAAATTTAATTGACTGGCAGAGGTTGAAGATGAAGAAGAGAGAAGTTATATGGTTTGAAAATTTTGTGTGCAAGAATTGAAGTGTGAAAGGTTGCTTGCAATAAATATTTCATTGAATTTTTATTTTGTTAATTAAAGAAATATAATGTTTTTTATTAGTGTCATGTCAGCATATAGTAAAACACATTTTTAAGTTCACATTTTGCCTTTTAAAAGTAAAGGTTAATAATAATAAACTCCCTATGGTTGATCACTGTGGCATGCATTCCTTATTGGAGTGTTCAGTTGTGGTTGGTTTGTTTTTGGAATTACAAATAACTTATGTACTACAATTAAAGAAAATAAGCGGACCCACAATTTTAACACACCTCCATTCATTTTCTTAATCTTTATACTAAAAAAAATCAAGAATAATGGGACAGATGAAATATATATTTTAAAAAATAAATTAAAACTTAAATCAAGAATTTGCAATTTAAATAATTGAAAAAAAAATTTAATCATGGATTAAATGAGCACACAACTTTTTGAATTAGTGAAAAATCACTAATAAGATGCATACAATAATTTTTTTTTAAGTTAAAGATTAAACTAGTGGGAGAATTAACCCACAATATAAGAGTTTCTCTTAGCCCAAAGCCCAATTGGTCCGTATAGCCAAACAGTTCGTTTTTTTCCTCAAAATTTTGAACCCAGCCTACAGGTAAGCCGGTTCATATGGAACCAATTTTGAGAACTCTAATCCGTCCTAAGGATTACTTGGAAAAATTGTTCATACATAAATGAAATAAAAACACGAGATTTAAAAAATAAAAAATAAAAAAAATCAGGCCAACATCCTTGCACGTGCAATCCGGGCATATACCCCTTTGGTCTTGAACATCAAAGCCAACGCCACGAGAGATCCAAAGAAACTAACAGCAGCCAGAATGAAGAAAGACAGCATAAAGCAGTGAGCTCCACTGCAAGAATTACTCTGTCCAGAAGATTCTGCCCCCCCCCCCCCCCCCCCCCCCCCCCCCCCCCCCCCCCCCCCCCCCCCCCCCCCCCCCCCCCCCCCCCCCCCCCCCCCCCCCCCCCCCCCCCCCCCCCCCCCCCCCCCCCCCCCCCCCCCCCCCCCCCCCCCCCCCCCCCCCCCCCCCCCCCCCCCCCCCCCCCCCCCCCCCCCCCCCCCCCCCCCCCCCCCCCCCCCCCCCCCCCCCCCCCCCCCCCCCCCCCCCCCCCCCCCCCCCCCCCCCCCCCCCCCCCCCCCCCCCCCCCCCCCCCCCCCCCCCCCCCCCCCCCCCCCCCCCCCCCCCCCCCCCCCCCCCCCCCCCCCCCCCCCCCCCCCCCCCCCCCCCCCCCCCCCCCCCCCCCCCCCCCCCCCCCCCCCCCCCCCCCCCCCCCCCCCCCCCCCCCCCCCCCCCCCCCCCCCCCCCCCCCCCCCCCCCCCCCCCCCCCCCCCCCCCCCCCCCCCCCCCCCCCCCCCCCCCCCCCCCCCCCCCCCCCCCCCCCCCCCCCCCCCCCCCCCCCCCCCCCCCCCCCCCCCCCCCCCCCCCCCCCCCCCCCCCCCCCCCCCCCCCCCCCCCCCCCCCCCCCCCCCCCCCCCCCCCCCCCCCCCCCCCCCCCCCCCCCCCCCCCCCCCCCCCCCCCCCCCCCCCCCCCCCCCCCCCCCCCCCCCCCCCCCCCCCCCCCCCCCCCCCCCCCCCCCCCCCCCCCCCCCCCCCCCCCCCCCCCCCCCCCCCCCCCCCCCCCCCCCCCCCCCCCCCCCCCCCCCCCCCCCCCCCCCCCCCCCCCCCCCCCCCCCCCCCCCCCCCCCCCCCCCCCCCCCCCCCCCCCCCCCCCCCCCCCCCCCCCCCCCCCCCCCCCCCCCCCCCCCCCCCCCCCCCCCCCCCCCCCCCCCCCCCCCCCCCCCCCCCCCCCCCCCCCCCCCCCCCCCCCCCCCCCCCCCCCCCCCCCCCCCCCCCCCCCCCCCCCCCCCCCCCCCCCCCCCCCCCCCCCCCCCCCCCCCCCCCCCCCCCCCCCCCCCCCCCCCCCCCCCCCCCCCCCCCCCCCCCCCCCCCCCCCCCCCCCCCCCCCCCCCCCCCCCCCCCCCCCCCCCCCCCCCCCCCCCCCCCCCCCCCCCCCCCCCCCCCCCCCCCCCCCCCCCCCCCCCCCCCCCCCCCCCCCCCCCCCCCCCCCCCCCCCCCCCCCCCCCCCCCCCCCCCCCCCCCCCCCCCCCCCCCCCCCCCCCCCCCCCCCCCCCCCCCCCCCCCCCCCCCCCCCCCCCCCCCCCCCCCCCCCCCCCCCCCCCCCCCCCCCCCCCCCCCCCCCCCCCCCCCCCCCCCCCCCCCCCCCCCCCCCCCCCCCCCCCCCCCCCCCCCCCCCCCCCCCCCCCCCCCCCCCCCCCCCCCCCCCCCCCCCCCCCCCCCCCCCCCCCCCCCCCCCCCCCCCCCCCCCCCCCCCCCCCCCCCCCTCATCATATATATAACCAATAACCCTCACTGAAAGAATATACGATCCAAGAGGACTAGCCACCGCAATGGTGTAGAATATTGTCCCCATATGCTTCACTCCGAATACCTCCGATGTGATCGTCGGCATCAGCGACCACTGCGAGCCGTAGCAAATGCCTACCAACACCGACCCCACATACAAGTTGCCCGGGAAACCAGAGGCGATGATGACGTGGCCGGCTGTCATGGCTGCTAGAGTGAATATCATGAACAATGGCCTCGCCCACCCTCTCTTGTGTAACAGAATATCCGATACAAATCCGGCCCCTAACCGGCCAAGAAAGTTCCATATGCTCCATAGCGATACCAATGTGTTTCTTTCCCCTGCTGTGTAGCCTAAAGATTCTCCGATTTGGCTTATGTTGTTTATCGTCGCCATCCCCGATCCCATTCCGCAAACCATAGATACAAATAGCAGCCAGAAGGTGAGCGTACACATGGCTTGTACGAGATTCAGATCTTCTCCCGATTCCTCAGCTTTTGTTGATTCATTGGGTTTAATCAAAGGGGAGTCTAGTGATGATAGTTTATCCGAGTCGTGTTTACGCGCTTTGAGGGCTACGTGGAGAGGCAAGGAGAGGAGAATAATGAGGATGGTTAGTGTGAGAGCGCGGATCCATGGAGAGAGGATGAATATGTTGTCCACAATGATGAGAAGCATGATATATGCAGCTACGATTATTGAAATCAAGGAGAAGCCATTCAAGTAGGTCTTTTCGTCGTCGTTGTTAGGTGATCGTGTGGGATGGAGTTGAACTTGAACGAAGAACATGAGGACGAGAGAAAGAAGAGTTGGAAGAATTGCAAGCATGAGGAGGAAACTGGCTGGTTTGCCGGCAAATAGTGTCTGGTAGACTTGAATCAGAACTGCTCCACTCAGTCCAAGAAACCCCTGGGGTAGATTACGAAATTTTAAAGTTTTCAAAATAAACTTAATTCTTTTGCTCTTAAGTCATTCACTTATCACATATTACATAACCAACCTCATCGATGTAAATCTAATTAATTAAACTGTCCAACACTTAATTAATACGTCCAACAAGTTGTGACATGTGATGCTCCACTATTTTATATTCTGCTTTGGAAAAATAGTGGAGTTAAATTCAAACAGCACAGGTAATCCATTATTTTGGATAGAATAACAAAAAAAATACTCTCTACGTACAAATATTTTTGTATCATTTCTTTTCATCGTGGTATTTTAAAAAAAAAAATTTAATTGTGTGTAGAGATATTAGGGTCAAATAAATAAAGTATTTGTAATAATTTAAAATTTTAAGAAATGAGACAAGAATGAAACATAATGAGTATATTATAGTACTCCTTCCGTCCCATTATTGATGTCTCTTGTACCGTTTTAGGTTGTCCCATTATTTATGTGTCAAAACTAAAATGAATAAAAATGAATGGACCATAATTATCTAAACAAACGGATCCCACCTTTTTATATTTTTACACCATTGTATCTTACGCACCATCTTAAATTCCGTGTCTATTATCAATGGAATATAAAGAATGTGACCGAGAGAGTATGATACTAATCTCAACAAGATAAAAATCCACAAAAAGTGGGAAAATTGATTAAAGCCACATTAATGCCCCCACCTCGTCCCTTTATGGGTTGTGAATTTTTTTATCAAGATATCAAGTTGTACTATTTCTTCTAAGTGCAGCTAATTACCATATTATTTATCAGTAGTATTTACCAAAGAACTATATAATAGAATTAAGAAATAATCAAGTCAACCAAGGGGTCTCCTAAGATAACCTAATGTTAAATGGGATTAAGGTAGTGAATTTAAATGTAAACACATTAAATTAAGTGTCATTAGCATATTATGTTATTAAACAAGGATGCTAATTAATTAAATACCCTTCTCAGCTATTTCAAAGTTTCAATGTCGAAATTTGATGGAGTTGGAGTTGACTAACTTGACAGCTGGAGAAGATATTTCCAGAACAAAAAATCATCCCTAATTCCTAAAACCTCGTTAATCGTCCAAATTAATTTTTCATTCGGAAAACGAAAAAATTGGCGAAAAGGTACCTTCATAATCCCGACAATTGTGCCGCTGTACGACCGGAAATTCTGCACCGCCGTGACGACGTTCGCGGTGTTGAAGAACGTTTGCGCGTGAGCGGCGAGGAACATGAACAGACACATCACCGCCACGTTCGGGCGGGGAATTGCTCCGGTGACGGCAAGCCACAGGAAGAAGTAGCCGACGAAGCACTGCAGCGCGCCCGCCGCATGTACCACCCAGGGTCTCGGCGGAGATCGGCGGGAGACGGCGGAGTAGAGGAGGCCGGAGAGTATGCCGGCGTTGGCGCCGATGTCCTTGAAGACGGAGATGGTGTCGAGCGTGGATTGATCGTATCCTTGGCTCGATTTGAGGATCGGCGAGTAGATGCCGAAGGCGTACGACATGCCGCAGCTGCACTGAATCCAAATGCTCGCCGCGGCGGCGATCCATTTGCTGGTCTCCATTATTTACTGTTCCTTGTGAAATGAACCGTATATATATAGTGTATGTCTAAATTCATAGCTACATTATACACACGTTTGCTGCAGTAGCTGTTTGTGGCTGGAAGAGACAATTAAAAAAAAAAAAAAAAAAACTTAGTCACATTCAAGCGAGTATGTTAATCAGAAACGATGTAGACGTATTAAGTGAATTATATATAATTGTCCCTATAATATTGTCTTGATGTATATTATGTTGGATTGTTGTCTTTTATCATAAAAAGTAAATAAAATAATAGTACTATAAATCACAAACAGTTGTGTAGACCCGTATCATTTATATACACAAAAATTAAGTTTCTTAAATTTAATGTCGAAACCCTATATGGCGGTATAAATGAAACGGATGGAGTACTTAACTGATAAAACGGTTAAACACACTGGTGTTTATTAGAGATAGGTAAAATTACTCTATAGTTATTTTATTGGGGAAAAAAACTCTGTGTTTATTAATATTATTGACCAATTCACTGTCACAAGTTTTAATCTCGTGACATTTTTCATTTGTTCACCACTTACATTCACACGAGCAAGCTAAAATGTTTTTCTAACAGACTAATTCCAAGCAATAGATATTAAATAAATATTCTAAAGTTTGAAATGTAGTTGTCACAAAATATCAATTATCAATGCAATCACAACCTTCTCCAAATAAAGACCAAAAAGTAGAAGATATTTAGAAACATTAAGAATTTGTTGTAATAGAAAACATAACATGGTTTGGCACAATATCTAGTGAAACGGTCCGAATCTTTTGGCCCATTTTCGGTGGACCACTTGATGGTCCACCAATCACGCGGCGCCACGTGATTGGTGGGCCACCAAGTGGTCCACCAAATGTGGGATAGAAGATCCCTGACGCTAGTGAAAACAAGTGACTCACGATGTTAGAAAATAGAACTAGCGTGTGCGATTTACAACTTCAAGTTAGATGGTGAGAATTTAGTGTATTATCAATACTGAGAGATTTTTTTTTTTTAAAACAAACATATGATAATCTTTTACAATTAAAGAGACGCGTATTTACATAGTTCGATTAATGTAACTTACATCTAAAACCTCCACAATTTTACTAGAATTCTACTTTTTTCCACGTCTTAGTAGTTTAGGATTACATTATATTCATCCACACATAAAACATGTGAATTAAATCCCCGCCCATTTCCACTGACATTTCAACTTTACATAAATTTTTAGAAAAGCACATGCTGCAGATTTTTGTGCATGTGGTTTTAATCTTTCTCTACAGCTATGCGTAACTTTTTATCAGAAACTTCATTATTATCTTGATTCTTTTAATTTCTTTTATCATACTCCCCGTCCCGAATATATGTGCCTATTTGATTCTTCACACATATTAAGAAAAAATTTAATGATACAAAAATTAGATAAATGTTGGTATTGGAATATGAGTAAACTAAAATAAATTACTAAAAAGTTAATGACTTAAAATGGTCTTTTACTATATTATCATATTACTTAAATCATGAAAGTTAGTGAAATATTTAGTTAGAAAAAAAATTGTTAATAAGCATATAAATTTGGGATATACGAAAATACAAATGAGGCAAATATATTTGGAACGGAGGGAGTATGTTATTTAATGTAAAATCCCGAACATTGTGTGGGGTACATGAACATTTTCTATTTAATTAAGTATAATTAAGAGTAGGGTTTTGAATTTAAAATAATCATATGCACACAGGCACGTTCTTTAAATTATTTCATACATACACTTCAATTTTACACGATTTTGATATCATTTATTTATGGTAAATTGGCAAAAATAGTCCCCAAACTTCGCGTTTTTGCGAATTTTGTCCTCAAACATTTTTTTTTTTTTTTTTGACCCCCAACTCCTTATTTTTTCGATTTGAGTCCTACCATTAGATTTTCCGTCCATTTTAACGGTAATTCAATTTTAATTTTAAAAAATAAAAATTAAAGGGGCAAAATCGAAATTTTTATTTATATGGACTAAAATTGCAAATGAAGAATTATTTGGGACCTATTGAGCAAAATTAAATAGTTTAAGGACTAATTTCACAAATATTACACAAATAAGCTAATTGATTCGTATCGACGAGATTTTGCAATAAATTTGCTAATGTTGCGCGCCGCACCAGCCCCGCCTCACGCCGCCGCCGGGAGAGCTGCCACGAGTGCGAAACGGCGGAGCATCTGCGCGCGACTAAACAAGCAGTCGCCTCAGCCGCCGCGCGCTCTCCGCCTTTGCTCCGACCGTCCCGACGTCGCCCAGACGTCTGCCGTGAAGAATGGCGATCGACGTTCTTGTAGACGCGAAGAACAAGCGTTGTCCGTCGCCGCCATCTCTACCGCCCAAATTTTCTCTTTTTGAGCTGTGATTCGATCAATTGAAAGAGGGGAAACGTAATTGGAACACTTACGACTACCATGTAATGGATTCCGACCGAAATTAGTTCATCAATTTTCTGAATTTCAAACGATTTGCCGGAAAGAATTCATGGTGAGTAACAAACTTCAGACGTCGATTTCGGTCCCATCTGAGATTGTATGACCCCTTACGACCTGTCAACGCAAAGCTCGTGAGACGAGGAAGCGGTTTAAGCCGATCGTCGATCGGACACCGACGCACCAGGAATCGCCACCGCAAGATGCGGATGAAACCTTAGAAAACTTGGGTTTTCATCCAATTTGGGGTTTCTTCTCCGTCTCAATTTCGAGTTTTCCGGACAAAAAAAAAAAAGTACATAAATAGTACAAACGGCAAATAAAAGTATACACATTAGTCCTATCAATTACCAATTGGCAAATTTAATGCAAAATCTCGTCGATATGAAGCAATTAGCTTATTTGTATAAAATTTGTGAAATCAGTCCTTAAACTATTTAATTTTTTCTTAAATAGGTTCTAAATAATTCTTCTTTTGCAATTTTGGTCCATATAAATAAAAATTCTGATTTTGCCCTTTTAATTTTTTAATTTTTAAAATTAAAATTGAATTACCGTTAAAATGGACTGAAAATCTAACGGTAGGACTATGTTGGATATGAGTCAGTAGATGATACTCAACTATTGTTCGGTTAAAAGAAAATTGGGGGAAATCATAGTAGTACTATGGAATTGAAGATCCCAAAACCTAGCTGATATCAGTAGATTAGTGTGTCGTTAGGATTAGCTGATGTATAGGTTAGACTTGATATATTGATTATTATTTTTGTCTAAGTCCTGTACGGGGTAATTGTTGAACTGATCTTCTGTCGAAGATACTTTTCAGAACCCCACGTCATCAGTGTAATCGCTTGTGTTCTTCGGTCGGCCAACGATCTTCCACTCGATCGAAGACAACGCATCACCGACAAATCATCGGAGAAGACTACTCCCACCGATAGTCATCGCGAGAAGAACGAAACAAGCACGATACCTTCGCGCCGCCACCGGACCTACTCGGTAGATGCCGTGTCGGCCGACTCACCGAAGAAGACAGAGACTTTTCGGTCTCTCGTATCCTACGGAAAGCGACCCGGCTATTCAAGTCTTTTCGAAAAGTTCGGCAGAAGACATACGAGGTTGTTGAACGGTCAACTCGACATTCTCACCAACTACAAACCTCGACCAATGAGAAGCCGACAACGCTTACCTACTCTACACAAGAAAGTTGCTCTCATGAACGAGTGCATTAACCGCCCTGCCTGCAACAAGTTCGAATTATGGCCGTTTTCTTTGGAAGCTTGTGACACGTGGCATCGTCGTCTCAAACGGACATATGCCATAACTCACAACTATAAATAGAGAAGTTTGTTTGAAGCTCAGTAAGACGGAATTTCGAAGGGACAAGCTCAAGTTCATAAACGCTCTAGAACACTCAAAGATCATCCAGGAGGAAAACTTGCGTACTTAGAAGATTTCTCGGTTTTCTCTCTAGAGTTCTTACATCCCTTTCTTCTCTAGACTAAGCTCATTGTCATATTTATAGCTTAGATTCGAAGGAGTTCACATTTAGTGAATTGTTCTTATTGTAAGAACTCCTTCTCAGTTGGAGAAAATTCCCTTCCCTTTCAGACTTAGGTTTGGATTGTAAAGTCGCTAAGGACTATAACTTAGAGGGAACTGTCCAGGTCGCGAGATCCCCTGCCGAGGCTTGCTCAGAATAATCAACAAGTTCTCCTGCCTTGTTCAGGACCGTGGACGTAGGATCTTGTGTATCCGAACCATGCTAAATCGCTTGTGTTCTTTTACTTTTTTATTGCATAGCATTCAACTGACTTGAAAATCATAAGCTTGCATAAAACGTATTTTATAAAGCGCACAGCCAAAAGATTTAACTTGCTAAAACGTGTTTTCAAAAGAGACGAATTCCGGGCCCCACACTTTCCGCTCAACGGCCTCCGACCGATTCTCAAAGTACCGACAACGATCGGTAGGGAGAGAGCTCGATGGGCCGACTCACTCTGTCCCGCGATCGAAGGCTTATTTGGCGCACTCGTTCATCGGTTGCAATCATCAGCTCAGCTGACCTTCATTGAGAAAAAGAAACTGAGCTCAGGTGTATTCACCCCCCCCTCTACACCTGACTTATCGTCTCCGGACCAACAAACTAAAATCGCAAAAACACGGAGTTGAGGGTCAAAAAAAATTGAGGACAAAATTCGCAAAAACGCAAAGTTTGAGGACTATTTTTGGCAATTTGCCTTTATTTATTGATATGTGATTCGAGCTACCCCGATCGAACTCAATAGTCTTAAAACCGCGAAATTCCAAAATATTATTATTACACAAAAAAAAAAAAAAAAAATTCTACAATATTAAATACTCCCATAATATTTTTCACTTTTGCCACATTTCTCAATAGAATAATACTACATCCGTCCCCCTATTTCTGAATCACTTCTTTTCAACATGAAAATAAAGAGAGTAGATAATAAAGTATGAGAGAAATTGTAGATGATAAAGTAAGAGAAAAAAGATGAAAAAGTAGAAAATAGTGTATTAATTTTTTGTCCAATTAGGATCGTGTTAGAAATAGTGAGACGTCCCAAACGAATTAAGGTTGTGTTTGGAACAGCTTAAATAAACTGCTTCTGGGTTTTTTGACCGCAAAAGTACATTTTTTAATGTTTGGAATAGGTGCTTCTGCTTTTTTGTGTTTAAAATAAGTTAGAATAAGCAGAAATCCATAAGCTGGTCAGATGGTGCCTTTTAAAAACAGAAGTCAAAAGAAATTGAAAAATAGCTTATAACAGTGGTTGCAAAATTGTTTTTTTTCTAAAGTTAAGTTGTTTTTTTTCTACTAGTCAAAACACTAACAACTTTTACTTAAAAACAAGGCAAATTAGATTTTTTAGTCCCCAAAGTATGGTCTTTTGGCCAATTTGGTCCCTTATTTAATTTTTTTAGTTATTTGGTCCTCAAACTATGAAATTTTGGCCAATTTGGTCCTTCCGTTTAATTTTCCGTTAGTTAACCGTTAAATTTTTATTTTTTGTAAATTAAATAAAACAAAAAGGGTATTTTCGGAATAATTTTTTCGAGGACCAAAACATCCAACTTATCGAACATTGAGGATCAATTTGGCAAAAAAAATTCGTTACTTAAAATTTTCTAATATTTTAGTAATTTTATTTTTTAAGAGCCAAATACAACAATTATAATACTTTTCTCAAACTAATAGTTAATCATGAAAATTAAAATAAAAATATTATATTAATAAAAATCATAGGATAGTTTTTCTTCAAATACAACATATGATTAACTATTAGTTTTTCTTACATAACGAATTTTAAAATACTTTCATTAATATAATATTTTTTTAAATAATAAGTCTTTATTACACTAAAGTTGTTTGGAATAGGTTTTATAAGAAATTTCTAGCTATTTATGCATAAATTTGCTTAAAAGTTCATTTTAACAAAAGTTGTTAGTGTTTGCGAAAAAAAAATATATATATATATATATACATATATTTTTATACACTAACGAAAAATTACTAAAATATTAAAAAAATTTAAGTAATGAAAAATTTTATATATAAATATATATATACATATATATATATACATATATTTGGCAAACACTAACAACTTTTGTTAAAATGAACTTTTAAGCAAATTTATGCATAAGTAGCTAGAAATTTCTTATAAAACCTATTCCAAACAACTTTAGTGTAATAAAGACTATATATTTTTGAAAAACACTAATAACTTTTGTTAAAATAAACTTTTAAGCAAATTTATGCATAAGTAGCTAGAAATTTCTTATAAAAACTATTACAAACAACTTTAGTGTAATAAAGACTTATTACTTAAAATATATATATATATATATATATATATATATATTTCGGATCATATTTTATAGCCCATTGACATAATTTATCGAACATATTACTATAAAATATGATCCCAAAATATATATAATTTTTTTTTTACAAACACTAACAACTTTTGTTAAAATGAACTTTAAGCAAATTTATGCATAAGTAGCTAGAAATTTCCTATAAAACCTATTCCAAACAACTTTAGTGTAACAAGACTTATTAGTTAAAAAATATTATATTAATGAAAGTATTTTAAAATTTGTTATGTGGGAAAAACTAATAGTTAATCGTAAATACTTATGTTGTATTGAAGAAAAAGTATCCTCTGATTTTCATTAATATAATATTTTCATTTTAATTTTCATGATTAACTATTAGTTGGAGAAAAATTTTATAATTGTTGTATTTGACTCTTAAAAATAAAATTACTAAAATATTAAAAAAAAAATTAAGTAACGAAAATTTTTGGCCAAATTGATCCTCAATGTTCGATAAGTTGGATGTTTTGGTCCTCGAAAAAATTATTCCGAAAATACCCTTTCTATTTTATTTAATTTAAAAAAATATAAAATTTTAACGGTAAACTAACGAAAAATTAAACGGAAGGACCAAATTTGCCAAAATTTCATAGTTTGGGGACCAAATAACTAAAAAAAATAAATAAGGGACCAAATTGGTCAAAAGACCATACTTTGGGGACTAAAAAATCCAATTTGCCTAAAAACAACTCTAAGTAACTTTAAACATAAACAATTAAAAACTGCTTATAAAAGTTTTTCCAAACACTAGCTAAAGTGATTCTGAAACAGTGGGACGGAGTTCGTATATTTTTGGATTGACTTTTTTAACCTAAGATTTTAATTTTTTTTTGAAAGATAATAAGTTGGAATTTTATTAGATTAATTTCTTTCAGGATCATTTGTTATTGCTTATTTGCTCTTCCCAAATTATTCGGCTACAGTAAGCAAATTTGTCGGCTTTGTGTTGGGCTCTTTTGATTATATTTGTATGGGCTTTATTTAGGCTTTTAGGACTTTCTTCGACATATTTTTATAGTGTATGTTTGTCTTATGCTTTGTAATATGATAGATTTGATGAATGTAGAAATCAATCGTGCGTCCGTTCTCCCTATTCTCATCCCTCGGCCAATTGGTATTTAGATGCCATTAAAATAGTTATTCACGTGTCAAACCAATGGGTTGGTAAAGACAATTTTCATTATTTGTGTGTGAATTAACGGATTTTAATTTATATTTGTAATCGTCTTCCTACTGAGAAATCAAGGATTTTGATTCTTTATCCGATTTTTCCGCTGCATCACGATACCTCTTTATTAGTTCCCAATCTTTGCATTTTATTACAAATAATTTATAACAAATTTCAATATTTATAAAACAAATGCAGCATATCTACACCGTACTTCTTCGCTCCAGATACTAGAAAAAGTCACTCCCCACCCCACCCCTATACAAATAACTAATTTGCATGCAGATGGCAAAATAGCAACTACATTGAGCTGCAAAGGCTTCATCCTTTTTTGAATTAAAAAATTAAAAATACTATGTACTGATGAAATAAAACACGAGATAAAACCGAACACCTCAAGCCAACATCCTTCTACGTGCAATCCGCGCATACACCCCCCTCGTCTTTACGAGCAAAGCCAACGCAACAAGAAACCCAAAGAAACTAACAGCAGCCAGAATGAAGAAAGACAGCATAAAACAGTGCTTTCCAGTACAAGAACTCTGCACACCAGATTCCTCATCATATATAAAACCAATAACCCTCACAGAAAGAATGTATGATCCAAGAGGGCTAGCAACGGCAATGGTGTTGAATATAGTCCCCATATGCTTTACTCCGAATATCTCTGACGTGATCGTCGGCATCAGAGACCATTGTGAGCCATAACATATACCTACCAACACTGATCCCACATACAAGTTGCCTGGGAAACCCGACCCAATGATGATGTGGCCGGCCGTCATAGCTGCTAGAGTGAATGTCATGAACAAGGGCCTAGCCCAGCCTTTCATGTGTAAGAGAATGTCGGATACGAATCCGGCCCCAAATCGGCCTAGAAAGTTCCAAATGCTCCATAGTGAGACCAATGTGCTTCTTTCCCCTGCTGTGTAGCCTAATGATTCTCCGATCTGGCTTATGTTATTGATCAGTGCTAGCCCGGATCCCATACCACATACCATAGCAAGAAATAGCAGCCAAAAGCTTAGAGTACGCATGGCTTGTACAAGATTAAGCTCCTCTCCAGCATCAAGAACCGGCTCTGCTGCGTTTGCAACATCAATGGTTTCCTCTGGTTTTCTTGACTCATTGGCCTTGATTAAAGGGGACTTCAAATGGGGCAGTGATGAGAGTTTCTCTGAATCGTGTTTATGTGCTCTGATCACTACGTGGAGAGGTGAGGAGAGCAAGAAAATGAGGATGGTTAATGTTAAAGCGCGCATCCATGGAGGGAGGATGAATATGTTGTCCACAATGATGAGAAACATGATGTATGCAGCAACTATCATGGAAATCAATGAAAAGCCATTCAAGTAGGCCTTTTCTTTGTCTTTAGATCCTGTGGGATGGACTCGAACTAAGAACATGAGGACAAGAGAGAGAACAGTTGGAACAAATGCAAGCATGAGGAGGAAATTGGCTGGTTTGTCTGCGAATAGTGTCTGGTAGACTTGAATGAGAACTGCTCCACTCAAACCAAGAAAGCCCTGGGGGTAGATTGAGGAATTCAATTACTAGATTCATAACACTGATTACAATTATAAACTTTAATTACATTTATAATAGCAGTGATTCATTAACTTGCCATATGAACAGGACCAAATAACTCAGGTAAGGGTTTGTTTCTCAGAGGAAAAATGGTTACATTTTATGAAAATCTTTGCTGTATCATATCACCCCAAATTTGGTTTTGTTAAAGATTATCTTATAATCAAGATTATCCATTTCTGGAATCCGATTGTATATGCTACATTATCTCAATTTTATATTCTGCTTTAAGAAATAGTCAAGTTGAGTCAAGCAATACCAACTTATCCATAATTTTGGATTAGAATAGTCAAATACTAGTACATTTTGAGATGGTAGTGATCTGGATAAGAATTCTCAATATAAAATTCCTAGAAAAAATGGAAGAAACTCTCAAGATTACAATCGATTCAGCAGAATGAAGCTTGCAACTTCATACTGATATGGCAGTAGCGTTACGTAAAAAAAGAGTTGGTATAATTTCTAAAGACACTTATGGACCCACTAGGTGGCCAAGATCAAAACAAAAACAACAGAGTATTTCATATTATTTTATTTAATCATACTTCAAAGTTTAATTTTTTCTTCGTATGTGATTCATGGTTTGCATTTTTATATTATCACTTTATGTCTATATCCCATACTTAAAATCCCTGAACTCCTCCTATGTCTACTTCTTTGATATTTCATAGTATTTCTTTGATTAGTCACAAAGCCTCTTCCTCATCCCTTTGTGGGGCTCTGGAATGTCGATATCCCAGTTACCAAATTCGATAATCTTTCCACCCAAGATGCGTGGCGTGGGGATGTACTATTTCTTCTAATCTTTCGTAAGAAAACCTAATATTAAATTAAATGGGATTATGGTAGTGAATTTAAATGTAAACACATTTAATTATGTTTTATTGTGTAACTAAGCAAGTATGATAAATACCGTTTTTAGCTATTTCGAGTTTTAATGTTTGAAATTAACAAGCTGATATTTCAGAAGAGAATTCTAACATAATTCCTAAAATTTCAAATCTCGTCAATCATCCTTACGAAATTTTCAATCGGAAAAAGCGAAAAACGAGGCGAAAAATTACCTTCATAATTCCGACAACAGTGCCGCTGTACGCCGGGAAATTCTGCACCGCCGTAACGACGTTCGCGGTGTTGAAGAACGTCTGGGCGTGAGCGGCGAGGAACATGAACAGACACATCACCGCCACGTTCGGCCGGGGAATGGCTCCGGTGACGGCGAGCCACAGGAAGAAGTAGCCGACGAAGCACTGCAGCGCGCCGGCCGCGTGTACCACCCAGGGTCCGCGCATGAATATCGGCAGGCCGCGGCGGGAGGCGGCGGAATAGAGGATGCCGGAGAGTATGCCGGCGTTGGCGCCGATGTCCTTGAAGACGGAGATGGTGTCGAGCGTGGATTGATCGTATCCTTGGCTCGATTTGAGGATCGGCGAGTAGATGCCGAAGGCGTACGACATGCCGCAGCTGCACTGAATCCAAATGCTCGCCGCCGCCGCCGTCCATTTGGTGGCCTCCATTTGTTACTGTCACTTGTGTTTGTTGTGAAATGAACCGGTGTGATAGTTGTATGTCTAAATTAATACATACCCGCATATACTTTTGCCACTAGCTGTTTATAGCTGGAAAAGCAGTAGAATAAAGGGAACGCCCATTTATGATTTAATATTGGAAATTAAAGTAAAAACTTAAATCTAATAAAGTTTTTTATATCAATTTAAGAATAGTGTAATAACATTATTTATATAATAATTTATTTCGGTCCCAACTTGAGACAGTGTAATACAATAATAATTTCGCTAAATGTATTAAGTAATAATTTTTAAAAAAAATTCTTAAGGTCCCAATTAAAATATAAAATAATAATTATTGATTTCAGAAAATATATATAGATAATTATAATAGAGACGTATGCAGGATTTTCATCAAGTGAGCGCATTCAACGAAAAAAGATGGTGGTCATTATAATAAGTTCAAAATAAGTTTTACAATTGATCACAGCGAACTTCAAAAGCACATAACAAGGAAGAAAATAGCTATAAAATTCGACAAGATTTGGAGGTTTATTTTTAATTAGGGCTCCAAACTTTAAAATAATTCTAGTAAACTCGAATAGAAATAAAAAAAAATCATTAAAGGAAATTGAACCTCATACGCTGAAAATCAACCGCAAATAGTCGATAAATGGAAAATCAAAAAACTTATAGAGTTGTAGCTTGGAGTCCGTAAGGCAAAGTTGATCAATGAACCGCAAATTATTTTTCTTATTTTCTAATCTACTTGAACATGTAGAGTATATATATATATAATAATATACACATATATATGGTATTTTAGATATTATATTACAAATATATATGAAATATTATATATATATAGATATAGATATAGATATATTATGTATTACATATATAATGGACGATATATATATATGTATATATATTATATACATAATGTACGATATTATAGGATTATAAATAAGGTGTAATGGTGTTGGTATATTAATAATTAAAACACCATATATTTTAATAATATTAATGTAGAGGGGTATTTTGGATATTTCACATCAAAAATAAGGGATAGCAACCATCCCTTGCCTCAATGTATGTTCTTTCTTGACATTAGTACAATAATCATTTCTTATGAATATAGGCTTTCATAGTTATTATTTTTTCTTTCCACCTAAACCATAATTAATATCCTTAACTTTCTGCAAAATATAGATAATTTCTAAATATTTTGCAAATATTGTATCAAATAATTATTTAAGGGGGTAATTGTTTGAAATAAACCTTTTAATAACACAATTGAAATAAATGTACTATCATCTCATTTATGATTGACCTTTTCATCATCATTGTCGTTCATAAGTGTTCCAATAATCTATTCTTTGATTGATAATTCCATAGATGCATCATTCTCGATATAAAAGATCTTGAACATTCATAGCATTTCTGTAGCGTAAATTAGATATGACATTACCTAATGTTTGAGATTCTCATCTAATTCAAGGACTTCGTTTTCAATAGATCATTTTATGTTGAATGAATCTTGCAATACCGAAAACATACTTCTAGGATAATTTTAATATAAGCAAAAATAAACTTTTTAATTTTTTTATGTATATGAACGTTCTTCTATAAAACTATTAGACTTTTCTAACATTGAATAATTTGACTTGTTTTATAATTAGTGCATATTCAATGTTTATTTTCAACATAATTTTACTAAAGCAAATACAATTTTTATTTTTATTTTTTAATGTTTACACAATTAAGTTATTAAAAAAAAAGTTTAATACACACATTTAACTTGTTTTATTTAGTAAATGTCTCTATAAAGTAATAAACATTCATTTATCGATAATTGAATAACTTCGCTAAATGAATATTTTTTCTGGTCTACTTTAAAGAGGTTAAACTCTACTTATCTTTAAAATATTAATCCGACTATATAATTTACGATATCAAAAATACAATTTGAGAGAGTTTAGGATAATTTAGAGATGAGAATCGGAGCTGAAATTGACGGATATGTCTCGCTCCACCCTATAGAATTACAGGGCGGGTCCGAACTCTACCGCATTATTAATACTTTTTATTAAATCTTATTTTATATTTTTAATTTTTTTTATTATTCTTCACTTCATACTTATGGATAATAATAGATGTTTATCGTAATAAGAAAATTCAATTTAAATTCCACTAAAGAGTCGGGAGTCGGGTCAATCTGGGGTTGGGCTCGAATTTTTAGACCCATACAGGGTTGAGTCTGATTTTGGATCCCGTTTGATCCTTTTCTACTTGACCCTGACATAAAAACTATCATCCTTAAGTAATTACTGTTCATAGAGCCATGAGAAAGAAGTAGGGACCAGCCTAACGGAGTTATTTTGGAGCCTTAAATTCTTTATTTTATGGAGCACGTAATATCGTTAAAAGCCTTAAATTCTTTATTTTATGAAGCTCCACCATCGAGATTGATGACTTAGATAGTATACCATAGATGGAGGAAGGACTAGATCTGAGTGACGGTTTGAGTTTCACAGATCTGAAAGACAACGAGAAGCGGAGAGGGAAGATGCGGTGTAGAATGTATCCTTGTTCTCGTGTGTATTCTGGGTGAGATCAGTCCGAAAGTTCTCTTTTTGCTTATGCCTAGTATCTGTTTGGATGTGTGGTTAAGGCGAATCGTCTGGGTTCTGAAATGATGAAATTACGCTCACACGTGTTAGATATACACATTTTGATGATGAAGGGGCAGAATTCTGAGATTTATATGAGTGTGCAGATTTAGGCATGATGATTTGTTCATATGGGTTGATTAGGGTTGAAATGAATTCAAACTTTTATCTGTATTCATCCCCCTAGTTCTAATTTGTGGAATGATGCTTCATCCCTCTTAATTTACTGATTTGTAGATCCCCTCTTGAATGAATTTTGTGGATAAGATTGCAAATTGGAGCCATGGTTATTTAGTCTTGACAGGCAAATTGTAGTAGTGTTTCTACTGACTGATGTTAGTACTGAGGAACTCAGCAGATGAATAAGTGCGGAAATGTGTAGGCCCGGTTTATGTTCGTCTCTTTGAAAAATGTTTTATGCAAATCAAATCAGTTTTGGCTAGTGCAGTTTCAAATCTGTTTTACTGAAAGTATGATTTCGCAAGTAGTTGACAACAGATGCAATAAAATAGTAAATGATATGAACAATTTTTAACGTGGTTCGAATAGGCAAGATCCTACATCCACGATCCTGCTGAACAGGAGGTCTTGTTGATTTATCTAAGCAGTGCATGGACAGAACCTTCTAAGTTATAGTCCTTTGCGACTTTACAAAATCAAACCGAAGTTTGAAGGTTTTCTCTCCAACTAGGAAGGAGTTCTTACAATAAGAACGTTTCACTAAAAGTGAACTCCTTCAAGTGTCTAAGCGTATGATCTAACAAGGTTAGCTTAGAAAAGAGATTACGGAACAACTCTAGAGTGAAGAACTACTAGGATATCTCTGAGATTTCTAGTAGTTCGGTGGATGTAGCAATAAATTTGCTAGAGTGCTCTGAGAATGTGTTCGTGAATTCTTGCATCTGTTCCCTTTTGGTTCGTGTTGAACTCTCTTGAACTCTTTAAGATGATCTCTTTATATAGTCGTGACCTATGCATAGATCCGTTGGAGGGGACCATGCCACTTGTCACAACACTCCAAGGAAAAGAACCATATAATTTTGAATGTAGCCGCAGAGAGTGGTTGGCTTTCTGTACATGAGAGCAGCTTTTGTGTCAGAGCAGGTAAGCTTCGCTTGCTTCTCATTGGTCGAGGTATAACGGTAGGTGAGACTTGTCAGACATCAGCCTTCTAGCTGAGTTGATTTCCTCTGAACCTCTGACATAAGTGTTCCTCCGCTGACATCCGACTGATAAAGGTCAGACTGTCGATTTCCTCGTACGGTTTGCAACTGAGTTGTAGCTCATTCAGTAGATCAAGGCTGATCATACTGAGTCTTCTTCCCGAGTCGGCTGAAGAGTGATCTTCGACTGAGTGTTTCCAGCTACTGACTCGAAGACAACTACTGAGCTCTTCTATCTGAGTTGGCTGAAACTGATCTTCTACTTAGTGCTTGCAGCTGCTGACAGAGCTCTACTGAACCGATAACATGGGGTTCTTGAACCTTAATTTCTCTACTGAAGTTCAAACAACTTACCCCTTACAGGACTTAGACAAAATAATCTAGAAAGATGAAAGCAGGTCTAGCCTATTACATCATATCGGTTCATCACACACTCAGGGGTTTTGGGATCTTCAATTCCTCTTTGAAACATATACAACGCAATACTCAGTATTAGAGGTATTGAATCATCTCCCTACAATTTCCCCTTAATCTACTGAACTAAGCCTTTAAAATTTTCTTACAATATCCCCCTATAAGGACTATGAACTATGAAACATCTCCAAACTCATATCCCAACACTTGTGGTCCACAATCAATTTAAATATTAGACCCCACAACTTTTACACATGTTCATCCACTTTAATACACTTCCACCCACTTTTTTAAACTCGGCACCGGAATTCACTAAGACAAGAATAGTGGGATGAAGACATTAATTCAAATACCTTATAATAAGTTTAATATCGATTTGTGATTCCAAAATTCTCCAACAAACGCCCCCTATCAATTCACCGTCGTATCAAATTAAGGACTATGAAACACATTTTCGTTTCTAGTGTACCATGGACTGAGGACATGTAACATTTTCCTTAGGCATTTGCTATAATAGCCAACTTCCTAAAAAAAAAAAAAATTCCAAGTCCTTATCTTATGTTTACAAAATAACTTAGATTACTAAAATAATTTTTGACATACTTTTTTGATTGTTAATGTAATTTTAGGTGTTTTTTCTTGGTACATGTTCACAAATGATTGATTTGGGTTTAATATACAAATTATTTTTAAAAATTCAAGTGCCTAAGGGGTGCCTAAGGGTTTCGTAGAGAGCCTAAAAAACTCATTCTGAATAAGAGCATTGGAGTGCCTTAGGCCATGAATGCCCTTGGCATTGGCGTCTCTCATGCCTCAAAATTCAGCTTCAGTGCCTAAGGGAGTCGCATGCACTCCTACGTCTCTCTTGGGCACTGCATTAATATATATATATATATATATATATATATATATATATATATGGAGTGAATCTTGTGAGAACTCTCCCTATTTGTGAGAACTAGGAACTAATCGTGACCTTAGATTTTATTAATTTAATGGTTCAGATTTAAATTTTATTTTCAGATATTTTTAAATATAATTTTAGTTTGTTTATTTAATGAAGGGTAAGATTGTAATTTTTATATTTATGGATTTATAGATAATGCAAGTTTCTTAATATCTAATTTAACTTTTAATTAATATATTAATTAATGTGGATAAATATAGCAACAAACGAATTGATTTAAATAACTTCCCATATTATTAATTCTAAAATCATAATTCATTAAAAATCTACCATTTAAAACTGTATTTTATCCATAACAATATCCAAAAAAAATTATTTTACTATGCATAAAAGTCTCTTTCATTATGCAAAAAATCACAATTAAAAGTGTATTCAATTATGCATAAAACTTTCGTTCATTATGCATAAATATCTCTTGCATTATGCATAATAGGAACTAATCATGTCCTTAGATTTCATTAATTTAATGGTCTAGATTTAAATTTTGTTTTTAGATATTTTTAAACATAACTTTAGTTTGTTTATTTAATGAAGGGTAAAGTTATAATTTTATATTTATGAATTTATGGTAATTTACACCATTCGGAAATTATTATGCGGTTATTGGCTCATGTGTAATTTTGTCATTTAACATTAATTAAATTCATTCATTATTTCATGAATGCATGAACCGTTTTCCACATTTAAAACCATTTCCCTTATTTTTGTCTCTCCCTCATTTTTCTTCAACTATTCAAGTTTCTCTCTCTCTCTTTTATACAATGGGTGAGTATATCAATTTAAAAGTCATAAAAATATTAATAATTTATTATAAAAGCTTCTATATTCATTTTAGTTTTTGTTATATAATTAATATTTTATGCATAAATATTAATTGGATTATGCATATATTATTAGTATGTTATTACAAGCTTTCAAATTAAAATTAGTAATATGCATATGGTAGTTGTCTATTATGCAAAAATATAAACTTAGTTATGCACATATTAGTAATTTGTCTTTACAAGTTTTATGCATATATTAGTTGTCTGTTATGCACAAATATGAACTTGTTATGCATATATTAATAATTTATTTTTACAAATCCATCAATTTTATGGTTGTTTAACATGATTGTAGCAATATGCAAGAGAGTAAGAGACAAATTAGTAATTTGTCTTCACAAGTTTTATGCATATATTAGTTGTCTGTTATGCACAAATATGAACTTGTTATGCATATATTAATAATTTATTTTAAAAAGATTTATTTATATTAATAATTTATTTTTACAAATATGAACTTGTTATGCATATATTACCCGAAGATATTTCTAATTTCGGAGGCTCTAATTGGTTCAGAGAGCTCGACAACGGAAGCAATCCATCCGGAAGTGCTTCTGAAAGGGAAGTTCATGTCGAGAATGATGAAGATCATGAGGCGCATCTGGACTCATCATTCGATGATGATGAGGATGAAAATATTCCGGATACTTTGATTAATTGTTCGTTACAAAATTTTGCTGCATGGATTCGACGAGAGGGTGATTTCAGCCAGCTTATGTCTATGCTCATTCCAGTGAACCGTCCCACCACCAACGATGAGATTATATACGGTAACATGGAGGCAACAAGCAACTAGTTACTTCCTATTGTCCCCCTTGATATTCCTGATTCACCAGTGGCGCAGAACATGGATCGTATTGTCGACTGACATTTGCGACAAGGATTGATGTTTTGCTCGAAAGAGGAACTTTATGCGGCCGTAGCATTATTTTATATGGAAAACGGGGTTGATTTCAAAGTTCAACGTCCGTGCCCGACCCTTTTGGAGTATATCTGCAGACGAAGTGAAGATTGTCCATTTTCGCTGCGGGCACACTCTAGAGGCGAGCTTTATGGGGAAGTGACGAGATTCCAACCGAATCACACATGTATAAATGATTTATCAGGCCTCGGAGCAAGAAATGTTCGTTCGGAAGCTGTAGCCGCTTATATTGCACGTAGAATGCGTCGCTAAAGCAAATTAATGAAACCGACGGATATTCAGGCAGATCTGTTGGATAAGTTTGGAATTCAAGCGACCTACGGTGTGGCCCTACGAGCACGCAATGCTGCCATTTCCATGATTTACGGTGGACAAGCAGAGTCATTCAGCAAGTTGCCTCAATATCTGCATTTGCTTGAAATAACAAATCCGACCATGTATACAAATCTGGATATTGATGAGGATAGGCATTTTCGGCACTTTTTTTTTTTTGCGCTTGGTGTATCGCGTGCACCGTGGCTATCCAATCTATGGAAGTTTATTGTGGTCGACGGGACGCACTTGAAGGCGAGGAATAAGGGAATATTATTCATTGCTGCAACATTTGATGCGAACGAGTATATATTCCCTCTAGCATTTTTGGTGTTGGTCCGATTGAGAATGATGTGTCATGGACCTGTTTTATGCTATGTCTTAAAGAAGCATTTACACCAGATGAGAGTTTAGTAATTGTGTCAGACGAACATAAAAGTACAGTGAATGCGGTTAGAGATGTTTTTCCAAACACACAACATAGGCTTTGCTATTACCATCTGTCAAATAAGCTCGCCAGACACGGTGATTGGGTAATTCGGATGTTCTATGAAGCTGCGTACGCATATCGGCTAATCGAGTTTCATCAGGCTATGAACACCATCCGCCAGGCTAAACCATATTTTTATGACAAGTTGATGGAAATCGGGCTGGAAAAGTGGTCAAGATAAGGTAAACGCCGACGGTACAGTCTGCTAACATCTAACGTTGTTGAGTCTATCAATTCTAGCCTACTACATGCTAGATGTCTTCCAATTATCGCGATGCTGGAGGCAATCCTCCACATGCTCGAGGCGTGGTTCGATGAACGTCGAAGGAGGGCAAATACAACGACCAATCAGCTGACAGTAGCTTCAGACTTGAGGATGCGCGAAGAAGTCGATGCATCTCAGAAGTATAGTGTTATGCAGGTGACTGCCTACACATATAAGGTAGAGGACAGAGATCAACAGTGGAGGGTTAATCTCCACAACGAAGTGTGTGAATGCGGTGTGTGGCAGATGGACTTATTACCTTGTAGTCACGTTGTTGCCGTTCTTTATAGTCGTCGTGAAAATTTGTACGATCACATTCATTACTTCATCACCGCAGCTACATGAAAGGAGATATATGCCGGTGTAGTAAATTCATTACCTCCCCGGAACGAGTGGGGTGTCCCACCAGTGGTTGAGGATATTGTTGTTCTACCACCAATAATTACGCGGCAAGTGGACACCCTAGGAACATTCGTTGTCCTTCTGGCGCAGAAGCCGGCACATCTGCTTCTGGACTTCGAGCACGAAAGAAATGCAGCATTTGTGGCGAAGAAGGTCATACAAAGCAAAGATGTTATTCGGTAGCTAGAACATCAAATCCTAATTGAAACCGTTCTATAGTAGGGTAACTTTGTGTAATCGGTGTAGTTTTTCATTTTATGTATGTCGAATGGGTTTTATATTATAATTTAACTTTGTTTAATCTGGACTTCACACTCCTTAGGCACACCTTAGGGTCCCTCAGGCACTGGATTTTTTTTTTGGTTCAAATAATTCCTTAGGCACACCTTAGGGTACCTCAGGCACTAGGATTTCTCTCATTAGGCTCTTGGCTCCTCCATGATTTTTTTCCAACGCCTTAGGGTGTCTAAGGAAGCCTAAGGGTGCCTAAGGAAGCCTTAGGGTCCCTCATGCACTGGATTGTTTTTTGTTCAAATGTTCCAGTGTCTAAGAGTGCCTGAGGTGGCTTTAGGGTCCCTTTGGCACTGGAGTTTTTTTTTTGTTGAAATATCTTACAAAATATTCAGTGCCTCTTTGGTCGTGGCTTCTCCATGATTTTCAAGCAAATATTCCAGTGCCTAAGGGTGCCTAAGGAAGCATTAGGGTCCCTTTGGCACTGGAATTTTTTTTTTGTTCAAATATTCAAGTGCCTAAGAGTGCCTGAGGAGGCCTTAGAGTCCCTTAGACACTTTTGTTTCCTATAAGGAACTTATAATATAAAATCGAGAATGTAATATAGAATATAGTCAAAATATAGAATATTTGAATGTGTTAGGCACACTAGATATGTAATATTTATGGCTCAAAATAACATTGCTCGAATGTCTTCCACGACATCCACTCCCGATATCTACGAACATTAGTCTTCATGTTCCCCCACTTCGGTAGAGGATATTCGGTGATTAAACGCTCGATTGATATGCATACATACGGACCACAGCTGTGAGAGTCCTCTTGAACAAATTGTACATCATTAGGCATCAATATAAGCTCTGGAGTCCGCAATCCGGGGTGCAGGAGCTTGTACTTATTCACCATTCAGAAGCTAGTGGCTTGGTAAATAATTTTAAATTAGCTTAATAACACTCAATTGACGAAAAGATTAAATATTATCAAAATTACATCCAACAAACGTCCTATAAGCTTCCGCAGCGGTCTGAAATTATGTTTTCTGACTTCAAATACAGTTTGAGCCCGATTTTTGTTCAGTAAATCATACAACTCCTTGGTCCAGCTCTCAATGCACAATCTAACAGCCACCCAATGTCGACCAGCTAAGACCAGAAAAATTATCTATATTTAAAACAAATGAGCATGACTTAAAATAAAATATATTATTATTGAATGCGAAAAATAACACACATTTACAAATTTTGCATTGTACCACGGGACCTTTCCCATTCCCGCATCCGACTCGAACACACACTCGAGCAATCCGTCATTAGGGATCTAATTCTCGTAACTTATGATGCTACGCTCGTAGATCTCATTATTCGGTTTAACGATCTTCGATATCCAAGCATCCACTAAGGCGGTCTGCAATCACAGTATAATACACGGATTCGTACACAAAATAAATAATTATATGATACTTACAAAAACTGTGGAATCGGCAATAACAGTGCAAGTTGTATCAGGAGTGGCCAACACCTCATGGTATTTATCTAAGAGCCTCCTTCGAAGGTATGACATGTAGAAATCTACCATTGCTTGTCCCATGTCGTACGTTATGTCCATTATATTACTGAAAAAGCCGTGGTTCATCTCCCCCTGCGAAAGTGATGTTGTTGCATTCTTTCCAGTCAACATAAATTCTTCAAAGTTGCACCTCAGCAGGTTATTAGGATCTATCATGTAGGGTATTCCAGTCGGATTGTATCGTGGAGTGACTAATGGCAACTGCAATTTCTGATCAAGTTATTTTAACATAAAAAAGAAAAATGAAGTTACATGAACCTTACCCAAGTTTGATATTGAATTGACTTCACCGGTGGATTTTCATACAGCTGTTCAACGTGCAGCGAATCAAACAATTCATCGGCTATGGATTGATGTGATTGCTCCTGTAACAAACAAACAAATAAATAGAGTTAACAAATTAATTTAATTTTTCGAACTATTGATGACATGCTTCATTACCTCTATATGAGCTAACGGTGTCAGCGAGTAATGAGTCAAACTCGGACCGCATCCAGAAGCAGCAAGTGGCTCCCATTGCCGAGGAACCCAAACATGCATGGGCTCATACATGCTATGTCTGGCAAAATCGAATGGCCGATTCCTATAAAACCTCTGGGCTGTAGTCTCCCATGGATCGGCATCGGAATCTCTCGTGTTCTCATTGGATCCATGGAACTGTCCCTATGCCTGAGTCTTCTCGATTCCAAGAGGGCCACTCACTAGTGGAGATGTGTCATTGCTCACCATCCCTAGACTGCGCCTCGTCCTCATGACCGTCATCAATGTCTCTCGAGTAACTACTTGCAGAAGGCGTCCCCGAGTGCTTGCTACGTCTGAACATCTTCTTGAATATATCTTTCACCTTCGAAAAAAAATTGAACCTCTACCTTATCCCACCGCTCATCAACTTTCTTCAACAGGGACTGCTCTCGCTGGTCCCAGCGCTCCTCTAGAGTCCTCACCATCCGCCCATACTCATCTCCCGACACTCTATCACCGGATGACTCTCCTGCTACCTCGGGTACGCATTTTTTCTTTGATTTTTTCTTTTCTGATGACGGGTTAAGTAGCCTCGGCACACCATCTTCATCCACGTGCTTCAGCTGTACGAGATCGGCATGGGAAATGATATGGCGACTTAATTATCCCCAATCACGCTTCTCCAATAGTGTGTAAGATGCTCCTCACCAGTCAGCGTGAGAGTGGCGGGGGGGGGGACTCCATCTATTCAAAATAAACCAGTGAGGAGTTCAATTACATGAACAACACGCCTGATGCACTAAGGAAAAAAATTGAATTAATTATATTACTTATCAAGCAAAAAAAAACTAAACCAATCTGTATCTGGTGGGGTCCTAAATGCCCATTTGGTACAACGAGGCATACCTCCCTCATTGATTTGCCGAACATACAATTGTGTCAAATTTGGAATGGCTTCATATGCCAAAATCTAAAATAGGATAATAGATCATGTCAATAAAATTAATTTCGTAAAATTTATAAGTATTCATTAATTTGCAATAATACCTGAAGCACCCAAATTGGCCCTTACAGATAGTATTTTGATTTGAGATCTTCCACTCGTCTAGGTGTAAAACTCATGTAGTGCAACAAGACATTGTAAGTGTACGAACCCCACGAGAAAGCGTTCCATGCATCAACATCATCGGCCAGAACCCACATCCACTTCTCAACCTTCTTCATATCAGCAGGTGTTATCTTCATATCCACTCCATGCGAAGAAGAAGGACATCAAAGCCACTACATTGGCCACCTTCAGATAATCATCACATGAAAGATCCCCCAGTTTGTTATCTTTAACCAGTGCTAGCAATTTACTAGATGTGATGGGTTCACCATTTGTCAGTCTCATATACACTCACGACTCTAACGGCTCACGAGGTGCATCCAGATCAAAAGTACTCTCGCCGAATGTCAATCCGGTCACGAGTGCATACTCTAATTGTGAAAATCTCAGCTCTCCTCCGGATATGTGAAACTGAACTTCCCCAGGCTCACACTGCACCTGATAGCATAACAGTTGATGCAATGCCATCGAGGCACTATTACCATTTCGCCATTGCAGAAGGTGCCCAAACTGACCAGTAAGGAACCGTTGTACTAACTCATTACCCCCCCCCCCACCCGACATGAAAGAAACCGCCTAATCCATTTAGTCAACTGGTCTTTCCAATGAGTAGTAATTTTAGGGGATTTTTCCCTAATAGCTAATCAAATATAAACAAACTGCATAAATACAACAGTAAGCTCTAATTAATGTAAATATACTAGATCTAATTGCATATATAATTGCATCATATACTAAATGCATGAATAAATAATTTATATTGTATTTTAGTATAATTAGTAACTATTCGTTATTACTCTAAATCAAAATCTGAAGAGAAGAAACATACAGTTAATGTCAACAAAAATAATAATCGCATAAAATTTGATTGGAATATTTATATTTAAAATATTTTCAATCTTAAATCTTTAATAAAATATTAGATTAATACTACTAAAAAGGTAATTCTCCAAAATTAAGGATTCACAACCATATAATTAGTAAGTATTCTAATTAACAAATTAAAATTTAAATCCATAATCTAGCAAGATTTACGGATAGTATTGGTTACTATTTCTCACAAATATCTACGTATATATAGATTTCTCCCTCAAACATATCGGTTTATTTTCTTGTTTCTTCAAATCAATGTTACAAAAAAATCAAGGTGCAACCCCAACAACTAAATGTACTACTCTACTATGTGTAAAAGACATCCAACACGAAATCAATTCTCAATTCTCAATTTCTTATCATATTCATGCAAAATTCATACAATTCATTCCTAATTCATGCAATTGGATAATAAAATCGAAATCTAAACTCAAAAAAATTCTTGGTTTATGATCCATCGGTGACAACACGGTGACAACACTTACCTGATCGGAAGAAGCCATGTCACTCGGCGGCGGCAAGGCGGTGCGGCGGCAAGGCGAGGCTGGGGCCGAGATGCGCGGAGGCAGTGCGGCGACTGAGAGAGGTTGGGGCGGCGACACTGGGAGGCGATCCGGCTAGGGCGGTGACGCTGGGAGGCAGCTGCTGGTTGCTACTGTTTCAGGATGGGGTGCCTAAGGGAGAAGGCCTTTGTCTGAAAGGAGTGCCCACACGTCTATGAGTTTTTTTTTTTTTTTTTTTTAATTTTTCGGTGTCTAAGGGAGTGCCTAAGGGAGTGTCTAAGGGTATCGGCACTGCAATAATTTATACATCTAGCTTTTCACAAACATGTGACGGGATTTGTCTTTTTTGTGGCACTCCTTAGACATCCATAGACTCGCCTTAGACACTATTAGTTAATTATTTATAAATCAATATTTTTGTCTTTTATACTGCGCAAATGATTGAAATTGGATAATTTTAATCAAAATTGACTAAAAAGTAGGGGTAATACGGTTAAATTGATTAGATTGTGAACAAATTTATAGTGAAATATTACTTTTGATTTTTATTTAATAAATATGAATTTTTATATAATAAATATGAATAAAAACATATATTACCACATTTTCCTTGCGACTGGACAATGAAAGGCGGGGACCAGGAGAGGACCAACTCCCAAAATCATTTTTCGTTAAAATTTATTTAGATTTTTTTGAAAATTAAATGTTTAGTTTCTCGAAATTATAAATTCACACGTTTTAAGGTACTTTGCGAAATAGTGCAATTGACATTTAACTATTTAAGTCGCATTCAAACGACAAAACGAAATGCACGGCGAAGCATGTCTTCAGGTTTGAGATCAAATATACACGTCTCTTGTTCTCATCGCTTATTAGCTATCAAACAAATTTGATGATTTTTTTTTCAGTATTTTCTCTTCTTCTTATCAACTATCCAGCTGGAATACTTAGGATAACTATTTATATAATATTATTCTTCTCATTTTTTCACTATTTAATTGAGTTAGTTGCGATGCAATAAAATGTTGGGGTCTGGGGCAGTAGGATTTTGTGATCCATGAGCCTTATTGCATTATGATAATAATTTTGTCGAGTGATATTAATATATTATTTACTTAGCAAATTAGACTTTATATAATGACATTACGATTAAGGTAGTCTAATAGGGTTGATAAATAAAATTTCTACCCTGAATCAAGTCTCGTAGATTTTATGGTGTGAAATAATATTACATCATATTTTGAATAAGTAAGTGATGGTTGTTTTATAAACAAATGAAACGACATTATTTTAAACCATAAGGTCTACAACTTAAGTTGTAGACTAGTCTAGAGTAGAATTTTCCGTTGATAACTAGTTATTCTAGTCCATATATCCTATAATCTTTCCATATATACATATGTCCATCTAAAAGAAAACACAAAAACTTGTGTGGGTCGGATGTACCATACATCCGGCCTAGTTCGCGACCCATTTTGAAGATCCAGTATTATAATACGACTCGGTTTGTTTCCATATTATTAGAAAAAAAATTCAAAATTAAATGTACTTTTCTCTTCGTGGGCGTGCAAGTTTTTCAGCGTCTGGTTTCAGTTATCGCGCTCGTGGTGTTCAGTTTTCTTGTTCTTTCTCTGAAAAACATTGAATTCCAGTTCAGTTTGGAGATTACCCAGTCAAATCTCGACATTTTGGTGGTGATATTTCTTCGTATTTTTCTGCATGTTCTGCTTTCGATATCTTTCAGTTGCGTTTGCTGCTGCACTCATATAAATTCCTTATTTTCTTTTCATTTTAATCGTGGTTGTGTTGATATCGTTCCTCATAGGGTTTGGTAGTTTGTGATTAACTCCGCATTGGCTAGCGAACACGGCTCTCACTGTGTTGTTTTTATTTTTTGTTTTAGATTCTTATGTGTTAATTGAATCTCGTTACTTTATGATTATGGTTTATATTCGTGATTTTCACTGTCAATTCACTGCAAAGTAGGGATTTCAAAATGAGTTTAACTTTTAATTTGTCCATTAATTCAGGTTTATTTATTTCCAGGGTTTTTGAAACATTTAGTTAGCGCAATTGACACATTTACACCTTGAATTGATACTTCAGTGGAACAGTCGTTCAGTATCAGAGTTATGTGCGGAAGTGTAGGCCCTATTAAACGTCTTGGTTGGAAAACCGATTTTATGCTGAGTTTGATGAAATACAGTTTTAATGCAATGTGATCAGTAAAAGAAAACAGTAAATCAGCACAACAGATTTTTAAAGTGGTTCGGACACACTGGGTCCTACGTCCACTGTCCTGACCAAAGCAGGATATTTGTTATATTTATACTGAGCAAGTCTCAGTGATCTGTTCTCAAGACAGATACAACTTGAAGCTTATATTGAGCAAGTTCCCTATGATCTGTTCGCAGGATAGATTCTCTACTTATAGTCGTAGTGACTTTTACAGGGGTTTCAAACTAAAAGAGTTTGAGTCTTCTCCAACTAAGAGGAAGTTCTTACAATAAGAACAGTTTCACAAACATGTGAACTTCCTCGAGGTTTCTAAGCTATAGATATTACAATAAGACTTGCTTAGATAAGAGAAGGGGAACAAGGATAACTCTAAGTGATGAACTAAAAGATTCTTCTAAGAAAGCTAGTTCTTCACTAGATTCTTCGATTGAGAGCCTTTAAGAGTTTTGTGCGTAGATAGCTTGGGTTCCCGATAGTGTCTCTACATGAAGACTTCTCTTATATAGTCGTCGATTGTGAATAGATACCGTTGGAGGGAGGTCTAGCCACGTGTCAAAACGACAAGGAAAATGACTCCTTAAATTTGAACGTTGATGAGTACGTGCACTATAGAGATACGCCTCTTTTTCAGTCTGGGAGCAGCTTTTGTCAGAAAAGATAAGTTTTTGTTGGCAAGGTTGACTTCTTCTGAATCCTTGTCAAACATTGGTCGAGGTAGATTGGTAGATGAGACTTGTCAAACATCAAGGTTGACTTCTTCTGAATCCTCGGACCTTCAACTAAAGTGACTTCCTACTGACGTTCTTCTGAGTATAAGTGCATGGGCACGAATTCCTGTGCAGGTTCAGTTTGTGGTCGACTGACCAACTGACTTCTTCGATCCTAAGTCCATCAGCTGAGTGCGAGGTCTTCTACTGAACTCTACAGCTACTGAACTCTAGGTTACTGAGTTCCTAACAACTGAACTCAAACTAAGCTATTACAGAAACGAAGGTACATCATTCAGCTAGGGGTTTTGAGATCTTCAAATCTATAAATGTGTCATACTGAATCCTTATCCTAACAATTTCCCCCTATTTGATGATGTCAAAAGCTATTACATCTTCTATCAAAAAAATGTTAAGGTTAAGAGCTACTGCTACTGAGTAAAGATCTATTACAAGGGAATGCTCCAGCCAACATATCAAAGCTGACTAAGATAATGAAAAGAAAGGATCAGAGCAATCACAAGCAAAAAGAATGTCAGAGCTATCAATGATATCAAGTAATGTATCAGAGCCATGTTAAAAACAAAACAGTTATGGAATGCTGAATGTATCCGAACTTACAGAATTTAATACAATTAACATAGTTATAGCATGCTGAAGTTATCAGAGATTCTACTGACATGTATCAGAGCTAAAAAGCAAGTTTAACACATTCACAAGATATCAGGGCCATTACAAACAGAACAATCAAAGCTCAAAATAGATCATACTTCTTAGTAGCTAACCATCAAATTAAATTCACAGTTATCAGTAATGTCCCTATAAGGTAGGTTCCCCCTAAGAAACAATTTCCCACTATTTCATATATAATATCCCTTCAATCTAAGTACTAGCAAAGTATCAGATAATATCAGGGCAAACACAGATAATCAGTAGGGAATAATTCTAAGGCTGATAAGCATATAAGACATATAGGGTCAGATAGAGAAATATCTGATCACTTATGTGATCAGTTGTGCTGAAAAGTAAATAAAGCCGTAAAGATAATGAGTAATTGTCAAGGCTAAAAGTGATAAATGTCATAAATGAATGAGATTTACAATACATGACATGGTATCACTACAAAAACTAGACTAAGGAGAGAGAGAGGCCAGCTCGGCTTCTTCTTGAACTGCTGCATGCGAGCGTGGAAGTCAGCAGACTTCTTCTCCGGAAGCTCAAGACCATATCCTGAATATACTCTGCTTCTCAGGGCCTTGATCTCCGCTAAGTCTTCTTCATCATCTTTCCTCAGCGCTCTGCTAATGATGGCTTCCTTGATTTCTTCTTCTATCTCCTTCTTGCAAAGATTATCTTGATGAATCATGGGAGGAGGAAGAATTCTGAATGGAGGAGCCTTAAGCGCTTGGCTGTTTGATATAGCAACGTCTGAATCTCAGCAAGGAGGACTGGGTTTACAACAGCCAGGAAGTCTTTGAAGTATGTATCAGCATCAGTAATGTCTTCACTTCCGACTTTCCAAATATAGTATCTTTTTATGAAGTCCATCTTCAGCTTTTCGTATTGCTGATTCAGCTTGAGAGGTACCCAGTCGTTAGTTCTTTTGAATACTATCCTCTGCACTTCACTTCTTGGTTCCCTTCTCCTGAAGTATCTGGAAGAGGTGGGTATACTTCTATCTTTTTCCAGTACCCTTTCCCTTGCTTCCTTTTCCGTTCTCAGCCTGAGGGCCTATAGATCGGCTAGACGAATTCTCTCTCTTGCTTCTCTAATTTTCCTGGCCTCAGCTGTTCGGTCTAGTGCTCGCTCACACGCGTCCCATATCTCTTTCATCTCTTGCTCTTGCTCCTTAGAGGGGACCGTTGAGGGCACATGCTGCTCTTCTGAGTCAGCAGGCGATGCAAATTTAGATTTTGATGCAGATTCGCCTTGCTTCTCAGGATCCCTGCCCGACTCAACAAAAGAAGAGAAAGGTACTGAAGACGGTTGAACCTTCAGTAGTGATCCTCGAGACCGACTCCATTCAAGATTTAGAGTCCGGACAGGAGGACGTGACTCTGAAAGACAAGGTAAAGAGGATTCACTCAGAGGAGACCTCGTCAGATCTTCATGCTGACTTACCTCAGACTGAGGTCTCCACATCCATCCCTACTTTAGTTTTGATAGCTCAGAGCCGAGCTACTGAAGAGATAGCAGATGAGATTCCCGAGATCCTTGATCATGCGGATCTCGTGGACACCGCAGGATGGGCGAGGGTTCAGATCCGTCTCAGATTCCTGGAGTGGGATCTCTTAGCTGAGACGATCAACCTAAGGGCAGTCCCTGAACTGGTCTAAGAAGAGTAGACCCTGAGAGAGGAGATAGGCTATGGCAAGCCTACTGATATAGCTTTGATGAACGATCTTCGAGCTGCCATGCTTATGCTCCTGAGTCAGAAGGGGCAACCTGAACAGTCTACTCAGCCCCCGACTCAGTCTGACTCTCACCCCGACTCTCCACCCAAGGATGTAGACTAGGGAGGCTCTGCTAAGGGAAAATCTCCCAGGGATGACTCGCCACCTCCACCTCCAACCTCGCCATATTTTTCTTTATGGTTGTGGCATCAAAACTGTTTATGTGTGTGTTATTTATACACTTGAGAGTAGCCAATAAATATTCAAGTAAGGTTGTTTATAAAGTCATTGTCTCCATCTTTAGGTGCAATCATCCCCAGGCCGTCTAAATCTCAGCCGAAGAAGCAGTCTCGATATCAAGCTGCTGAGATTACAGATATCAGCACGACGTCCATTAATAAGTGCATTAAGCGTCAAGCTCATAAGAACCGTCTCCTAGCCACAGACGGGAATACCAAATGGAATCAATTCACTGAGGCTCAGACTCAGACGCTTGGCACTTTATCTGCTGAAGTGAAGAGGATCAACACTCCTTCCACTCTTAATGCTGAAGAGATCCCCAACAAAGCACTTAAAGAGCAAAGGACCGATCTGAATGCTCAATTTCAGACTATACTGCAGTCTTAGGCCAAACAATTCCCTGAAGATATGACTACTGCAATGTATCGAGTCCTTAAGGCAGTTGAAGAGCGTAACAAGCTCGCCACTGAAAGTGTAACCAAAGCAGTAGTGGAACAACACAATGCCTGCAAGCTCATTTAGAAGGATGCTACTGACTTAGTTAATGCATACCTTCGACGGATCAATGCTTCTACATCTGAAGTACTCGAAGTCGTCAATGCTGAACATGACAAGCGATGGATCGCATATACTGACACAGCTGGAGATGTTGCAGCTAAGCTTGAATCCATCAGCATGTCTATCGAAGACCTTACGAGGAAGGTCACTGCCCTGGCCACATTTATTGATGATGCCAAAAAGGGGGGAAGGAAGTAGGAGTTAATGACTACTGACCCTCTTAAAGGCTGAAGAGGCAGGACCGAGTAAGGCAGCTGAAAAGGCAGCTGAAAGCAAGGAGGAAGAAGCTACTGAAAAGGGTGAAGGCTCAGGAGGGCCAGTTAACGAAGCTATCACTGAAGTGACCAAATACTTAGAAGGATTAACTAAAGATGAGCCACCAGGTCAACAGCCAAAGGAAAAGCCCTTGCTCCCCTAACTCCTCTGAAACCCAAAAAGTGAAGTTCAGAACGTCAGAGGAACAGATTACATACGATGAAAAACTGGTGCGAGGACTTCAAAAGCAAGACGAGAGGAAGCAGACAAAGGCCAAGAAAGGCATACAGATCCCCCCCCCCCCCCCCCCCCCCCCCCCCCCCCCCCCCCCCCCCCCCCCCCCCCCCCCCCCCCCCCCCCCCCCCCCCCCCCCCCCCCCCCCCCCCCCCCCCCCCCCCCCCCCCCCCCCCCCCCCCCCCCCCCCCCCCCCCCCCCCCCCCCCCCCCCCCCCCCCCCCCCCCCCCCCCCCCCCCCCCCCCCCCCCCCCCCCCCCCCCCCCCCCCCCCCCCCCCCCCCCCCCCCCCCCCCCCCCCCCCCCCCCCCCCCCCCCCCCCCCCCCCCCCCCCCCCCCCCCCCCCCCCCCCCCCCCCCCCCCCCCCCCCCCCCCCCCCCCCCCCCCCCCCCCCCCCCCCCCCCCCCCCCCCCCCCCCCCCCCCCCCCCCCCCCCCCCCCCCCCCCCCCCCCCCCCCCCCCCCCCCCCCCCCCCCCCCCCCCCCCCCCCCCCCCCCCCCCCCCCCCCCCCCCCCCCCCCCCCCCCCCCCCCCCCCCCCCCCCCCCCCCCCCCCCCCCCCCCCCCCCCCCCCCCCCCCCCCCCCCCCCCCCCCCCCCCCCCCCCCCCCCCCCCCCCCCCCCCCCCCCCCCCCCCCCCCCCCCCCCCCCCCCCCCCCCCCCCCCCCCCCCCCCCCCCCCCCCCCCCCCCCCCCCCCCCCCCCCCCCCCCCCCCCCCCCCCCCCCCCCCCCCCCCCCCCCCCCCCCCCCCCCCCCCCCCCCCCCCCCCCCCCCCCCCCCCCCCCCCCCCCCCCCCCCCCCCCCCCCCCCCCCCCCCCCCCCCCCCCCCCCCCCCCCCCCCCCCCCCCCCCCCCCCCCCCCCCCCCCCCCCCCCCCCCCCCCCCCCCCCCCCCCCCCCCCCCCCCCCCCCCCCCCCCCCCCCCCCCCCCCCCCCCCCCCCCCCCCCCCCCCCCCCCCCCCCCCCCCCCCCCCCCCCCCCCCCCCCCCCCCCCCCCCCCCCCCCCCCCCCCCCCCCCCCCCCCCCCCCCCCCCCCCCCCCCCCCCCCCCCCCCCCCCCCCCCCCCCCCCCCCCCCCCCCCCCCCCCCCCCCCCCCCCCCCCCCCCCCCCCCCCCCCCCCCCCCCCCCCCCCCCCCCCCCCCCCCCCCCCCCCCCCCCCCCCCCCCCCCCCCCCCCCCCCCCCCCCCCCCCCCCCCCCCCCCCCCCCCCCCCCCCCCCCCCCCCCCCCCCCCCCCCCCCCCCCCCCCCCCCCCCCCCCCCCCCCCCCCCCCCCCCCCCCCCCCCCCCCCCCCCCCCCCCCCCCCCCCCCCCCCCCCCCCCCCCCCCCCCCCCCCCCCCCCCCCCCCCCCCCCCCCCCCCCCCCCCCCCCCCCCCCCCCCCCCCCCCCCCCCCCCCCCCCCCCCCCCCCCCCCCCCCCCCCCCCCGATCTTCAGTTCCTACTAGAACAAGATCTCTACTAGCCTACGCAATCCAGGTTAGTTGCTCAAACTCCTCCTAAGTCCAAAGAATCTGAGAAGCCCGGAGCATCTAAGTCCAAATCAGCCGAACCGAGCGACTCAGAAACTCAGCAACATATTCCATCCACTGAGCTCTCTAAGAGACAAGAAGCTGAGCTGAAAGAGTTGTGGGATAGCTGTGAGAGAGGCATGGACATAACTGCTGAAGCCCGACAGATCAGAGAGGCTAGAGAAAGGCTTCATAAATCTGATCTTGAGGCTCTTAGATAGAGAACGGAGAAAGAAGCCAGAGAGAGAGTTCCTGAGAAGGATAGAAGTGTTCTTACCACTTCTAAGTTCTTTAGAGGAAGGGAACCAGGAAATGATGTAAAGAGAATCTTGCACAAGAGGACTGATGAATGAGTTCCATGGAAATTAAATCAAAGATGGGAACAACTGAAGATCGATTTCATCAAGAAATTCTACATTTGGAAGATATTTGATGAACAAACTGATGCAGATGGAAAGTTCAAATAATTTCTGATGAAGATTGATCCTCCTCTATACGCTGAGATCCAGACTATTCTAGATCAGTCAGGTCAAATTCTCAAAGCACCTGGAAATAGATCTTTGCCTCCTCCTCTCACGCATCAAGATAATATATGTAAGAAGGAGATTGAGGAAGAAATTAATGATACCTTCAGAAGAAGAGATCTGGATAAGAATGTTGCTGAAGACAGGGAAGAGATCAAGGCATTGAGGAACAGAGTCTATTCATCTTATGGCCTTGAGCTTCCTGAGAAGAAGTCTGCTAACTTCAAGGCATGCATGCAGCAAAATAAGAAGAAGCCCAGCTGATTCTCTTCTAGTCTTAGTTGATAGAATTAGAGTGTCTTGTAACTGTAATCATCTATGATCATTTATGACATCTTTTTTCTATTGGCCTTCGACAACTACTCATTGTCACGTGGCTTTGTTTTTATCTTTCAACACTATTGATCTCCTTGGTGATCAGATCACACACCCACATATCTGCTTAATTATATGTTACTCTCTGTAGTTCAGTTATTTAGACATCTTTTAGAGGGAAATTGCTTGTAAACATGTCAGGGGGAAATTGTTAGACTTCGGTCTTTTGCTGTCTAACATCTGTGTTGATTAGATAGTCAGCTTTTATGATAGAGATAGCCTTAATGTAAAGAGCCTTACTGCTCTATATTTGCTCTGATACTGTGCATAGATTAACTTGTAATAGGTTTTAGCATAGTCAGTAGTAGTTTTTTACACAAGATTTTGGCATCATCAAATAGGGGAAATTATTTGGATAAGATTCAGTATGATAAGATTTGAAGATCCCAAAACCCCTAGCTGAATGACGAACCTTCGATATTGTAATAGCTTACTTGAGTTCAGCTTGTTAGGAACTCAATAGTAGGAACTCAACTAAGCTAGAGTTCAGTAGTTGTGCATTCAGTAGAATATTTTGCTCTCAGCCGGAGAACTCAGTATCGATGAAGTCAGTTGGACAACTATCGACCAACTGAATCTGCAAAGGAATTGGAGCCTGCGTACTGAATTGATCAGACGAATGTCAATAGAGGATACATCAGTTGAGGGTCCGAGGATTCAGAGGAAGTCAACTCATCGTACCTTGAAGTTTGAACAAACCTCACCTACTCTCATAAACTCGACCAATAAGGAACCGACAACGTCCTACCTGCTCTGCCATAAAGCCGCTCCTAGACTAAAAAAGAGGAAATCTCTACAGTATCTCTAAAACAACGTTCAAATTAGTATGGTCGTTTTCCTTGTCTTATTCGACACGTGTCTAGACTCACTCCAACGGATCTATTCACAAATTGAAGACTATAAATAGAGAAGTGTCTTCAAGCAGAAAGACACCGGGAACACAAGCATTCAAGCGAACATACTCTAGCGAACTCAAAGCCAAACACAACGAAGAACTTGCTCATTTGAAGATCATTTTAGTTCTTCTCTCTAGAGATCCTTTAGTTCCCCTTCTCTATCTAAGCGTGCTCATTGTAATATCAATAGCTTAGAACCTCGAAGGAGTTCATCTTTTGAACTGTTCTTATTGTAAGAACTCGTTCATTGTAGGGGAAACTCTAACCTTCAAGGTTGAGAATTGTCACTACGACTATAAGTAGATATCTGTCATGCGTATAGATTAATTGAGTCTTGCTTAGTATAAGCAAATAAGAACGAATATGTCCAGTGACCAGATAGACTGAGACTTGCTCAGTATAATTTAATCAAGAACTCCTGCTTAGTTCAGGACAGTGGACGTAGGACCCAGCGTGTCCGAACCACTTTAAAAACTATTTGTGTTAATTTTAGCTGTTGCATTAATAACTATTCATTTTGCATAGAACTGAGTTTTAATCAAACAACATAAAACGACTTTTTAAGTGAGACGATGACATTACGGCATATACTTCTGCACACAACTTTCGATACTGAACTATTGTTCACTGACATAAGTCAGTAAAATTGTACTCAGTAGAAGAATATTTGCCCATGAGATATAGAAAACATATTTGGCTAACTGACTAGTTTAGTAGCATTATTCAGCTCAGTTGACTATCGCGTTCTGAGTTTGAAATTTGCATTCAGGTGTATTCACCCCCCCCCCCCCCCACACACACACACCCCTAAAGCTCGTCTCTGGACCAACAATTATTACCGAAACTCTGTGCCGATTCGCCGTTGTTGTTACTTCATCATCAAATCCCAAATTTCTTCAATCTTCCACTCTCTCCACGCCACATATACTGATGCTCTATTTCCCCATGTCCCGTAGATGATCTCCTTTGCATTCTGCCGCCTCTGCGTTGCCACTTTCATTATCTCATTTTTCTTCAATTTTATTTGGTTATACTTGAAGGTTTACGTTTTGCCATCTCAAGTTTCTCACTTCCCCAAATTATATGTTTTTTTTATCTAACTTTCTTTTGATTTAAGTATGAATATCTATTTGTGTTTTAATGAATTTGGAGTTTATGTTTGAATCTACCCACTTTAAAATTGTTGTTATCTTAATTATTATTTTAATCATTTTGCCAGAATTTTGATTGCTTTTCTTATTACGGATTAAAATTGTCGTCGGGCAGAGGCATTCTTAGAAGCCATATGGATTATCAATTCATAAAATCGCTGATTTAAGTAAGTTGAAATATCCCAATAATTTTGAGAGTAAATAGTTACATCTACTTGTGCATAAACGCGTACATGCCTTCGAACACGAGCAAGAAACTGTCACTTTCATCTCTTTTCTATTGTGCTGGTGGTATTTTCCGTGTATGCATTTAGGGGCCGTTTCGTTCGACAAGGTGAAAGAAAATGAATCAAGAAAGGGAAAGGAATGGAAATGTTTTGGAATGATTATCTTTTGCCATCCTGTTTGGTTCGGACCTAGAAAAGGGAAACGATTCTCTTTCCTTCCCTTTTTGACTGTTTGGTAAATGCAAGGAGAATCGATTTTTTATATATATAAAATTCAACAAATAGCCTAAAAAACAGAAACTTGGTAATATCTACAAAAGCTAGAAATACAATCTACGACATCCAAACATAAATAAAATTTAGCATGAAATCCAAATACAAATCCAAAGAAAAATAAAATAAAGTCATTACAAACCATGAACCAAAAATAAATAAAAAAAAACCAACAAGTCATCATAGTTCTCCAATTCAATAACACAACCAGCACCATCACTCCGTATCATTGTTGCCATCCCCGGAGGCACCAGAACCAAGTATTTCTTTGACAAAATCAACTCTGAAATCAGGACATCTAAAAAATAGTTTGAGTTCATTTGGTTTAGCTGTAAGAATTCTAGCCATTGCAATCACCTCCCTACGTGATATACCATCTAACTGCATTAGTTCACCCAACACTTTGTCAAATAAAGCATCCCTCTCTTTGTCTCGATCATCCCTCTCTTGTTCACGGATATCAGCTCGAGCCCAAAAGGCCGCCATAACAGAAAGATGTCCATTCATATCTTTCATGAAGTCGTTCAAGCTTTCAAAATCCAAACTAGCAGTCCTTACTGCCTTTTTCTTATTGTTCTTTACTCTTTTAACCTTCTTTAATGGTGGAACAGAGTGGATGGATGGGCTTCTAACATCATTTTCATCATCACTTAGATTAATGCTCTCATCAATCTCCTTTTCCACGTTTGTGCTCTCTTGTTTCTCTTTGTCCATATTTCGAATAGCATCTTCAAACCCGTCAACATGCTTCCCAGTTGCATAGTTATTTCCATAAATATCCATCATAACATTCAAGTGAGGAAACGACACTCCATACAGATTTTTGCAAGAAGGATGAACCTATGAAAATTGAAACAGTTGTGAGTATATAAAAAACTCAATTCAATGAATTAGTTAATAATAAAGTGAAGTTAACTTTACCTTGTAGTATTCATATGTCTTTCATCATCCCATTTGAATCCACTACTTCCCAACATTTGTAGAATAGCCCTAAATTTGCCTACAAGGGTTTTTAACCTAGAATCAATGTGAGGATGTGCTTTCAACCCACATCCTGGCATTGCCTTTTCCAACTTTTCCTCTAACTGATTCATATAGCAAGCTCTAACACCTTTCTCACATTTCCAGTGAGGTTCACTAGATAACTCATGTAAAGCTCCTATGAGGGCCTTGTCCTCTTCACTAGTCAAAAAACGCTTATTTCTACCCCTTCCTTGGCTAACACTTGTAGTCATGGTAGTCAGAATATTAAAACATAACAAGTCAAGCATTTCCAGAATAGGCAAAGAAGCAGAAAATACACTCCGAAAAAACCAATCTTAGAGGAAGAATAAACAAGATTCCAACAACATTCTAGAAAACAAGATGAATTACATCCCTCAGTTTGGATCCATCTTCACAACTATACAAATTCGCATCAAATAAGAATTCAATAACTTCGCATCAGCAACTTCAGCATAGTAATACTCAAATAAACCAAAAACTCATACACATGACATTTTTACTGAATCAGAATCATATAAAGTAGCAAATGACTCAAAATGAGTAATCAATGGTCAATGATGCAATGAACCAAAAACTATACAATTTAAAAAAACAATTTAATTTTTTTATGCTACGGGTAATGAACGAAATCCGAATCAAAGCATACCTCGTAAACAAAGTTCGAATCTTTAAATCCGAAGAATTGCAATTGCCAAGATCGACTGAAGAGAGAAAGAGATTAGAGAGAAGGGACCATACCTGTCGTCGGTGGCGCTAGGCTTCGCCGACGGGAGGTGTGTGGCGTAGGAGATTCGGTGAGATTCGCTGGCAGGAGGTGTGAGGCGTAGGAAATCCGGTGGGATTCGGCGATGGTGAAGAACGTTGCGGCGGCAGTGGAAGTGGTCCAACAATGAGGGAGAGGGAGAGAGAGCAGAGGAAGCGGCGATGGTAAAGAACGTCGCCGGTGGCGGAAGGCGAGAGAGGGATTAGAGGAGGCGATGATGGTCGGTTGAAGAAGAGAGAGGAGATTGAAGGAGAGAATTTTTTTATGAGAAAAAAAAAATGAAGGGGGAAAGAGGGGGAAAGGTAACCAAGTCCCATGGTCCAGGAGCGGAATGAAAATAGGGGTTTGGAGGGTTTTTGAAACCCTCAAATTGGGTAATCGGATTCCCCAAAAATGCGAACCATAAACTAACTAACGGAATCAAATTATCTGATTCTCGTTCCCTTTCCTGATTACCCCAATCAAACGCCCCTTAGTTTATTTTCTTATTCGTTCTTGTCTACAAAACATTGCAAAAATTTGTTTATGATATTTCAAGGGTTTTTCTTTGTCCATGTTGATGAAGTTATGAAGTTATAATTAAATTTTCATTGTCTTGTTGGCCGATTTAAACATACATATTTATGTCTGCTTCCCTTTGTATATTTCCATGAGTGACTATAACCATTTCACGCTGCTTTTATTTGACAAATAAATTGCATTTAATAATTCATTAGTGCAAATATAATTAGGGAACCCCACCCCCCAAAATTTGATACTCACATCTATAACTTTGTTATTAAATTTTGTGTAATTACTTTTTTTTTGCGTATTAACTTGTTTAAAGTACTGTTGTTTTGGTTCTTGTTACGCTTTAAAAAATCAAATTAATATACATTTTGTAAACATCATTTCTGTATTACAAAACAGGTATCTTTTTATGTATGTGGATTACAATAAATATTAATAGTGGTGCTTAAAAATATCTTAATTTTTTTATGCAAATTGTTGTTAACTCTTCAGAATCAAATTTTAATACTTGTTGTATTCAGGCTTTACTCAAATTTTATATGTTTTTAATTATTTAATGTATATGTATGATGAAAGCGTACAACAATATATGTTTTTACCTTTTGGTATACTTGCTATATATGTTAATAGCTGTGCATTATTTCATTTTTTCAGATTGTCAAAGTTATGTACTACTTTGCTTTTACGTACTCGTGTTCTCTTTCATTTGTTATTATTATTATTATTATTATTATTATTATTATTATTATTATTATTATTATTATTATTATTATTATTATTATTATTATTATTATTATTATTATTATTATTATTATTATTTAGTGATACTCATTTTCTATTGCAATGTTGTGTCTTTTGTTTCTATGCAATATCTTGTTTCAGTTGAAATAGAAGAGGGATTTTAAAAAATATTTGGCTCCATTGCTGTGGAATTCCCTAAACAGTGTAGCGGATATTTTGCTATATAAGGAGAGTGTTTACATGACAGGTACTACAACTTTTTTACTAGACGATATATTTCAACTTTGATATATTTTGCAGTTCAATTAATAAGAGTCTTGAAATTTCTTTCTTAAAATACTATAATTATGTTAAGAAGCAGTTTTACCCTTTAATAAAACTTTGTATATACATACATAACATCTACCAATAATTTAATACTAATAGATGATGTTAATACTTTTTTGCATAATACAACTTATAAGACTTCTCGTACATCTACTATGTCTTCTCAACAATATGACCGGGTCCTTGCACGGAGAAGGGAATTACGTACATTTAAAACGTGCTCGCTCTCAATCAAGCCGCCATACTATTGCCCAAGCCAATGCGCCGAATATATTATATCGACGGCATTATGCTCAATCAGCTGCTTCTTCAATTTCTGGTTCATGTAAGTCTTTAATTTTAATTTCTATAAGCCTAAAACTACTTTAATCATCTTCATACATTAAATTTGCATTTATATTTACACTTCTCTAAATATACCTTAGACAAGAATAAACAACATAATATTTAAAAAGAATACATAGGAAGATTCAAGGCAGATTCTACACCTACGAAGTTATTGGTTTACAAACTAAGAAAAAAATAATAAAAGATGAACATTTTGCTACCTAAATAAATAAATAAACCAAATTATAATTACTAATATTGTCATGATATTTATTTTCATCAAGTGTTAATAACACTTAATTCTTTTACTTTGTTCATGTTTTTTTTTTTTTTTGTTTAGGTGTGCTAATTCCTAACAAATAACTAATGGTAACAATAAAATGACTACTACAACCACAACTTCTCCCCAAACATGCAGAAGCTCAAATAATGTTATGCATCAACATGATTCACCTACAAACCCACTTATTCTCTCGTCATCTACAAGTAAGATGATATTGTCAATATGTCTATTTCCTTCAAAATAATGTACAAGGATAATATAATATGACATGTAATAATTTTTCAGTTTTAATGACATATGTCGCATAACTCAACAGTTACATGATTCTTGTGCGATTAATAATTTTTCATTTTTTATTCTAGGTACAAAGAATGATCTTGGTATGTATACATTTAGAATACAAGGTCAATTCCATCATTACCTTCATCCTCTTTCAAACAATGGTTTACCACCACCCAGAGTTCAATTTTATTTCTGTGATTCCAATGAAGAATGTTGAATACAAGCTGCTATTACAAAGTAAACCGGTAAGTCCGGAAAAAGAAACAAACAAAAATGTCTAAAAGAAAACTTCGTCGAGTCGAGGAAGACCTCTATCCACAAGATGAAATACGCCCCGGTAGTGCTCTCGGTTTACGGCGTATCGTCCCCAAAGATAAAACGACGACGTCTCGAGGATTGCAGCACCATAAGATCTTCCAGCTCCGGTGAACTGGACTTTCCGGCGAGGACAGGACTGCTGAAGACTTGAGCTAAGAATGCAGAGAATGTTGTGTGTTGTTGAGTGATGAAATGACATGTAGACTGGTCCTATTTATAGGCAGTCCAACTCAGGTGAAAGGTTGCAGAACATTTAATTGGGGCAGATGGAAAGTGGAGAGTTGAAGCCACTTGAAGTGTCTCTTTCCAGATACTTCAAAAAGAATAGCTTAGGTGTGGCAGGTGCACAACACCAAGGAGAGCAACCCCGTGTAGCAGGAGCACTATACCAACGATTGGGCCAGCCCACAGGTAGCCCACCGAGCCCAATAGCCGAAGCCCAACTGCAAAGCCCAACTGCCAAGCCCGACGGACAAGCCCACGGACCACCCAAAGGACAAATTTCCAAGTCCAAGTCCAAGTCCAAGTACACAGACACGGACACGAACATGGGCGGAACCGGAATCGGAGCCGGGGCCGGGGAGCGGGCGCGGGACGGCGCTCCGCGTCTGAGGCGTCGGCGAAAAGGCTCGCGCACATGAGCATGTGTGGTCCAAACCCACCACATGTCACTTTGTTATCTCCTACTAAATGGTAGAGACTTAAATACCACACAAAACATTACACATTAATCAATGTGGGACATTGATTAATGTAATAACTCTCCAAAACCCGAATTAGGTAAGTTTCTCCACTTTAGGTAACATATTAGTTTTGTCCCCCAAACTTCGAGCCACTATTTCTCACTCACCAAAAATCAGAATCGAGAAATTAATCACATTATAATTATCTACTCAAAACGTAGATTGACGTCATATATCTCAATTCATAAATCGGATATATATCGAGGCTCGAAAAGACGATTAAACGGGCTGAATTTTTCCCAAGTCAAATTAACATTTAATGCTAATGAAATTTCCATAATAACAAAATATATATATATATATATATATATATATATATATATATATATATATATATATATATATATAAAGAATATATATTTATAAACGATTTTCTAACAATCCCCCACATGAGTGAAAATAGCCAAATGCATGCATGCAGACACACAACTCTGTCCTCAAGAGACAATAAAGTATCAGGGTAGGTGACTTGTGACCTTAAACCTTCCTTAGTCAGTGCTATCGAGCATACCGGCAGACTAGTGGACACGTGGCCTTGAACTATTCATCCATGGTGTATACTTAGACAATAGTACTAACACTATAAAGTCTCAACCTCGTCCGTTCTCACGTTTGTGTCCTTTACAGGCCATGGACAACCTCTTTGGATTCATAAGTGTTACATAGAAGTGGCCCTCACTTCTCACTTACATAGGTGATTCTTACTCGAGTATCCTGTCATACTCCACCTTCTCAAGGCATGCAAGAATCATTAAAAGTCAAAGACTTAACCTCACCACTTGACAGGTCACCAACACTCTCGAGCTCTTTTAGGGAATAGACTATTTGAGTGTGGTATCAACAGACTCATATAGTTTAGTTTTCCCATTGAACCAAGTTCATGGGATCTCCAATCTACTAGGTTGGGTATCCACTATAATCGTCTTTAACTTGTGGATTTAACTTCCATTCACTCTACGAGCTTATACATTTGATCTCGATTCAAACTCTTAGTAAGCGGATCCGTTAGGTTATCTATAGACTTGGCATAGTCTATAGAGATAACCCCACTCGTGATCAAATGTCTTACGGTATTATGTTGATGATGAATATGTCTCGACTTACCATTATACAACCCACTCTTGGCCCTACCAATAGCCGCTTGGCTATCACAGTGAATCATCACAGGTGGCACGGGTTTCGTCCAACATGGAATATCTTCAAGAAAATTACGTAGCCATTCAGCCTCCTCACCAGCCTTATCTAAAGCAATAAATTCAGATTCCATGGTGGATCGGGCTATGCACGTCTGTTTCGTGGATCTCCACGACACGACTCCTCCCCCTATAGTGAACACATAACCACTAGTAGACAACGAGTCTTTAGATTCGGATATCCAATTTGTATCACAGTACCCTTCAAGTACTGGAGAATGTCTCGAGTAGTGCATGCCAAAGTTAAGAGTGTATTTCAAATACCTCAAAACTCTTACAAGAGATTTCCAATGCTCTCTACTAGGATTACTAGTATAGCGACTCGGTTTGTTTACCGGACAAGCTAGATCGGGCCTCGTACAATTTGTGATGTACTTAAGATAACCGATGACTCTAGCATAATCCTCTTGAGCAACAGGATCACCCCTATTCTTGCTCAAGTGAACATTAACTTCTAGAGGAGTCTTTGCCGGCGCACTATCAAAGGCATTAAACCTCTTAAGTACTTTCTCAATATAATGAGATTGAGACAAAACAATCCCTTTGGGAGTTCTTTGAATCTTCACTCCAAGAATAACGTCAGCAACTCCCATATCTTTCATATCGAAAGTTCTCTTAAGCATACGCTTGGTGTCATTTATGACTTGAAGGTTTTGTCCCAAAATTAACATGTCGTCTACATAAAGACAAACAATTAAAAAACCATTCTTTGTATTCTTTATGTGAACACACTTGTCATATTCATTATTCTTAAAACCATTCGACAACATAGCCTCGTCGAATTTCAAGTGCCATTGTAATGGTGCTTGTTTCAACCCATATAGGGATTTCACCAATTTACATACCTTTCGCTCTTGGCCAGGTACTACAAACCCTTCAGGTTGTTTCATCACTAGAGCTCGACTCAACTTTATCATCCCTTTTACAAGGATAGATATGTTCAAAAATATAGCAGTCCTTGACTCAATAGTAGTTCCAACATTCATATCCGGCACGACCGACTTATGAATGAAAAACCGATATGCACTACTATTCAGTGCATATCCTATAAAGATACAATCGACGGTCTTAGGTCCGATTGTAACTTGTTTAGGCAAATGCAGTTCTACCTTAGCTAAACACCCCCACACTTTGAGGTATTTATAGGAAGGTTTCCTTCCTTTCCACAACTCATAAGGAGTAACATCTCTACCTTTTAGAGGTATTTTGTTCAATAAGTAGTTAGCCGTCAAAAGGGCTTCCCCCCCACATGTTCTGGGGCAGTCCAGAACTTATCAACAAAGCTTTCATCATCTCCTTTAAAGTTCGGTTCTTCCTTTCAGCAACACCATTTGATTGAGGCGAATAGGGGGCAGTGGTTTGATGAATAATACCACTAGTCTTACATAACTCTTCAAAAGGAGCTACATACTCTCTACCTCTATCAATTCGTACCATTTTGATTTTAAAATCAAGTTGGTTTTCGGCTTCTGCTTTGAAGTTAGTAAGAGCTTCAATCACCTCATCTTTACTCATTAAAAGATAAAGAGTACAATACTTAGTGCAGCCATCAATAAAAGTAATAAAATACTTTTTCCCACCTCTAGTTTGTACAAACTTTAAGTCACATACGTTAGTGTGAATGAGTTTTAGAGGTTTTGTGTTCCTTTCTACAGAATGAAATGACATCTTAGCCAATTTTGCTTCAACACAAACTTCACACTTGGTTTTGTTAAACTCATTTACTTTAAGTAGATCGAGATTAATTAATCTTTTTATCGCATTTAGATTAACATGTCCTAATCTAGAATGCCATAAATCAGAACACACAATCAAGTAGGAGGAAGTAGCTTCGTTCTCATTATTCTTGCCCTTAATTGGCTCTTGGCGAATTGCCATTACAGATAACTTGAAAAGGCCATCAGACAGATAACCTTTTCCTAGAAACATACCAAATTTTGACAAGATAAATTTGTCAGACTCAAAAACTAGTCTAAAACCTCTCTTGACTAGTACAGAGCCGGACACAAGATTTTTCCGGATGTCGGGGACATGCAGCACCTCTCCAAGAGTAAGGTTCTTGCCGGAGCTCAACCTTAACACCACAGTACCATAGCCAACTACCTCAGATGAGGCTTGATTTCCCATATTGAGCTTCCTCCCTTAGCAACTCTAGTACTTGGTGAAGCGGCTTCGGTCACCACAAACATGTGTCGTGGCAGCGGTATCAATATACCACTTCCCCTCATTCTCCACGACATTAGCTTATTCGGTGACAACAGCCGCAAGGTCGGCTTCTGTCATCTCCAACATGTTGGCTTGATGAGCCCTCTTCTTCTTCGTCTTACGGCAGTCCTTCGACATGTGGCCAGACTTGCCACAGTTGTAGCAATCCCCTTCAAACTTTCGGGATTGAGCCTTGCTTTTCCCTTTGGGGTTGCTGTTTGGACGCCCTCTCTTGACATTGTTGGAGTTGCCACCTTTCTCTGCAAGGTTGACTCTTGGTTCCACGGGTGCTTTGCCCTTCCCATCTCGAGTCCTCATATCGGTCTCTATGCGGAGCTTGACAACAAGGTCTTCAACCGTCATTTCCTTTCGCTTGTGCTTCAAATAGCTCTTGAAGTCCTTCCAGCTCGGGGGAAGCTTCTCAATCACGGTTGCCACAATAAAAGCATCTGGCAAAGGCATTCCTTCGGTGTGGACGTCATGGACAATGAGTTGAAACTCTTGAAGTTGCTCCATGACCGGTCGAGAGTCCACCATTTTGTACTCCAAAAACTTGGCGACTACAAGCTTCTTAGTCCTTGCATCATCAGTACAATATTTCCTTTCAAGTGTCTCCCAAATAGCCTTGGAGGTCTTTACATTTGCATAAACACTGTATAGACTATCATCTAGTCCACTAAGCAAGAAGTTTTTACAGAAATAATCTGAAGTAAGCCAATTTTCGTAGGCTATGCGGACTTCAACGTTCTCCTCGCTTTCACTTGGAGGGGCGGGTGCGTTCTCCAATAGCACAATCGTGAACCCCAAAGTTGTCAAGTAGAACAACATCTTTTGTTGCCATCTTTTGAAGTCGGCTCCACTAAACTTCGCCGGCTTCTCGACAGCGGGCAACACTCTAGACGAGTGCAGAGGTGCCGTCATGGTCGGGTTCAAACCCCCCACCACACTATGGTGGTTCATACTCCCAAAAGGGACATTGTTCTGCAAAGCAGAAGACATCGCAATAAAGTTGAATGCCAAGTTAGTGGCATTAGCACGGTTAAGTGCGATCCTTGCATCGGTGGCGGCGGACATGGCAGCAAGGGTTGGATTAGCAAAAGTCAGGGTCACAACCGGTGGGACCACATTGCCGGAGGTGGAGGAGATGGCGGCAGCAGTGGTGGAGGTGGCAGTGTCGGATCAAGCAGCAGATGAGGAAGACATTTTTCAGTTACTCAAAGCAGCTTAGGTACAGGACTGCTAAAGACTTGAGCTAAGAATGCAGAGAATGTTGTGTGTTGTTGAGTGATGAAATGACATGCAGACTGGTCCTATTTATAGGCAGTCCAGCTCAGGTGAAAGGTGCACAACACCAAGGAGAGCAATCCCGTGTAGCGAAGCACTACACCAACGATCGGGCCAGCCCATAAGCAGCCCACCGAGCCCAATTGTTGAAGCCCGACGGACAAGCCCACGGACCACCCAAAGGACCAAGAACCAAGATCTAAGTCCAAGTCCAAGTCAAAGTCCACGGACACGGAGCCAGAGCCGGGCACGGGCGCGGTGCAGTGCGGCACGCCGCGCCGCGTGTGAGGCGATCGGCGAAAAGGCTCGCGCGCATGAGCATGTGTGGCCCAAGCCCACCACATGTCACTTTGTTATCTCCTACTAAATGGTAGAGACTTAAATACCAATGCTAGGGGTGTAAGTGGTTCTGCTCCGAACCGCGAAACCGATCAAACCGAACCGAACCAAACCGAAAAATGTGGTTCGGTTCGACTTCGCGGTTTGGTTCGGTTTATTTTTTTAGGAACCGTTTACCTTCGGTTCGGTTCGCGGTTTCAAGAATTTTTGAACGGTTCGAACCGAACCGAACCAATATCCTATTTTTAAATTTTTAAATTTAATATTTGTCTTTTTTATATGAGAATGTTATTGGATTTAGATATTAGATTTAAGTTAAGATCAATTCTAATCTAGACAAAGGAAGAGAAATGAGTAACAACTCTATACTTATGAGTTCGGAACAAGTGACATCCTATAAACTATTATTCTTGCATTATTTAGGATTTAAAAAATAAATAAATAAATAAAAAGGTGAACCGGTGAACCGAACCGAACCAAACCATTTATAAGCGGTTCGGTTCGGTTCGGTTCCGATATTTAAAAACACATCGAACCGAACCGAACCGAACCGAACCATTTCTATGTATTTGGTTCGGTTCCTAGAATACATAAAAAACCGAACCGAACAGAACCGTTACACCCCTAAATACCACACAAAACATTACACATTAATCAATGTGGGACATTGATTAATGTAATAACTCTCCAAAACCCGAATTAAGTAAGTTTCTCCACTTTAGGTAACATATTAATTTTGTCCCCCAAACTTCGAGCCTTCTATTTCTCACTCACTGAAAATCGGAATCGAGAAATTAAGCATACTATAATTATCTACTAGAAACGTAGATCGACGTCATATATCTCAATTCATAAATCGGATATATATCGAGGCTCGAAAAGACGATCTGAATTTTGCCCAAGTCAAATTAGCATTTAATGTTAATTAAATTTCCATAATAACAATATATATATATATATATATATATATATATATATATATATATATATAAATATAAATAATATATATTTATAACCGATTTTCCAACAAAGAAATCGTGCACAGAAGTGCACAAGCTGGAATTGAAACAACCTGATCCCATCGATTGTTGCTCTTGTACGAGAGGTTTTAGTTAATAATCCATATTCTAGGTTCTTAGACGTCTTGCCACAACCCCTGCTTTGGGTACTCATCAAATTGTACTTAATGCTAATCAATGCCTTGACCAAAGAACATATAACCTTCCCCTGACGAACAAGTAGCAGCTATTATTTGAGAAACAAGTGATTCTTTTATGGATAGGACCCCACATATCCAAGTGCAAACACATACTGGAACCAACCTAAACAATTAGATAAATTTATGCTTGTTGTGACCCTTTACAATATCCATTTCTTTTCTCATATGGTGAGTCTGGATGGTATACAAAAATTCCGAAAGTAGAAAAGGACAATCGAGAATCTGATAGCCCTATTAATCCAGTAGATCTTTCTTCTGTTATTAATGTAGAAACCCTATTAGCTCAGGAGCATGAAGGTAAGTTCTTCCACAACTATCACCATTTTTTTTCATTTAAATAATTTATATACACATCTCAAACCTATTTTCTTAAATATATTCTTCATTGTTTGCCATACCTTCTATAGATACCATCAACCCCTTGTTTGTTTCAAGAGAAATAGGATTAAAAGAAGGCAAAAACTTGTGTGCATCATGTTGCACATGCAACATGATCCATTTGCCCAATTTTGACTTGCTTTGACCCGTATTTGACCCGTTGACCCGCATTGACCCGTGTTTGACCCGCTGACGTCAGCATGACATCATTAATTTTTTATTTTACGTTTTTTTTCACGTTTTTTTTTTTTTTTACTTTTTTTCCCTTTATTTTAAGGACGGACGTGTCACTCTTTGACATACGAAAGTGTCAATCGTAACAAACAAAAGTATCAATCGCAACAAACAAATTTTTTTTCATTTTTATTCCCTTTATTTTAAGGACGGACGTGTCACTCTTTATTTATGAAAGTGTCAATCGTAACAAACAAAAGTGTCAATCGTAACAAATAATTTTTTTTATTTTTTTCCAATTTTTTTGATAAGGAAGGCGTGTCATTTGTAATGAATAAATGTGTCATTTGTTACTTATCCAAAGTATCAATCGTAACAAACAAAAGTGTCATTTGTATTTGAATAAAGTGTCATTTATATCATTTATTAAATATAAATTATTTTTAAAAAAATTGCGATTTGTTTCGGAAAAAAATGTCATTTGTTTATGAAAAAAATGTCAATTACAATGAACGAAAGTGTCATTTATCTTAAAGTGTCAATCACACTTAAGTAAATTGACACTCAGAATTAAGGAACGTGTCACTTTCATCTACTAATCAATATGAAGCATAATAACCAGAAATATTACCTAAAGTGTCAATCGTAATAAACAAAAGTGTCAATTGTCCCGAATGAAAGTGTCATTGTTTAGAACAAACGAACAAAAGTGTCATTGTTTAGAACAAACGACACTTTTGTATACAAAGAGTGTGTTGGGTGATGATTCTATCCTCAGCACTGTAATACTTAGTGGGAAATGATTCTATCTTCCGTACTGATATGCGCTCAGTAGGCTTATGCTCTGATTGAATCTATGAAGATTTGAAGATCCCAAAACCCTATCTTGATTGGTGAACCATTTCGTTGTAATTGTTTTTGTCTCTGAGGGTTCACACTCAGTAGACACTCTGCTCTGGTTCAGGCGTTCAGTAGATTATCAGCCTCAGCCTCAGAGACAAGGTGCTTCCTCATCTGCCCCCGTCCACTCAGAAGTGCGACGTGCTGATAGGTTTGTTCAAGGGGAGACAATCAATGCAAACATACTGAACCCTCTAGCCAAGAACAAACAAAAGATGAAGGCACCTCATCCTACACATTAGCATTCTGGCCAAAGATCAGCACCAAAACACCCCAGTTCGGTCAAGGGGGAACCAGCAAGCCAAAGTGGGCTGATCAGTATGGGCCTCCTCAGCTGACACATCCTGCTCAGTATGGGTCATACTATTATGATCCTATAGTCAGAAAAGGATCCAAGAGTCAGAAGAAGAAAAAAATCGCACAAAAGGCAAAGGTCAGCAGTCCACCAACTCAGAAGATCCGGACTCCTGAACCAGAAAAGCCTAAGAAGTCAGTATCGACCAGTCCAGTGGTCAAATATGTTTACTCAAGTGGAAAGAAGTTGTCTGAGACCACCAGGGTCGTAAGACAAATATGGGTTACTAAAACTAACATCTAAGGACCCAAAATCAAAATAAAGGGTACCTGAATATAATTCTGTTTTGTAGGTGCACAAAGACCCATGGTATGTGGACAGCGGATGCTCACGACACATGACATATCAAAAGAGTCTGCTGAAGAATTATATCCCTGAAGAAGGACCCAGAATTGAGTTTGGAGACAATGCTAAAGGCTACACAAGAGGATTTGGAACACTCAGCATTGAAACTTCCAAAGTTCCAAGAGTATCATATGTTGAAGGACTTCAGCACAACCTTCTCTCTATTAGTCAATTTTGTGATAACTCGAATAGAGTGATATTTGACGCCGGTTTTCGTGATGTCATTGATAAATCCACAGGGAAAACAAGTGTTATCGGGTTCGCGCAAGAAGAATATCTATGTAATCGATCGGAACTCGATTGAACCTCGAAGCTTGTTTGTTAGCGAAGAACGACAACCGAACGGGGTGGCCGTGGCACGGGAGACTCGGCCATCTCAACTTCAAGACGCTCAACAAACTAGCAAGAAACACTCTAGCAAGAGGACTCGCCGAATGAAGTATTCAGCAAAGACACTCAGTGTGAAGCATGTCTGAAGGGAAAGCAACCAAGGAATCGAAATCCACCTGTTCCATCTCCTTCCACTGATGGAACACTCAGCATTGGAACTTCCAAAGTTCCAAGAGTATCATATGTTGAAGGACTTCAGCACAACCTTCTCTCTGTTAGTCAATTTTGTGATAACTCGAATAGAGTGATATTTGACGCTGGTTTCTGTGATGTCATTGATAAATCCACAGGGAAAACAGTGTTATCAGGTTCGCGCAAGAAGAATATCTATGTAGCTGACTGGAACTCAGCTGAACCTGAAGCTTGTTTGTTAGCGAAGAACGACAACCGAACGGGGTGGCTGTGGCACAGGAGACTCAGCCATCTCAACTTCAAGACGCTCAACAAACTAGCAAGAAACACTCTAGCAAGAGGACTGCCGAATGAAGTATTCAGCAAAGACACTCAGTGTGAAGCATGTCTGAAGGGAAAGCAACCAAGGAATCAAAATCCACCTGTTCCATCTCCTTCCACTGATGGAATCCTTCAGCTGCTACATATGGATTTGTTCGGTCCAGTCTCTCCAGTAACAATTAGAGGCAAGAAATATGCTTTAGTGGTCATCGATGACTACTCGCGCTATACTTGGGTCATATTCATTGCCAACAAGTCTGACGTCAAAACAGAGTTACCAAGGCTTCTGAAAAGGCTCAGTGTCGAGAAGAACACCAAAATTGTCAAAATTCGTTCTAACAGAGGAACTGAGTTCCTTAATTCTATGATGGAGGAGTTCTGCAAAGCAGAAGGAATAGAGCATGAGACATCGGCTGCTCGCACACCTCAGCAAAATGGAGTTGCTGAACGAAAGAACAGAACTCTCAAAGAAGCAGCTAGAACTCTACTCGCAGACTCTGGACTCCCAGCCAAATTCTGGGCAGAAGCTAATGATACTGCTTGTTACACTCAGAACCGATCTCTACTGACAAAGCAACATAAGAGAACACCATATAAACTATGGAACGACAAGAAACCTTCTCTATCCTATTTCCATATTTTTGGGTGCTCGTGCTTTATCCACAATAATGGGAAAGATCAGCTGAAAACTTTTGATAGCAAGTCAGATCAGGGAGTATTCTTAGGATACTCTCGGGTCAGCAAAGCTTTCAGAGTATTCAACTATCGAACCCTTTGCGTGGAGGAAAGCCCTCATGTTGTTTTTAATGAGTTTGCTACTGAAGACAGGAGCAATAACTCTAATTCTGAATCTGAGGACATCAGTAAGCAGCTACAGGATCTAAGCCTAAAGGACAAAGTCGAAAAGATCCAGCCTTTGTTGGGATGATGATTCGGATGAGGAAACGAAGACAAGTCTACTGAATCTCAACCAGCAGTAAATGTAGCTGAGCCGATTGATTCTCCTGAACAGAATCAATCCCGTGTAACTCAGGTCGATGAAGAAACCCCGAGGGTAATCGAGACCACTACCGAGAATAACAACTCAGGGGGAACATCTATTAATGGTCCTGAGCTGAATGCCCCTGAACCTGGTGACTCAATAGATCACACTCTCATTACTGAAATGCTTCAATCTCAGAATAGTACAACTGAAATGCCTAACTCGCCTGCTATCTGTGTTGAACAAATTTCAGACGAAGAACTAAAACATCGTAGATTGTGGCTGTACGCTCACACTGCTGATCTGATTATTGGAGATCCCTCAGCAAGAGTAAAGACAAGATCCAGATTCTGTCAAGGAGAAAGCGCCTTATATTCCTGCTTCTTGTCTACTGACGAACCTCAGACGATTGAGGATGCACTGAAAGATGCTGACTGGATCATAGCTATGCAGGAGGAGCTGAATCAGTTCACGAGAAACGACGTTTGAGAGCTTGTTGATAGACCCCGGCATCAACATGTTATTGGAACAAAATGGGTCTTCAAGAACAAGCGGGATGAAAACGTCATAGTAAGGAACAAAGCAAGACTCGTGGCAAAAGGCTACCGCTGCCGAGGGAATAGATTTCGATGAGACTTTCGCTCCGGTTGCAAGATTGGAGGCAATTAGACTATTCCCGGCCTACGCAACACATCAAAGATTCGAGAGTCTATCAAATGGATGTGAAGTCTCGCGTTCTCGAACGGCGTGCGAAGGAAGAAGTCTACGTGGAACAACCGCCCGGCTTTCAGCAGGGACATCAGGTTTATAGACTCAGAAAGGCTCTGTATGGGTTAAAACAAGCACCCAGGGCTTGGTACGATTTCCTATCTGAGTTTCTTCTTCAGAAAGGCACAGTAGACCGCACTCTATTCAGCATTCGACTGGAAGACGATCTACTACTTGTGCAGATCTATGTAGATGACATTATATTTGGATCTAAGAATGTCATCATGTGCCAATAATTTGAAAAGATGATGAAGGACAAATTCGAGACGTCAATGATGGGAGAAATGAACTACTTCCTCGGTTTCCAAGTCAAACAATCTGAAAAGGGACATTCATTAATCAAGGCAAATACACTCGAGACCTCATCAAAAGATTCAGTTGCACATCCGGCAAACCTATCAAGATCCCGATGAACACAAACATGAAAATTGATCTTGATAAGGAGGGAGTATCAGTAGATCAAACTGAATTTCCTGCTATACTTGGTTCTTTATTATATTTAACAGCTACTCGTCCTGACATAACTTATGCTGTAGGTGTCTGTGCTCGATTTCAGGCGAATCCAAAGCAGAGTCACATGGACTCAGCAAAGAAAATTCTCCGCTATCTCAGGGGAACACCTGACATGGGTTTATGGTATCCAGCTGATGATAAAATAGAACTAACTGGTTACTCTGATGCTGACTATGCAGGGTGTAGAATTGATCGAAAGTCAACTTCAGGAACGTGTCAGTTCCTTGGCAGTAAGCTAATCTCATGGTTTTCAAAGAAACAGCACTCAGTAGCCACGTCAACTACTGAAGCTGAATACATGGCTGCCGGAAGTTGCTGCGCCAAAATCCTTTGGGCCGAGACAAAGAACTACGAGACTATGACGTCATGCGTAATGAAGTGCCAATCTTCTCGCGACGACATCGGTGCCATTGCAATCACTCAGAAGCTTGTACTTCACACAAGATGCAACCACGTGGACATCAGACATCACTTCATTCGTGACCATGTCGAAAAGAAGGACATCAGGATGGAAAAGATCCATACTGACCATCAAAGGGCTGATATACTGACCAAGCCTCTAGCTGAATCCGTATTCGCAGAACTTTCGAGTAGAGCTAGGTCTGCTTGGACCCTACCGACTCCGGTCGAAGAAGAGGTTTCCGGAGAGGAGCATTCAAGAAGGGGGGAATGTTCACTCTCGCATCGAGTAAATTCAGTACGTAGAGACTCAGCAACCAACTACACGAGGTATCAGCTGACTACGATGTTCAGCTGACAGATATAATGGCGAGTTCAAACGTCTCAGTAACCGCTCCCTCAAACATGAAGGAGATTCTTGAAAAAGACCGTGTCTGGTGCGAACCAGTCATGGAGTTCGGTGCGTGTGATCTGGACTACATGGAAGAGATCTTCGACGCTCTTCGGGCATCTGGACTGGAGGGATTTCTCTCCAAGAAGCCGACGTTCTTCCTTCCCAGACAAGTTGCTGAGATCTACCTAAACTCCAACTCAGTAGATGGTGACATCATTGGGAGATTCACTGTCCATACAATCGGCGAAGCTGCTTTGCAGATAAAGCAGATGTCAGTTAAAGAAGCTCTGAAGATAAGCTTCAACCTACCGTCCGAAGGTGTCGGCACCGCTGGGTACAACGATGATATGGTGGACGACTACCTATCGATATTCCGCGGGAAGCCCACCGCGTTCGTAGCCGCCTTCCCTAAGAACGTAATGTTGCCTCGCACCGCGCTCTAGCATACATTGTTACGCACCGCCGACGAGCCAAGCCGGCTCATTCGATCAAGTCTCGAGGCCCAAGATACAAGCCGATGATGGCAATTTATGACCAAGTCAAGATCAACTCGGATCGAATTCTTTCTCCGTGAATTCATGATCCAGGCTGCGAAATTTGACAAAGCCTCCTACAGACTGAGCGTGAAAGGCAAGCTTCTGTATGGTCTGAAGCTGTCAGTAATAATTGAGGATTTCTGCGGAGATGACCAAATCACGTACAGCGACAAGGCTTATTTTAACATGAAGAAGGTCAGGTTCCAAAACAGGGCAGCAGCCCTTCAGCAGATAGGGACAGGGCCCTCAGCTCAGCAGACGACGCCTCAGAAGACCACGCCAACTAAGAAGCGGTCTCCTCAAGGCAAAATTCCTAAGGCACCAGCGAAGCGACTGCGGAAATCTACTCCCGTCGTGCCTACTGAAACAGAGGAAGTCCCAGAGGCCACTGCTGAACAGACTCGACAGCCAATGCAGCTGGTTGATGAGTCGAGTCCTCGAAAAGACTCGGTCGGCCGGAGAGGGCCGTCTCCACCGAACAGCAAGAGAAGTGGACCAAGGGGTTCCAACCGAAGCGCCCGCAGTGGTGACACCGGAAACCCCGGACAACCCCTCGACGTTCCACCACTCAGCAGTCTGCCTTCTGCTGAGAAACAGACGTCTCCGATAGACATTGAAGATTCGGAGACGGCGTTTGAACAGGAATCTGTCGGAATGGAAGCTTTAGCTATCCTATCTCAAGCATTCCGGGAGATTACTGAGCATATATCGGAGATTTTCGGCCACCCTGATCTGGTGACTATTGCCAAACAGGCCAGACTCCATATGCTTCTGAGCTTCCAGGAGTGGCCCAATCAGCTACGCTTCATTCTTCACTACACCTACGAGCAACTGCATGAAGAGGAGCTGATCATAAGGCAGCAGATAGGCTACTCATAGCCTGCTGACCTTGGCACTCTGGAGGACCTAAGGGCAGCAATGTTGGCCCTGCTGAATAACCGTCAGCAGGTCGCTGGCTCGGCTCCTTCGGATGGGTCCGACCACCGATGGTCGGGACCCACCCCGTGATTCAGCCCCGAGAAGCCTCGATGAGGGAACTCACCAGACAAGGATACCTCTACTCGGGACCGAGCTTCCTCTCACAATCCTTGCTCCCGAGAAGTCGGCGGTCGGTACTTCGAACAACTCTTGCTTAAATCTAAGTTCGAAGTAGCGCCCAGCCCCAAAGGCCGACGATCCAAGGCAATGGCGAAGGCTCTTAGAAGCCAAGGGACACAGAACCGTGCCCTTACCAAAGCAGTCCACAAAGTGTGGATAAAGTCTGCCCAAGCCACTAGCGCAGAGATTCAGGGGCCGAGGACCTCGGTGACATCATCGCCGCCCCCGATATCTCCACCATTATATCCGAAGCGCCGCTAGCGCAGAACCGAATTCGAGGTTCAGCTAAGACAGATTCAGGAAGGCCAGAATCAACTATTTGACAAATTCAAGGCCACTCAAAACTCTCATACTGAATCTGTCACAACCATATCACAGGCCCATGAGCTCAGACTCAACTCTATCCAGACGGCCTTGGAAGATAAGGTTGAGGCAAGCTGAACGAGTTCAAGGCCGCAGCTGACCATTCTCACAAATTATACAAGGATGAACCGATTCGAGAAGAATGAGCCGCACGAGGCGCCGACTAAAATCCACTCCGGACTTAATGAGCTGTCAGCCTCGTACAAAAGCCTGAACACCAAGGTACTAGCTCCTACCCCGGTTGGAATTGCTGATGCCAAAAAGGGGGAAAAGAAGTCCCAGACAATTGTACCTAAGAAATTCCAGGAGGATAAATCTAAGGGGTAAGATAAATCTAAGGAGCAGGTACTGAAGTCTTCGAAGAAGATAAGGTCAGTAGAAGGAGCAAGCTCAGTTCAGACAACTGCTCCTACTGAACCGACTGGTGAGGCCCAGGGTGTCTCAGCTGGAATCTCAGCAGGGACTGGCCCAAGCGGCTCAGGATCCAGGGAACAAGCAACTCAGGCAACCCTAACTCTAGACATAATCAAAGAGGTTGCTCAGTATGCTGAGGAAGAGGATTTTGAAGAGGAAGAGGCACCTCTCCCACCTCCAGTTGAAGGAAAAGGTAAGAAGATCTTAAAACTCCCCACCCCTCCCCCCAAGAAGACTAAGAGGTATATCAGTAAGGAGGAGGAGGCTCAGATAGCAGCCGATGAAAGGTTGGCTAGGGAGATAGACGAAGTTGAAGCAGCCAACAAGCCTAAAGCGAAAACTGTAAAAGGAAAGACAAAGGCCCTAGCTCGCGGCAGAAAGAAGTCAACAACGACTAGGTTGCCTCCCAGACAAGTGACACTTCAAGATGATGATGATAGGGAGCAGCAACAACAGCAGAAGGACACTGAGAAGCAGGGTACGTCCAAAGAAAAATCAAGTACCCCTGCTGACTCAGAAGATCAGTCGCCTCGCAAGCCCTCCTACACAACTCCAAAAGAAAAGGATGTTGAGATAGAAGCCATCTTTGCTCAGATGGATCGGTACCTGTAGAGAGGAGAAGAGGCAAGACAGATTGAAGCTGCCAGAGAGAGAATCCATATGGCATACTTAAAAGCACTCAGAGTCCGAACTGAACAAGAAGCCAGACTGAGGGTTCCTTCCAAAGCTGACATTCCATACAGATATAGGAAGTTCAGGAAACCAACAGATCTGAAGATACATAGATGGCCAAGGACTGATGAGTGGATGCCAGCTCAGTACACTTAGAGATGGGAGTCACTGAAGATAGAGTTCATCAAGAGGAATTATTTTTGGAAATTCTGGTCAGACAAGGCAAAGGCTGATGCCTATGTTGAATGGATGATGAGGACTAAACCTGACTTGTATGTCTACATGCAGAATGCTGTGAAAGAGAATATTGAAGTCCGAGTCCCCGAACCTGCACTCGCCACCACCGAGAAGACTTGATGATTATATTCACTATGGTGTGATTGAAAAAGAAGTAAAGGATGCTTGCCGGAGCGGATCTCTCGAAGAAGACGAGCCAAGACTTTGCTTTGAATTTCCGAAGGTAAGGAAGTTTACCTACAGGATGTATGGACTGCCCCTTCCCGAGACTCAATCGCAAGATTTCAAGGATAGGACGAGCAGTACAAGCGCTCCTAGATCTTAGATTCTTCTTTAACTTTCCTAGCTTAGAAAGAGATGTAAAGTACTAAACTTTCTCACATTATATATATATATATATATATATATATATATATATATATATATATATATATATATATATATATATACTCTTTTGGCTTCGACAATATCTTATTGTCTATATAAGCCATGTTCCGTTTTTATACTTAACACTCGAATCATCGAAGTGATTACTCGACTCACACACTCACCGTGTATATTCTTTGTCGGTGCAGTGCCGAGATTCTGATAGACTAGTTATTATGATATAAAGGGAAATTGATTCCTTGTAATAAGGGAAATTGTTAAGACAGGGATATGCTTAGTCTCTATATTCTGACTCCCTGCTCTGCTCCCTTCAGTAGTCTAGAACTTGAAGAACAACTCCACTGAACCTACTTGTAAAATTGTAAGGAGCTCTGTTTCTAAGTAGTTTAGTGTTAGTTAGCATAGATGGTGTTAGGTTTTGGCATCATCAAATAGGGGGAAATTGTTGGGTGATGATTCTATCCTCAGCACTGTAATACTTAGTGGGAAATGATTCTATCTTCCGTACTGATATGCGCTCAGTCGGCTTATGCTCTGAGTGAATCTATGAAGATTTGAAGATCCCAAAACCCTATCTTGATTGGTGAACCATTTCGTTGTAATTGTTTTTGTCTCTGAGGGTTCAGACTCAGTAGACACTCTGCTCTGGTTCAGGCGTGCAGTAGATTATTAGCCTCAGCACCAAATGTAGAAGACTCAGTAGATAATGGACTCAGCAGGAGCAGTATACTGAATAGAGTCTGTAGAACTGAACTCAGCAAGAGTAGTTCACTGTACTCAGAGCTGATCTTCAATAAAGCCATCTCAGCATATTTGCTACTGAATCGAAGATCAGACTCAGCAACGGCCAGACAGTCTTCTGAACTGTCAGATCTTTTAAATGACAATCAGCATAGTCAAATACGAGGAAGAGAGAAGTCAACTTCAGTATGCCTCGAAGTTTGTTCTGTCTCAACTGCTTTGTAAACCTCGACGAATGACAAGCAGACACCTGTCCTATACCTACTAAAGCTGCAAGTCAACAACCTTCCAGAAAAGGAGGGAAAGGACACTGTCACCATATTTCAAAAAGAGCCGTTAGCTACCAAAAGAGTGAGATAAAGGGATCATCGTCTCCAATGGATCTTTCCTAATCTCTTCTCTATAAATAGAGGGATGATTCAAGATTTGAAACAGACACACAAAAAAAAAACACGAGAACGCATACAAGCAAGAGAACGAACACACGAGCATTCAAACGAGCAAAACCGAAAAGCCCTAAGTCTTCCGCAAGAACTCGAAGAACACTTCTCCGGCAAAAGACTACAATCTAGCTCCTAGGGAACCAAGTTGAACCGATATGCAAATCCTCTAGTATCCAAACGACGTTACACGAACTTAAAGCTTAACTCAGCTGTTCGTCATTCTAGAAGCAACACTCTCGTTCCCTATCCCTCTAACCCTAAGCTCAACCATTTATATCCATAGCTTAGACGAAGGAGTTCATCCTTGAACCTAATCCTTATTGTAAAAGGACTCCTTCATAGTTGGAGAGTTAGTCAAACGCTTCAGTTTGATACCTTTGTAAACTGAGACTTGCTCAGTATAAATTTCAAGACGCGGCTTTGTCCTGTGTACAAGCTGACTGAGATTAACTCAGTATAATAAATAGCCTCCTGATCTTTCGGGAGAGTGGACGTAGGATCCTGTGTATCCGAACCACTTTAAAAATCTTTATGTCTCTCGCTTGTTCTCTTATTTACTGTTGCATTGATTTTAACTGTTCATACTGAAAATTATCCTTTAAAATCATTCAACTAAGTTTCAGCGATCTTAACTGCTTATTCTTCTGAACTGAAATTGTTTTGATAAAACGTTTTCCACTCAACTGTTTTGGGCCTACACATTTCCGCACCACTGAACTCCAACTGAAGATACTGAATTCTGACTCAGTCAGTTAGCAGGTCTCAGTAGAGTCAGTATCTCTTTGCCTAACACGATTCAGAACAGCTGTCTGGTCTGCTGAATTCATTCAGTACGACACCATCCTGAATAGGTCTGTTCGTGTTTCAAGTTGAAAAATCGGTTTCAGGTGTATTACCCCCACCTGAACGTGCTCTCGAGACCAACAGAGTGACACTCTCGTCCTTATAATAAATGAAAAAAAATGAAAAAGATTTTTTGTATTTCAAAACGAAAAAACGAAAAAAGTATCGTGTCATTCTTTGTATTTCCGAAAAGACGAAAAAAATGAAAAAAATGAAAAAAGGCGAAAAAGACGAAAAAAGTGAAAAAATGAAAAAAGACGAGAAACGAAAAAGGCGAAAAAAATTAAAAAAACGAAAAAGTAAAAAAAATGAAAAATGTGAAAAAGATGGAAAAAACAAAAAAATGAAAAAAGACGAAAAAACGAAAAAGGTGAAAAAAAAATGAAAAAAAAGGAAAAAAACAAAAAAGATGAAAAAAGGACCAAAAAAAATAAAAAAAAGAAAAAAATGCAAAAAAATAAATACGAAAAAAAAAAATAGGTCAACACATGAGTCAAAGCGGGTCAACGGATCAAACATGGGTCAAAATTGGGCAATTGGATCATGTTGCATGTGCAACATGATGCACACTAGTCCATCTCTTAAAAGAAATGGTGGGAGGGAAATAGGAGAGAAATGGATATCTTCTATTATTTGGTAGTGGAGAGAAAGAGAAGGGAGTGGAAAAAAAAAATGAGGGACCCATGTCAAATCCATTTCTTCTCAAATACTCCCTCCGTACCACAATTGTTGTCCCTCTTTGTTGGTCCCGAGTGTACGGTCAGGTGTAGAGGGGGGGGGGGTGAATACACCTGATTCGATTTCTCAATTTCGAACTCGAACAGTCCTATTCAGGATGGTGTCCGACCAAAGGCTCAATTCGGCACTGGCATACTGCTCGAATCGTGTTAAAGGCTAAGAGTACTGACTCAGCTGAGATCTGCTAACTGACTAGGTCAGAATTCAGTATCTACAGTAAGAGTTCAGTGCGCGGAATAGTGTAGGCCCAAATCAGTTTTTGTGAGAAAACGTTTTAAGTCTCAGTTCAGTAGATTAAGAGTTTAGTATGCTGAGACAGTTGATTGATTTTAAATATGATGTTCAGTATGAATAGTAAAATCAATGCAACAGTTAAGAAAGCAGTAAGAGACACAGGATTTTTAAAGTGGTTCGGATATCGCTCAAATCCTACGTCCACTGTCCCGAATGATCAGGAGGCTATTTATTATCCTGAGTTAGTCTCAGTCAGCTTGCACACAGGGCAAAGCCGCGTCTTGGTTTTTATACTGATCCAAGTCTCAGTTTACAACACTATCAAACTTAAAGTGTTTGACAAACTTCTCCAACAGTGAAGGAGTCCTTATACAATAAGGATTGGGTTCAAATGTGAACTCCTTCGTCTAAGCTATGGATAAGAACAGTTGAGCTTAGGGTTAGAGGGATAGGGAATATGAGAGTAGCTTCTAGATCGACGAACAGCTGAAGGTAAGCTTTGAGTTCGTGTAACGTCGATTTGGATACTAGAAGCTTATGTCTGTTCAGCTTGGTTCCTTTTGAGCTGAATGTAGTCTTTCGCCGGAGATAACTCGGTTGTTTCTTGCGGAAGACTTAGTCGTTAATTTCGCTCGTTTGAATGCTCTCTCGTGTTCTAGGTGCGCGCATTCTCTCGTTCTTCAAATCTTGAAAGATCCCTCTATTTATAGAGCAGAGATTGAAAATAGATCCGTTGGAGACGATCTTCTTCTCTCTCTCTCTTTTTGGTAGCAAACGGCTCTTTTGGTGTAGGTAACAGTGTACTTTCCCACCTTTTTAGGTAAAAGGTTGACTGCAGCTTTAGCAGGTGAGAAGACACGTGTATGCTTGTCATTCGTTGAGGTGGATGGAGTGGTTGAGACAGTACAAACTTCGAGACAGACTGAAGCTGACTTCTCTCTTCCTCGTACATGACAATGCTGATTGTCTTTCAAAAGATTCTGACAGTCATGAAGACTATCTGCCGTTGCTGAGTCTGACCTTGTATTCAGTAGATAGACTGCTGAGATAAGTCTACTGATGATCAGCTCTGAGTCCAGTGAACTACTCTCGCCGAGTTCGGTTCGATCGACTCTCTCGCATACTTGCTCTCGCCGAGTCCAAGATCACTGAGTCTTCTACACTGGTGCTGAGGCTGATGAGCTACTGAGTGGCTTGACCAGAGCAGAGTGTCTACTGAGTCTGAAACCTCAGAGACAAATACGAATACAAAGGAATGGTTCACCAATCAGATAGGGTTTTGGGATCCTCAAATCTTCTCAACAGTTCAGAGCACAAGGCTACTGAGCGTGATTCAGTATAGAAGATAGAGTCATTTCCCATAAGTATGATCATGCTGAGGATTGAATCATCACCCAACACTCTTTCCTTTTCGGGACGTCCCACAATTGTTGTCCCCTTTCTTAAAATGGCAAATTATTACACACACTTTAGTTGAAAGCCCCACAATTTTACTCACAACCAACCACTCTCCTAAATTCCCGTGCCAAAAAGAAAAGGGACAAGAATTGTGGGACGGAGGGAGTATGAGGAGAGTAAGGAGAGAAATGAAAAGAGGATATAAACATTACTATTTTGCCCTTCAAAACCTTTCCTGGTAGAAAATCAGATCTTCTCATTTCGCTCTCAAAAAACCCATCAAAAGAAGCAATCTTCTCTCTTCCACTCGGAAGGAGAACTCTCTACTATACGGAGTAAATTTCTCGCTCATTTTCGCAAATTCGAAGGTTTGATTCATACATTTAAATCCGAGTTTCAATTCAAACGCGAAAGTCAGTATATTACTGAATGTGCTTGCTGAATAATTCAGCTCGCCAACTTAGCTTTCAGATCGCATAAGCAGAGTGATTCGAACTACTGAATCCGGTCTACTGACTTCAGTCAGTCTATAGTAAACTCAGTACACGATTAATTGCGGAAGTGTAGGCCTTATTTTATCGTCTCTTGTTCGAAAAATATTTTTATTGAAAATCAATTCAAGTCGTAAATGCATCAATATATATATATATATATATATATATATATATATATATATATATATATATATATATCTTATCTTCTAGCTTTACTGAAAATATGAGGTATCAGTTTGTAAATCAATTTTGTGCACAAATGAATAGTAAGCAATAAAACAGTAAATGTATAGGCGATTTTTAAAGTGGCTCGGATACACAAGATCCTGCGTCCACTCTAATTGCATGGAGGTGTTGACTTTATTATACTGAGCAAGTCTTAGTGGATCTGTACACTGGACAGATACTCTAGTCATAGCCCTAATGACTTTGTAGTTTTCAAACACGAGATATGAGTTTCTCCAACTATGAAGAAGTTCTTACATAAGAGTTGTTCAACAAATATAAACTCATTCAATTTTTCTAAGCGTATAATCTAACAAGTTTAGTTTATAATAGAGAATGGGAACTAGGGTATCTCTAGAGAGAAGAATCGAGGGAATATCTATCTAGACAGTTAGTTCTTCGCCGAATGAGCTTTAAGTTCGCTAGAGCTTTGAATGCTTGAATTATTGTGTTCATGGTGTCTTCATTGCTTGAAGATCGATCTCTATTTATAATCTTGACTCAAGAAAAGATCCGTTGGAAGTGACCAAGCAACGTGTCAAAACGACAAGAAAAACAACCATCTCCATTTTGAACGTTATTGTAGAGATTCTCTCTTTTTCAGTCTTGAGGGCAGCTTTATGTCAGAGCAAGTATAGTGTTGGCAGCTCTTCATTGGTCGAGGTTGAATGAAAGGCGAGGCTTGTTCAAACTTCAAAATAGATGCTGAGTTGACTTCCTCTGATACATCGGATACTTTAAACTGAGTTGTCCTCTACTGAAATTCTTCTGTGATATTCAGCTCACATGCCGTTTCCTTCACTATTCAGTAGGTTCTAAGCGACCTTACTGAGTCTTTAGTGCTGAGTCCATCCGGCTGAAAGAAGCTACGCTACTGAGCATGTCAGCTACTGAACTGTAGCTAGCATACTAAGTTTCTAACATGTTGAACTCAACGAAGCTATTACATTATAAGGCTTCATCATTCAGCTGGCGTTTTGGGATCTTCAAATCTTATCATACTGAATCACATTCCCAACAATTTCCCCCTATTTGATGATGTCAAAATCTATTACAATCATTATAACTCATAAACAAAATAAAACACACAGAAAGATCAGCAACAATAAGCATAAGTGTGTGTGTGTGTGTGTGTGTGTCTTGATCACTGAGGTGATCAGTAGTGTTAAATGTAATGCAATAGGCCGTCGTGACAATGAGTAGTTGGCTAGGCAAAAATGATAGAGATTACATTAAGAATATGTAAAAGATACAAGTATAGGGAATCTTCTATCACTATCAATATCAGAACTAACTAGTCAGCTGGTCTTCTTGAACTCCTGAAGTTTGGCTTTGAACTGTGCTGACTTCATCTCAGGCGGATCAAGACCATATGACTTATAGACATTGGCTTTGACGTTCTTGATCGTTGTATGATCTTCTAGTTCATTTAGATCTAAGGATTTCATGTATATAGCAAAACTGATTTCTTCCTCGATCTCCTTCATGTAGATGTTCCCTTCTAGAGTCTTAGGAGGAGGAAGGACTCGGTATTCTGGTGCTTCCTTCCCCTTTGGATATGACAGTGATGGCAGGTATTTCTTCCTCTTAATGTCCTTTCCACTTCCTTCTGTTGTTCCTTTCCCACTTCCTTCCCCCTTTTTGGCATCATCAAATTTAGACATAAGGATGGAAAAGGTGGTTACCTTGCTTGACACGGATTCAACAGAAACATGAATGAAATTGACTCAGGAATCTTCATCATGAACTGCATCAGTATATCTTTCCCATTCATCGTCATGCTCAGTCAAGATGGTCTTCAGCAGTTATGCATTAGCTTTGTTATTCTTCTATAGATACTCTTCTATGAGTTTGACATCTTCTTCTTTGATGACTTGTCCAGCAAGTGTTTGTTCAGTCAGTGCCCTAGATACACTTGTTGTTGCCAACTTGTTTCGTTCGTCTACGATCTTAAGCATATCAAACACAATTGTAGACAATTTCTCAGCATATAATTTGGCTTGATCTTCAATGAGCTTCTGAAACTGTGATGTGAGATTACTCTTCTGCATTTCGAGTGCCTTGGAGAGGATTGCATTAGTATCAGGAGTGATTAGAGTACTGACCCTCTGTACTTCAGTGGTTAAGGCATCAATCTTGGGGGTCTAGTCCTTAGTGTATTGAGACCACTTAATATGGACATCATTTGCAATAGTCTGTTCTTGACTCCTTGCCGTGTAAGACTCTTATTTATGCTTTTGGTAGAAGCATCAATCACATCCTTGGCCTGGTACCGAGACATGCTGATTCTCGCTTCAGTAGTAGCGATTGACTGCTGGTGAGAAGTAGATGGTGCAACCTTGATGACACCAGATGGAGGAGGTGTGGTGGTGGTGTATCATCGTGATCGCTGGGAGATTTTCCCTCAGAAGATCCACCCTGTTCTGCATCCTTAGGTGCTGAGTCTTTGTCAGCATCATCGTCCTATGAGTATCTGGCTGAATTGGGGATTGTGTTCCCTTTAGACTCAGTAGGTAGAGCCTAGTGGTTCTTAGGTCTTCCATCCACGCAATGTCAGCTGGCTCTCCATAACGTATTTCTGACCTAAGTGTCTGCTCTTCAGCCATCATTTATGGGATAGTCCCGAGGTCAATGATCTCGTTGAGGATATCCCAATCCAAGAACCGGAGACATATTTCGACCCTAGCTCTTACTGCAATGTCAACTAGATTTGAGTGATCTAGTATCTCTGGTCTTTTTTTTTCTATTTCTTCAGTTGCTCTCTTCTTGGCCATCAAGAGAGAGTCTGGTATAACTTCTATGACTTCACGCTGTTGAATATCAGCTTGTGGAGCGGACTGAGTCTCTTTTGAATCAATCCTCTTAAACTTATCCTTCAAAATGGCTTCCTCCTTGCCCGACTCGGGCTCCTGAATTTCAGCATGTTCAACCACGATCATAGGAGTTTCTGATTTCTTAATCAGCTTTCTCTTCATAGATGGTTCCGATCGTGGCTCCTGAGTTGTTGGTGTTGAACGCTTATCACGGATACCACGTCCGATTGACTTCTCAGCTGCTGCTCGCGTCTAAAACTTTACGAGCTTCTTATCAAAGGGTCTGGAATCAGCAAAGCTGACTCTGCCAACTCAATAGTCTTCGATCTTTATGGTTTGCAACTTCCATACAGTAGTTTTCCTATGGGTATAAGCTTTAGTACCCCATCAGTATCTATAAACTTTTGATCCTGGGTATTGAACTCATGTAGGAAAAATTCTACCCAATTCACTGCCACACCATCCATAATCACCATCATAATTTGCAGTTTGCCTCTGGATAACTTAATGAACGACCCTACTGAACTAGTCAGTATGTGATATACTATGTACTCAAGGCCTCTATATTCAACAAAAGCTTATTTTTCAGAAATTCGGCCTTGAATACGATATTCTTCTGTTAACTGAATCGAGACAGGTACTTGTTGATCTCAGTCTCCTTATATCCAATAGGAGACATACCTTTGTCTAGAAGATAGAAACTGTGAACTAGGCATTCTTGTATGTCGAGTGGAGCAATCTAAGAGCTCCATTCATGTGGCTTTGTCTCAACCTGATAGGTGATGCAGGATATGTCTTTGAGGTTGTCTTCATCACGCCTTAAGTTGTAGTAAAATCCAGTCACCTGCCTCAGAAGCCATGGGTGAGGCACTCTGGATAGGAAGGTCTCAAGGCCTGAGAATGTAAGAGCATAAAAAATTGGCTCTATATAATCTAACATGCATGCTTTGAAGGCCATCACATGCTCAAACCATATCCGGTTGTGAGATAGGATCTCCTCCATATGTGAGGCGACAAGGACGTGTTATTTGGAGATGTCTCTATTGAAGAAATTTTGTAAAACAATAGTTTGCACTTGAAAATAGAGTAAGTTAGTTATTTGCAGAGTAAGATTAAGAGATTTACTAAAGAGTTAGTGCTAGAATGGTAGTAGAAATTTGTATGCAGTTTTGAGATTGCAAGGCACTAAGAGTTCGATAATGGCGGAAAGTATGATTTCGTTTCGATCAAGTCATGTATATGAGATATGCGAATATGAAGCAATTTTCATTAGACAATTCAGATTTGATCGGTTTTTAAAATAGACAGTTGAGATTTTATATTATTAACATTAATGATTATTGTGCGGCCTATAATCTTGACTTATGTATCTATCGCAAATAAAGTAAGGTGAGATGACATGGATCAAATACTTCATAGTCAGTATATGGAATGTCGTGCTTTGAATGAAAACAATTTCGTTAAAGGCTTACTTTGTGAATTAATAGGGGAAAATAAATGCGATGCATGTGCTTAATGTTAAGTACTGAATTGGATACGGAAACCCGCCAGCTGAACATATTAGTCAGTTGATACGAGATCGTTCAGTATTGTCGTTTATGTTCCCTCTTGATCAAATACTCTAAGAATCGTCTTACTGAATTGAATCAGTAGATTCCAGTAGACCTAGTTCTACTAAGAGTTTTTTGAATCTAGTCTCAGCTAGAGGCTTCGTCAATAAATCGGCCATTTGCGTGTCAGTATGGACTTTCTCCATCCTGATATCATTTTTTAACATGATCTTTGATGAAGTGGCGTCGAATATCCATGTGCTTGCATCTTGTATGAAGAACAAGATTCTGAGTAATTACTATAGCACTTGTATTATCACAGCAGATCGGCACTTCCTCTTGATTAATATAATCGTCTCTCAGCTCTTGTCGAAGCCATAGGATCTGGGCACAACAACTTCTGGTAGCCATATATTCAGCTTCAGTTGTAGTTTTTTAGTATTGTTTCTTTGAGAACCACGATATGAGCTAACTGCCTAGGAACTGACAAGTTCCTGAAGTTGATTTTCTATCGATACTGCATCCTGCATAATCAGTACCAGAATATCCAATTAGTTCAAGATTATCATCAGCAGGATACCATAACCTAACATCAGGTGTTCCTTTCAGATATCGGAAAATCTTCTTCACTGAGTCTAGATGACTTCGCTTGGGATTCACCTAAAATCTCGCATATACACCCACGACATAAGTTATGTCAGGTCTGCTTGCTGTTAAGTATAGTAAACCAATAATAGCTCTATTATCAGTAGAGTTAACAGATCTCCATCTTTGTCAAGTCAAGATCAATATTTAGATTGGTGTTCATGGGAATCTTGACTGGTTTGCTAGAATCGTAGCCAAATTTATTGATGAGATCTCTGGTATACTTTGCTTGATTGATGAAAATTCGCTTCTCAGATTGCTTAACCTGAAGTTCAAGGAAATAGTTTATCTCTCCTATAGTAAACATCTCAAATTTCTCCTTCATCATCTTCTCGAACTGTTAACACATGGTCACATTTCTTGATCCAAATATAATGTCGTCCATATAGATCTGCACCAGTAGAATGTCGTCTTCTGACTTGATACTGAATAGAGTGCGATCTACAGTTTCTTTCTGAAAACCTTTCTGAAGAGGAACTCGAAAAGGTATGATACCAAGCATGGGTGCTTGTTTTAACCCATACAGAGCCTTCTTGAGTTTGTATACTTGATGTCTCTACTGAAAGCCGGGTGGCTGTCCTACATAGACTCTGACTCTATTAGTACGCCATTCAGGAGATCTAACTTTACATCCATTTGATAGACTTTAAAGCATTGATGTGTTGCATAAGCGAAGAATAGACAAATAGCTTCCAATCTGGCAACTAGGGCGTATGTTTCATCAAGATCTTTCCCTTCAGCTTGACGGTAACCTTTGGAAACTAGTTTGGCTTTGTTCCTGACGATGACGTTGTTTTCATCTCACTTGTTTTTGAAGACCTACTTAGTTCCTATCAAATGCTCCTGAGTCTGCAAGTAACGTTCTTGTTGCTTCTTAAAGTGTTCTTTTCTTTCTTTCAGCGAGGTCGTTCTATTGAGGCGTGCGTGTTGCCGACGTCTCATGTTGAATTCCCTTAGTTTCGCAGTAATCTTTCATCATAAAGTTGAGAGATTTTGTGACTCTATCTGACCATATCCTCTGTATCTTGATATCTTTCTCTATGCTTAATCTCTTCAGAATTTTTGGTTTTTCTGTCTTGACATCGGACTCATTTGCAATGAAGATTATCCACGTATATCTCGAATAGTCGTCTATAACCATGAGAGCGTATTTCTTGCCTCTGTAGTCACTGGAGAGACTGGCCCAAATAGATCCATGTGGAGCAGCTGAAGGATTCCATCAATAGAAGATGAGGGAATTGGTGGATTACTTGACTTTGTCTGCTTTTCCATCATACATGCTTCAAAATTTCTATGTCGTTTGAAGACTTCATTAGGCAGTCTCTGACTTTGGAGTATCTTGTAAGCTTGTGCATCGTTTTGAAGTTCAAGTGACTGAGTCTTCTAGTGCCATAGCCATGCAGTTTTGTCGTTTGACTTAGTCTGAGCAAGCGGGCAAGCTTCAGGTTCAGTGGTATTTCGTTAGCAACTTAAAAATTTCTTCTTTGCGACCCTGATAACATGGTTTTCCCTGTAGATTTGTTAAGAACATCACAGAACCTTCGTCAAAAATAACTTTATTAGAATTATCACAGAATTGACTGATAGAAAGGAGATTATGTTGAAGTCCTTCAACATATGTTACTCTAGGAACTGTGGCAGTTCCTATTTTCACTAAAAAGAAGTTAGGGAAAGGATTCGTCTAGCTGATCTAGAGGCCCTCAGGCTGCGGACTGAGAAAGAAGCAAGGGAGAGGGTCCCCGTGAAGGACAGAAGTATACCTACTTCTTCTATACTTCAGGAGAAGGGAACAGGTAAGTGAAGTAAAGAGGATCATCTTCAAGAGAACTGATGACTAGGTACCTCTCAAACTCAATCAGAAGTGGGAATAGTTGAAAGTGGACTTCATAAAAAGATTTTATATCTGGAAAGTTGGCAATGAAGATTCTACTGATGCTGACACATTCTTCAAAGACTTTCTAACAGCTGTAAACCCACCCCTCTTTGCTGAAATTCAGACTTTGTTGGATCAATCAGGAAAAACGCTTAAGGCACCTCCGTTCAGGATCCTTCCTCCTCTACTCACTCATCAAGATAACATCTGGAAGAAGGAGATCGAAGAAGAGATCAAGGATGCCATCATAAGCAAAGCTTTGAACAAAGATGATGCTGAAGACTAAGTGGAGATTAAGGCCCTGAGGAGCAGAGTTTATTCAGGATATGGCCTTGAACTTCTGGAGAAGAAGTCTGCTGACTTTCGTGCTCGCATGCAACAATTCAAGAAGAAGTCGAGCTGACCTCTCTCTCTCCTAGTCTAGTTCTAGTGATAGCATGTCTTGTATTGTAATTCTTATCTCATCTAGGGGTGTAAGTGGTTCCGCTCCGAACCGCAAAATCGATTGGACTGAACCGAACCAAACCGAAAAATGCGGTTCGGTTCAGTTTTGCGGTTTGGTTCGGTTTATTTTTTTAGAAACCGTTTACATTCGGTTCGGTTCGCGGTTTTAAGAATTTTTTAACGGTTCGAACTGAACCGAACCAATATCCTATTTTTTTTATTTTTTTATTTAATACTCCCTCCGTCCCATTATTAGTGGCGCCTTTCTTTTCGGCACGAGAATTAAGAGAATATGTAATAAAGTATGAGAGAAGAGTAGATAATAAAGTAGGAGAGAGAGATGAGTGTGATAATGAGAGAGTAGGAGAGATAAGATAATAAAGTAGGAGAGAGAAATGAGTATAATAATGAGAGTAGATATAAAGTAAGAGAGATAAAATGATAAAGTAGGAAATAGGGTATTAACTTTTTACTAATTTAGGACGTTGCCACTAATAGTGGGACGTCCGAATTAGGAAAGGTGGCCACTAATAATGGGACGGAGGGAGTATTTGTCTTTGTTATATGAGAATATTATTGGATTTATATATTAGATTTAAGTTAAAATCAATTCTAATTTATAAAAATGAAGAAAAAGGAGTAACAATTCTATACGTGTGAGTTCGGAATGAGTGACATCCTATAAACTATTATTCTTGCATTATTTAGGATTTAAATAATAAAAATAAAAATAAAAAGGTGAACCGAGGAACCGAACCGAACCAAACCATTTATAAGCGGTTCGGTTCGGTTCGGTTCCGATATTGAAAAACCCATCGAACCGAACCAAACCGAACCATTTCTATGTGTTTGGTTCGGTTCCTAAAATATATAAAAAACCGAACCGAACCGAACCGTTACACCCCTATATGACATATACACTTTGAGCCTTGACAACTACTCATTGTCCTTATGGCTACATTTTTTTATTTTTCAGCACGACTGATCACCTCAGTGATCAGATATCACACTTTCACAGTATCTGACCCTATGTGACTTATATGCTTATCTGCCTTAGGATTATTCTCTGCTGATTATTTGTTTTTGCTCTGATCTTCTCTGATACCTTGCTAGTACTTAGGGGGGAGGGCTCTTATATATGAATATAGGGAGAAATTGTTTCTTAGGGGGAACTTGCTTTATAGGGACACTTGTTTTTCAGATATTGTTAGGAGTTGAATTTACTTAGGTGATTAGCTACTAAGAAGTATGATATATTCTGAGCTCTGATTATTTATTTTACAGTATCGGCCATGATATCTCTTGAATGTGTTAACTTGCTTTTTAGCTCTGAGATTTTTTCAGTATGATATCTTCAGTATGCTATAACTATGTCAATAGTATTAAGTTTTGTAAGTTATGATACATTCAGCATTCTAACTGTGTTAATTTTATGTGGCCCTGATACACTGCTTGATAACATAAGACAACTTTGATATCCTCTTACTTGTGATTGCTCTGATTCTTTCTTTTCATTATTTAGTCAGCTTTGATATATTTCCTGGAACATTCCTTGTAATAGATCTTTACTCAGTAGCAGTAGCTCTTTACCTTAACATGTTTCTTTGATAGAAGATGTAAAAGGTTTTGGCATCATCAAATAGGGGGAAATTGTTGGGATGAAGATTTAGTAGACCATATTTATAGATTTGAAGATCCCAAAACCCCTAGCTGAATGATGAACCGTCGTTCTTGTAATAGCTTAGTTTGAGTTCAGCATGTTAGGAACTCAGTAGGCTAGAGTTCAGTAGCTGCGGAGTTCAGTAGAAGACATTGCACTCAGCTGATGGACTCAAGATCGAAGAAGTCAGTTGGTCAGCCGACCACCAACTGAATCTGCACAGGAATTCGTGCCCATGCCTAATACTCAGAAGAACGTCAGTAGGAAGTCACTTCAGTTGAAGGTCCGAGGATTCAGAGGAAGTCAACCCTGATGTTTGACAAGTCTCACCTACCAATCTACCTCGACCAATAGGGAGCCGACAACGCTTTATCTTTTCTGACAAAAGCTGCTCCTAGACTGAAAAAGAGGCGTATCTCTACAGTGCACCTACTCATCAACTTTCTAATTTGAGGAGCCGTTTTCCTTGTCGTTTTGACACGCGGCTAGACTCCTCTACAATGGATCTATTCACAATCAATGACTATATAAGAGGAGAGTCTTCATGCAGAGACAACACAGGGAACCAAAGCTATCGACGCACAAAAACTCTTAACACTCAATCGAATAATCTAGTGAAGAACTAGCATTCATAGAAGAACCTTTTAGTTCATCACTTAGAGTTATCATTTTTCCCCTTCTCTTATCTAAGCAAACTTAATTGTAATACTAGTAGCTTAGAAACCCCGAGGAAGTTTACATTCTTGTGAAAAAGTTCATATTGTAAGAACTTCCTCATAGTTGGAGAAGCCTCAAACTCTTTAAGTTTGAAACCCTTGTAAAATCACTACGACTATAAGTAGATAATCTATCCTGTGAACATATCACTAAGAACTTGCTCAGTATAAGCATCAAGTTTGTATCTGTCTTGAGAACAGATCACTGAGACTTGCTCAGTATAAATATAACAAGTATCCTGCTTTGGTCAGGACAGTGGACGTAGGACCCAGTGTGTCCGAACCACTTTAAAAATCTACTGTGTTGATTTACTGCTTTCCTTAACTAGTCATATTGCATTAAAACTGTATTTCATCAAACTCAGCATGAAACCGGTTTTCCAACCGAGATGTTTAATAGGGCCTACACTTCCGCACACAACTCTGACACTGAACGACTGTTCGACTGACTCAAGTCAGTAGAGCTGAACTCAGTCAAAGAAATATTTTTCCACACGATCTTGAAAGCATATCTGGCTACCTGACTCAGTTCAATAGGAAACTCAGCCAGAGCTGACTTTTACGTTTGAGAAAAGAATCTGTATTCGGGTGTATTTACCCCCCTGCGCCCCCCTCCAAAGGCTTATATGATGCCATATCTTGCCACCTTCTTGTGTGCCAGATAGTTGCGTTGTCAATATCTACGAAAAAGGTGATTGTATACCGCCTCATATAGTTAATCATGAGTTTTAAGACCATTTTGCACAATCTCATTTGTAAATTAGTGCAACATTCTGTTTGGATCAAAATCAAAATTAAGGGGCCAGGGGAATTTGAAGGCTCTTATGCAATTTCACTACCACTTGGGTGAGTATGTAATGCATCCAACAATTTCTTATAATAAAATTACGATTTTACTCAAATAAAAATTTCTTATATATTATTTGTAATAAGGTTGATTCTCGTATTACAATGAAATGGAGCTGATGTGGCTAAGCACTGTATCCCGGCGGTACATTCTAGAAGGTAAGCTTTATATAAAATATGACTATTTTTATTTATTTGTAAGAATTTCAAACTGTAATACTTGCTCTTCTCCAACTAGAATTTCCATTACTTTTAGGAGAATGGATGAATCTTAAAAGGCAGATTGGATACACGCCTGAACCTAATTTACAAGGACTACGAACAATAATACATGTTCCATATTAATTATCATAGTTATATATTCGATGTTTTTAGTATAAATTAAGATACAATGTAAATTCTAATAAAATCTACTATTTAATGTACATCGTCTATTGTGTGTTTGCTACAAATAATTCTAAATATCTATTTTAGACAGCGAATAGCATAATATTACGTTTTATTAGTAAAATTGTTTAGAATCTATTCATAGTATAGTAAATAAATTTAATTTAATATATAGGCTTAATCTTAAAGTTTAGAAAATATTCATGAAAACACGTTCGACAAATTCTATAATAAATTATTATAATAATAATAACAAATTATTTTAAATTGTTAAAAAAAACTAGGTAAAATAATAATTCCGCGCATGCGCGGATAAGAATATCGCTAATGTTATTTAATTTCTGAATTGATAGTCCATGAATAATTGATTTGGACTGTATTTTCACCATGCCGATCAAATCTGACTAAAATCATGAGGTGGCCGGTCAGGGCTGGGTGGGGAGAGTTGTCCCACTTGACTTGTCCTATTTTATAAAGAGAAAAATAATTACTATACAAATTTCTATTTTTTCTTTGTGAGACTCACCCATCTATTTACAACCAATCACTAATTTTAATCTTCATGGCAAAAAGAAATGAGTAAAGTAAAATGGGAAGGAGGGAGTATAATTTCATCCGTAGTTACAATTAGGTGAATATGTAGCACAAAATTTCTATGCAAATATTCATTTCAAAAACTCAGAGTTGAATTAAACCAATCGAGTACTGACAACTCATCAATTCCTTTAATAATGAACCTGAACATGATCTTGCACTCATACATTGGTTCCAATTAATCACATGTGCAATTGACTAAATCTACTCTGAAATTTAGTCAGTAAAATATAGTAGTTGCGGTCAATAAACTGAAAAACAAATAGTCCCAATTGGTTGGTTCAGTTTAAATTTGACTTTGAATATATAGTTTATTTCTTTTATCTGATTTTTTGGTCACTACAGATCAAGTAAGTCTATATCCTCTTTAATCTCGATTAGCAATCACCAGTTTTTTCCGTTTCTAGTCGATTTCTTATTGTACTTATGAATTTGTACTAAATGCATGCAATTGAAATTTTGCACGTTTTTAAATCATATAAGGTCGCCCACTGAGGTTAAATAATCAACAGGGTTTACCCTGCCACTCAATCATGATCTAAGCTATTTTTTAGCTATACTATCAGTCTATTTAATCTATGATCAAACAAAAAGTTAAACCTACTTTTTACAAATGTAATTTAAATTCGAAATCACTGCTTATACATCCAGCATAGGTGATAGGCGGATCCAAAGAGAGTGTGGAGAGCTGGAGAGCATCCACCCCCAAAATCGCATGGACACCTGTTTTCTTTTTCCAATCCCTCAAAAATTCTATTGTGTCGCCCACGCGCCTGTTTCCGAAATTCCACTATTCATAGATTCATACTCCTCTCTTATATTTTTGGATAGGTCTCTGATATATACCTCCGTTCTGACCTGATGTGGAGGTACTTCAAGATGATTCCAACATTAGGGACTAATCGAGATATCTCATTAGGAATAACGAAAACTATTCATTGAACTGGCTTTATTTCTTGTTTCTAACTAATTTCTCCTCAAATAATCCCACTTCTCATGAATGTTGATATATATGAGATGGGATCATTAAAAAAGGGATTCCTATCATCGTTCTCTTCAGAAAAGCTATAGTAGTATTCCCGAACTATGAAAAGAATATAACATTAATGTTTGAACCAATTTAATTAATCTCTGAGATCTACCTCTACAGTTTGTATAACAAAAAAAGAGAATAATTAAATATGAACAGCAATAGTTAGCTAGTGAGGCTAAAACAAGCTGCAGCGCTCTTCAGTTCATTCTCATACATCTCCTCAACTAGATGCCTCGAATCCTTCAACGACGACTCCAAGCTCAAACTAAACACACAATAAAAAAAATAAAAATAAAAAACAACTTCAAGAAATGCATGATGAAAAAGAAGCCAGGAATATAATAAATTTAATTACCTCGATTGATCATAGGCTTCTTTAGAGCCTATATAAGACTGCGTATCATCAATATTATCCAAAATCTCGGTGTAATCTTGAGGCGACGTTTGTTGGTGAGGCTGGTGCATGAATATATGGCCGTGCGTGACGATGGAGTTAGGATTGTTTTCATTACTATTACTCACATTATTACTGTAAGTCTGCTGCTGGCACATGGAGTTAACGACGCTGTTCATCTCCTTAAAATCAAGATAGTTGATGTTGTAGTCGGCGTTATTACTGCTGTTGGAGTATGAGATTTGCGGGGCGGCGGCGGGGAGGGGGGCGTTTCCCGGGGGGGCCATGCCGAGCTGGAGCTCGGAGATGTAGTCGTCGGGTTGTTGTTCTTGGTGGTGGCGGAAATAGGCCAATTGCTGGAGGACTAATTGGAGCTCGTCGGTGACGATCTGGATGTGTTGGTTGAGGCGTTCGATCTCGAAGAGGCAGCCCATGACGGGGTACTTGTCCCGCATGGAGGCGTGGAACTTGATCGACTTCATGGCCTCGGCCTTTTGTTTCTGATCGGGGCCGAGATCTTTGAGAAGGTTCTGGATGTTCTTGACTCCGAAGAGGCGGTGGACGTTGAGGAACATCTTCGGCTGGTCGGCGGGGAAGAAGGGGGCCAGGAGGCATTCCGGGGTGCACCGCCGCCGTTGGTACTTGCACGCGGCGCAGGCTTGGCCGGTCCCACTCTTGAGGGTCATAATGGTGGAGTTTGATTGTGTTGGCATATGGGGGGGTGGGGTGGGTGGTGGGCACTTAGGAGGGGAGTGGAGAAGACTGAATAAAATTGGAGCTGCCGAGGAATTGGGAATGAGACAAGTGGTGATGTTTGAGAGGGGTTTCTTGTTTTAGGAACCGACTTTGGAGGGAGGTTTGGTGGTTTCAGTGGTCCGTTGGATGTATGTAAACCGTACGTCTTTGACTTTGTACATCTACTCTCTTTTGTGGATGTGTATAATTAATCACGTAACGAGTTTACTTAATCCGTACCTTGAGTGAAGCATGGAGAAAAAAGTGAGAAATGTGTGCTTTTTGTATAGTTTTCTAAAATATAATATGTATTATCAAAAAGGCACGTGTTTCATATTATCTAAGAATTTGGTATCACTATGTTGAACTTTGGATGATATGTTCAGAGTTCTCCTTAATTCTCTCCGAAGCTCTCTCAAAAATTGTAATAAAGAAAAATAAGCAATCTATTCAATCTAATTTATTCGTATGCAATTTGTATTCAATTTTTTATCCATCAATAGAATAATGATATTTGTCCCCATTTTTTTTTATCCAAATGGTATATAAATGATATTTGTCCATCAATACAAGATGTTTTTACATTTAATATATTATTATTATTATTATTATTATTATTATTATTATTATTATTATTATTATTATTATTATTATTATTATTATATAATAATAATAATTATTATTATTATTATTATTATTATTTATGTGTATTCTATTAATTATATGAATTATTGACGCATACATGACATCCCTTGCACAAGTCTGTTGGAAATCATATCGCAGGATCGTCCTAGAATACGATCTTCTTGGCTCTAGAAAAGGTCATCTGGACTATTCCCGTACCTAAGCTCTCAACTCCAAATGGACGGAGGCGCTATAAGCTCACAACAAACTACTCTCGGACTCACACTTTTTGGCACACAAGTCTAGACAACAAGTATGTAACAAATGGACCCCTTGTCCCCTATTTATAGGGGCTAGTCAAAGGAACTGTTGGGATGAGTGTATAAAAAGATTTGAAAGATCCCAAAACCCCTAGTTGAATGATGGGCCTTCGATATTGCAATATGTAGGGATATGAGTCAGTGGTCTAGTAGATCATTGCTAGGGGGTACTTAGAGCTTGACTCAATAGTTGCGTAGGACTGAATTCAGTAGTCCGTGTACTTCGGACGATATTGTCATATTTGTTATCAGGGGAAATTGTAGTGATACTGAATTTTATTACTATAGAATTGAAGATCCCAAAACCCATCCTAAACCCTATGTATGTTTGAACCGTTATGATGTAATAGGCTAGACTTGATTTTATCGTCATAGATCATTTTGTCTAAGTCATGTATGGGGTATTGTTGGACTCAACTTCAGTATAGAAGTTGAAGTTCCATAACCCCAAGTCATCGGTTTTATAGAGCTCATTAATCTTCAGAGTCATCATGTAACGCCCCAATTTTTATATACATTTTAAGGGGATGTCACATCGTGCATAAATTTAATATTCTCAATTTAATTTTCAAAAATAATAGATTTATAAAAGCAATAAGGTTTTAATGCATTTCATAATAGCGGAAGACTTGAATCAAAAACATGTTCACCTACTTGGTTTACGGAATTAAATAGAGACAAATGCATAGTTCAAAATAAAACTAAATTAATGCATTACAAAAGTGTTTTAGATCCTTTCATGAGTGACCATTACCATCCGTCACTTCAAGCATCTGCCGGACCATGATCTGAAAAAGTGAAAATATAGATGGGTGAGTACGACTACTCAGTGTGGTCAAACATTATCCAAACTATAAACTATAAAGGATTTAACATGAGAAATTAGACATGCAAGCGTGGTGGCTTAAACCGAAGGTTTTAGTGCGTGAATGCCCGAGGGCTAACCCGAAGGTTTTACTGCGTGAATTGTCCGAAGGCTAAGCCGAAGGTTTTACTGTGTGAATTGGCCGAAGGCTAACCCGAAAGTTTTAATGCGTGGATTGCCCGAATGCTCTGCCTGTACTAAATAACGCATGAGAAAAACTGTATAGTATATAATAAGGATAAAAAAACCCACCTTAACCTTTTTGAGTGAATGAAAAGATGTATATCAAGTGATTAAACCCTATGCGATTGTCCTAAATATTAAATAATTTGCACTCAATTATTATTTATGCAGGAGATGTCATGCATGAATCACTCATTACAACCACATAAACAAAATATTCCACATAGTAAGCATTCGAAAAATATGTCGCTAACTAAAAATTTATTAAGAACATGAACATGAATATGGGTGACAATATTAAGTACGTGTAGATAAATAAAAAAACCTAATGTATGTTGCTACGTAAAGATCTCATCTTCTTCTTTTGTTTTTATTATTTTATTTTTAATTTCCTAACATAGAGTTACATCATCATAGTTCAATATCCCAAATTACATTCATGCCATATAATCTCTATGGTAAAGATATAATTTCATTAGGAATTATTTTCTAAAATTCTCAAATCTAAAATATAATGCTCCTTAGTTCTTCTAATGAATAAGCAAGTCAGAATACAACATAAAAGAAGACTTCATCATATTAATTCTACCATATTAATTTAAAATTATATTAAGAAATTTGTGCATTTATAACCACGTCCTCTTTACAAGCATCTCACATCTATTAGATTTTTAAAATAAAACATGCAAAGTAGAAAGTACTAAATCTAATCCCAAAGTTCTCGGCAGCATAAAGATGATACAAGCTTATTAAATTAAACTCATTAATTAGAGGGTAACAAATGTCTGATTAACTTATTAGTAACACATGTCAAATACTCCCTCTGTCCCGCTAATTTTGTCTCAGTTGACTTCGGGACGGAGATTAAGAAATTTTAGTTTAGTGTGTATTTTATGAGTTTTAATTGTATAAAGAAAATGACACAATTTTCGAGAAGTGGTTGGTGGAAAGAAATGAGAATTATCCAAATTTTTGCAAGCAAGTAAAATGCAATCGATTTTTATTTTTTATATATTGTATTTGAAGAAATAATCTAAAGTTTTCAAAAAGATAAAAATCATAATTTTCTGAGTTCGGAGCGGAACATAATCGAGTGGGAGATAGATTTTTGAAGAGAGAGAGTATAAGAATGTGGGGGTTGAGTAGTGAGTAAGGGGGGGACCCACTTCATTTTATGTTTAAAAGTAATTTTTACTATTTTAGGAAAGAGGGCAGTAATAGCGGGACAACCCGATTAGGCAAGTAGGACAATAATAGCGGGACGGAGGGAGTACAATATTAATCCCTCACTCTACAAGAACTTATTTTATGAAAGTTCGACCAAAAACATTAAGATACGTAAATAAATTTGTCCTAACCATCTATTTATTAATTTAAACTAATTTGCATCCTTCTTAATCACCTTAGGAAAACAAGCCATAAACGTATTCAGGAAAAGAAAACAAAAGCCATATAATAAAATATAACTTAGTTATTGAGGTAACTAGAAGTGGTGTTGTCTTGCTGGAGCAACCTATAGGTAAAAATAAAGTTTATGTTCTGGGAATGATGGTTGTGGAAAAGAAAGAAGTGATTTGCGACTGTTTATAAAGATGTGTATACGGGTGTATAAATATATATATCCAATTCTTGTTAGACTAGGTTTTGGATAGGAACATAAAAAGATTTTGCTGATAATTCTTATAAGTTATAACTGTCTTTATTAAATATTTTGATAACAATTCATAAAAAAAATTCCCACAAATAAAAATTATTTATTTTTTTATAAACACCTAATCTAATTAGTAAAGTTCTCGTCTATCAAAATAAGATTTAATAAAGTTTTATTTTTCTTTTCAAATCATAAATCAAATCTTATCTTTTTTTTCTTAAGGACTTTCCTGCAAATTATTGGTCTCTATATCATGATCTAGGAAATAATTCAAATTTAAAGAGATAATCATATATTAAGCATTTAGATTTCAAGAACATATAATCATTCACAATATAGCATTTTATGCTTGATATTTAGTTGGACTCTAAGGCGCGACTTATAGTACTTATCCACAAGATATCATGCATGCAATGCAAATGAATTTCTTATTTAAATTTAATTTTATCATAAGGAAATTTTGGGGTGTTACAATCTCCCCTACTTATAAAATTTTTCGTCCTCGAAAATTAATTACCTTTGTCTATGAAGTTCGGATATCTTAGCTCCATGTCCTTCTCCACTTCCCATGTCGCCTCACTCGCATCATGTCTACTCCAAAGAACTTTTATTAATGGTCCTTCCTTGCTCCTAAATTGGATAACCTTTCGGTCTAAGATGGTGTTGGTCCGGAGACGAGTATCAGGTGTGAGGGGGGGGGGGGGGGAATACACCTAATAACAAGTTTTTCCTCAAACGCGAAGGACAGCTAAGCTTTAGAGTGCGGCTGATGAACAGTGCCAAATAGTAACCTTCTGATCGCGGGTCAGAGTGGCTCAACTACTGAGTCTGTCCTACTGACTCTTGTCAGTATTAAGGTCTCCGTCGGAGAGTTAAGTGCGGATAAATGTGGAGCCCGATAGACTTCGTCTCGATTTGAAAACGTGTTTTCGCAAACCAAATCTGTTTTGGCTGGTGCACTTTTAAATACGTTTTATGCAAAGTATGAGTTTGTAAATCGGTTTGAGACGATGCAATAAAATAGTAAATAACACAAGCAATTTTTAACGTGGTTCGGATACGCAAGATCCTACGTCCACGGTCCTGCTGAACATGTGTTCTTGTTGATTAATCTGAGCAAGCCTCAGCAAGGAATCTGTGCGCTGGACAGACCATTCTAAGTTATAGTCCTTAGCGACTTTACAAATCAAACCGAAGTTTGAATGGGAGGGGATTTTCTCCAACAATGAAGGAGTTCTTACAATAAGAACGATTCACATAAAGTGAACTCATTCGAAGGTTCTAAGCTATGGATGTAACAGTTGAGCTTAGATAGAGAAGAGGGAACTAAAGAAACTATAGAGAGAAGAACTACAGATATTCTTCTAAGCAAGTTCTTCGTTGGATCGTCGTGAATGCGCTAGAGAGTTTGAAAGCTTTGAGCGTGTATTCCCTTTGATATCCCGTGCGTTGAGCTCGGAAATGCTTCCCTATTTATAGTCGTGACCCAGGCATTTTTGCGTTGGAGAAGATGATGCCCCGTGTCACAAACGTCCAAGGAAAACGACCATAAGTTTCAAAGTAGCGTCGCAGAGTGGTTGGTCACTGTACATGAAAGCAGCTTTAGTGTCAGGGCAGGTAAGGCTTAGGTTGATTCTCATTGCTCGAGGTTTGTGGTACGTGAGACTTGTCAGACATCAGTCTTCATCTGAGTTGACTCTCACTCATCCTCATATGATACTCTGCTGACTTTCGAATAACAATAATAGTCGGGCAGTCGTTTCCTGTCGGATACAGTAGATCTGGAACGATCGTACTGACTTCTTCATTTGAGTCGGCTGATGAAAGTCTTCTACTAAGAGCAGTCAGCCGGAGACTCTGAAGGTACTGAGCTCTCATACTGTGTCTTCACTGGAGGTCAGCTGATGGGAATCTTCTACCGATAACGGTCAGCTGGAGACTTGAGGACACGAGCTCTTACAAACTGATGACATGGGGTTCTGGAATTTAACTTCCTGCTGAAGTTCAGACCAACAAATACCCCTTACAGGAATAGACAAAACAGATAACGAAAATAAGAACAGTCTAGCCTATTACATCATCAAGTCTGAAAGACAACACACTAATGGTACATGACAGGTTTTGGGATCTTCAATTCTATAGCGATAAATCACTACAATTTCCCCCATTACCGAAATAAAGCAATAATTCCTAAGTACGTGAACTACTGATGACAGCTCAAAGTACCCCCTTAGCAATGATCTAAACGATCACTCACTCATAACCCAACAGATGGCATTTGACGTCTCTTCATATGACAAATCTTTGTTCAGCTCCAATCCTTCATAGCTGACTATGTTGCTTGGATCATGGACACACTTCCTCAAGTTCTCCACATGAAAAATATTATAAATGGAAGTCAAGCTCGGCGGTAGTGCTAACTCGTAGGACACTTCACTAGTTCTTTTAAGTATCTCAAATGATCCAATGTATCGAGGCCTAAACTTTCCTCTCTTCCCGATCCGCACTACTCCTTTCATTGGTGACAATTTGAGAAACACTTTGTCACCCTTCTCGAATTGTATATCCTTTCTCTTCAAATCAGCATAGGACTTCTGTCTATCTTGAGCAATCCTGATTCTCTCTCGAATCTGTTCAATCACTCCCACAGTTCTTTCGACGATCTCGGGTCCCAATATTCTTTTCTCGCCAACATCATCCCAGTGGAGTGGCGATCTACACTTCCTTCCATACAATGCTTCAAAAGGTGTCATCCCTATGCTTGCTTGATAGCTATTATTATATGCAAATTCCACTAAGGTAAAATGTTTCTCCCAATTGGTTCAAAATCCATAACGCATGCTCGCAACATATCTTCCAAAGTCTGAATAGTTCTTTCAGACTGTCCATCAGTTTGTATATGGTAAGCGGTACTAAACTTCAACTTAGTACCCATAGCAGCTTGCAAACTACTCCAAAGTTTTGATGTGAACCTCGGATCGCGATCACATACAATACCGGTAGGCGCTCCATGTAATCTTACGATCTCGTCTGTATAGATTTGTACCAAACGATCCATGTTGTCAGTCATCTTCATCGGCAGAAAATGAGTCGATTTCGTGAGTTTATCCACAATTACCCAAATTGAATGATTTCCTTTACGGGTTTTAGGTAACGCTACCACGAAGTCCATGGATATCTCCTCCCACTTCCAATGAGGTATATCAAGCGGCTTTAATAGGCCGGATGGTCGTTGGTGTTCAGCCTTTACTTGTTGGCAAGTCATACAACTCTGTATGAATTCTGCAATAGTTATCTTCATATTCCTCCACCAAAAGTGTCTCTTCAGATCATGATGCATTTTTGTCCCTCCAGGATGGATAGTGTATGGAGTGTTGTGTACCTCTTCTAAAATCTCCCTCATCATTTCACTTCCTTTTGGTACACAAATCCTTCTCTCGAACATCAACGTCCCGTCTACTGCAATCTCAAACCCCTTATTCCGCCCTTTCAGAACTTGATCTCTTATCTTGCACAAAAATCTATCTCTCTTTTGTGCTTCCCGAATTTGGTCATTTAGCAAAGGTTGGATCTTCATAGCTGCTAACTTAGTAGTAGTGTCTTCTGTCGATGGCACAACTTCAATTTCCATTTTTGCAAACTCTTCAATCATTCGGGAAGTATATAGGGCGGTCAAACTCCATTTCTTGCTCAAAGCATCAGCTATGACGTTTGCTTTTCCTGGATGATAATGAATTGTGCCTCAGCCTCCACACCCACCTAAGCTGTCTCAGCCCATTTTTCCCCCTTTTTAGCATCATCAGCAGCCGGGGTCAAAAGAGCATGGATTGCTACAACTTCCTTCTCGAGTTTGAAGAGAGCATCTTTGATAGAAGTGGTGGTGGTGTTGAAATCTCCAACGACATCGCAATAATGCTCCCAGTCAGCCTCTTGATCCTTGCGAATTTGGCGAATTAGGGCTGTTGTTTCTTGTCTTTGCTTCAGGAACGATGCGTCGAGTGAGGCAGTCATCTCTGACTAGATGAGCTTTAAGGCAGCCGCCTGATTCTCCAATGCCTTCTGCACGCTGGAGGTGGCCATCTTATTTCGCTCATCCATGGTCTTTTGGACAGTGGCTAAGCTCTTTGTCAGCTGCTCAGAAAATGATTTCTGTTGAGCTTCGAGCAGCTGCTGACTTTGAGCAGCCAAGTCAGCCTTTTTAGCGGCCATCGCAGTCTGGACGATCTCCTGAATATTCAAAGTTGGAGTGTCCGAGACCTTCTTGACTGTGCTTGCCAGTCTGTCAACAGTCTCCGTCTGAGACTTTGTATACTACGTCCACTTCAGATGGACGTCCTTAGCTAGGAGACGGTTTTTGTTTCCTTGCTTCCTTATTGCACGGTTGACAGACTTTGAGGACACGGAACCTATAGGTTTAGCCTGATAGGATGAGGTTCCGAGCCTCTGCTCTGAGGCTACGAGTTGTTGCTTCTGACTGGGCTTCGAAGCAACTGGGGTATCACCTGATGTAGGAGGTGGAGGTGGTGACTCGCCCTTCTTGCTGGGAGATTTACCCTCAGCAGATTCTCCCTGATCTGCGTCCTTGGGTGGTGCCTGATCCTCATCACTGTTATCATCATTATCATCATGATGGGAAGGCTGCGATGGGCTGCTGGCTGTCTGCTGGGAGGACCTCAGATGCAGTAGATATAGCATGGATGATCGTAGGTCCTCGAAGGATGCAATGTCAGCGGGTTCCCCAAACCCTATGGCTGACTGCAGACGTTGCTCCTCTGCCAGAAGGGACAATTCAGAGTGCTGCTGAATTAGCTCTGCAAGGATATCCCAGTTCAGGAATCTCAGCAGCATCTGAGTCCTGGCTCTTATCGCTATGTCGACCAGATCATGATGAGACGAGATCTCAGGAATCTGTACACCGACTTCTCCTGTGGGTCGGAGACGAGTCATCTGCAGCGTCGACCACTCGGACGAGACTTCACCAGCTGGTTCCTCAACTTCCTCCGGCTAAGTCTCTTCCGAACTGATCCGTTGTACCTTGTCCTTGAGGGTGGCACCCTCTATCCCAATATCAGCATCCAGAATGTCCTCCTCCTGAGGTGGCAGAGGAGAAGCAGGCTTCGCGGGAACCTCAAAAGCTCCAGCCTTGGAGAGCTTCTTCCGCTTCGGCGGGTCAGCCCGTGGAGGCAGATCAGTAGAAGATCTTTTAAGCTCAGTGGCTCCACGTCCGACTGACTTCTTAGCCGTTGCTCTCGTCTTGAACTTGATGAGCTTTTTGTCGAAGTATTTCGAATCAGCGAATGAAGCATGATTCGTGACTGAGTCTTCGATCAGTATGGACACCTTGGTCCCATACAGTAGTTTGCCCACACTAATTAATCTCCTCTCTCCATACTTAGTGGGTGAAAACTTGTGCGCCCGAGCCTTCAGCTCGGCCACAAAGAATTCCGTCCAGTTCACCTGGACTCCGTCAATTATAGTCATCATCAGCTGGATTCTGGGCTTGGACAGCTGGTCGAAAGAAGCTGCGGCGCTCGTCAGGATGTGTATAATAATGTACGCTAGCCCTCTGTACTCCGGCAAGAGTTGGTTCTTCGGCAATGCGGACTTGAAGGAGATGTCGTCCCTTCCACAGAAGCGGTGGACATAGGCGTTCAGTTCCTTCTCCTTGTAGCCCACGGGAGAAATCCCGTAACTCGGAAGATCTAAAGAGGATTTTAGCGCTACCCTGATGTTGATGTCGGCATGGCTGGATTCCCACTTCTGAGGGGCCACTTCCCTCATGTAGGCGATCTCCGATACCTCTCCATCGGTATCTTCCATGGAACGCCAGTTATAATACAACTCGGCCACCTGGCGGGGAAGATAAGAGCAAGGATGCTTCGTCACGAGAAGCGCTAGGCCTGACTCCTCAAGAGTCGAGAAGATGGGCTCAAGATATGGGAGCTCTGTCTGGTGGAGGACCATCGTCGGTTCGAAGAAAACCCTTGACTTGATGATCTCCTCAATGTTGTGCGGGGTCTGAACAATCGCCATAGTTATCTGCAAGAAACTCATTAGCACTTGAAAAAAGAGTAAGTTAGATTCGAGTTATGCAGAAGTTCAAGAAATTACCGTAAACAGAGAGCTTGAATTGAGAAACGTAATCAGTTTTGATAGAATGAGAGAGGAAAACTGAATGCTTGAAAAGCTCTAAGTGCAAAAATGGTGTAAAAAGATTGGATTAGAGATAAAAGGAGATATTTTATAAGTTTTGAATATCAAACGTTTTTAATCGGACGGCTGGTATAAAATCTCGCTTTTTAATGATGGTTGTGATCTGATGTTATAAACGGAATGATTACATTAGCCGTCTCTAACCTAGACCCACGTAAGATATGCGCAGATAAAGTAAGGTGAGAAGACATGTATTAAATGCGTTGCAGGCAGCATTAAAGGCTAAGATTTTTAAATGAAAACGGTTTCTACTGACTTAAACCTTAAAAATTAATAGCGGGAAATAAATGCACATCATGCTACTGAATGCAAATGACTGATTTAATAAATGCAAGCATGCTTCTGAGAATATTAAGTATTTAAACTACGCAAACCTCTTCAGCTGAACTTTTACGATTAGCTGGTTACCGTAATGACTTAGGAGGATCTTTCTAGTGCTGATAACCATGTTCCCCCTTACTGTGTACTGTATGATTCACCCGACTGAATCAAAGTACTGAGTCTGACTTCTGACCTGTCGTACTGAATCCTCTTACTGACACGAGTCAGTAGGATCCAGTAGACCTAGCTCAACTGATAATTCTCTGAATCTGTTCTCAGCTAGTGGTTTGGTCAGTATATCTGCCCTTTGCTTGTCAGTATGGATCTTCTCCATCCTGATATCCTTCTTTTTGACATGGTCTCTGATGAAGTGGTGTCGAATGTCCACGTGCTTGCATCTCGTATGAAGAACTGGTTTTTGAGTTATAGCAATCGCACTGGTGGAGTCGCAATAGATGGGCACTTCATCTTGAGTAATTCCATACTCTCGCACTTGTTGTTGAAGCCAAAGGATCTGGGCACAGCAACTTCCTGCAGCCATATACTCAGCTTCAGTAGTGGACGTCGCTATTGAATGTTGTTTCTTTGAAAACCATGATATCAGCTTGCTGCCTAGGAACTGACATGTTCCAGAAGTTGACTTTCGATCTATCCTGCATCCTGCATAATCAACATCAGAATAACCTGTTAGTATCAAATTGTCATCAGCAGGATACCATAACCCTGCATCAGGTGTTCCCTTCAGGTATCGCAGAATCTTTTTCGCTGAGTCCAGATGACTTCGCTTGGGATTCGCCTGAAATCTTGCACATACACCTACAACATAAGTTATGTTAGGTCTTCTTGCTGTTAAATATAGTAAAGAACCAATAATAGCTCTATAATCAGTAGAGTTAACAGAAGCTCCCTCTTTGTCTAGATCGATTTTAAAATTTGTGTTCATGGGGATCTTGACTGGCTTGCTTGAGTCACAGCCGAATCTTTTCAGGAGATCTCGAGTGTATTTAGCATGGTTGATGAATATTCCTTCAGTTGATTACTTTACTTGAAATCCAAGGAAATAGTTCATCTCCCCCATCATTGACATCTCGAACTTCTACTTCATCATTTTCTCGAATTGTTGACATATAGTCACATTCCTGCAACCGAAAATGATGTCGTCCATGTATATTTGCACCAGTAGGATGTCATCTTCTAACTTGATGTTGAACAGAGTGCGATGTACTGTCCCCTTCTGAAAACCTTTCTGAAGCAGAAAATCTGATAGGGTATCGTACCAAGCCCTAGGTGCTTGTTTTAACCCATACAGAGCTTTCCGAAGTCAGTACACCTGATGTCCCTGCTGAAAGCCGGGCGATTGTTCCACATAGACTTCTTCCTTCAGTACGCCATTTAGAAACGCTGACTTTACATCCATTTGATATACTTTAAATCTTTGATGTGTTGCATAGGCTAGGAACAGACAAATAGCTTCCAATCTGGCGAATGGGGCGAATGTTTCATCAACGTCTATTCAGTATCCCTTAGCAACAAGTCGAGCCTTGTTTTTGACAATAACGTTGTTTTCATCTCGCTTGTTTTTGAAGACCCACTTAGTGCCGATCACGTGCTGATGTCTAGGTCTGTCAACAAGCTCCCAAACTTCATTTCGGACAAACTAATTTAGCTCCTCTTGCATGGCAATAATCCAGTCAGCATCGTTTAGAGCATCCTCTATCGTTTGAGGTTCTTCAATAGACAAGAAATGGGAGTAGAGAGAACTTTCTCCTTGGCTTAATCTAGATTTTGTCCTTACTGTTGCTGATGGATCTCCTATGATAAGATCAGAAGAGTGAGCGTCAAGCCACAAACGTCTGAGTTTGGCTTCTTCTTCTGAGATTACTTCTGTACAGTCAACAGGAGTGTTAGGCATTCCAGTAGTGCTTTTCTGTGACTGAAGCAATTCAGTAAGAAGGTTAGGATCTACTGAGTTTCCAGGTTCAGGGGCATTTAGCTTAGGAACATTAGTCGTTCCCCCTGAGTTTATATTCTCAGTAGAGGTCTCAGTAACCACTGGGGCTTCCTCATTGACTATTGTTACCTGATGTTGATTCTATTTGGTAGAATCAACCAGGTTAGCTATAGTGCCTGCGGGATGGGTCTGGATTTCTTCATTGTCTGACTCATTATCCCAACATTGCTGGATCTTTTCGGCTTTGTCGTTTAGTGTGAGATGCTGTAGCTTGCTGCTGACATCTTCAGGATTTGTCTTCTTTGATTTTTTGTTCTCAGTAACAAACTCATCAAAGACAACATGAGGGCATTCCTCCACGCAAAGAGTTCGATAGTTAAAGACTCTGAAGGCTTTACTGACTCGAGAGTATCCTAAGAACACTCCTTGATCAGATTTGCTATCAAAGACCTTCAACTGATCTTTCGCATTATTGTGGATAAAGCAAGGACAGACAAAAATATGGAAATGAGAAATAGAAGGAATTCTCCCTTTCCACAGTTCGTAAGGCGTCTTCATGTGTTGTTGTGTAAGCAGTGAGCAATTCTGAGTGTAACAGGCGGTGTCAGTAGCATTAGCCGAGAACTTTGAGGGTAGTCCAGAGTCTGCTAGGAGCGTTCTTGCTGCTTCTTTAAGTGTTCTATTCTTCCGTTCAACAAGTCCGTTCTGCTGAGGGGTGCGAGCCGCTGATATCTCGTGCTTGATTCCCTCTTTATCGCAGTACTCTTTAACTACTGAGTTGAGAAATTATGTTCCTCGGTCTGAGCGGATTCTCTGTATTTTGATGTCTTTCTCCACACTGAGTTTCTTCAGCGGTCTTGGCAACTCAGTCTTGACATCAAATTTGTTGGCTATGAAGATGACCCACGTATATCGAGAATAATCATCAACAACGACGAGGGCATACTTCTTGCCTCTTATAGTTACTGGAGAAATTGGCACAAACAAATCCATGTGTAGCAATTGAAGGATTCCATCAGTGGAAGGTGACGGAATTGGTGGATTACTTTTCTTTGTCTGCTTTCCCTTCAAGCACGCTTCACAATTTCTGTCTTTGATAAACGCTTCATTGGGCAGTCCTCTGAGTTTAGAGTTCTTGGCTAACTTGTTCATAGTCTTGAAGTTCAGGTGACTGAGTCTCTTGTGCCAGAGCCATCCTGTTTTATGACTGGATTTTGTCTGAGCAAGTAAGCAAGCCTCAGGTTCTGCGGTTTTCCAATTTGCAACATAGATATTCTTCCTCCGCAAACCTGACAACACTATTTTCCCTTTTGATTTGTCAACAATATCACAGAAACCAGCGTCAAAGATAACTCTATTAAGATTATCACGGAATTGACTGACAGAAAGGAGATTATGTTGAAGTCATTCAACATATGTTACTCTTGGAACTGAAGCATTCCCAATGTTTAGTGTTCCATATCCCCTCGTATAGCCTTTAGAGTTGTCACCAAACTCAATTCTGGGACCATCTTCTTGTACATAATTGGTCAGCAGGCTCTTTTGATATGTCATGTGTCTCGAGCAGCCGCTGTCCACAATCCAAGGGTCATTATGCACCTGCAAAACAGAAACATTTTTAGGTACCCTTTGGTTCAATTTGGGTCCTTAAGCGTTAGTGGGTGATTTCGGGAACCAGATTTGTCTCGGGACCTTAGGAGTCTGAGACTTCTTCTTCTGAACCTTGTCAGTTTTCTTCTCCACTAGACTGGGAGATACTGACTTCCTGGCAGTTTTGGGTTCAGGAGCTTTCTTCTTCTGAGGCTTCGTGCTCCTCCTAACCCTGGGCTCATAGTTATACGAACCATACTGTGATGGATGCTCATACGTGGCTCGATGTACTGCTCTGCCCACCTGACCTTCTTGGTTCCCCCTGAATTTGATCTTGGTGTTCTGGGCTAGAACCTTTGGTCATTTGATTCTTGTTGCTCGGCTGAGGAGCAATCATCTTTTGTTTGTTCTTCGCCTGAGTTGTTGGTTCAACAATCTGAACTTTCCCTCTGATGAACCTATCATCCATCATTTCTGAGCTTTTAGAGGTTGAAGTGGAAGCTTCATGAATGTAGCCAAGTCCTTCTTTCATGGCTAGTGGCCTTTGAGCTCTAAGCATGCTTTCCAACTTCTCTTTAGCTCCTAAGTACTGTTCAGTCATTAATCCTCGCCAGACCTCATCACTTTTCCGAAGTGATTCATAATCCTTTTCAACTTCTGCGAGTTTCTGACTGAGTCGGACTATTTCGGTATCTTTCTCAGAATTGTCTTTGGTCAGAACTGATATCTGAGTTTCTTGAAGCTGAGACTTAGTCATAAGAGATTCAATCTCTTCCTTGAGTCTCGCAACCAGATTCTCTGAATCAGTAGAGACCTGACAATCAGAAGAAAGTCTCTGATTCTCAGCCTTTACCTATTCCAATTCTTGAATAGTTCTGCTGAACTCTCTGCTTAGCTGAATCTGCTCCTCTTGTAGATCATCATATGCTTGTACCACATCTAGAGGTTCATCTGTGACCGAGCATGTGTCGTGTGTGCTTTATGAAGTGGAGGTTATATTAAGTTTCGAGTTTACCTCAACCTCTTCTCCGGCCATCAGACAGTATTCAGCTGTTGATTCATGGCCTGTTTCTCCGACCTCAACGGCGACAAATGCACTTTGTCTTCAGACGAATACATAAATATATCTTCCTCGATTGAGTCATCGGATATCTCTCCGGCGATATAAGCCTGCCTACTTCGGGCAAATTTTTTGCCTCTGGCCTGCCGTTCTGCTCGTTGAGCAGCTGAGAGTTCGGGACAGTCGTACTGATAGTGTCCCTCCTTCTTGTAGTTGTAACACACAGAGGTTCTGCCGCCTTTTCCAACTGAGTCGTTGGATGGACTAGCAGCAGGTTCTGCGTTCCTGCAATCAGTAGAAGTTTTATATTCTTCCCTTTTTCGATTGTCCTTTTTACTTGAGGGAGAATCTCTGTGATACTTCTTCAGCTTTCTGACTCTTTTCTTTTTCTCTTTGATATTTGAGAGCCATGAGTGCAAGCTGATCAGTAGCGAGAGTCTCTAAGGACTTAGCATCTGACGCAGCTGCTGTCTTGTTGGAAGAAATAGGGTTAGCTCCAGTTTCGCTAACCGTTTCTTTGTAAGCATGATCTATCTGGGTGTCAGCTGGCGCACTGGAACATCGTTGGAGTAGGCTGTGCTCGAATTCTTCCGTCTTTAATTTTAAAAATATAACATCAATAGTTAGATCATTAAGATCTGAGCGACGTAAATAAGTAGCAAAAGGAAGCCACTTTAGTCGAGGCAATGCTCTCAAGATCTTGGTGTTCATCTCTTTGTTGGTGAACGTCCTCCCCAGCCCATTGATCACATTGATCTGGTTTGTAAATCTGGCGCTAAGCTCGTCAATGGTCTCATTGGGCTCCATGGCAAAAGTGTCAAACTTTTGAAGCTCTAGCTCAAGCTTGTTTTCTTTAATCTGCGGGGTTCCTTGGCTCAGTACAGCCAGGGCGTCCCAAAGTTCATTTGCCGTCTTACAGTCTTGCACCCTCACGAGGTGTGAATCGCTGAGCGTAGTCAGGATTGCATTCCGCGCAACTCAGTTGAGGTTGTGCAGCTTTTTCTCTTCAGGCGTGAAGGCTGATTTATCTTTCGCAACTTTAGCACCAGTCTGTGCTCCTACACCTCCCACAGCTGCATATTGAACGCTGTCAATCATGGGAATGATAGGTCCTGTTTCTAGGGCATCAGTTATGCTGTCGTGCAGCGATGTAAGGTGCGCCTCCATTCTCACGCGCCATACCGTATAGTTCTCCACAGAGAACTTCGGTACCATCCGAATACCTGACATATAACACATTATGAGTGAGAGTATAAGGATGTATGAAGAGATGCTTGTGCAGTGAAAAGCGTTTTCAGGATCTGTTCGAGTAGACCAGAGTTTCAGAACCGATGATCAGAAGAACACCGTGCTCTGATACCAATTGTTGGTCCGGAGACGAGTGTCAAGTGTAGGGGGGTGAATACACCTGAGTACAAGTTCTTTTTCTCAAACGCGAAGGACAGCTGAGCTGTAGGTTCCAACTGATGAACATTGCCAAATAGTAACCATCTGATCGCGGGTCAGAGTGAGTCAACTACTGAGTTTTTCCTACTGACTTTTGTTAGTTTGGGGTTAGCTCACCCTCGCGGGATCGCGATATTTGATTCTCAGTCGGAGATATAGTGCAGATAAGTGTGTAGGGCCCGATAGACTTCATCTCGATTTGAAAATGTATTTTTCGCAAACCAAATAATTTTGGCTAGTGCACTTTCAAATACGTTTTATGCAAAGTATAAGTTCGTAAGATGATTTGAATGCAGTGCAATAAAATATTAAATGACACAAGCGATTTTTAATGTGGTTCGGATACGCAAGATCCTACGTCCACGGTCCTACTGAACAGGAGGTCTTGTTGATTATTCTGAGCAAGCCTCAGCAAGGTATCTGTGCACTGGACAGACCCTTCTAAGTTATAGTCCTTAGCTACTTTACAAATCAAACCGAAGTTTGAAGGGGAGGGGATGTTATCCAACTATGAAGGAGTTCTTATAATAAGAACAGTCACGAAATGTGAACTCCTTCGAAGGTTCTAAGCTATGGATATAAACAATTGAGCTTAGATAGAGAAGAGGGATCTAAAGAAGAAAACTCTAGAGAGAAGAACTAGAAATATTCTAATGAAGCAAGTTCTTCGCTGGTTCTTCGTGAAAGGCGCTAGAGTGTTTTGAAATCTTGAGCGTGTAATCCTTTTGATATCCCATGCGTGGAGCTCGGAAAGGCTTCTCTATTTATAGTTGTGACCCAAGCATTTGTCCGTTGGAGGGGACGATGCCACATGTGATAAACGTCCAAGGAAAATGGCCATATGTTCGAAATGTTGTCGCAGAGTAGTTGGTCATTGTGCATGAGAGCAGCTTTAGTTGGTCAGAGCAGGTAGAGCTTAGACTGCTTCTCATTGGTCGAGGTTTGTGGTAGGTGAGACTTGTCAGACAGCAGTCTTCATCTGAGTTGACTCTCACTCATCCTCGTATGATCTACTGCTGACTTTCGAATGATGTTAAAACTCGAGTCGTTTCTTGTCGGATACAGTAGACCTGATACGATCTCTGTCTTCTTCGTCTGAGTCTGCTGATAACGAAACTTCTACTGAGTGGAATCAACTGATGACTCTGAAGGTACTGAGCTTTGATACTGTGTTCTTGTACTGATGTGGGTCAGCTGAAGAGAAATCTTCTACTGATTGAAGTCAGCTGATGACCTGTGAACACAAGCTCTTACAATGATGACGTGGGGTTCTGGAAAGTAACTTCCTACTGAAGATCAGACCAACACTTACCCCTTACAGGACTTAGACAAAAACGATAATAGAAAATACAATCAGTCTAGCCTATTACATCATCTAGTCTTATCAACACTACACTAAGGATACAAGACGGGTTTTGGGATCTTCAATTCCATAGTATTAAATCATTATGATTTCCCCCATTATCGATAAACAAATAAGTCCTAATACAAGAACTATTGATAAAATAATACTAAGTACCCTCTAAGTGGTTATTAAGATTAACCACTAACTCATAACCCAACAACGTGCGAGTGTATTTCACGGTTGGTTGTTTTCTCTGCAGTTCATCGCGGAAAGCTTGTGTTCTTGTTTGCTTGATGCTATGTTCTTGTATATCGTGTTGTGTATCGTATATCACTTCAACAAATTAATTTTCCCTCTATTTATGGAGGTGAGCTATGGATAGATCCGTTGGAGAGGAACTGTCCACGTGCCACTCTATTTGGGTAGCTAACGGCTCTTTTGAAATTCGGCAGAGTCTACTATCTTTTTCAGGAAAGTGGTTGACTTGCAGCTTTTACCAGTTACTTTAACAGTTGGCTGCTTGTCATTGGTCAAGGTGTAGAATGTTGTTGAGACATTCAGACTTCAAGGTAGATACTGAAGCTGACTTCTCTGATGTGTACGACCTCGGATAACTCTACTGATTTATTCTTTGAAGACCACAGACAGTTAAGACAACTGTCAGGCCGTTGCTGAGTCTGACCAGTGGTTTAGTAGTATACTCCTGCTGAGTTCAACTCTACTAAAGGTCGACTCTGAGTTAAGTAAACCGCTCCTGCTGAGTCCAGTTCTACTGACTCCTGAACACCTTTCAGTATGCTGCTCCTGCGAAGTCCAACACTACTGAATCTTCACTCCATGGTACTGAGGTGGAAATTCTACTGAGGATCAGTAGATAGAACTTCTGAGCCTGGGACATGCTAAAAGCAAGTCTACTGAGTCTGAAACTCTCAGAGACCAAGGCGTTACAAAATACAAAGGAATGGTTCACCAATCAACATAGGGTTTTGGGATCAACCAAATCTTCTAAACATTCTATTGCTGAATCATCTCCCAACAAGTTTCCCCTATTTGATGATGCCAAAACCTATCACTAACGACTATCTAACACTATAACTATCAGGTGAAAACTCCTTACAAATATTACAAGAAAAATCAGTGGAGTTGTACCTTCAAGTTTCTAAGCTACTTAGAACCGGTGGGAGTTTACAAAATTATCTCATTTAAAAAAAAATCTCCCAACATAGCTTCCCCCTAGACATCAATCAAACTGAGCAAAAACAGACAAACACAGATAAGCAATGAGTCTATGAGTCAGTAATCACTTAGGTGATTCTAAGTGTTAAAGTAAGACAAAGTAGGCCATGGAGACAATAAGATATTGTCAGGCCAAGTAACAGTTGATGTATTGATATATATATGAGAATTTTGTACAATTACATCACTTGCTACACTAGGCGCTAAAGATAGACCTATCAAGACGGCTTCCTGAAGCGCTAAATACTTGCCTTAAAGTCCTTCGATTTGTCTTCGGGCAGAGGGAGTCCATATATCTTGAACGTATCTCTTCTCAGCTTCTGAATCTTTTATTTATCTTCAAGATCGTTCGGACTAAGATCCAGAGCTAAGACTGCTCTTCTGACTTCGCCTTCAATCACATCTGTGTACAAAGATCCGTCTAGTTTCTGAGGTGGGGGCAAAGTCCTGAAAGCCGGAGTTTGAACATTAACATAATCTTCAATGGCTTTCTCGACTATATTGTAGAACTCACTATCACATTTATAAATCCAATCAGCAAAGGCATCATTGTTTGAAGTGTCAGGCCAAAACTGCCAGACATAGTAGCGTTTGATAAATTTAGCTTTGAGAGTTTCCCACAGTTGAGTCCTCTCCCAAGGCATCCATTTATCAACTCGAGGTCACCTATGTATCTTCTGATCATTGGGTCTGCGGCCTCTCCTGAACTTTGAGGTAGGTGGAATGTCCCTGTCCTTTGGTGGGGGGGGGGGTCTTGGCTTCTGCCTCTCAGCTTCTCTGGCCTCTTCAGCTCCCAACTCTTTTGCCAGAGCGTCTTGCCTTCTGAATTCTTCAAGATGGTGATATTCAGCTCTTTTATCCAGAGCGATAAAGCTGAAGTTAATCATTTCTTCGATCGTCGGCTCAGCTCTCTTCTTCTGAACTTGCTGCTGGGATCCAGTAGTTTTCTCCTTTTTAGCTTCCCTCTCCTTTTCTTTCTCTTTATCTGCTTCATCGCTGAGGGTAAGCTTCCTAGGCAGCCGGCCTCTTAGTTGGTTTCCTTGCAAGAACCTTGGTTCAGGCCTTAGTGGGAGCCTTCTTCGGCTTATTTGCTGCCTCAGCCTCAGCAAGCTCTCTTGCTAATTTCTCATATGCTTCAATCTGAGCTTGTTCAGTTGGGATGATGTATCTTTTCAGGGATTTAGGGTAAGGTGTAGGAACCTTCAGTACTTTGTTTTCCTTTCCAGATACTGGTGGAGGCAGAGGAGGCTCTTCTTCATCTTCTGAGTCACCCTCCAAGAATTCGGCAACATCTTTAATATGTTTCTGAGAGTCAGAAGTGCCTGTTCCTGCCTCTTTAGGTCCTAAGCCACTTAGGCCAGTCTCAACACCTACATCTCCTGTGCCGGAGACACCTTGGGCCATACCCTCTGTCTCAAATTCTTCCCCATTCAGTCAGTGGAATCAAGGCAGTGGGATCAGATATAACTTGCGTCCCCTGAACTGGCCTTTTCCCTTTGACTATTCTTTCCCCCTTTTTGGCATCATCCAATACGCCAGGGGTAGGAAGTGAGGCAACTTTGGAATTTTCGTGTAGATCATTCCTCTCAGTAATGAGATCTTCACCATACTTGTGGTGAGAGGAGTCTTCAAGGTCTCGGATTTCCTTCAGCTTAGCATCTATCTTCTCCTCACACTCCTTTTGAATATTAGAGATTCTGAGTTCATGAGCCTGAGTGAGCGTGGAGATTCTAGTCAGATGATCTAACTGTGTTGTCTTGAAATATTCAAGAAGATAACTATGGGTAGCAAGTCATTGATCGTTGAATGGATGCTTGCTGAGCGTCAAAATCAGCTTTCTGTGCGGCTAGAGCATCCTTGAGGATAGATGAGAAGTCAGGGATCGGAGAATTTTGAACTGAAGCTTTCAGTACCCAGAGTTCCTCGCACTGAGCTATCGTAGCCTTTTTCCAGACTTTATGAATGTTCCTTGCAAGGAGACGATTCTGTGTCCCTTGCGTCCGGAGCGCCTCGGCTATAGATTTTGACTTTCGATGTTTCGCGACAGGGGAACCTTATAAGTAGACCTCAACAAAAGTTGTCCTGGGTTAGAGTTCCGAGAGGTTCCCATAGTCGCCGAGCCAGGAGGAAGAGAGCTGATGGGTTGATTAGCTGAGGGTTGAGCTCCCTCCTCCTATTGAGAACCCTCAGCAGGCTTCTCAGGGCCGCATCACTGGGTGGATCCTGGTCATCAGAACCAGAAGAACCCTCAGTAGGGACGGTTGCTGAAGGGTTTCTATCTTCAAGTAGAGCCAGCATTGCCGCCCTAAGATCCTCGATCGAGCAAACATCAGCAGGCTCTGAGTAACCTATCTGTTGTTGAATCTGAAGCTCATCGGAGTTCAGCAGTTCTGAGGACTTGAATCGGATCAGACGCTCGAGAGTGATCCAGTCCTGGAACCTGAACAGCATCTGAAGTCTAGCCCTGTAGGCTAAATCCACCAAGTCAAAATGACTTGTGATTTCAAGAATAGATTCAGAGATCTCTTGGGTTGCTCTTTCCTAAAGCAAATCAATCTCATACCCAAGAGTCTCGACTTCAATGCTAGTCTCCATTTCCTCTAAATCAATTGGAGACTCTGGCTTCTCAGCATAGGGAAGACTGTTGATAGGGGGTACGTCCAGTGGAGACCTAGACGTGGGAGTTGGAACTTCAGGAGCAGTCCCCTGTTCTACTGAGTCCTCTTTTTCAGATGAGGAGGCTGCCTTTTTCTCTGAAGTAGCTTTTTCTAATGAGACTGTCTTCTCAGCAAAGTCAGACTCATCTCTCAATCTAAAAGCACTCTGGGCTACTACCACGCCTGTCTCAGAAGCCTTCTTCTGCTTCTTCTGAGGGGTAGTACCCTTCTTAACGGGAGTAAGGGCTTTCCTCTTGCCCTTACCCACTTCAGCAACACCCGCGCCAATCTACTGAAGCGCACTGGAGCGGCTGTGGAATCTGATCTTTTTCGGATTGAAGTATGCTTTGTCAGCGAATGTGATCTGATCATTTCCACAAAAGTCTTCGATCATAGCTGATAGCTTCATCCCATAGAGAAGCTTGCCCTTAGCACTCAGACGCCAGTAGATCGATCAAACTTAGCCGATTCCGTCTGAAATTCCTTCAGGAAAAATTCTGTCCAGTTGATCTTGGCCCTGTCATGTATAGCCATCATCATCTGCAACTTAGGCCTGGACACTTGATCAAAGGAACCGTCTTAGCTGGTCAATATTTGTGTAACAACATACGCCAAAGCCCGATACTAGTGGGAGCATGTTGTTCTTCAGAAAAGCTGCTCGAATTGTGGTCGGCTCCCCACAGAACATGGTGAGGTATTCATCAAGGAGGTCATCCTTGTATCCAGAAGGATTCATCCCATTGCTGGGCAATTGGAAACTCCTCTCCAATGCTTCCCTTACTGACATCCTCCTGACTTGAGAATAAGATTTTGTCGGGTCAGGAACAAGATGAACAGCGAAAGACCCGAATAAGTCTCCATCTACCTCCTCCATATTGAGATAGAGTTCAGCAGTCTGACGCGGGAGGAAATAAAATGGCTTCTTCGACAAGAAGCGTTCCAGCCTAGATGCTCTGAGAGCATCAAAAACATAGTCCAACACCTCGAGTTCGCTAGTGTCGAACTCCATTACAGGCTAACACCAAACACGATCCTTCTCAAGGATCTCCACCATGTTCACAGGAACAATAACGAGATGTTCTCCATGTCTTAATCTGCAAAATCGAATATTAGCACCTGAAAATAGAGTAAGTTAGTACGAGTGCTATAGAAAATAAAGTTTACCGTAGAAAATCTCTAAAAATATGCAAAGATTGTAGATAGAAGGTTGAAAACTTAGGGTTTTTTCAGAGAGATCAGGGTATTTGCAGAGCGTAAATGGTGGTTTTTGGATAGAAATGTGGATATATATGTTTTGAAGATGGAACGTATAAAGATCGACGGTTAGGGTTTAATCCCGCTTTTTTCAGTTGACGGTCACGATTTTATGATATAAAAAGAAATGAGTAACTATGCCGCCTAAGTCAAATCCTGTTGTAAATAGCCTATAGGAGTAAGTTGATATGACATGCATTTAATGCAAAGCAGAGTTCAGCATATGTAGCATAGAATGTCGTATATTTAATGAAACCGTTCTTAATAAATGCATTCTCTGAGGCATTAAATACGATGCTGAGCAAATATCATAACAACATTAATTACTGAGTTGACTACTAAAGGAGATACGCAAACCTGTCACCTGATCATTGTAGTCAGCTGATACCACATGTACTTGGTTTCTGAATCTATGTGTACTGAACGAGTTCAGTACTGAGAGTAGGCATTCCACGTTGCTGAATGCGCATCTCTCCTAAAGCCTCTTACTGACTTGAGTCAGTAAAGTCCAGCAGACCTAGCTCTATTGAAAGTTTTCGGAATCTGGTTTTAGCTAGATGTTTGGTCAGTATATCGGCCCTTTGACGATCAGTGTGGATCTTTTCCATTCTGGTATGCTTCTTTTCGACATGGTCGCGAATGAAGTGGTGTTTGATGTCCACGTGCTTGCATCTAGTATGGAGAACAGGGTTCTAAGTGATTACAATGGCACTGGAGCTGTCGCAAAAGATCGGCACTTCATTCTAAGTGACGTCATAGTCTCGTAGCTGTTGTCTCAGCCAAAGCATTTGGGCGCAGCAACTTCCGGCAGCCATGTATTCAGCTTCAGTAGTTGACGTTGTTACTGAATGTTGTTTCTTGGAGAACCATGAAATGAGCTTATTGCCGAGGAACTGACAAGTTCCTGAAGTTGATTTGCAGTCAATCCTACAACCTGCGTAGTCAGCATCAGAATAACCTGTTAGTTCAATATTATCATCTGTTGGATACCATAAACCCATGTCAGGTGTTCCTCTAAGATAGCAGAGAAACTTCTTTGCTGAGTCCATGTGGCTCTGCTTAAGATTCGCCTGAAATCGAGCGTAGACACCTACAACATAAGTTATGTCAGGTCAAGTAGCAGTAAGATATAATAGGGAACCAATAATTGCACGAAATTCAGTATGGTCTACTAATACTCCCTCTTTGTCAAGATCTATTTTCATATTCGTGTTTATCGGGATCTTGACTGGTTTGCTGGATCCGCAACCGAACATTTTGATGAGGTCTCGAGTGTATTTGCCTTGATTGATGAACGTTCCCTTTTCTGATTGTTTGACTTGAAATCCAAGAAAATAGTTCATCTCTCCCATCATTGACATCTCGAATTTGTCCTTCATCATTTTCTCGATCTGCTGACACATGCTTTGAACCGAAGATAATGTCATCTACGTAGATCTGCATGAATAGAATGTCGTTGCCTAGACGAATGCTGAATAGAGTGAGATCCATGGTGCCCTTCTGAAAACCTTTCTGAAGAAGACACTCATACAGGGTATCGTACCTAGCCATGGGTGCCTATTTTAACCCGTATAGAGCCTTTCTGAGTCTATACCTGATGTCCCTGCTAAAAACTGGGAGGTTGTTCCACATAGACTTCTTCTTTCAGAACGCCGTTCAGGAACACTGACTTCACTTCCATTTGATATACTCTGAAGCGTTGATGTGTTGCGTAAGCAAGGAATAGTCTGATTGCCTCCAATCTTGCAACTGGAGCGAACATTTCATCAAAATCAATCCCTTCGGCTTGACAGTAGCCTTTTGCCACGAGTCTAGCTTTGTTCCTTACTATAACGTTGTTTACATCACGCTTGTTCTTGAAGACCCATTTGGTTTCGATCACGTGTTGATGTCGAGGTCTGTTAACAAGCTCCCAAACGTCGTTTCGAGTGAACTGATTCAGCTCCTCTTTCATGGCAGTAATCCAGTCAGCATCATTCAGCGCATCCTTAATTGATTGAGGTTCTTCAGTAGACAAGAAGCAGGAATATAAGGTTCTTTCTCCCTAACAAAATTTGGATCTTGTCTTGACACTTGCTAACGGATCTCCAATAATAAGATCTAAAGAGTGAGCATCCAGCCACGATCGACGACGTCTTGTCTCTTCATCTGAAATTGGTTCAACACAGATAGTAGGAGAGTTAGGCATTTCATTTGTACTATTATGAGATTGAAGCAATTCAGTGACAAGAGTTGGGTCTACTGAGTCACCAGTTTCAGGGGATTTTGGCTCAGGAACATTATTAGTTCCCCCTGAGTTGTTATTCTCAGTAGAGGTCTCAATTACCACTGGGGTTTCTTCATTGACCTGAGTTACCTGGGATTGATTAGGTTCAGAAGAATCAATCTATTCAGCTACGTTCGCTGCTGGCTGTGATTCAGTAGTCTTGACTTCGTTATCCTCTTCTGAATCATCATCCCAACAAAGTTGGATCTTTTCAACATTTTCTTTTAAGCTTAGATCACGCAACTGCTTACTGATGTCCTCAAATTCTAAATTTGAGTTTCTGCTCCTGTTCTCAATAGCAAACTCATTAAAAACAACATTGTTGGGTGATGATTCTACCCTCAGCAGTGTCGATAATAGTGGGAAATGATTCAGTCTTCTATGCTGTGAAACAGTCAGTAGCCCTGTGCTCTGAATGTATTTATGAAGACTTGAAGATCCCAAAACCCTATATTGATTGGTGAACCATTACGTTGTATTTTGTTTTGTTCAGACTCAGCAGACCCTCTGCTCTGGTTCAGGCACTCAGTAGATTATCCGCCTCAGCACCAGAAGTCGAAGACTCAGTAAATACTGGACTCAGCGGGAGCAGTATACTGAAAGGAGTCAGTAGAACTGCAAGTCTGCAAAGGAATTCTGGGATACTGAAAGGAGTCAGTAGAACTGCAAGTCTGCAAAGGAACTCTGGACTCAGCAGGAGCAGTATACAGAAACGCCATACTGACCACCCTGAGTGATTCCTATCTCAGGAGAGTTCAGGACTGCAAGTCTGCAAAGAAACTCTGTGATGCTCTAGCGCTACTGAGTCGGGGGACTCAGAAGATCAAAGCAAATAAACTTGCGCTGGAACTCCAAAAGCTGGAGAGATTGTCACTCATGCTTGGTGACACCATTGAAGATCTCAACGTCAGATTTACGAATCTGATGAACTCTATCAACGGGCTGGGAAAGGCATTCTCCAACCGAGAGATGAATCTCAAAATTTTGAGGGCACTGCCAGACGGTCACTGGACTCCTTTTGCTACCTTATTGCATCATTCTGATTTAGATATTGTTACTCCTGACCATATCTTTTCAAAACTTCAAGCAGAGGAATTCGAGTTTGGCATACCTCAAAGGAAACAGCGAGCTGAAGCTAAAACTAAAGTCGACTATGCCTTCAAAGCATCAGTCAGCACAACATCTCCAGCGTCGAGCAAGGCTGAACCTTCACTTACGGACATACAAGAAGGAAATCTAGCCAAGAAATACGCACTGCTTGCCGTAAAGCATCAGAAGGAGAAGGAGAGGCGCAGAAAAGTGACTAAAGCCCACAGAGAATCCAAGGGTAAGTCTTAATATACGCCAAAGCGCACTCCTGACTCGCATACTTCTAAATGCAGGAAAAAGGATGACTCAGCACAGTCGAAAGACAGTGAAAGTAAGGAAGAAAGAGTCACCACCTGCTATAACTGCAAGAAGCCAGGACACTATCAGTATGATAGTCCTGAGCTCAGTACTGCTGAATGAGCAGCACGTAAAGCTTGGGAGAAGTTCATCAAGAAGAGACAAGCATACATTGCTAGTGAACTCTCAGACGACTCAAATGAAGTCGACTCCTTCATGGATTCATCTGATGATGAAGCAGCTTTCATGGTCCTAGAACTTGAAGCTGAAGAAGATGCTGAAAAGTGTCTCATGGCAGGAGAAGAGGATGAGGTAAACTCTCATGAACCATTTAATTCCTCCTCACACTACACACACGACACTCTTTAAGGTGCAGATGAGAATCTGGACGTCGCGATCGCATATGAAGAACTACTCGACGAGCAGATTCAGATGAGTTTGCAGCTTAGTAAGACTCTTCAGGAATTGGATACCCTGAAAATGGAGAATCAGAGACATTCTCAGGAAAGTCGGGTCGTTACTGAGTCAGAAGGACTTGAGTTGAGACTCAGGGAGGAGATAAACTCTCCGTTGGCTAAGTCTCAGCATCAAGAAGATCAGATCTCAGTCCTGACCAAAGACTTGACTCAGAAAGATACTGAACTGAGTCTACTGAAGCAAGAGTTGTCAGGACATCAGAGCGAGCATGGAATGCTGAAGAAAAGGGGATGATTCTGGAAGGAATCGGATGACGAGCGATACATGGGCGCTGAAAAGAAGCTGGAGGCTATGCTAGCAAGCAACAAGCCCAAGCATTGCAAGAAAGGACTTGGATTCAGCCAGGGAGCCTCCTCATCTGCCCCCGTATGCTCAGAAACCCGGCTAGCTGATAGGTTTGTTCAAGGGGAGACCATCAATGCAGATATACTAAACCCCCTAGCCAAGAACAAACAAACGATGAAGGCACCTCATCCTACCCATCAGCAATCTGACAAGAAGATCAGCACCAGATCACCCCAATTCAGTCAAAGGGGGAACCAGCAAAGCAAAGGGGGCTGATCAGTATGGACCTCCTCAACTGACACATCCAGCTCAGTATGGGTCATATTACTATGATCCAATAGTCCGGAGAGGACCAAAAAGTCAGAAAAAGAAGAAAACCGTGCAGAAGTCAAAGGTCAGCAGTCCACCCACTCAGAAGATCCAGACTCCTGAACCTGAAAAGCCTCAGAAGTCAGCAGTAACCAGTCCAGTGGTTAAATATGTTGACACAAGTGGAAAGAAACTGTCTGAGACCACCAGGGTCGTGCGACAGATATGGGTTACCAAAACTAACATCTAAGGACCCAAAATCAAAAATAAAGGGTACCTTAATATAATTTTGTTTTGCAGGTGCACAAGGACCCTTGGTATGTGTACAGCGGATGCTCAAGACTTATGACGTACCAAAAGGACTTGCTGAAGAATTATACCACTGAAGAAGGACCCCGAATCGAGTTTGGAGACAATGCTAAAGGCTACACCAGAGGCTATGGAACACTCAGCAATGGAACTGCAACAGTTCCAAGAGTATCATATGTTGAAGGACTTCAGCATAACCTTCTCTCTGTTAGTCAATTTTGTGATAACTCGAATAGAGTGATTTTTTATGCTGGTTTCTGTGATGTTATTGATAAATCTACAGGGAAAACAGTGTTATCAGGTTCGCGCAAGAAGAATATCTACGTAGCTGACTGGAACTCAGCTGAACCTAAAGCCTGTTTGTTGGCGAAGAATGACAACAGAACGGGATGGCTTTGGCACAGAAGACTCAGCCATCTCAATTTCAAAACGCTCAACAAATTGGCTAGAAACACTCTAGCATGAGGACTGCCGAATGAAGTATTCAGCAAAGACACTCAGTGTGAAGCATGTCTAAAGGGAAACTGAACAAGGAATCAAAATCCTCCAGTTCCATCTCCTTCCACTGATGGAATCCTTCAGCTGCTATATATGGATTTGTTCGGTCCAGTCTCTCCGGTGACGATCAGAGGCAAGAAGTATGCATTAGTTGTCATTGATGACTACTCGCGCTACACATGGGTCATATTTATTGCCAACAAGTCTGATGTCAAAACAGAGTTACCAACGCTTCTGAAAAGGCTCAGTGTCGAGAAGAACACCAAGATTGTCAAAATACGTTCTGACAGAGGAACTGAGTTCCTTAATTTCATGGTGGAGGAGTTCTGCAAAGCAGAAGGAATAGAGCATGAGACGTCTGCTGCACGCACGCCTCAACAAAATGGGGTTGCTGAGAGGAAGAATCGTACACTCAAAGAAGCAGCGAGAACCCTACTCGCAGACTATGGACTCCCAACCAAATTCTGGGCAAAAGCTACTGACACTGCATGTTACACTCAGAACTGATCTCTACTGACAAAGCAGCATAAGAAGACAACATATGAACTATGGAACGGATGGAAGCCTTCTCTATCTTATTTCCATATTTTTGGGTGCTCGTGCTTTATCCACAATAATGGGAAAGATCAGCTGAAGACTTTCGATAGCAAGTCAGATCAGGGAGTGTTCTTAGGATACTCACGGGTCAGTAAAGCTTTCAGAGTCTTTAACTATCGGACTCTTTGTGTGGAGGAAAGCCCTCATGTTGTTTTTAATGAGTTTGCTACTAAAGACAGGAGCAGAAACTCTGAACTTGAATCTGAGGACATCAGTAAGCAGTTATAGGATCTGAACCTAAAAGATAAAGTCCAAAAGATCCAGCTATGTTGGGATGATGATTCTGATGAGGAAACTGAAGACAAGGCTACTGAATCTCAGCCAACAGCAGAAGTAGGTGAACAGATTGACTCTCCAGAACAGAGTCAATCCCAGGTAACTCAGGTCGATGAAGAAACCCTAGTGGTAACTGAGACCTCTACTGAGAATAATAATTCAGGGGGAACTAATGATGTTCCTGAGCTAAATTCCCCTGAACCTGGTGACTCAGTAGATCACACTCTTGTAACTGAATTGCTTCAATCTCATAATAGTACAACTAAAATGCCTAACTCACCTACTAACTGTGTTGAAGAAATTTCAGATGAAGAGTTGAGACATCGTAGATCGTAGCTGGATGCACATACTTCTGACCTAATTATTGGAGATCCTTCAGCAAGCGTAAAGACAAGATCCAGATTCTGTCAGGGAGAAAGTGCCTTATAATCCTGCTTCTTGTCTACTGAAGAACCAGATCCTTCAGCATGTGATTGGAACTAAATGGGTCTTCAAGAACAAGCGTGATGAAAACAATGTCATAGTAAGGAACAAAGCAAGACTCGTGGCAAAAGGCTACTGTCAAGCTGAAGGGATAGATTTCGATGAAACGTTCGCTCCAGCTGCAAGATTGGAGGCAATCAGACTATTCCTAGCCTACGCAACACATCAAAGATTCAGTGTTTAACAAATGGATGTGAAGTCTGCTTTCCTGAACGGCGTGCTGAAAGAAGAAGTCTATGTGGAACAGCCTCCCGGCTTTCAACAGGGACATCAAGTATGCATACCTAGAAAGGCTATGTATGGGTTAAAACAAACACCCAGGGCTTGGTACGATACCCTATCTAAGTTTCTTCTTCAGAAAGGTTTTCAGAAGGGCACAGTAGATTGCACTTTATTCAGCATTCGACTGGAAGACGACCTATTGCTTGTGCAGATCTACGTAGATGACATCATCTTCGGCTCGAAGAACGTCATCATGTGTCAGCAGTTTGAGAAAATGAAGAAGGATAAGTTTGAGATGTCAATGATGGGAGAGATGAACTATTTCCTCGGCTTTCAAGTCAAACAATCTGAGAAGGGGACGTTCATCAATCAAGGGAAATACACTCGAGACCTCATCAAGAGATTCGGTTGCACATCTGGCAAACCAATCAAGATCCCGATGAACACAAATATGAAGATCGATCTTGATAAAGAGGGAGTATCAGTAGACCAAACTAAATTTCGTGCTATAATTGGTTCTTTATTATACTTAACAGCTACACGTCCTGACATAACTTATACTGTAGGTGTCTGTGCTTGATTTCAGGCGAATCCGAAGCAGAGCCACATGGACTCAGCAAAGAAGATTCTCCGCTATCTCAGAGGAACACTTGACATGGGTTTATGGTATCTAGCTGATGATAATATAAAACTAACTGGTTATTCTGATGCTGACTATGCAGGGTGTAGAATCGACCGAAAATCAACTTCTGGAACGTGTCAGTTCCTTGGCAGTAAGCTAATCTCATGGTTCTCAAAGAAAAAGCATTCAGTAGCGACGTTAACTACTGAAGCTGAATACATGGCCGCCGGAAGTTGCTGCGCCCAAATCCTTTGGCTAAGACAGCAGCTACGCGACTATGACGTCATTCAGAATGAAGTGCCGATCTTCTACGACAGTACCAATGCCATTGCAATCACTCAGAATCCTGTACTTCATACGAGATGCAAGCACGTGGACATCAGACACCACTTCATTCGTAACCATTTCAAAAAGAAGGATATCAGGATGGAAAATATCCATACTGACCATCAAAGGGCTGATATACTGACCAAGCCTCTAGCTGAAGCCAGATTCAGAGAACTTTCATTAGAGCTAGGTCTGCTGGACCCTACTGACTCTAGTTAGTTAGCGGATTCAGGAGAGGAGCATTCAGTAAGGGGGAATGTTCGCTCTCAGTACTGAGTAAAATCAGTACGTAGAGACAGCAACCAACTACACGAGGTATCAGCTGACTACGATGTTCAGCTGACAGGTTTGCGTATCTCTACTCAGTAGCCTATAGAACGATTCTGTGCATTTATGATGAGATTCAGCATCGCATCCAATGCTTTAAGAAATGTTATTTAATTTTTAACGGATCATATTTAATACACGACATTCTATGTACAAGCATGTTGAACTCTGCCACGCATTTAATACATGTCGTATCAAGTTACTACTTAGGCTATTTACAACTGGCTTTTGACTTAGGCGGCTAATTTGATCATTGCCTATTTTATAAAACTTAATCCTAGCCGTCCATCTAAAAGGCGCGTTCAAACTGAACCATTGATCTTTAACTGTTCATCTTCTCTAAGATACATATATTCGAGTTCAAATCTTTGACACCGTCATTCCATATCTGCTATATCTCAAAAACTCGAGATTTTCTGAGATAATTACTTCCTTTCTATCCAAATTCTCTCCAAAATATTCAGAAAATCTTTTGATTACAAAAATGACAGGAATTCAAGTAGGTGCTCCGATAGACATGCAAGAGATCATCGAGAAGGATCGAGTCTGGTGTGAACCGGTTATGGAGTTCGATGAGTGCAATCTGGATTTTATGGAGAAGATATTCTACGCACTCAGAGAAACATGTCTTGAAGGATTTCTGACCAGGAGGCCGACTTTCTTTCTTCCGCGCCAAGTCGCCGAGATCTACTCCAACAATGATTTAGTAGATGGAGATATTAGAGGAAGATTCGTCGTCCATCCAGTACACGATCCCTCATGGAACGCGATTAAAGTGATGCAGATATCCATCCGCGAAGCTTTTCAGAGAGGCTTCAACCTCCCCAACTCAGGACACAGCACACTCAACTACAAAGATGACTTAATGGATGAATACCTCACAGAGTTCTGCGGAAAGCCAACCGTTTTCAGAGCTGCTTTTCCCAAGAACGTTATGCTCCCTCAATACAAAGCACTAGCTTACATTGTGACTCAGTTGCTGACGAGTCAAGCAGGCTCATTTGACCAGGTATCTAGGCCCAAACTGCAACTGATGATGGCAATATATGATCGGGCCAAGACCAACTGGATAGAATTTTTCATCAAAGAATTCACACTACAGTCAGCCAAATTTGATAAAGCTTCTAACCGGCTGAGCGCCAAAGGAAAGCTCCTCTATGGACTCAAACTCTCAGTGATAATAAAGGATTTCCGCAAATCTGACAAAGTCACCCTCGCTGACAAACAATACTTCAACGTAAAGAAAGTCAGATTTTAGAATAGGTCAGCAGCCCTTCAACAGATCGGCTCAGGGCCCGCTACACCTACGAGTGGGACTCAGCAGACTTCGACACCGAAGAAGAAGAGGTCCCCACCGAAATCCACACCAAATATGCCAACCAAAAAGCTGAAGAAGTTCAGCCAGGTTGCGCCCACAGAAACTACAGTGGAAACAGAGGCCGTCATTGCTCAGCCACCACTTCACCTGAGAGACGAGCCTGAGTCTTCTGAGCGGACTCAATCAGTGATGAAGATCGTCTCCACTGAATATGTAGAGACAATGGACCAAGGGGTCCAAGCTGAAGAGATTCAGTCTGAAGTCTAGACTGAAGAAGTCCAGACTCTAGATAGCCCCTTGGACGTCCCTCCACTCAGCAGTATCCCTACTGCTGAGAAACATGCATCTCCTATCGAAGTCGAGAGCTCGGAGACCGCCTCAGAAGAAGAATCTATCGGGATGGAAGCCTCCGCGCTCATATCCAGAGCCTCTCGAGAGATTGCTGAGATGATACCGGAGATCGCCAGCCACTCAGACCTTGTTACATTAGCGAGGCAGGCGAGACTCCATATGCTGATCAGGTTCCAAGAATGGCCCAATCTGAAGCGCCTTGTCCTCTACCATACCTATGAACAGCTACATGAAGAAGAGTTGCTGATAAGAGAGAAGATTGGCTACTCAGAGCCATCTGACCTCGGCACGCTCGAGGATCTGAGGGTGGCTATGCTCACATTGCTGAATGAGAGACAACCCGTCTCAGCACCCGCACCCTCACAAGGCACATAGAATCGCCTTCTTGCTCACAAGGCACACAGAATCGCCTTCTTGCTCACAAGGCACACAGAATCGCCTTCTTGCCCGTGTCGTTCACAAAACTTGGTGGCAAACCACTGAGGCACAGAGTGCAGAGCTCCAGGGACTCCATTCAGCCATTTCTTCATCTCAGGTCCCTGACTTCTCCAGCATTCTGACGAATGCCATAGCTGCACAGAAAGCTGAATTCGAGGCTCAGCTTAAGACTATTCAGGATGGCCAGGATCAATTGCTGAATCAATACAAGGCCGCTCAAACCGCTCATACTGAATCAGTCGCAGCCACCTCTCAAGGCAATGAACTCAGACTCCAAACTGTACAGAAGGCCCTTGACGAGAAGGTTGAACAGCAGCTGAAAGAGTTCAAGGCTGCAGCAGATCTCTCACACAAAGAATACAGCAATCAGCTGACCAACGAGAGAAATGAGCTGCATGAGGCGCTGACCAAGATCCACGCCAGATTAGATGATCTGTCAGCCTCCTACAAATGCTTGAACAAGAAGGTATCTGCTCCAACCCCAACCCTACTTGCTGATGCCAAAAAGGGGGAAAGTTTGGCTAAGGGGGAAAGTCTAATAGAAAAATCAATTAAGGCCGAAGCTGCCAAGGAGCTGATACTGAAGGCACCGAAGAGAGCAAGGTCAGTAGCAAGGGCAACAACTCAGACATCCGCCCCTACTGCACCTACTAAAACTGGCGAGGCCCAGGGTGTCTCAGTTCCGGTTCCAGCATCAACTGAGACAGGCCCAAGTGGCTCAGGAGCCAGAGAAGTCGCGACTCAAGCAACTCAGACTCCTCTCGATATCATTAGAGAAGTTTCCGAGTACACTGACGAGGAGGACTCAGAAGAGGAAGAAGCTCCTCTTCCACCTCCTGTTGCCGGCAAAGGCAAGAAAGTACTGAAACTCCCAACACCTCCCTCCAAGAAGAAAGCAGGAGGTTCATAACCCCAGAGGAGACGGCTCAGATAGCCGCTGACGAGAAGCTGGCAAGGGAGATTGCCGAAGCTGAAGCAGCCAAAAAGCCTAAACCGAAGCCTGTCAAAGGCAAAACCAAGGCTCCAGCTGGAGGCAAGAGAACAAGGTCAATGCTGCCTCCCAGAACACTTAAACTCAGCGACGAAGCTGACAAGCAAAAAGAGAAGGAGCAGCATCAAAAGTCTACTGAGCAGCAGGGCACCTCCAAAGAAAAATCTTCTACTCCTGCTGACTCAGAAGAAGAGCCACCTCACAAGCCTTCATATACTGCCTCTAAGGAACAGGAATAGGAAATGGAAGAGATCTGGGCTCAGTTAGACAGATACTTGTACAGAGGTGAAGAGGCCAGGCAGATTGAAGCAGCCAGGGAAAGATCACATCTAGCAGACCTTGAATCCCTCAGGCTGAGAACAGAAAACTGCCACCATACTTCAAAAGAGCCGTTAGCTACCCAAAAGAGAGAGACAAAGGATCGTCGTCTCCAACGGATCTATCCTAATCTCTTCTATATAAATAGAGGGATAAATTAAATTTGAAGCTCAAGAGAACACGAATACGTGAAAAAAACGAACTACCAAGAACACACAGAGCATTCAAACGAGCTAATCCGAAAAGCCTAAGTCTTCCGCAAGAAGTTCAAAGAATCTATCTCCGGCGAAAGACTACATTCTGGCTCATAGGGAACCAAGCTTAACTTTTTCATACAGCCTCTAGTATCCAAGCGACGATACACGAACCCAAAGCTATATTCAATTGTTCGTCGTTCTAGAAGCCACCTTCTTGTTCCCTATCCCTCTAACCTAAGCTCAATAGAATATATCCATAGCTTAGACGAAGGAGTTCATCTTTGAACTAAGCCTTATTGTAAAGGACTCCTTCACAGTTGGAGAGTTTTTCAAACACTCAGTTTGATAACCGTGTAAACTGAGACTTGCTCAGTATAAATCTCAAGACCAGTGTTTGTCCAGCGTACAAACCAACTGAGACTACCTCAGTATAATAAATAGCTTCCTGATCTTTCGGGACAGTGGACGTAGGATTTTTGTGTCTGAACCACGTTAAAAATCTCTGTGTCGTGTGTTATGTTCTTAACTGTTGCATTGATTTACTATTCATACTAAAAAACCTTCTTTAAATCATTCAACTAAGTTTCAGCAAACTAAATAGACTGCACTAGTCAACTGAAACTGTTTTGATAAAAACGTTTTCTAACTCAACTGAATTGGGCCGACATTATTCCGCACCACTGTACTCTATCTGCAAGATACTTAATTCTAACTCTCAGCTAGCAGGTCTCAGTAGAGTTAGTCACTCTGCCAACACGATTCAGAACAACTTATCTGGTCTGCTAAACTTTTTCAGTACGACATCATCCTGAAAAAGGAATGTTTGTATTTAAGTTGAGAAAATCGGTTTCAGGTGTATTTACCCCCCCCCCCCTTCTACACCTGAACCTGCTCTCGGGACCAACAAACATGAGGGCTTTCCTCCACGCAAAGGGTCCGGTAGTTAAAAACTCTGAAGGCTTTGCTAACCCGGGAGTATCCTAAGAAAACTCCCTGGTCCGACTTGCTATCAAAAGTCTTTAACTGGTCCTTTCCATTATTGTTGATAAAGCACGAACACCCAAAAATATAGAAATGGGATATGAGAGGCTTCCTGCCATTTCATAGTTCATATGGTGTCTTCTGATATTGATTTCTCAGTAGAGATCTGTTTTGAGTATGGCATGCAGTATCAGTAGCTTCTGCCCAGAATTTTGATGGGAGTCCTGAATCTGCGAGCAGGGTTCTTGCTGCTTCTTTGAGTGTTCTGTTTTTCCTTTCAGTCAATCCCATTTTGTTTAGGCGTGCATGCAGCAGACGTCTCATGCTCTATTCCTTCAGTTTCGCAGAACTCGTTGACCATCGCATTCGGGAACTCAGTTCCTCTGTCTGAACAAATCTTTCTGATCTTGGTGTTCTTCTCGACACTAAGTTTTTTCAAAAGCGTAGGCAACTCTGTTTTGACGTTAGACTTGATGGTAATAAATATGACCCATGTGTAGCGCGAGTAGTCATCAGTAACCACTAATGCATACTTTTTGCCTCTAATAGTAATAAGAGAGACTGGTCCGAAGAAGTCCATATGGAGGGGCTGAAGGATTCCATCAGTGGAAGGTGATAGAATTGGTGGATTTTGTTTCTTTGTTTGCTTTCCCTTCAAGCATGCCTCACACTGAGTGTCTTTGTTGAACACTTCATTCGGCAGTCCTCTCACTAGAGCGTTTCTAGCAAGCTTGTTTAGCGTCTTGAAGTTGAGATGGCTGAGTCTTCTGTGCCAGAGCCACCCCGTTCTGTTGTCATTCTTCGCTAGCAAACATGCTTCAGGTTCTGCTGAGTTCCATTCTGTATAAGAGCTCAGTAGTTTGTCTTCGAGTTAGTAGCTAGAAGCACTCAGTAGAAGATCACTCTTCAGCCGACTCAGAAAGAAGACTCAGTATGATCATCCTTGATCTACTGAATGAGCTGCAACTCAATTGTAGACCGTACAAGGAAAATCAACAGCCTGACCTTATCAGTAGGATGTCAATAGAAGAACACTTAGTGTCTGAGGTTCAAAGGAAGTCAACTCAACTAGAAGACTGATGTCTGAAAAGTCTCACCAACCGCCATACCTCAACCAATGAGAAGCAAGTGAGGCTTACCTGCTCTGACATAAAGTTGCTCTCATGCACGTAAAGCTAACCACCCTCTGCAGCGCACATTCAAATTATATGGCCATTTTCCTTGGAGTCGTGTGACACGTGGCATGGTCCCCTCCAACGGATCTATGCATGGGTCACAACTATATAAAGAGATCATCTTCAAGAAGAAGAAAATAGAACGGGGAAGAGAAAAGTAAGAAACTCACGAACACATACTCAAGAACTCTAGGAAACTTATGGCTACATCCAGCGAAGTATTAGAAATCTTAGAGATATCCTAGTAGTTCTTCACTCTAAAGTTGTTCCCGATCTTTTTTCTAAGCAAACCTTGTTAGATTTTACGCTTAGACACTTGAAGGAGTTCACTTTTAGTGAAACGTTCTTATTGTAAGAACTCCTTCCTAGCTCGAGACAAAACCTTTCAAACTTCGGCTTGATCTTGTAGAGTCGCTAAGGACTATAACTTAGAAGGTTCTGTCCAGTGCACAGAATCTTGCTGAGGCTTGCTTAGATTAATCAACAAGACCTCCTGCTTAGGAGGACCGTGGATGTAGGATCTTACGTATCCGAACCACGTTACAAATTTCTCGTGTCATTTACTGTTTTATTGCCTCTATTGTCAATTGTTTGCAAAATCATATATTCAGTAAAATAGCTTTAAAACTGCACCTAGCCAAAACTGATTTGGTTTGCATAAAAACGTTTTTCAAAGAGACGAACTTAAACTGGGCCTACACAATTCCGAACTTGTTCATCTACTGAGTTTCTCAGTACGGACATCAGTTAGTAGTAAGGATTCAGTCGTTGAATCACTCTGCCCTAGAAGGCTTAACTGGCAACTGAACTCGTTCAGTAGCAAACTCAGTAATATAGTGACCTTTGTGTTTTAGCAAAAATTTGGACTCAGGTGTATTCAACCCCCCCCCAATCTACACCTGATACTCGTCTTTGGACCAACATTTGATATCAAATCGGTATTCTTTTGATCATCGTTTTGAAAACTTACTGGTCTACTCGAACAGAACCTGAAAAATGTTTTCACTGCACGAGCATCTCTTCATTCATCCTTATAATATCTGCTTCAACGTGTCTGATATGTCAGGTATTCGGATGGTGTCAACATTCTCTGCAGAGAACTACACGATATGGCGCGGCAGGAGAGAGAAGACTATCGCCAATAGGAGAGAGAAGACTATCGCCAATAAGACTAAAATCTTTCAAACTTCGGTTTGATCTTGTAATGTCGCTAAGGACTATAACTTAGAAGGTTTTGTCCAGTGCACAGAATCTTGCTGAGGCAGATTAATCAACAAGACCTCTTGTTCAGCAGGACCGTGGATGTAGGATCTTGCATATCCGAACCACGTTAAAAATTTCTTGTGTCATTTATTGTTTTAGTGCATCTGTTGTCAACTGTTTGCAAAATCATATTTTCAGTAAAACAGCTTTAAAACTGCACTAGCCAAAATTGATTTGGTTTGCATAAAAACTTGTTTTAAAGAGACGAACTTAAACCGGTCCTACACAATTCCGCACTTATTCATCTACTAAGTTTCTCAGTACTGACATCAGTCAGTAGTAAGGATTCAGTCGTTGAATCACTCTGCCCCACGATCAGAAGGCTTAACTAGCTACTGTACTCGTTCAGTAGCAGACTCAGTAATATACTGACCTTCGTGTTTGAGCAAAAACTTGGACTCAGGTGTATTCAATCCCCCCCCCCACCACCTGAGACTCGTCTCTAGACCAACATCCTCTGAGCAAGTCAAGCCTATCCATGAGATTAACCATGTGCATAATGTGATCGTGCACAGAACTGCCCTCATCCATGCGACATCTCATTATGTTCTTCATGATGTTGAACCGAGCAATTCTATGAGTCTCACCATACACTTTCTCGAGATTTGCCCAAATATCACGTGCATCTGTAATAGATGGATGTTGCAGCTGCAATGCGGGGCACATGAACAACATAATCATAACCCTAGCTATGTTATTAAACTGTTCCCATGCCTTCATTGCATCCCGCTTAGCATCAATTAACTGATCAGTGAGATCAGTCGGTTTGTCCTCAGCAAGGACAAACATATGTTCCTCAGCGATGAGAACATACTACAAATTTTTTTTCCACTCAACATAATTATTCTCAGTTAAGGGATTCTTAGTAAGAGAATTGATGATGGGAGTAAAAGACATATTTGAAAATAAATAAAATAAACGCATATAAGAAACAATAGCACAAGAATTTTGTAACAAAAAACAATCTTGTAACCTTTTGATAAAATAATATTGATTTGAAACCTCAAACAACCCAAAGATTACACGTGCAAGCCACGTGGGTGGACGTTTATTCGTGCAACCCCTGACCATGTTATTCACTTACACTTTAATTTATTCCATCTCAAATTTACATCCTTATGACAAATAGAATTAATAGTCCAATATAACTAGACCATGTCACTATTAAACACGAGAGAAGGGACTTCGGTGAAGTGAATTGTACCCTCGGTGACATCTAAGCATTGACCACTCAATTTGACGCAAGACAATCAAATTCTCAAAATTGGCATCTCATGAAGAACATACCACTTTCAATTCGATTGGTAGCATCTTATTCTAATTCTATCTTCCAGAGTACTTATAAAAAATCAAGCACACAAGTCACATGGGTGAACGTTTATGACCTAACTCCCACTACTCAATAGTATTGGAATATTTTCGTAGAAAACTTATGAATAAAATTGGTAGGCAAACCACGTGGGTGGATGTTTACCCACGATCTCAATCACATTGTCTAAGGCCCAATTGATAGAGGTCAATTTCGATAATTTAATTAACCTAAAAATTATTAAAAAATTATACTACCTCCGTCCCGCTATTTTCGGCACATTTCACTTGGACACGAAAATTAAGAAAGTAGATGATTAAGAATGAGAGAGAAGATGATAAAGTAAGAGAGAGAAGATGGTAAAGTAAGAGAGATAAGATGATAAAGTAAGAAAAAGTAGGAGAGAGAAGATGGTAAAGTATGAGAGATATGATAGTTATTTCCAAATTAGGAAGTGTGCCAGAAATAGCGGAACGTCTATTTTGGAAAAGTGTGCCAGAAATAGCGGGACGGAGGTAGTACTTGCTTAGTCTTTTGCTTCAAAAGGTTTGTCGATACGTACTCACAAAAAAAATACGTAACTCCTAAAGCATAAATATTCTAAGCATATTTAATAAAATATGCTCGCAGAAAGGAAACTGAAACTTTAATAAAATATGCTCGCAGAAAGATTTTTTTTTTTTAAAAATTTTAAAAAAAGTAAAATATAAAAGAATAATTAAAAATAAAACTAAAAATAATTAAAAAACGAACATTAATTTTTGCTAAATAAAAAATATAAAAAAGGAAACTTTTATTTAAAACATATGATACTCTACAAATGATAATTTTGTTCACGACAAATGGCACACCCGTCCTCAATAGAAGTTGGAAAAAATAACAGGTAAAAGATTAAAAAATATAAAATGAAAGCTAAATAAAAAAAGAAATATGACACGCCCATCCTCAATAGAAGTTGAGAAAAATAACAGGAAAAAGATTAAAAAATGTAGAAAAAAAGTTCAAAAAAAAGAAAAAAACTTTAAAAAAAGTAAAACATAAAAGAATCATTAAAAAAATAACACTAAAAATAATTAAAAAAAGAACATTAATTTTTGCCAAATAAAAAATATAAAAAATGACACTTTTATTTAAAGCAAATGATACTCTACAAATGACACTTTTGTTCATCATAAATGACACGCTTGTCCTCAATAGAAGTTGGAAAAAAATAATCGAAAAAAGATTTAAAAATGTAAAAAAACAAAAGAAAAAAATATAACTAGATATATGTCTTGCGTATAGACTGACTGATGCTTGCTAAGTATAAGCAAACAAGTGAGAATCTGTCCTGTGAAAAGATCAACTGAGGCTTGCTCAGTATAATTAATACAAAAACTCCTGCTTAGTTCAGGACAATGGACATAGGACCCAACGTGTCCGAACCACTTTAAAAATTGTCTGTGTTGATTTTAACAGTTGCATTCATTAACTGTTCATTCTGCATTCAACTGAGTTTTAATCAAACAAGCATAAAACATACTTTCACTGAGACGACTATTTTAAGGGCCTATACTTCCGCACACAACTTCTATTGCTGAACTAATGTTCACTGACATAAGTTAGTAGGACTATACTCAATAGGAGAATCTCTGCCCACGTGATCGAGAAAGCTTATTTGGCTAACTGACAAGTTCAGTAGCAATCTTCAGCATCAGTTGACTTTCGCGTTCTGAGTTTTGAATTTGCATTCAGGTGTATTCACCCCCCCCCACACACACACACACCTGAAGCTCGTCTCTGGACCAACAATTTGTATCAGAGCGGTGTTCTTCTAGATCATTGTTATTTGTTTACTGGTCTAACTCGAACAGATCCTGAAAACTGTTTTTTCTGCACTTGCATCTCTTCATAGCATCCTATACCATATTTTCAACATGTCTGATTTCTCAGGTATGAGGACAGTACCCATGTTTTCGACAGAAAACTATGCAGTATGGCGGGTGAGGATGGAGTCTCATTTAACATCGCTGCATGACAACATGACTGACGTTCTAGAGAAAGGTCATATTGTTCCCATGATCGATAGCGTCGAGATAGTAGTGGAGGGAGCAGCAGGTGCCAGAACCCCGGCCCAAAGATTCTAAAAGACAAGAGCCTCTTCACACCTGAAGAGAGAAAGCTGCACAACCATGACCGAGTCACACGAAATGCGATACTGACAACTCTCAGTGACTCGTATCTAGGAAGGGTGCACGAATGCAAGACAACAAAGGAGCTATGGGATGCTTTAGATGTGTTAAGCCAATGAACTCCACAGATAAAAGAAAACAAACTAGAGTTAGAGCTGCAAAAACTCCAAGCACTTGCTATGCTTCCAGGGGAGTTTATTGATGATTTAAGTGTCAGATTCATGAATCAAATCAACATCATCAACGGACTGGGGAAAACATTCAGCAATAAGGAGACCAACACAGAGATCCTAAGGGCTCTTAGTAGGCCCAAGTGGTACTCTTTTGCTACATGTTTAAGGATAACTAACCTGAACTCTATTACTCCTGATTATATATTTTCGAAATTAAAGGTAAAGGAGTTCGAGTTTAATCTCCCACACACCCCTGGTGCTGAGACTGAAAAGCCAATGGTTCATGCTTACAAGGCATCAGTCAGCACACCCGGAGCGAGTCCCTCAACCACAAGTCAGTCAGCAGGAACCTTAGTGACAATACCATCTGCTGACAATTTGGTTGAGAAGTACGCTCTCCTTGCGGTGAAATACCAAAAGGAGAAGGACAACTTCCGAAGAATGAAGAAGAAAAGGGCTTCCAAGAGATATGTAGGTAAGAGAGAGAATGATCACTCGAAAAGTAAATCTAAATCTTTACCTGAATGCAAGAATACTGAAGTTGCCCCCACTGGACATAACGAGACACCCAAAAGGGAAGACAGGAGCTCAGTATGTTATAACTGCAAGAAGCGTCCAAAACTCTCAGCAGCAGAAAGAGCTGAACGGCAAGCCAGACGTGAGAAATTTTTCAGAAAGAGGCAAGCCTATATAGCTAGAGAGTTATCCGACTGCTCAAGCGACGCAGAACTTTTCATGGAATCATCTGATGATGATGCTGCGTTTGTTGCGATTGAAGCAGAGGACACTGAACTGTGTCTCATGGCCGGAGAAGAGGTTGAGGTAAATTTTGATCCTAATATATGCCCCTCTTCATCATGCACACACGACACGAGCTCAATTGCAGGTGAACCGCTAGATGTGGTTCTTACATATGAGGATCTGCTTGAGGAATAGATCCAGATGAGCCAACAGTTCCGTAAGACAATTCAGGAGATGGAACTTCTGAAAGCTGAGAATCAGAGACTTTTGATGAAAAGTCAGGACTCTACTGAGTCTGAAGAACTTGTGCTGAGATAGAATGAAGAGATTAACTCTCTGTTGGGATAATGATTCAAAAAATACATTTATAGCTTTGAAGATCCCAAAAACCCCTAGCTGAATGATGTACCTTCGTTATGTAATAGATTAGCTTTGAGTTCAGTTGTTAGGAACTCAGTAGGCTAGAGTTCAGCAGCTGCAGAGTTTAGTAGAAGACCTTGCACTCAGCTGATGGACTAAGAATTGAAAAAGTCAGTTGGTCAGCCGACCACCAATTGAATCTGCACAGGAATTCGTGTCTATGCACTTATACTCAGAAGAACGTCAGTAGGAAGTCACTTCAGTTGAAGGTCCGAGGATTCAGAGGAAGTCAACCTTGATGTTTGACAAGTCTCACCTACCAATCTACCTCGACCAATAAGCAGCCGACATCAACTTATCTTTTCTGAAAAAAGCTATTCCCAGACTGAAAAATAGGCGTATCTCTACAGTGCACCTACTCATCAAAGTTCAAATTTAAGGAGCCGTTTTCCTTGTCGTTTTAACACGTGGCTAGACCTCCCTCCAACGGATCTATTCACCATCAACAACTATATATAAGAGAAGTCTTCATGCAGAGATACCACCGGGAACCCAAGCTATCGACGCACAAAACTCTTAACGCTCTCATTCGAAGAGTCCAGTGAAGAACTAGCTTTCTTAGAAGAATCTTTTAGTTCATCACTTATTGTATGTCAGGTATAAGGATGGTACCCATGTTCTCAGTAGAGAATTATGGAGTATGGCGGGTTAGAATGGAAGCTCATCTGACCTCTCTCCACGACAGCATGACAGAGGTTCTAGAGGACGGACCTATCGTTCCCATGATAGATAGCGTCATAGCTCAGGATCCAGCAGATAGAGGTGGAATGGTGACCGGGAAGAAGATTCCCAAGGACAGAAGTCTCTTCACCCCAGAGGAGAAGAAACTTCACAACTTAGACCGCGTCGCCAGAAACGCCATACTGACCACCCTGAGTGATTCCTATCTCGGGAGAGTTCAGGACTGCAAGTCTGCAAAGGAACTCTGGGATGCTCTAGTGCTACTGAGTCGGGGGACTCAGAAGATCAAAGCAAATAAACTTGCGCTAGAACTCCAAAAGCTGGAGAGATTGTCACTCATGCCTGGTGACACCATTGAAGATCTCAACGTCAGATTTAGGAATCTGATGAACTCTATCAACGGGCTGGGAAGACATTCTCCAACTGAGAGATGAATCTCAAAATTTTGAGGGCACTGCCAGACGGTCACTGGACTCCTTTTGCTACCTTATTACGTCATTCTGATTTAGATATTGTTACTCCTGACCATATCTTTTCAAAACTTCAAGCAGAGGAATTCGAGTTTGGCATACCTCAAAGGAAACAGCGAGCTAAAGCTGGCACTAAAGTCGACCATGCCTTCAAAGCATCAGTCAGCACAACATTTCCAGCGTCGAGCAAGGCTGAACCTTCACTCACTGACATACAAGAAGGAAATCTAGCCAAGAAATACGCACTGCTTGCCATAAAGTATTAGAAGGAGAAGGAGAGGCATAGAAAAGTGACTAAAGCCCTCAGAGAATCCAAGGGTAAGTCTGAATATACGCCAAAGCGCACTCCTGACTCGCATACTTCTTAATGCAGGAAAAAGGATGACTCAGCACAGTCGAAAGACAGTGAAAGTAAGGAAGAAAGTGTCACCACCTGCTATAACTGTAAGAAGTCAGGGCACTATCAGTATGACTGTCCGAGCTCAGTACTGCTGAACGAGCAGCACGTAAAGCAAGAAGGGAGAAGTTCATCAAGAAGAGACAAGCATACATTGCTGGTGAACTCTCAGATGACTCAGATGAAGTCGACTCCTTCATGGATTCATCTGATGATGAAGCAGCTTTCATGGCCCTAGAACTTGAAGCTGAAGAAGATGCTGAAAAGTGTCTCATGGCAGGAGAAGAGGATGAGGTAAACTCTCATGAACCATTTAATTCGTCCTCACACTGCACACATGACACTCCTTCAGGTGCAGACGAGAATCTGGACGTCACGATCGCATATGAAGAACTACTCGAGGAGCAGATTCAGATGAGTTTGCAGCTTAGTAAGACTCTTTAGGAATTGGATACCCTAAAAGTGGAGAATTAGAGACTTTCTCAGGAAATTCAGGTCGTTACTGAGACAGAAGGACTTGAGTTGAGACTCAGGGAGGAGATAAACTCTCTGTTGGCCAAGTCTCAGCATCAAGAAGATCAGATCTCAGTCCTGACCAAAGACTTGACTCAGAAAGATACTGAACTGAGTCTACTGAAGCAAGAGTTGTCAGGACTTCAGACCGAGCATGAAATGCTGAAGAAAAGTGATGATATAATTTTGTTTTGCAGGTGCACAAGGACCCTTGGTATGTGAACAGCGGATGCTCAAGACATATGACGTACCAAAAGGACTTGCTGAAGAATTATACTACTGAAGAAGGACCCCAAATCGAGTTTGGAGACAATGCTAAAGGCTACACCAGAGGCTATGGAACACTCAGCATTGGAACTGCAACAGTTCCGAGAGTATCATATGTTGATGGACATCAGCATAACCTTCTCTCTGTTAGTCAATTTTGTGACAACTCGAATAGAGTGATTTTTTATGCTGGTTTCTGTAATGTTATTGATAAATCTACATGGAAAACAGTGTTATCAGGTTCGCGCAAGAAGAATATCTATATAGCTGACTGGAACTCAGCTGAACCAGAAGCTTGTTTGTTGGCGAAGAATGACAACAGAACGGGATGGCTTTGGCACAGAAGACTCATCCATCTCAACTTCAAAACGCTCAACAAATTGGCTAGAAACACTCTAGCATGAGGACTGTCGAATGAAGTATTCAACAAAGACACTCAGTGTGAAGCATGTCTAAAGGGAAAGTGAACAAGGAATCAAAATCCTCCAGTTCCATCTCCTTCCACTGATGGAATCCTTCAGCTGCTACATATGGATTTGTTCGGTCCAGTCTCTCCGGTGACGATCAGAGGCAAGAAGTATGCATTAGTTGTCATTGATGACTACTCGCGCTACACATGGGTCATATTTATTGCCAACAAGTCTGACGTCAAAACAGAGTTACCAACGCCTCTTAAAAAGGCTCAGTGTCGAGAAGAACACCAAGATTATCAAAATATGTTCTGACAGAGGAACTGAGTTCCTTAATTTCATGGTGGAGGAGTTCTGCAAAGTAGAAGGAATAGAGCATGAGACGTCTGCTGCACGCACGCCTCAACAAAATGGGTTGCTGAGAGGAAGAATCGTACACTCAAAGAAGCAGCAAGAACCCTACTCGCAGACTCAGGACTCCCAACCAAATTCTGGAGAGAAGCTACTGACACTGCATGTTACACACAGAACCGATCTCTACTGACAAAGCAGCATAAGAAGACACCATATGAACTATGGAACGGCTGGAAGCCTTCTCTATCTTATTTCCATATTTTTGGGTGCTCGTGCTTTATCCACAATAATGGGAAAGATCAGCTGAAGACTTTCGATAGCAAGTCAGATCAGGGAGTGTTCTTAGGATACTCCCGGGTCAGTAAAGCATTCAGAGTCTTTAACTATCGGACTCTTTGTGTGGAGGAAAGCCCTCATGTTGTTTTTAATGAGTTTGCTACTGAAGACAGGAGCAGAAACTCTGAACCTGAATCTGAGGACATCAGTAAGCAGCTACAGGATCTGAACTTAAAAGATAAAGTCGAAAAGATCCAGCGATGTTGGGATGATGATTCAGATGCGGAAACTGAAGACAAATCTACTGAATCTCAGCCAACAGTAGAAGTAGCTGAACAGATTGACTCTCCAGAACAGAGTCAATCCCAGGTAACTCAGGTCGATGAAGAAACCCCAGTGGTAACTGAGACCTCTACTGAGAATAATAATTCAGGGGGAACTAATGATGTTCCTGAGCTAAATGCCCCTGAACCTGGTGACTCAGTAGATCACACTCTTATAACTGAATTGCTTCAATCTCAAAATAGTACAACTAAATTGCCTAACTCACCTACTATCTGTGTTGAACAAATTTCAGATGAAGAGTTGAGACATCGTAGATCGTGGCTGGATGCGCATACTTCTGACCTAATTATTGGAGATCCTTCAGCAAGCGTAAAGACAAGATCCAGATTCTGTCAAGGAGAAATTGCCTTATAATCCTGCTTCTTGTCTACTGAAGAACCTCAGTCAGTTGAGGACGCACTGAAAGATGCTGACTGGATCATAGCCATGCAGGAGGAGCTGAATCAGTTCACGAGAAACGAAGTTTGGGAGCTTGTTGACAGACCCCAACATCAGCATGTGATTGGAACTAAATGGGTCTTCAAGAACAAGCGTGATGAAAACAATGTCATAGCAAGGAACAAAGCAAGACTCGTGGCAAAAGGCTACTGTCAAGCTGAACGGATAGATTTCGATGAAACGTTCGCTCCAGTTGCAAGATTGGAGGCAATCAGACTATTCCTAGCCTACGCAACACATCAAAGATTCAGAGTTTATCAAATGGATGTGAAGTCTGCTTTCTTGAACGGCGTGCTGAAAGAAGAAGTCTATGTGGAACAGCCTCCCTGCTTTCAGCAGGGACATCATGTATACAGACTCAGAAAGGCTCTGTATGGGTTAAAACAAGCACCCAGGGCTTGGTACGATACCCTATCTGAGTTTCTTCTTCATAAAGGTTTTCAGAAGGGCACAGTAGACCGCACTTTATTCAGCATTCGACTGGAAGACGACCTATTCCTTGTATAGATCTACGTAGATGACATCATCTTCGGCTCGAAGAACGTCATCATGTGTTAGGAGTTTGAGAAAATGATGAAGGATAAGTTTGAGATGTCAATGATGGGAGAGATGAACTATTTCCTCGGCTTTCAAGTCAAATAATCTGACAAGGGGACGTTCATTAATCAAGGCAAATACACTCGAGACCTCATCAAGAGATTCAGTTGCACATCCGGCAAACCAATCAAGATCCCGATGAACACAAATATGAAGATCGATCTTGATAAAGAGGGCGTATCAGTAGACCAAACTAAATTTCGTGCTATAATTGGTTCTTTATTATACTTAACAGCTACACGTCCTGACATAACTTATGCTGTAGGTGTCTGTGCTCAATTTCAGGCGAATTCGAAGCAGAGCCACATGGACTCAGCAAAGAAGATTCTCCGCTATCTCAGAGGAACACCTTACATGGGTTTATGGTATCCAGCTGATGATAATATAGAACTAACTGGTTATTTTGATGCTGACTATGTAGGGTGTAGAATCGACCGAAAATCAACTTTTGGAATGTGTCAGTTCCTTGGCAGTAAGCTAATCTCATGGTTCTCAAAGAAACAACATTCAGTAGCGACGTCAACTACTGAAGCTGAATACATGGCTGCCGGAAGTTGCTGCGCCCAAATCCTTTGGCTGAGACAGCAGCTGCGCGACTATGACGTCATTCAGAATGAAGTGCCGATCTTCTGCGACAGTACCAGTGCCATTGCAATCACTCAGAATCATATGCTTCATACGAGATGCAAGCACGTGGACATCAGACACCACTTCATTCGTGACCATGTCGAAAAGAAGGATATCAGGATGGAAAAGATCCATACTGACCATCAAAGGGCTGATATACTGACCAAGCCTCTAGCTGAAGCCAGATTCAAAGAACTTTCAGTAGAGCTAGGTCTGCTGGACCCGACTGACTCTAGTCAGTAAGCGGATTCAGGAGAGGAGCATGCAGTAAGGATGAATGTTCGCTCTCAGTACTGAGTAAAATCAGTACGTAGAGACAACAACCAACTACACGAGGTATCAGCTAACTACGATGTTCAGCTGCCAGGTTTGCGTATCTCTACTCAGTAGCCTATAGAACGATTCTGTACATTTATGATGAGATTCAGCATCGCATTCAATGCTTTAAGAAATGTCATTTAATTTTTAACGGATCATATTTAATACACGACATTCTATGTATAAGCATGCTGAACTCTGCCACGCATTTAATGCATGTCGTATTAAGTTACTAGTTAGGCTATTTACAACTGGCTTTTGACTTAGGCGGCTAATTTGATCATTACCTATTTTATAAAACTTAATCCTAGCCGTCCATCTAAATTGTTCGTTCAAACTGAACTATTGATCTTTAACTGTTCATCTTCTCTAAGATACATATATTCGAGTTCAAATCTTAGACACCGTCATTCCATATCTGCTATATCTCAAAAACTCGAGATTTTCTGAGATAATTACTTCCTTTCTATCCAAATTCTCTCCAAAATATTTAGAAAATCTTTTGGTAATTCTTCAATGATTATTAAGTATCATATGATCTTTATTTCTCGTATATGTTAATCGATACTGACATGTGCTGTGTATGCAGATTACAAAAATGACAGGAATTCAAGTAGGTGCTCCGGCAGACATGCAAGAGATCCTCAAGAAGGATCGAGTCTGGTGTGAACCGGTCATGGAGTTCGATGAGTGCAATCTGGATTTTATGGAGGAGATATTCTACGCACTCAGAGAAACATGTCTCGAAGGATTTCTGACCAGGAGGCCGACTTTCTTTCTTCCGCGCCAAGTCGCCGAGATCTACTCCAACAATGATTCAGTAGATGGAGATATTAGAGGAAGATTCGTCGTCCATCCAGTACACGATCCCTCACGGAACGCGATTGAAGTGATGCAGATGTCCATCCCAAAGCACTTCAAAGAAGCTTCAACCTCCCCAACTCAAGACACAACACACTCAACTACAAAGATGACTTAATGGATGAATACCTTACTGAGTTCTGCGGAAAGCCAACCGTTTTCAGAGCTGCTTTTCTCAAGAACGCTATGCTCCCTCAGTACAGAGCACTAGCTTACATTGTGACTCAGTTGCTGACGAGTCAAGCAGGCTCGTTTGACCAGGTATCTAGGCCCAAATTGCAACTGATGATGGCAATATATGATCGGGCCAAGATCAACTGGACATAATTTTTCATCAAAGAATTCATACTGCAGTCAGCCAAATTTGATAAAGTATCTAACCGGCTAAGCGCCAAAGGAAAGCTCCTCTATGGACTCAAACTCTCAGTGATGATAGAGGATTTCTGCAAATCTGACAAAGTCACCTTCGCTGATAAAAAATACATCAACGTAAAGAAAGTCAGATTTCAGAATAGGTCAGCAGCCCTTCAACAGATCGGCTCAAGGCCCGCTGCACCTACGAGTGGGACTCAGCAGACCTCAACACTGAAGAAGAAGAGGTCCCCATCGAAATCCACACCAAAGACGCCAACCAAAAAGCTGAAGAAGGTCAGCCAGGTTGCGCCCACTGAAACTGCAGTGGAAATAGAGGTCGTCATTGCTCAGCCACCACTTCATCTGAGAGACGAGCCTGAGTCTTCTGAGCAGACTCAATCAGTGGAGAAGATCGTCTCCACTGAATATGTAGAGACAATGGACCAAGGGGTCCAAGCTGAAGAGATCCAATCTGAAGTCCAGACTGAAGAAGTCCAGACTTTGGATAGCCCCTTGGACGTCCCTCCACTCAGCAGTATCCCTACTGCTGAGAAACAGGCATCTCCTATCGAAGTCGAGAGCTCGGAGACTGCCTCAGAAGAAGAATCTGTCGGGATGGAAGCCTCAGGGCTCATATCCAGAGCCTCCCGGGAGATTGCTGAGATGATACCGGAGATCGCCAGCCACTCAGACCTTGTTACATTAGCGAGGCAGGCGAGGCTCCATCTGCTGATCAAGTTCCAGGAATGGCCCAATCTGAAGCGCCTTGTCCTCTACCATACCTGTGAACAGCTACATGAAGAAGAGCTGCTGATAAGAGAGAAGATTGGCTACTCAGAGCCATCTGACCTCTGCACGCTCGAGGATCTGAGGGCGGCTATGCTCACATTGCTGAATGAGAGACAACCCGTCTCAGCACCCTCACCCTCAGATGGGTCTGACCCCGATAGTCAGGACTCACCCCATGATTCAGGCCCTGAGAAGCCTGATGAGGGAATTCAACAGGACAAGGATGCCACTGCATCTACTGCTGACCCTCCACTCAGCATCCTTGGTCCTTGACAGACGGTGGCTGGTACTTCGAAGGCAGCTGATCCTACTCAGCTTCTTCTCCAATCTGCTTTCGAAGTAGCGCCCAGCCCAAAGAGCCGTCGCTCAAAAATAGTGGCCAGGGCACTGAAGGATCAAGGCACACAGAATCGCCTTCTTGCTCGTGCCGTCCACAAAACTTGGCGGCAAACCACTGAGGCACAGAGTGCAGAGCTGCAGGGACTCCGTTCAGCCATTTCTTCATCTCAGGTCCCTGACTTCTCCAGCATTCTGACGAATGCCTTAGCTGCACAGAAAGCTGAATTTGAGGCTCAGCTTAAGACTATTCAGGAAGGCCAGGATCCATTGCTGAATCAATACAAGGCCGCTCAAACCGCTCATACTGAATCAGTCGCAGCCACCTCTCAAGGCAATGAACTCAGACTCCAAACTGTATAGAAGGCCCTTAAAGAGAAGGTTGAACAGCAGCTGAAAGAGTTCAAGGCTGCACCAGATCTCTCACACAAAGAATACAGCAATCAGCTGACCAACGAGAGAAATGAGCTGCATGAGGCGCTGACCAAGATCCACGCCAGACTAGATGATCTGTCAGCCTCCTACAAAAGCTTGAACAAGAAGGTATCTGCTCCAACCCCAACCCTACTTGCTGATGCCAAAAAGGGGGAAAGTTTGGCTAAAGGGAAAGGCTAATAGAAAAATCAATTAAGGGCGAAGCTGCCAAGGAGCTGATACTGAAGGCTCCGAAGAGAGCAAGGTTAGTAGCAAGGGCAACAACTCAGACATCCGCCCCTACTGCACCTACTAAAACTGGCGAGGCCCAGGGTGTCTCAGCTGCAGCTGCAGCATCAACTAAGACAGGCCCAAGTGGGTCAGGAGCCAGAGAAGTCGCGACTCAGGCAACTCAGACTCCTCTCGATATCATTAGAGAAGTTACCGAGTATGCTGACGAGGAGGACTCAGAAGAGGAAGAAGCTCCTCTTCCACCTCCCGTCTTAGGCAAAGGCAAGAAAGTACTGAAACTCCCAACACCTCCCTCCAAGAAGAAAGGACCCAGGAGGTTCATAACCCTGGAGGAGGCGGCTCAGATAGCCGCTGACGAGAAGCTGGCAAGGGAGATTGCCGAAGCTGAAGCAGCCAAAAAGCCTAAACCGAAGCCTGTCAAAGGCAAAACCAAGGCTCCAGCTGGAGGCAAGAGAACAAGGTCAAGGTTTCCTTCCAGAACACTTAAACTCAGCGACGAAGCTAACAAGCAAAAAGAGAAGGAGCAACAGCAACAAAAGTCTACTGAGCAGCAGGGCACCTCCAAAGAAAAATCTTCTACTCCTGCTGACTCAGAAGAAGAGCCACCTCACAAGCCTTCCTATACTGCCTCTAAGGAACAAGAACAGGAAATGGAAGAGATCTAGGCTCAGTTAGACAGATACTTGTACAGAGGTGAAGAGGCCAGGCAGATTGAAGCAGCCAGGGAAAGATTACATATAGCAGACCTTGAAGCCCTTAGGCTGAGAACAGAAAAGGAAGCGAGTCAGAGGATCCCCTCAAAGGCTGATATCCCTTACAGTTACAGAAGATTCAAGAAGCCTACGGATCTGAAGACTCATAGATGGCCTAGAACTGTTGAATGGATGCCAGTAGAATTCACTCAGAGATGGGAAGCGCTGAAGATAGAGTTCATTAAAAGGAACTACTTCTGAGATTCTGGCCTGACAAGCGCAAGGCAGAAGCTTACACTGAATGGATGATGAGAGCCGACCTAGACATGTATGCCAGATTGCAGAAAGCTGTCAATGAACATGTTGAAGTCAAAGTTCCAGATCCTAGAATGTTGCCACCCCCACAGAGACTTGATGGATTCGTTCACTATGGTGTTATAGAGAAAGAAGTGAAGGACGCTGCTGAAGCCAAATTTCTTGATGAAGAAGATCCAGCGGACTTTGCTGAGATACTGAAGCTGAGAAAAGTCACCTATCGCATGTATGGAGTGCCTCTCCCTGAATCTCAATCTCAAGATTTCAAAGACAGGATTAGGCAGTTCAAATGACTCTTTGCTTCTGTGTTCTCTTTGTATCTTTTTCTTGTTTTCCAGGTTAGCAGAGATGTAACTGTACTGAACTTCTTTACATATATATAATATATCTCTGTTTGGCTTTGACAATATCTTATTGTTTGAACAGCCGTGTTTATTTATGCTTAACACTCAGAATCACTGAAGTGATTACTGACTCACACACTCACTGTCTGATTACTTATTGTCAGTTGTTGCTTAGCTAGATTCTGATAGACTTGATAGATAAAGGGAAAATATTGTTAAGACAGGGGGAAATTGTTGCTCGACTGTATTTATTCCGACCTTCCGCCCCTGATCCCCTCAGTAGTCTAGGACTTGAAGAACAACTCCACTGATCCTACTTGTAATACTTGTAAGGAGCTCTGTTTCTGATAAGTCATAGTGTTAGGTTGCTTGTTTAGCTATTAGGTTTTGGCATCATCAAATAGGGGGAAAATGTTGGGTGATGATTCTACCCTCAGCAGTGTCGATAATAGTGGGAAATGATTCAATCTTCTATGCTGTGAAACAGTTAGTAGCTCTGTGCTCTGAATGTATTTATGAAGATTTGAAGATCCCAAACCCCTATTTTGATTGGTGAACCATTACGTTGTATTTTGTTTTGTTCAGACTCAGCAGACCCTCTGCTCTGGTTCAGGCACTCAATAGATTATCCGCCTCAGCACCAAAAGTAGAAGACTCAGTAAATACTAGACTCGGCGGGAGCAAGATATGCGAAAGGAGTCGGTAGAACTGGACTCAGCAGGAGTAGTTCACTGTACTCAGAGCTGATCTTCAAGTAGAGCAGACTCAGAAGGAGAATGCTATTGAATCAGAGATCAGACTCAGCAACGGACAGAGTCTTCTGACTGTCAGAATCTTTGAAGTCACCTTTCAGCAGAGTCAATACGAGGAAGAGAGAAGTCAGCTTCAGATCCCCTTGAAGTCTGTTCTGTCTCAACCACTTTCTGAACCTCGACCAATGACCAGCAGACACGTAACCTATATCTACTTAAAGCTGCAAGTCAACCACTTTCGAGAAAAGGAGGGAAAGGACATTGCCACCATACTTCAGAAGAGCCGTTAGCTACCCAAAAGAGAGAGACAAAGGATCGTCGTCTCCAATGGATCTATCCTAATCTCTTCTCTATAAATAGAGGGATAAATCAAATTTGAAGCTCACGAGAAAAACGAACACGAATACGCGGAAAAAAAAAAAAAAGAACTACCAAGAACACACAGAGCATTCAAACGAGCTAATCCGAAAAGCCTAAGTCTTCCGCAAGAAGTTCGAAGAATCTATCTCCGGCAAAAGACTACATTCTGGCTCATAGGGAACCAAGCTTAACTTTTTCATACAGCCTCTAGTATCCAAGCGACGATACACGAACCTAAAGCTATATTCAGTTGTTCGTCGTTCTAGAAACCACCTTCTTGTTCCCTATCCCTCTAACCTAAGCTCAATAGCATATATCTATAGCTTAGACGAAGGAGTTCATCTTTGAACTAATCCTTATTGTAAAGGACTCCTTCACAGTTGGAGAGTTTTTCAAACACTCAGTTTGATAACCGTGTAAACTGAGACTTGCTCAGTATAAATCTCAAGACCAGTGTTTGTCCAGCGTACAAACCAACTAAGACTATCTCAGTATAATAAATAGCTTCCTGATCTTTTGGGGCAGTGGACGTAGGATTTTTGTGTCCGAACCACTTTAAAAATCTCTGTGTCGTGTGTTATGTTCTTAACTTTTACATTGATTTACTGTTCATACTGAAAAACCTTCTTTAAATCATTCAACTGAGCTTTAGCAAACTAAATAGACTGCACTAATCAACTGAAACTGTTTTGATAAAAACGTTTTCTAACTCAACTGAATTGGGCCTACACTATTCCGCACCACTGAACTCTATCTGCAAGATGCTGAATTCTGACTCTCAGTCAGCTAGCAGGTCTCAGTAGAGTCAGTCACTCTGCCAACATGATTCAGAACAGTTTATCTGGTCTGCTGAACTTGTTCAGTATGACATCATCTTGAAAAAGGACTGTTCGTGTTTAAGTTGAGAAAATCGGTTTCAGGTGTATTCACACCCCCCCCCCTCTCTACACCTGAACGTGCTCTCGGGACCAACATATATTCTCGGATCCGAGTCGTGAAATGGGTCATAAATTGGGCCGGATGTACCATGCGCTCGTCCCACCCAAGTTTTTGTGAATTCACTATTGCATAATATTTAGTCCGTAAATCACACAAGGAATTCCAATTCATTAAAAATTTATCAACTTGTTACAAATCAGTAGAAATACTTTGTTTTTTAGTATACGTCTTTAAATAAAAAATTTATTTTGAGGAAATACTTATACCCTTTAACAATAGGGATTGAAAATAAGTAAACTCTGCCATACGACTTGCAAAGTATATTTATCTAGCGCACATATCGGATAGCAATTGAGGATTATTCATATTAAATAAATTTATCTTTTACATTTTTTTATTATTTAAATAATTTTTGAATTGTGCCAAATATGGTTCCTTTGATGTGGACAGCAGGTCTAGAAAAAAAATTAATTTAAGCCATAAATGGATTATGAAAAGTGTGAAAAAAGCTTCAAAATGAGCCGTGGAAAGTGCCCCTTTTCAAGCTTTTTGAAAGGGAAAGTCATAGCAAACATTATAGCTATGTCCCAAAAAACTCAAAAAGAATAAATAAATAAAAACACCAAATAACTCAAAAGAAGTCTTTTTTTTTTTTTGCCTTTTCTTTTTCCAGTGTTATGAATTTGAAGTAGCTAAAAATACATTTTCAGAAGAGATAGAGAGAATTTGGAGGATAAAGTCAATCATATATGTTCGACTAGGCCTATAATCATCCGAACTGATGCATTGCAAGGGGACGAAAAGAAGAATTTGTATAAAGTGTGTCTACGAAAGCCTTTTCCATCATTGCCTTCATTATTTGAAACACACCATTCCGTCTGCCTGCTTTTCCTTTTTCGGAATATATTATTTTTCACAAAATACAGATTTTTTTTACTTTATTCAATTTATATAAGTCTGTTAATTTAAATACACACGGGCCATATTCGGTGTTTCTAATTTCATATCTCTTACACTAAATTAATACATAGTTTTCACATATGTGGAATATATATTATTAAAATTTCTATCAAGTTTAAAATTTGAATCCTTACGTTAATTGGTGTCTATTTTCGTCCAGACTAATAATGAATCCTTTAAAACTAACATTAATTATTATTTTAAATTGCAACAACTATTCAAAATGTGCACTAAATAAATTTTACATCGTGCAAAAAAATGTAACTATTCAAAATAGGAATCGAACAGTAGATTACATTTAGATCAATCACTTACGCAGAAGTGAGAATACTAACTACATTATATGTTGCTGGTATGGTAACTTAATGTAGACGAACAACAACAGAATATATATTAAATTTGGAATTATATACAATTTTGGATACATAGATTCTCTATGTTAGACAGTGTAAGTAGAATTCAAATTCAGAACATTCTAACTTCAATTACATGACAATCCATTTTATTAATGGTCGATAGATCATTGATAGGAGAAAAAATTACTTCACTATGTCCGGGAATAAGGGATTTTATTAAATAGATATCTTATTGTTTTTATTTTTTTTAATTGAGCAGGTGACGGCGTAATTTGGTGTAGGTGAACCAACTAAACGGAAAAAGTTGGGAGAATCTCAACCGTAGAGTAGTTAACATCCAATTAACCACAAACACAGACTGATTATAAAGTTTTAAAGTCAACATTGTGATAAGCTATTTTATCTTTTACACGACATAAAATTAAGCACATATTCTCTTCATCTCATTAGTAGTGTCTTATATTTTCAATTTGAATGTTTCGTTAGTAACATCTTGTTTTTTTAAAAAATAAAAAATTACGACTATAAATTAATTAATTAATTAAAAATAAAACAACATAAACAACATAATATCATTTTATTAATATCAGTCCAAGAAATAAATGTAACACCACTAATGGGATGAGAGAATATTAATTAATTTTCTTCTTTTCCCCTTTGAAAGGATTAATATTACAATCTGGTCCGTGTCCCCCTAGTAGCCTTTCATGATGGAGAAAACAGCGTGGCCGGTTGCCATCACCATTAATGAAGGACAATCTAGTGGTATAATTTTTTGTTCGAGGATAGGTAATGGGTAGATTGATTATAAATGAAGTTAGATGCAGCTTTGTTATTTGGAAATGTTTAGGTCCCTCCACATAATCCTTTATTACGAATAAAATATCTCGCGATTTAACTAGAATTATATTTTATTTTACTAATATTATAAATTATAATAATATACGTAACGATATGATATGAGTCTATGATTCGTTTTGTGCATTATATTGATGCATGTAACTGTAGGCGCATGCAATAATGCACTTAACTATTACTGCATCCTCTAAATTATAAATAAATATAAATTTTATCCTTTTTTCTGAAAAATTACCGTTGATTTATAAAAATTGCATATTCACACCCATAATTATCACCGAATTGTTAATTTTTTTTAACTACCCTACATATAATGTATATAGGCAGCATCATTAGTGTATATGTGATATGTACGTTAGGACAATCAAATGTCATTATTATACATAATAATACATTCACATACATTTAATATATATATACAATATTTTTTTATCGAAAAAAACTATGAAATATTATAATTTTTGTACAAGCTAGAATAAGTTGTTAAAAAAATAAATTACTAAGTTCCAAATTTATCAAATTAAAGTCTTTAGTAAGTCCAATTTATTACAGGACGGAATTGAATTTCATCAATGTCTTAGTATATACATAAATTAAGTTTATTACTCTGTATCTTCGGATAATATTTGCAAAATTTCCGTAGCTTAAATTTCTGTCCGTGTAAACCAATTTCTGAATATTAATGATGATTGAAAGTCGACGGCAGACGGCAGGCGTCTTCGATTGGAGACGTGGTAAACGTAGTCAAAATGAACCAGCAAAGTTTGATTTTTAAAATTCGATTTCTTGTTTCTTCCGATTCCTTTCTACTACTACTTATTGACTTTGACTCCTCCTTCCCACGTAATTAATTGACAAAAGACAAAGCTAGGATAACATCAGATATTTCCCTTGTCAAACAAATACTACTACAAAAAAGATTTTGGTCACTTTTAATAACACAATATTAACACCTAATGATTTATATACTAATTTTAAACTATTTACTTATTAAGTTGAAAATAAATACATAATTGAAATTTGTGAAAAATCAAAATTAATTACCGTAACCTCGACGGTTCCACTTCCACCACCAAAAAGAGCTGGCAGCCAAATGACCATTAATGCCACCGACTCATAATTTGTTTCTTATTTTATCGCTCAACTAAAAAGACAATTCACCTTTCAATTCCTGAATCATCCCACAACCATATCAATAAATAATTTTTATCGCTCATAATTTGGTCTATTTTTCTTTGTCATATAGGTCAAAATTAACTATTAAATATCTTGGTAAGATATAAATTTAGAAGCACGAACATATAATTTCGATTTTGAAGTGAATATACAAATTTAAAAGCGTGAAATAACAAAATTTTATTGATATAACATTATTATGCAGAATAAATATAAAAAAAGAAAGAAAATGAAGGAAAAATGTACCAAAAGTTGCATAAGTATTTAAATATTAAAATAATAAAACTTCTTTTTCAAACACGAACTTTTCCTCCAAATTTGACCCCGCGTTTTCTCATCTCTCCTACTGTTATCATTCTCCTGCTCCTCCACACGACCACCACCAGTACCACCCACCACCACTGACGGCAGCGAAGCAACTTCTCCCTCCTTCTTTACTCTCAGAGCTCAAAAATCTCCCGAAATGGGTAATTGTAACGCGTGCATACGACCTCCAGAAACCGAGCCCCCAAATTCTAAACCCCAGACCCCCAAACCCCGCAAAAACCACCACGGCGAACACTATCCCAATCCATATTCCCAATCCCCCTCTCCGATCCGAGTTCTGAAGGATTCCAACCCACGGACGAGGATCTCCGACAAGTACATCCTCGGCCGCGAGCTCGGTCGCGGCGAATTCGGCATCACGTACCTCTGCACCGACCGCGAGACGCGGGAGGCGCTCGCGTGCAAGTCGATCTCGAAGAAGAAGCTCCGAACCGCCGTCGACATCGACGACGTCCGCCGCGAGGTGGCGATCATGGCGAGCCTGCCGGAGCACGGCAACATTGTCAAGCTGCGCGCCTCCTACGAGGACAACCAGGCGGTGCATTTTGTGATGGATCTGTGCGAGGGCGGGGAGCTCTTCGACAGGATAGTGGCGCGTGGGCATTACAGCGAGAGGGCGGCAGCCGCCGTGGCAAAGACGGTCACGGAGGTCGTCAGGATGTGTCACCAGCATGGGGTTATGCATCGGGACTTGAAGCCGGAGAATTTCCTTTTCGCTAATAAGAAGGAGAATTCTGCCCTCAAGGTTATTGATTTTGGGTTGTCGGTGTTCTTCAAGCCTGGTAGGTTTGATTCAAGGTTTCCGATTTGTAAGTTTGATTTATGATTTTGCAATTTACATGTGTGATTGCGTGCTAATAAAAAGTAGATACACATTAAGAATGTGTATGCCTGTGATTATGCAGATTCTGATGTAGATCCTCATAGAGTTCAAATTATGTATTTCCTTTTGTTTGCGCTTAACTTTTTACTAATTTGTGATAGCTTATTAATTCTTGAATCAGGTGAAAAGTTTTCTGAGATTGTGGGAAGTCCGTACTACATGGCACCGGAGGTATTGAAACGAAATTATGGGCAAGAAGTGGATATATGGAGTGCAGGGGTGATTCTCTATATTCTGCTTTGTGGCGTTCCTCCGTTTTGGGCGGGTATTTTCTTCATTCTGTTGTGTTCCTCTTCTATTTGAATCTTGAAACTGATCATAGAGATAACAAGATTAAAGCCTTGAGAATTCATTTAGTTTCTTGCTCAATGCAGAAACCGAGCAAGGTGTTGCACTTGCAATTTTGAGAGGAGTGATTGATTTTAAGAGGGAGCCATGGCCACAGGTTTCTGAAAGTGCAAAAAGCCTTGTTAGGCAAATGCTGGAGCCAGATCCCAAAAAACGTTTGACAGCCCAGCAGGTGCTTGGTGAGTTTGTTCAGTATTTTCCAACAACTGATTTCTGAAAAGGGTGTGGATAAAGTGAGAGTAGTAGTGTTTGCATCTGAATTATTGTATTTTGAATAATTATGAGCTGCATGCCGAGGAAGGAAAGAATTATCATGTAGCAAGAAAACAAGACAGATAAATGCTAGAATATCAAAATCTACATATCTCAGGATCTCAGCTGAAGGTTTTGTGCTGAGAAGTCATTTTTAGTTCCAGTAGTAAATAATACTCCCTCCGTCCCATTGGAAACGACGCGTTTCCAATGGGCGCGGGAATTAAGAAAGTAGATAAAGTAGGTGAGAGAAATGATAAAGTAGGTGAGAAAAATGATAAAATATGATAAAGTAGGTGAGAGAAATGATAAAGTAGGTGAGAGAAAATAATTAATATAATGAAAGTAGATAAAGTAGGTGTGAGAAATGATAAAATATGATAAAGTTATTTCCTTTTTTGGAAACGTGTCGTTTTCAGTGGGACGGCCCGAAAAGGAAAACGTGTCGTTTCCAGTGGGACGGAGGGAGTAAATAATTGGCACTTACTTTTTAACTATATTTGGCAAATAGGCTCAATCTTTTTCTGATACCCTGGCTATCTAGGTAAGCAATTTCAAATGGTATGTATCGGAGTAAGAAACCATGGAATGTTTCACTAATGTATATCCACGTAGCTATAGCAGTGGTTCCTTGAAGGAAATTGGGACTGGAGAAATAATGGATTACTTATTGACTAATAAGGCCAATGGAAAGTCTGGATCACTGATTGACTGAATCTTCTTGCAAGTTTGTTTGTTAAAGGTGTAAAAGATGAGATTGCAACTAAGCATATCATAGTTTGCTAATCATGCAAATCAAGGCATGTGAATTTTGCTGCATTAGGTTTTGTACAACAGATCCAACTCTTCTGCGGTTTTTATTAGACCATCCGTGGATACAAAATGTGAAGAAGGCTCCAAATGTTCCGTTGGGTGATATTGTGAGAACAAGACTCAAGCAGTTTTCTGTCATGAACAGATTGAAGAAGAAAGCATTGAGGGTAAACATCCAACATTAATTGACCTGTTTTTGTAACTTTGAGCTCAATATTGCAAGTTCATTACTCTTCCTATCTGTGCATTATAGCAGTTATACTTAGGGTAAAACTAATATTCAAGGTTACTTAGTGATGGATGCATTAGTTACACTCATAATAAATTTAATGTGAAATAGACCTATATGTGGGCTCTGCCAATGTGTTTAATATTAATTGACTTTGCTCTGTCGTAATGATCATCTATTCTTAATAACTTTGTAGGTAATTGCCGAACATTTATCTGTTGAAGAGGTAGAAATAATCAGTGATATGTTTGCGTTGATGGACACTAATGATGATGGGAAGGTATCATTTGAAGAACTAAAGGCTGGTCTAAGGAAAGTGGGATCTCAGCTTGCAGATCCTGAGATAAGGCTGCTGATGGATGTGGTAAGTTGAATAAAGATTTTAATCTTAAAAGCATCAATATTAATATTCTTGTGATTGTATCATTTATAATAATATGTGGTAGGAAGTAGGAACTGAAGGATGCTCTTTACTCTTAACTATCTTTTACCTTGAAATTCAGATTTTGCAAGTGTCCTAACAAAAGAACTGTCTCTATCTCTATAGGCTGATGTTGATGGAAACGGCGTGTTGGACTATGGGGAGTTTGTTGCTGTGACAATCCACTTACAGAGGATGGAAAACGACGAGCATATCCACAAAGCATTTAAGTTCTTCGACAAAGACGGAAGTGGGTACATAGACATAGATGAGCTACGAGAAGCATTAGTGGATGAATCAGGCGAACCCGATCTTGATGTACTCAACGACATTATGCGCGAAGTTGATACCGACAAGGTTCCCCTAATTCTTGCCATGTTGTATCTACAATTTGTGAAACTGAGTGTTCATCCCCATAACTGGGCTTTCTTGCAGGATGGGCGAATTAGTTACGATGAGTTCGTCGCAATGATGAAAACGGGGACGGACTGGAGAAAGGCGTCCCGGCAGTATTCAAGAGAGAGGTTCAAGAGCTTGAGCTTAAACCTCATGAAAGATGGCTCCCTGCATCTGCATGATGGCTTTACCGGTCAGACTGTTGTAGTTTAAGATTTTTGAGATGATCGTTCATTTTTCGATTTCTGCAACGTCAGAAGATCTTGAAGCTTCTGAAAGGGAAGGAGCTTCAATTGAAGAGTCTCACTTCGTGCGGGAGTGGGTTTTCATCGAATGATCGGAGGAAGTGAAAGCTATTTCTTTTGTTCATACAATGATTGAAAAGGCGTGTAATAGGGAGGTATTTATTGTTGTGATTCTCTTTCTGTCTAATTCTCATGTATAAAAAATGTGAATGCAGGAAAGATTCATTTTATTCACTTACCACACTGCCTGTAGGTGCCAGATTATAAATTGGCCAAACTACTTGTAAAACTCTTCGGCTGTATAAATGTACGATTTTATAATTGTGGGACACCACTATATTTGGAACTGAATGCTATCGATTGCGAGCCCCTCTGTTTCCAACCTTTCCTTAAAACTCTCCGCACGTGACTCATACACCTTCACTTAAACTTGCAAGTCGTCATTCCCCTGCCTCTCCAGCTGATCTTCCTTGATTTTCACAGCTGAGATTGATGCAGACTCGCTGCAGATATTCACGCAAATGAGTTTTAAGTGTCGGTCTGCAGTCCAACGGATGAGATGACACCGATGAATTTTCAACAACTTGAGGCGAAGAAATTGCCCGTTAACAGGACTCCACTCACTTCCGTCCGAGATAGAGTAAGAACCTAGCTTGAGAACTTCCAGTTGTGGCAACGAAGCAATCATTTTAAGTTCTTCCCAACAAAGTTGACATCCTATCAAGGACAATTTTTTCAACCAACTTGGGAATCTGACTATCATATTCAACTTAGTAGCCGGAGTTGGTAAATCTGTAGATATATTGAACTCCAGGGCGAGTGATTGAAGTTTCTCCAAGCGATCAAGATTACAGACACTCAATTAAAGAATAATCATGCCCCTGTAGTTTACCATCATAAAGCAAATGCAATTTCCTTATGTTGGGAATAATCTTACACACCTCCTCAGATAATCCGAAATTCACTACGGATTTAAGTGTCGGCAAGTCTCCAACATCAACAACTCATCTTGTCCGTTGCTAGGAGGAGGACTAGGAACATAAACCTTATCGCCCTCCACATGCCTAAGCTGCCGCATTTTCCAAAATTCGGTCAGTGCAACGACTGTCACGGATGAGGATTTCATTGGAAGGATTAAAGTTTGCAGAGTTTGCAGATTCCATACAAGTGATATTGAAGGAGGAAGCTCAAAGACTATGGAACCAAACAGATATTTATGAGCAAAGTACCGCAAGTTAACATTTTTATAACAATCCTCTCTTGAAGTGCAATAACAATCATCGAAACTCTGAGCAGTCTATATTTTTTAAGTTGCAATACAGCTGCTGGTTGAATGACAGATCGTAGAAGGGGGAGTCTCATTCCCATTAAGACCAGTCAGGGGCGGATCTAGAAATGTATACTAGGGGGGTCTGGAGGGTCGGAACTAGGATTTATAGATGGGGGATGCGAGACTTATTGGGGGTTCGGGGGCAAAGCCTCCGGAAAATTTTTTTTAGATAAAATATAATGTAACAATGAGTATAAGGAAGTCAATAGTAAGGACTCCGGACGCCTATGATACGGTCTGCTTAACTCTCGCTCCTTGATCCCTCCTCTGTCCTCTGAAGTGTCGTTAATTCACTATCCTCTCAATTATATCTCAATTCTCGTTGTATAGGATTATTGTTGTTGACTTGTTGGACCATTTAATTTAATTGTTGTTGTTGGACCATTTAATTTAGTTGTTGTTGGGTCATTGAACTAATATATTTTTAAATTCGCTTTAATATATTAAATTTTCATAAAATATGAAAAAAAAATCGTAAAATTTACACAAAAAATTCGGCATCGACACGAAAAATGGGGGCTGTCAAAATTAGATTTTGGGATTTGGGCTTGCGAATTAAAATTTGTGTTGAAATGGATTTCAATTATAATAAATTTGCAATCATTTGAACCGATCCCAGGGTGGAATAAATATGTAAAAAATAAATTTGGATCGGGTAAATGTAGTTTCTGGGCCGGGGTTGCACTGGGCTGGAGCCCACCCCAGCCCACTCCTACATCCGCCTCTGAGACCAGTTGGCTCGAACGACCAACCAAACAACGCTTTGTGCCTTTCTTCGCTCTAAAGTAAAAGAATTCTTGTTGCATCGCTACTTTTAAACGTAGGTCTCCCAGAAGATCATGAATGCTAAGATCCAATTTTCCCATTATGACGACGCTTACGAACAAAAATTAGATTTCTATCACTCAGATCCTTTATATAACTCTCTGCAACCTCTTCCGGAACTTGGGAGTCGTTTGATTTTAGAAATCCCTCTGCAACCCAAAGTTTGACAATTGTCGAGACACGAATAAGGGAATCCTCTTTGAATATTCCCATATAAAGAAAACATGGCTTTAAATGAGGAGGCAAATGCTCTTTTGAATTTGCAATTGATTTTAGATCTTCAACAACGTGGTTCCAGCATCCAACAGTCCTAGGCGACTTTAGAAGAAGCCCTCCAATCGCAACAACCGACAATGCTAATCCCTTACATAATCTAATAATCTCTTTCCCAACATCCTCTAGTTGGGGAGGGTCATCTTCATGTGGGAAGGATGCCTTTTCACAAAACGATTGCCAACTTTTATCTTCATCTAGAAGATTCATGGTAAAGCATGAAGAGCCAAAAACACTAGCCACATTTGACAACCTAGTAGTTAGAATAACTCGACTTCTATTCCCATATTCAGGAAAGTACCGTCTAACTTCATCCCAAGCTTCTACACTCCATATGTCATCTAACACAATCAAGTATCTTATACCTGATAAAAATTTATGCAGTTGTTCTCCTAATGCAACTACGTTTCCGTGAGGAGATTTCCCTAGGCCAGAAACATTCTGAAAGAATTTCTTGCACATTTTATTGTTGTGATATAGTAGCCCAATCACGAATATCAAAATGTTCCATGACGAGTGGATGATTGATGAGTTTAATTCGTACTATACAAATTCTGTCTATTTTGGCGCCATTTTGGCCGTTGGATTGCGTTTTGGTGTTGTTTTGCAGATTCCTGTGATGATGTGGCAATGATGAGACGTTGAGGTAGCGGATGCAAATTAAAGGCAAAAAGAGGCTAAATCCGGAAGGAATTATGTAGAAGGAAGAGATGGATAAGGGAAGAATAAGTACGAAAATAATTTTAATATAATATATTTTATATTATATCTTTCCATACTTAATTAGAAGACCTAATTCTATAATGAAACGGATAAGCCGATATATATAGGAGAGAGGATATATATCACCATATTACCGCCGGGGAGGAAGAGGAGAAGGGATTGATTTATTAATTCTTATCATTATTCCATTAGAACAGCATTCACGCAGCCGAAGGAGGAGATTTGATTATTTAAATCATCCTTATCACAATTCCAATTTATTCATCTTACTGCCAACGAAAGAAAGGGAGGAGAATTATTATTTAATCATCCTTATCACCATCCCATTAAAAAGGCCGAAGGGGTCAGCTAGCAGGAGAAGACGATATCATTCATCATCATTCGATCCACATCATCTTTACACCATTCCAAGACCGAGAGAGAGACAACCGAGTTAGAGATCTATTCATTTCGTTCAAGTACGGATTTGGAGACAAAAACACTATTTTACTTTCGTTTCTTAGTTTAGCTTGGGAGATTTCGATTTATGCGTTTCATTTGGATTATTTGGATTCTACATATTGGTACCTTATGATCTTTTAGTGTTAATTTCGTTTGCATTCGTGTTTTAAATCAGTTCGTCAAGTAGTTATAATTTTCGTGTGTTTTATTTTCGAATTTCAGCATGTTTAGTGTTCTGCCCAGTAAATCGGTCCGCCTGGCCAGTCGGGCCGATATGCGTGGCTAAGTCATTTAGGGCCGGCGAGATGTGAAACACACACTACCATTATTTCGTGAGACTAGGACTTTATAATTAATCACTTAGGTTCCGAATTAATCTAGATTAATCAATTGGATTAGTTAATTTAGGCTTGATCACCCTAGATTAGTTTAATCCATAGCTAATTTAGTACATCCATCGTTTCTCGTGGGATTAGGCTAAATAAGTAGCAAAAATGTTCTTAGAACAACATGATTAATTTGGTAGGAGACTATTAGATGTCCACCATATGAGTAGACTCCTAAATTGGGTTCCCTTAGTTCTAAAGCTGATTAGGTGTTAAATCTATTGATTGTCCACCAACGTATGTTGCATCTAATTTAGAGAAGTAGTCGTTTCAATGCCCACCATGGCGATTACTGAATAATTAAGGGGGAATAGGGGATGTGTCAGTTTAATTACGGCGTCCTACAACTAATTGACTTAAAGGGATTAATTAATTAATAGTGTCGATGATCGATATTGTGTGTGTGAATCATATTGCTGGACCTATTTTCTTGAATTAGTTTACTCCGTTTTCAATTCCTGCAGATTTTAATACCTTGTTTTAGTCATAGATAAAAACCCAAAATTGCGTGGTCGCTAACCAACCCCGTAGATTAATAGGAATTTAAGTTTAAAAATCTTCGTTCCCTGTCTTCGATACCTGTTTGCTATACTGATTTAAGTTCTAGCAATTTTGTAGGATTTATTTGGTGAAAACAGCGATCACCAAATTGGCGCCGTTGCTGGGGAACGGTGTTATCTTTTAGCTTGTTTTTCTATTAATCTTCTGTGCTTTTAAGTGTTGCATGAGCAGGTCTTCTCGTCCTCTTCTTCATTTTGATCCGGAGATAGAGAAAACTGCGAAGAGGAACAGGAAGGCAACAAAGCTGCAAGGGCAACAAGTGTTGTCGCAAGCAGAAACCGGTTCGCCTGCCCAGATAGAGGGCAGAACCAGCGAAACAGAAGCTGGAACTGGTCCGACTGGCCAAGCAGGCCCTTTTTTCTGAAGACAACAGTTCTGAATTTGAAGAAGAAATCATGGCTGAAAATCACGCAGCCAATCTGAAGATGAACTCAGGTTCGAGGAACTTGGGAGAGGACCTACCCGGACCAATTAACATAACCACCACTGAGCAGATTGATGTAAAGCTGAATTTGGTCACGGCATGCCCTGTCTTCGATACCTGTTTGCTATACTGATTTAAGTTCTAGCAATTTTGCAGGATTTATTTGGTGAAAACAGCGATCACCAAATTGGCGCCGTTGCCGGGGAACGGTGTTATCTTTTAGCCTATTTTTCTATTAATCTTCTGTGCTTTTAAGTGTTGCATGAGCAGGTCTTCTCGTCCTCTTCTTCATTTTGATCCGGAGATAGAGAAAACTGCGAAGAGGAACAGGAAGGCAACAAAGCTGCAAGGGCAACAAGTGCTGTCATAAGCGAAACGGTCCGCCCGCCCGGCATGCAGAGGCGGAACCGGCAAAATGTAAGCCGGAATCGGTCCGACTGGCCAAGCAGGCCCTTTTTCTGAAGACAACAGTTCTGAATTTGAAGAAGAAATCATGGCTGAAAATCACGCAACCAATCTAAAGATGAACTCAGGTTCGAGGAACTTAGGAGAGGACCTGCCCGGACCAATTAACATAACCACCACTGAGCAGATTGATGTAAAGCTAAATTTGGTCGTGGCATGTCCAAAGTCTGCCTTCTGCTGAGAAACAAACGTCTCCGATAGACATTGAAGATTCGGAGACGGCGTCTGAACAGGAATCTGTCGGAATGGAAGCTTCAGCTATCCTATCTCAAGCATTCCGGGAGATTACTGAGCATATACCGGAGATTTCTGGCCACCCAGATCTGGGTGACTATTGCCAAACAAGCCGGACTCCATATGCTTCGAGGTTCCGGGAGTGGCCCAATCGGCTACGCCTCATTCTTCACTACACTGCGAGCAACCGCATGAAGAGGAGCCGATCATAAGGCGACAGATAGAGCTACTCACGGCCGACCTTGGCACTCGGAGGACCTAAAGGCAAGAATGCCGGCCCGGCCGAATGACCGTCGCAGTCGTCGCTGGCTCAGCTCCTTCAGATAGGTCTGACCCTGATGGTCAGGACCCACCCCGTGATTCAGGCCCTGAGAAGCCTGATAAGGGAACTCACCAGGACAAGGATACCTCTACTCAGACTGAGCTTCCTCTCACAATCCTTGCTCCTGAGAAGTCGGTGGCTGGTACTTCTGAACAACTCTTGCTTAAATCTAAGTTCAAAGTAGCACCCAGCCCCAAAGGCCGACGATCCAAGGCAATGGCGAAAGCTCTTAGAAGCCAAGGGACACAGAACCGTGCCCTTGCCAAAGTAGTCCACAAAGTGTGGAAAGAGACTGCCCAAGCCACTAGCGCAGAGATTCAGAGGCTGAGGACCTCAGTGACATCATCAGCCGCCCATGATATCTCCACCATTATATCTGAAGCGCTGGCTAAGCAGAGAACTGAATTCGAGGTTCAGCTAAGACAGATTCAGGAAGGCCAGAATCAACTATTTGACAAATTCAAGACCACTCAAAACTCTCATACTGAATCTGTCACAACCATATCCCAGGCCCATGAGCTCAGACTCAACCCTATCCAGACGGCCTTGGAAGATAAGGTTGAGGCCAAGCTGAACGAGTTCAAGGCCGCAACTGACCATTCTCACAAATTATACAAGGATGAACTGATTACTGAGAAGAATGAGCTGCATGAGGCGCTAACTAAAATCCACTCCAGACTTAATGAGCTGTCAGCCTCGTACAAAAGCTTGAACACCAAGGTACTAGCTCCTACCCCGGTTGGAATTGCTGATGCCAAAAAAGGGGAAAAGAAGTCCCAGACAACTGTACCTAAGAAATTCCAGGAGGATAAATCTAAGGGGGAAGATAAATCTAAGGAGCAGTGCGAAGTCTTCGAAGAAGACAAGGTCGATAGAAGGAGCAAGCTCGGTTCGGATTAACCGCTCCTACTCGAACCGACCGGTGAGGCCCGTGGTGTCTCACTGGAATCTCAGCAGGGACTGGCCCAAGCGGCTCAGGATCCAGGGAACAAGCTACTCAGGCAACCCAAACTCTAGACATAATCAAAGAGGTTGCTCAGTATGCTGAGGAAGAGGATTCTGAAGAGGAAGAGGCACCTCTCCCACCTCCAGTTGAAGGAAAAGGTAAGAAGATCTCAAAACTCCCCACCCCTCCCTCCAAGAAGACTAAGAGGTATATCAGTAAGGAGGAGGAGGCTCAGATAGCAGCCGATGAAAGGTTGGTTAGGGAGATAGCCGAAGCTGAAGCAGCCAACAAGCCTAAAGCGAAAACTGTAAAAGGAAAGACAAAGGCCCCAGCTCGCGGCGGAAAGAAGTCAACAACGACTAGGTTGCCTCCCAGACAGCTGACACTTCAAGATGATGATGATAGGGAGCAGCAACAACAGCAGAAGGACACTGAGAAGCAGGGTACGTCCAAAGAAAAATCAAGTACCCCTGCTGACTCAGAAGATCAGTCGCCTCGCAAGCCCTCCTACACAACTCCAAAAGAACAGGATGCTGAGATAGAAGCCATCTTTGCTCAGATGGATCGGTACCTGTACAGAGGAGAAGAGGCAAGACAGATTGAAGCTGCCAGAGAGAGAATCCATATGGCAGACTTAAAAGCACTCAGAGTCCGAACTGAACAAGAAGCCAGACTGAGGGTTCCTTCCAAAGCTTACATTCCATATAGATATAGGAAGTTCAGGAAACCGACAGATCTGAAGATACATAGATGGCCAAGGACTGATGAGTGGATGCCAGCTCAGTACACTCAGAGATGGGAGTCACTGAAGATAAAGTTCATCAAGAGGAATTATTTCTGGAAATTCTGGTCAGACAAGGCAAAGGCTGATGCCTATGTTGAATGGATGATGAGGACTGAACCTGACTTGTACGTCTATATGCAGAATGCTGTGAAAGAGAATATTGAAGTCCGAGTCCTTGAACCTGCACTCGCCACCACCGAGAAGACTTGATGATTCTATTCACTATGGTGTGATTGAAAAAGAAGTAAAGGATCTTGCCGCAGAGCGATCTCTCGAAGAAGACGAGCCGGCGAGACTTTGCTTTGAATTTCCGAAGCTAAGGAAGTTTACCTACGGGATGTATGGATCTGCCCCTTCCCGAGACTCAATCGCAAGATTTCAAGGATAGGATCGAGCAGTACAAGCGCTCCTAGATCTTAGATTCTTCTTTAACTTTTCTAGCTTAGAAAGAGATGTAATGTACTAAACTTTCTCACATTATATATATATATATATATCTCTTTTGGCTTCGACAATATCTTATTGTCTATATAAGCCATGTTCTGTTTTATACTTAACACTCAGAATCACTGAAGTGATTATTGACTCACACACTCACTGTGTATATTCTTTGTCAGTAGCTGCTGAGATTCTGATAGACTAGTTATTGTAATATAAAGGGAAATTGTTAAGACAGGGATATGCTTAGTCTCAATATTCTGACTCCCTGCTCTGCTCCCTTTAGTAGTCTAGAACTTGAAGAACAACACCGCTGAACCTACTTGTAAAATTGTAAGGAGCTCTGTTTCTGAGTAGTTTAGTGTTAGTTAGCATAGATGGTGTTAGGTTTTGGCATCATCAAATAGGGGGAAATTTTTGGGTGATGATTCTATCCTTAGCACTGTAATACTTAGTGGGAAATGATTCTATCTTCCGTACTGATACGCGCTCAGTAGGCTTATGCTCTGAGTAAATCTATGAAGATTTGAAAATCCCAAAACCCTATCTTGATTGGTGAACCATTCCGTTGTAATTGTTTTTGTCTCTGAGGGTTCAGACTCAGTAGACACTCTGCTCTGGTTCAGGAGCTCAGTAGATTATCAGCCTCAGCACCAGATGTAGAAGACTCAGGAAATACCGGGACTCGGCGGGAGCAAAGATATCGAATAGAGTCGAAGAACCGAACTCGCAGGAGTAGTTCACTGTACTCAGAGCTGATCTTCAGTAAAGCCATCTCAGCATATTTGCTACTGAATCAAAGATCAGACTCAGCAACGGCTAGACAGTCTTCTGAACTATCAGATCTTTTGAATGACAATCAGCATAGTCAAATACGAGGTAGAGAGAAGTCAACTTCAGTATGCCTCGAAGTTTGTTCTGTCTCAACTGCGTTGTAAACCTCGACGAATGACAAGCAGACACCTGTCCTATACCTAATAAAGCTGCAAGTCAACAACTTTCCGGAAAAGGAGGGAAAGGACACTGTCACTCTACTTCAAAAGAGCCGTTAGCTACCAAAAGAGAGAGAGTAAGGGATGATCGTCTCCAACGGATCTTTCCAAGACTCTTCTCTATAAATAGAGGGATCATTTGAAATTTGAAGCATACGAGAAAACACAAGAACACAGAGCATTCAACGAGCAAATCAAAAAGCCTAAGTCTTCCGCAAGAACTCGAAGAATATTTCTCCGGCGAAAGACTACAATCTAGCTCTTAGGGAACCAAGCTGAACCGATATACAAGCCTCTAGTATCCAAACGACGTTACACGAACCCAAAGCTAAACTCAGTTGTTCGTCGCTCTAGAAGCTACATTCTCGTTCCCTATCCCTCTAACCCTAAGCTCAACCGAATATATCCATAGCTTAGACGAAGGAGTTCATATTTGAACCTGATCCTTATTGTAAAAGGACTCCTTCATAGTTGGAAAGTTAGTCAAACGCTTCAGTTTGATACCTTTGTAAACTGAGACTTGCTCAGTATAAATTTCAAGATGCGGCTTTGTCCTGTGTACAAGCTGACTGAGACTAACTCAGTATAATAAATAGCCTCCTGATCTTTCGGGGCAGTGGACGTAGGATCCTATGTATCCGAACCACTTTAAAAATCTGTGTCTCTCACTTGTTCTCTTATTTACTGTTGCATTGATTTTAACTGTTCATACTGAAAATTATCCTTTAAAATCATTCAACTAAGTTTCAGCGATCTTAACTGCTTACTCTTCGGAACTGAAACTGTTTTGATAAAACGTTTTCCACTCAACTGTTTTGGGCCTACACATTTCCGCACCACTAAACTCCAACTGAAGATACTGAATTCTGACTCAGTCAGTTAGCAGGTCTCAGTAGAGTTAGTATCTCTTTGCCTAACACGATTCGGAAACACTGTGCAGTCTGCTGAATTCATTCAGTACGACACCATCCTGAATAGGACTGTTCGTGTTTCAAGTTGAGAAATAGGTTTCAGGTGTATTCACCCCCCCCCCTCTACTCCTGAACGTGCTCTCGGGACCAACAATTGGTATCATAGCAGGAGTTCTATAAGACTCTAGTTATCTTGAAACTGGTCTACTTGAACGGATCCGAAAAAACGTTTTCACTGCATATCATTCTACACTCATATCATTATTCATCATGACTGATATGTCAGGTATAAGGATGGTACCCATGTTCTCAGTAGAGAACTATGGTGTATGGCGGGTCAGAATGGAGGCTCACCTGACTTCCCTTCACGACAGCATGACCGAAGTACTTGAGGAAGGACCTATCGTTCCTATGATAGATAGTGTCGTAACTCAGGATCAAACAGCTAGAGGAGGAATGGTGACCGAAAAGAAGATTCCCAATGACAGAAGTCTCTTCACCCCTGAGGAGAAGAAACTTCATAACTTAGACCGAGTCGCCAGGAATGCCATACTAACCACCTTAAGTGATTCTTATCTCGGCAGGGTTCAGGAATTCAAGACAGCTAAGGAACTCTAAGATGCTCTAGCGCTACTGAGTCGGGGGACTCAGAAGATCAAAGCCAACAAACTTGCGCTGGAACTCCAAAAGCTGGAGAGTTTGTCTCTCATGCCCGGAGACACCATAGAAGATCTCAGCGTCAGATTCACGAATCTGATGAACTCCATCAACGGGCTGGGAAAGACATTCTCCAACCGAGAAATGAATCTCAAAATACTGAGGGCACTGCCAGACGGTCATTGGACTCCTTTTTCTACATTATTACGACATTCTGACTTAGATATTGTTACTCCTGACCATATCTTTTCAGAACTTCAAGCAGAGGAATTCGAGTTTGACAGACCTCAAGGAAAGCAGCGAGCTGAAGCTGACACCAAAATTGACCATGCCTTCAAAGCATCAGTCAGCACAGCGTCTCCTGCGTCGAGTAAGACTGAACCTTCACTCAACAACATACAAGAAGGAAGTCTCGCTCAGAAGTACGCACTACTTGCCGTAAAATATCAGAAGGAAAAGGAGCAGCACAGAAAAGTGACTAAAGCCTATCGAGAATCGAAAGGTAAGTCTTAATACATGCCTAAACGCACTCCTGACTCGCATACTTCTGAATGCAGAAAGAGGGATGACTCAGCTCCATCAAAAGACAGCGAAAGCAAAGACGAAAGAGTCATTGCACTCGCTACAATCGCAAGAAGCCGGGACACTATCGGTATGAGCGTCCCGAGCTCGAGTGATCCTGAACGAGCAACACGAAAAGCAAGGAGAGAGAAATTCGCCAAGAAGAGACAAGCATACATAGCTGGTGAACTCTCAGACGACTCAGAAGAAGTCAACTCCTTCATGGATTCATCCGATGATGAAGCAGCTTTCATGGCCCTAGAGCTTGAAGCTGAAGAAACTGCTGAAAAGTGTCTAATGGCAGGAGAAGAGGATGAGGTAAACTCTCATGAACTATTTAACACTCCTTGACACTGCACACACGACATTTCGGGAGAGCGCGACGAGAACTGGACGTCGCATACAGATATGAAGAACTTCTAGACGAACAGATTCAGATGAGTCTGCAGCTCAGTATGACCCTTCAGGAGTTGGATACCCTAAAAGTGGAGAATCAGAGAGTCAGGTTGCTACTGATTCTGAAGGACTTGTGTTGAGACTCAGGGAGGAGATAAACTCTCTGATGGTCAAGTCTCAGCATCAAGAAGATCAGATCTCAGTTCTGACCAAGGACTTAACTCAAAAAGATACTGAACTGAGTCTACTGAAGCAACAACTATCAGGACTTCAGATCGAGCACAACACACTGAAGAAAAGTGATGATGTCTGGAGGAACCTGATGACTGAGCGGTACATGGGCGCTGAAAAGAAGCTGGAAGCTATGCTAGCAAGCAACAAACCCAAGCACTGCAAGGAAGGACTTGGTTTCAGCCAAGGTGCTTCCTCATCTGCCCCCGTCCACTCAGAAGTGCGACTTGCTGATAGGTTTGTTCAAGGGGAGACAATCAATGCAAATATACTGAACCCTCTAGCCAAGAAGAAACAAAAGATGAAGGCACCTCATCCTACACATCAGCATTCTGGCCAAAAGATCAGCACCAAAACACCCCAGTTCAATCAAGGGGGAACTAGCAAGCCAAAGTGGGCTGATCAGTATGGACCTCCTCAGTTGACACATCCTACTCAGTATGGGTCATACTATTATGATCCTATAGTCAGAAAAGGATCCAAGAGTCAGAAGAAGAAAATCGCACAAAAGGCAAAGGTCAGCAGTCCACCAACTCAGAAGATCCGAACTCCTGAACCAGAAAGGCCTAAGAAGTCAGTATCGACCAGTCCAGTGGTCAAATACGTTGACTCAAGTGGAAAGAAGTTCGCGCAAGAAGAATATCTATGTGGCTGACTGGAACTCAGCTGAACCTGAAGCTTGTTTGTTAGCGAAGAACGACAACCGAACGGGGTGGCTGTGACACAGGAGACTCAGCCATCTCAACTTCAAGACGCTTAACAAACTAGCAAGAAACACTCTAGCAAGAGGACTGTCGAATGAAGTATTCAGCAAAGACACTCAGTGTGAAGCATGTCTGAAGGGAAAGCAAACAAGGTATCAAAATCCACCTGTTCCATCTCCTTCCACTGATGGAATCCTTCAGCTGCTACATATGGATTTGTTCGGTCCAGACTCTCCAGTGACGATCGGAGGCAAGAAATATGCTTTAGTGGTCATCGATGACTACTCGCGCTACACTTGGGTCATATTCCTTGCCAACAAGTCTGACGTCAAAAACAGTTACCAAGGCTTCGAAAAGGCTCGGTGTCGAGAAGAACACCAAAATTATCAAAATCCGTTCTGACAGAGGAACTGAGTTCCTTAATTCTATGATGGAGGAGTTCTGCAAAGCAGAAGGAATAGAGCATGAGACATCGGTTGCTCGCACACCTCTGCAAAATGGAGTTGTTGAACGAAAGAACAGAACTCTCAAAGAAGCAGCTAGAACTCTACTCGCAGACTCAGGACTCCCAGCCAAATTCTGGACAGAAGCCACTGATACTGCTTGTTACACTCAGAACCGTTCTCTACTGACAAAGCAACATAAGAGAACACCATATGAACTATGGAACAGCAGGAAACCTTCTCTATGGAACAGCAGGAACACCATATGAACTATGGAACTATGGAACAGTCAGTTAGTAGGTCTCAGTAGAGTTAGTATCTCTTTGCCTAACACGATTCAGAACAGTTGTCTGGTCTGCTGAATTCATTCAGTACGACACCATCCTGAATAGGACTGTTCGTGTTTCAAGTTGAGAAATAGGTTTCAGGTGTATTCACCCCCCCCCCTCTTCACTTGAACGTGCTCTCGGAACCAACATCTTCTACTAAGCGAAGATCAGCTGATGACTTAAGAACACAAGCTCTTACACTGATGACATGGGGTTCTGGAAAGTAAACTTCCTAGTGAAGATCAGTCCAACATTTTACCCCGTACAGGACTTAAGACACAAGAGACAAAGAAATCAAAAACAGTCTAGCCTATTACATCATCTAGTCCTATTGACACTACTGATACCAGCTGGGTTTTGGGATCTTCAATTCCATAGCATGAACACTATGATTTCCCCAATATTATTTTACCCAATAGATGCTAAGTATCTTCTACTGACTCATAACCCAACAATTTCCCCCTAATTGATGATGTCAAAACTTCTATAAGTTCTAAGAATATAAGTCCCAACTACTGACATAAAAGACTTCAGTAAAAACTGAGCAAATAACTTAAGGAAGTCAGCAGCTGACAAATAGGCACATCAGAGAACGGTTATGTGTGAGTGAGTGTCAGATCACTTCAGTGATCAGTTGTAATAAAGATAAAACAAACAAAGTCGTAAGACAATGAGTGATTGTCTGGCCAGAAGAAGGAACTGTTATATATATGAAATGAGTTACACGGTTCCCAACTTCTATACAAGATATGAGGACTACTACTAACGTCTGAACTTCTTGGTCTTGCTCTTGAAATCAGCAGACTTGTCAGCAGGAGGATCCAAACCGTAGTATTTGTAAATTCTGGCACGGAGTGTTTGGATTTCCTCGAGATCGCTGGGCAGCTGAGAGCTAAGATCATGATGGCGTGTTGCTGCGTCGACCTCGTCTTCAATCTCCTTGGATCATAGAACACCGCGAGTGGTCATGGGAGGAGGTACTCTCCTGAAAGTAGGAGCAACGAGTGGCAGCTTCTCCTTAGCTAGGATAAGATGGATTTGCGCTCTGAGTCTGGCATTTGATTGATGAAGGAATTCATCGAAGAGTTGATTTGTCAGAATCTCAGACGGATAGCATTTCCACGTGTAGTATCCTTTGATGAACTCGATCTTAAGTTCCTCCCACTCCTCGTTCAGATTCCACGATATACATTTGTCTACGTGGCGGTGAGGAGTTTTCTTCTGATAAGTAGCTCTGGGAGCGCCTCGCCTGTAGTACTTGGAAGACCTGGGTATATGCTTTCTCCAGTCGATAACTGGTTCAATCTTGGCCGAATCCTCCAGTCTCTTCTTTTCTCTGAGGGCCGCAGCTCTAGTGTCTCCTCTCCGGAGATTCAGTCCCTGCTGCGTTGCCTCCCAGGTGGCTCTATCTTCTGCCTCCTGCTCAGGAGTAAGCTTAGTCAGATTTTTCATTCTCTGAGCCAGGGGTTGAAGATCAGTGTCAGAAGCTGCTTGCTCGTCCTGAGCCTTTTTCTTCTTATGTTCATCCAAGAGTTTTCTGGCCTGGCTTTTGGACGCTCTGATACTTGGGTGTTTTGGCTTCTTAGCCTTCTGAGCCTGTTCTTCACGCTGTCGCTCCTGATCGAGCTCATCTTGGAGCTTCTGAGCGATTTGCATGTCATACGCCTCCTGCTCCGCTTTGGTTTTGAATTTGGGCGTCGAGGAAGGCGGAGGAGTTAATTCAGTAGCTTTCTCCTTCCCCGGCCTTTGCGGTGGCAGTGGCTCATCCTCTTGGTCGACAAATTGAGCGACCTCATCTATGTGCTGAGCCGAGGATCCTTCTCCTGATCCTGCAGCTGGCTCATGCACTTCAGTTGTTTGGATAGTTGGGAGTTGGACGATTTCGGGAGGGGGTACAGAGATGGTTCCAGCTGGATCAGCTGAACCTTTCCCCTTGGCAATTGTTCTTGCCTCAGCTTCTTCGCCTTCGCCCACCTGAGCCGTCTCCGCCTCACCCTTATCTTCCCCCTTTTTGGCATCATCAGCCAGGGAGAGACGAGTGCAGATGGCAACGACTTCCTTCTCTAAGTTGAATATCATTATTTTGATGGAGGCAGTGGTGGTGTCGAAGTCCTTGACGGCATCACAATAGTGCTCCCAGTCAGTCTCTTGGTCAGCACGTATCTGCTGAATCTGGGCTCCTGTCTCCTGTCTTTGCTTCAGGAGTGATGCGTCAAGAGAAGCGATCATCTCAGCTTGGATGAGCTTAAGGGCCTCCGCCTGAATTTGTATGGCCTTCTGTATGCTGTAGGTGGCCATCTTATTTCGCTCATCCATCATGGTTTGGACTATGGCGAGGCTCTGAGTCAGTTGCTCAGAAAACATCTTATGCTGAGCCTGAAGGAGCTGCTGACTCGGAGCGGCTAAGTCCGCCTTCTGAGCTACGAGTGCAGTCTCAACTATCTCCTGGATATTGATAGAGGAAGTAGGAGCTTCGAAGACCTTCTTCACTTCGCTTGCAAGTTTATCAACTGTCTCTGTCTAAGACTTGGTATATTGTGCCCACTTAGCGAGGAGACGATTCTTGTCTCCCTGCTTCCTGATAGCTCTGTTGACAGACTTGGAGGACACGGAACCAATTGGTTTGATCTGATAGGAGCTGGTTTCGAGCCTCTGCTCAGACGTTGCGAGTTGTTGCCCTTGACTGGGTTTCGAAGCAACTGGGGCTTCACCTGATGTAGACGGTGGAGGTGGTGATTTGCCCTTCTTGCTGGGAGTTTTACCCTCAGCAGATCCTTCCTGGTCTGCTTCCTTGGGTGGTGCCTGATCCACATCATCGTTATTGTTGTCGTTGTCATCGTGATGGGAAGGCTGCGATGGGCTGCTGACATGTTGTTCGGAGGATCTTAAACTGAGAAGATATAGCATGGCTGCTCTCAGATCCTCGAACGAAGCTAGGTCAGCGGGTTCCCCAAACCCGATTGCTGCCTGTAAGCTCTGCTCCTCTGTCAGCAAGGACAGTGCTGTCTGATTCATGATCAGCTCTTCGAGGATATCCCAACTCAGGAAGCTCAGTAGCATCTGCATCCTCGCCCTGATCGCAATGTCGACCAGATCCATGTGTTCGGCAATTTTTAGGATCTGTGCAGTCACTTCTCCTGTGGCTCGGAGACAAGCCGACTGCAGTGTCGTCCACTCAGGAGATGTTTCCACAGTCTGTTCAGCTTCTTCCGACTGAGTCTCCTCAGAACTGATACGCTGAACTTTATCTTTCAGAGTGGCTCCCTCAATGCCTGTATCAGCGTCCAGTATGTTCTCTTCCTGAGGTGGTGGATGAGAAGCAGGCTTCGCTGGAACCTCAGACGTTCCAGTCTTAATGAGCCTCTTTTTCTTCGGTGGGTCGGCACGTGGAGGTAAATCAGTAGTAGACCTCTTCAACTCAGCAGGTCCACAGCTTACCGACTTCTCAGCAGCGGCTCTTGTTTTGAACTTTATGAGCTTGCTGTCGAAGTATCGAGAATCAGCAAATGATGTGTGATTCGATACTGAGTCTTCGATAAGTACGGACATCTTCATCTCGTACAGAAGCTTGCCCACACTAATATTAGTCTCCTTTCTCTTGTGGGTGTGGCGACAAACTTCTGTGCCTGAGCCTTGAGCTCAGTCACATAAAAATCTATCCAGTTAACTTGGACACCATCCACTATTGCCATCATCAGCTGGAGTCTCGGCCTGGACAGCTGATCGAACGAGCCGGCGACGCTCGTCAGAATATGAGTAACGATGTATGCGAGCCCGCGGTACTCTGGCAAAAGCTGGTTCTTCGGCAAGGCGGATTTAAAGGATATGTCATCTCTGCCGCAGAACCGGTGGACATAGGAGTTGAGCTCCTTTTCCTTGTATCCAGCAGGGGAGATCCCGTAGGCAGGAAGGTCAAACGACGCCTTCAATACTGCCCTAATGTTGATGTCTGAGTGATCAGACTCCCATTTCTGAGGGGTCACCTCCCTCATGTATCCGAACTGGGATACTTCGCCGTCTGTATCTTCCACCGTCCTCCAGTTATAGAAAACTTCGGCCACTTGGCGGGGGAGATACGCCCTGGGGTGCTTCGTGACGAGAAGCCCGAGGCCGGACGCCTCCAGAGCTGAGAAAATAGGCTCGAGGTATGGAAGGTCCGCCTGGTGAAGGACCATCGTCGGCTCAAACTGAACTTTTGACTTGATGATCTCTTCGATGTTCGGTGGGGTCATAACAGTCGCCATGAATATCTGCAAAAAACTTGTTAGCACTTGAAAGTAGAGTAAGTTAGCAAAGTTTTAAGCAAAAAACAAGGAAAATTACCATATACAAAGAGCTTGAATGAGATGCAAAAGCAGTTTAGAGAGGATGAAAGCTGAATGCAGGGAACTCTTAAGGATAAAAATGGCGAAAAAGATAGATTAGAGTGAGAAACGAGAGATTTTATAAGATTTGAATATCAATCGGTTTTGATCGAACGGCTGGGATGAAAACTCATTTTATAATGACGGTTGTGATTTGATGTCATAAATGGAATGATTATTAAGGCCGCCTCTAATCTAGACCCACGTAAGATATGCGCAGTTAAGGTAAGGTGAGAAGACATGCATTAAATGCGTTGCAGGCAGCATTAAAGTCTAAGTCTTTTAAATGAAAATAGTTTCTTACTGACTTAAACCTTAAAAATTAATGGCAGGAAATAAATGCTCATTAATCTACTGAGTGCAAACGACTGATATAATAAATGCGAGAATGCTTCTGAGAATGTTAAGTATAAAAACTACGCAAACCTCTTCAGCTGAACTTTTACGATCAGCTGGTTACCGTTAAGACTCAGGAGGACATTTGATGTACTGATGACTACGTTCCCCCATACTGTGTACCGTCTGATTCACCCGACTGAATCAAGGTACTGAGTCTTCTGACCTGTCGTATTGTTCCCTTCTACTGACTCGACTCATTAGGATCCAGTAGACCTAGCTCAACTGATAATTCTCTGAATCTGTTCTCAGCTAGTGGTTTGGTCAGTATGTCTGCCCTTTGCTTGTCAGTATGGATCTTCTCCATCCTGATATCCTTCTTCTCAACATGGTCTCTGATGAAGTGATGTCGGATATCCACGTGCTTGCATCTCGTATGCAGAACTGGGTTCTGAGTTATAGCAATCGCACTGGTGGAGTCGCAGTAGATGGGCACTTCATCCTGAGATATACCATAATCTCGCAGTTGTTGTCAAAGCCAGAGGATCTGGGCATAGCAACTTCCAGCAGCCATGTACTCAGCTTCAGTAGTGGACGTCGCCACTGAATGTTGTTTCTTTGAAAACCATGATATCAGCTTGCTGCCTAGGAACTGACATGTTCCGAAAGTTGACTTTCGATCTATCCTGCATCCTGCATAATCAGCATCAGAATAACCTGTCAGTATAAGATTATCATCAGCAGGATACCATAACCCTGCGTCAGGTGTTCCCTTCAGATATCGCAGAATCTTCTTTGCTGAGTCCATATGGTTTCGCTTGGGATTCGCTTGAAATCTGGCACATACACCTACAACGTAAGTTATATCAGGTCTGCTTGCTGTTAAATATAATAAAGAACCAATAATAGCTCTATAATTAGTAGAGTTAACAGAAGCTCCCTCTTTGTCTAGATCGATTTTGAAATTTGTATTCATGGGGATCTTGACTAGCTTGCTTGAGTCGCAGCCGAATCTCTTTAGGAGGTCTCAAGTGTATTTGACTTGATTGATGAATATTCCTTCAGGTGATTGCTTTACTTGAAATCCAAGGAAGTAATTCATCTCTCCCATCATAGACATCTCGAACTTCTCCTTCATCATTTTCTCGAATTGTTGACATATAGTCACGTTTCTGCAACCGAAAATGATGTCGTCCACGTAGATTTGCACCAGTAGGAAGTCATCTCCTGACTTTATGTTGAATAGGGTGCGATCTACTATCCCCTTCTGAAAACCTTTCTGAAGCAGAAAGTCTGATAGGGTATCGTACCAAGCCCTAGGTGCTTGTTTTAACCCATACAGCGCTTTCCGAAGTCTGTACACCTGATGTCCCTGCTGAAAGCTGGGTGGTTGTTCTACATAGACTTCATCCTTCAGTACGCCGTTCAGAAACGCTGACTTAACATCCATTTGATATACTTTGAATCTCTGATGCGTTGCATAAGCTAGGAACAGACGAATAGCTTCCAATCTGGCGACTGGCGCGAACGTTTCATCAAAGTCTATTCCTTCTGCTTGACAGTATCCCTTAGCAACAAGTCGAGCTTTGTTTCTGACAATGACGTTGTTTTCATCTCGCTTGTTCTTGAAGACCCACTCAGTACCGATCACGTGCTGATGTCTAGGTCTGTCAACAAGCTCCCAAACTTCATTTCGAACGAACTGGTTCAGCTCATCTTGCATGGCAATGATCCAGTCAGCATCGTTGAGTGCATCCTTTATTGTCTGAGGTTCTTCTGTGGACAAGAAACAAGAATAGAGTGAGCTTTCTCCTTGACTTAATCTAGATCTCGTCCTGATTATTGCTGATGGATCTCCAATAATAAGATCAGAAGAATGAGCGTCAAGCCATGAACGTCTGAGTATGGCTTCTTCTTCTGAGACTACTTCTACACAGTCAACATGAGTGTTAGGTATTTCAGTAGTACTGTTCTGTGACTGCAGCAGTTCAGTAAGAAGGTTAGGATCTACAGAGTTTCTAGGTTCAGGGGCATTTAGATCAGGAACATTAGTCGTTCCCCCTGAGTTTATATTCTCAGTAGAGGTCTCAGTTACCACTGGGGCTTCCTCATCGACCGTTGTTACCTGATGTTGATTCTGTTCAGTAGAATCAACCAGGTCAGCTACATTGCCTGTGGGATGGGTCTGAATTTCCTTATTGTCTGACTCATCATCCCAACAATGTTGGATCTTTTCTGATTTGTCGTTTAGTGCGAGATCCTGTAGCTTGCTGCTGACATCTTCAGTATTCGTCTTCTTAGATTTCCTGTCCTCAGTAACAAACTCATCAAAGACAACATGAGGGCTTTCCTCCACGCAAAGAGTCCGATAGTTAAAGACTCTGAAAGCTTTACTGACTCGAGAGTATCCTAAGAATACTCCTTGATCAGATTTGCTGTCAAATACCTTCAACTGATCTTTCCCATTGTTGTGAATAAAACAGGGACAACCAAAAATATGAAAATGAGAAATAGAAGGAATTCTCCCTTTCCATAGTTCGTAAGGTGTCTTCATGTGTTGTTGTGTAAGTAGTGAGCGATTCTGAGTGTAGCAGGCGGTGTTAGTAGCATCAGCCCAGAACTTTGAGGGTAGTCCACAGTCTGCTAGGAGCGTTCTTGCTGCTTCTTTAAGTATTCTGTCAGCAAGTCCGTTCTGCTGAGGGGTGCGAGCTGCTGAAGTCTCGTGCTTGATTCCCTCCTTTTCGCAGTACTCTTTTACTACTGAGTTGAGAAATTCTGTTCCTCTGACTGAGCAAATTATCTGAATCTTGATGTCCTTTTCCACACTGAGCTTCTTCAGCAATTTTGGTAACTCAGTCATGACATCAGATTTGTTAGCTATGAAGATGACCCACGTATATCTTGAATAGTCGTCAATAATGACGAGGGCATACTTCTTGCCTCTTATAGTCACTGGAGAGACAGGCTGTGTAGCAGTTGAAGGATTCCATCAGTCGAAGGTGACGAAATTGGTGGATTGTTGTTCTTTGTCTGCTTTCCCTTCAAGCATGCTTCACAGTTTCTATCTTTGATAAACGACTCATTCGGCATTCCTCTGACTTTAGAGTTCTTGGCTAGCTTGTTCATAGTCTTGAAGTTCAGGTGACTGAGTCTCTTATGCCACAGCCATCCTGCCTTGTTACTAGATTTTGTCTGAGCAAGTAAGCAAGCCTCAGGTTCTGCGGTTTTCCAGTTTGCAACATAGATATTCTTCCTCCGCGAACCTGATAACACTGTTTTCCCTGTAGATTTGTCAACAACATCACAGAAACCAGCGTCAAAGATAACTCTATTCAGATTATCACAGAATTGACTGACAGAAAGGAGATTATGCTGAAGTCCTTCAACATATGTTACTCTTGGAACTGATGTAGTCCCAATGTTCAGTGTTCCGTATCCCCTTGTATAGCCTTTAGAGTTGTCAACAAACTCAATTCTGGGACCATCTTCTTGTACGTAGTTGGTCAGCAGGCTCTTTTGATAAGTCATGTGTCTCGAGAAGCCGTTGTCAATAATCCAAGGGTCCTTATGCACCGGCAAAATAGAAACAGTTTTAGGTACCCTTTGGTTCAGTTTGGGTCCTTAAGTGTTAGTGGGTGATTTCGGAACCTAGATCTGTCTCGGGATCTTAGAAGTCTGAGACTTCTTCTTCTGAACCTTGTCAGCTTTCTTCTCAACAGGACTTGGAGATACTGACTTTCTGGCAGTTTTGGGTTCGGGAGCTTTCTTCTTCTTAGGCTGTGTGCTCCTCCTGACCCTGGGCTCATAGTAGTCTGAACCGTACTGTGCTGGATGCTCATATAGCGGTTCATTGTACTGCTCTGCCCATCTGACCTTCTTGGTTCCCCCTGAATTTGATCGTGGTGTCCTGGGGCTAGAACCTCTGGTCAGTTGCTTCTTGTTGCTCGGCTGAGGTGCAATCATCTTCTGTTTTTTCTTCGCCTGAGGTGTTGATTCAGTGACCTGAACTTTTCCTTTGACGAACCTATCAGCCAGCATTTCTGAGCTTTTCGATGTTGAAGTGGAAGCTTCATGAGTATAGCCAAGTCCTTCTTTCGTGATCGTTGGCCTTTGAGCTCTGAGCATACTTTCCAACTTCTCCTTAGCTCATAGGTACTATTTAGTCATCAGTCCTCGCCAGACCTCATCACTTCTCCGAAGTGATTCATAATCATTTTCGACTTCTGCGAGCTTCTGACTGAGTCGGGCTATCTCAGTATCTTTCTTAGAATTGTCCTTGGTCAGAACTGATATCTGAGTTTCTTAAAGTTAAGACTTAGTCATAAGAGATTTAATCTCTTCCTTGAGTCTCACAACTAGATTCTCCGAATCAGTGGAGATCTGACAATCAGAAGAAAGTCTTTGATTTTCAGCCTTTACCTGTTCCAGTTCCTGAATGGTTCTGCTGAACTCTCTGGTCAGCTGAATCTGCTCCTCTAGTAGATCATCGTAGGCTTGTACCACGTCTAGAGGTTCATCTGTGACCGAGCACGTGTCGTGTGTGCTGTGTGAAGAAGAGGTTATATTCAGTTTAGAGTTTACCTCAGCCTCTTCTCCGGCCATCAGACAGTATTCTGCAGTTGATTTAGGATCTGAATCTCCGACCTCAATGGCGACAAATGCAGCTTCATCTTCAGAAGAATACATGAATGTATCTTCCTCGATTGAGTCATCGAATATCTCTCCGGCGATGTAGGTCTGCCTCCATCGGGCAAATTTCTCGCGTCTGGCCTGTCGTTCTGCTCTTTGAGCAGCTGAGAGTTCGGGACAATCGTACTGATAGTGTCCCTCCTTCTTGCAGTTGTAACATACAGATGATCTGGTGCCTTTTCCAGCTGAGTCGTTGGATGGACTAGCAGCAAGTTCTGTGTTCCTGCGATCAGTAGAAGGTTTAAATTCTTCCCTTTTTTGATATTCTTTCTTACCTGAGGGAGAATCTCTGTGGTATTTCTTCAGCTTTCTGACTCTCTCCTTTCCTCTTTGATATTTGAGAGCCATAAGTGCAAGCTGGTCAGTAGCAGATGTCTCAGAGGACTTTGCATCTGTCGTGGCTACTGCCTTGGTGGAAGAAATGGGTTTGGCTCCAGGTTTGCTGACTGTTGCTTTGAAAGCATGATCTATCTGTGTGTCAGCTGGAGCGCTGGAACATCGTTGGGGTAGGCTGTGCTCAAATTCCTCTGTCTTTAATTCTGAAAAGATAGCATCAGGAGTTAGAGCATTAAGATCTGAGCGACGTAATTAAGTAGCAAAAGGAAGCCACTTCAGTCGAGGTAGCGCTCTCAAGATCTTCGTGTTCATCTCTTTGTTGGTGAACGTCCTTCCCAGCCCATTGATCACATTGATCTGATTGGTAAATCTGAGGTTGAGCTCGTCAATGGTCTCGTTGGGCTCCATGGCAAATGTATCGAACTTTTGTAGTTCTAGCTCGAGCTTATTTTCCTTGATCTGCGGGGTTCCTTGGCTCAGTACAGCCAGGGCATCCCAAAGTTCCTTTGTCGTCTTGCACCCTCCCGAGGTGTGAATCACTGAGCGTAGTCAGGATTGCATTCCACGCAACTCGGTCGAGGTTGTGCAGCTTTTTCTCTTCTGGCGTGAAGGCAAATTTGTCTTTTGCGACTTTAGCACCAGTCTGTGCTCCTACACCTCCCACTACAGCAAATTGTACGTTGTCGATCATGGGAATGATGGGTCCTGTCTCAAGGATATCCGTCATGCTGTCATGCAGCGATGTTAGGTGCGCCTCCATTCTTACGCGCCATACCGCATAGTTCTCTACGGAGAACATCGGCACCATCCTAATACCTGACATATCAGACATTATGGGTAAGAGTATAAGGATGTATGAAGAGATGCTTGTGCAGTGAAAAACGTTTTCAGGATCTGTTCGAGAAGACCAGTAGTTTCAGAACCGATGATCAGAAGAACACCGAAGCTTTAATACCAATTGTTGGTCCGGAGACGAGAGTCAGGTGTAGAGGGGGGGGGTGAATACACCTGAGTACTGTTCTTTTTCTCAAACGCGAAGGACAACTGAGCTGTAGGTTGCTACTGATGAACAGTGCTAAATAGTAACCTTCTGATCGCGGGTCAGAGTGTGTCAACTACTGAGTCTCTTCTACTGACTTTAGTCAGTGCTTGATTCTCAGTTGAAGACTTAGTGCGGATAAGTGTGTAGGACCCGGAGATTCGTCTCAGTTGAAAACGTGATTTTCACAAGTTAAAGTAGTTTTGGCTAGTGCACTTTTCGAATATGTTTTATGCAAGATATGAGTTTGTAAGATGTTTGTATGCAGTGCAATAAAGCAGTAAACAACACAAGCAATTTTTAACGTGGTTCGGATACGCAAGATCCTACGTCCACGGTCCTGCTGAACAGGAGGTCTTGTTGATTAATCTAAGTAAGCCTCAACAAGGTATCTGTGCACTGGATAGACCCTTCTAAGTTATAGTCCTTAGCGACTTTTACAAATCAAACCTAAGTTTGAAGGGGAGGGGATTTTCTCCAACTAGGAAGGAGTTCTTACAATAAGAACAATCACTAAAAGTGAACTCATTCGAGATTCTAAGCTATAGATATGAACGTTGAGCTTAGCTAGAGAAGAGGGATCTAAAGAACTCTAGAGAGAAGAACTAAAGGTATTCTATTAAGCAAGTTCTTCGCTGGATATATCTTGAATGCGCTAGAGTTGTTTCGAAAGTTTGAGCGTTTTATCCCTTTGATATCCCGTGTGTGGAGCTCGGATTTGCTTCTCTATTTATAGTCGTGACCCAGACATTTGCCCGTTGGAGAGGACGATGTCACGTGTCACAAGCTTCCAAAGAAAACGGCCATATGTTCGAATTGTTGCAGCAGAGTTGTTGATAACTGTTCATGAGAGCAGCTTTAGTTGGTCAGAGCAGGTAGTGCGTTGACGGCTTCTCATTGGTCGAGGTAAGTGAGATATGTCAGACATTGGTCTTCATCGGAGTTGACTCTCACTCATCCTCGTATGATCTTCTACTGACTTTAGAATGACGTTAAAAGCTGGGTCGTTTCCTGTCGGATACAGTAGACTTGATGCAGTCTCTGTCTTCTTCGTCTGAGTCGGCTGATAGAGATGTTCTACTGAGTGTAGTCAGCTGATGACTGCGAAGGTACTGAGCTTTGTATAGAAGGTTCTTCTATTGATGTCTGTCAGCCGATGAGATGTCTTCTACTGAGCGAAGATCAGCTGATGACTTAAGAACACAAGCTCTTATACTGATGACGTGGGGTTCTGGAAAGTAAACTTCCTAGTGAAGATCAGTCCAACATTTTACCCCGTACAGGACTTAAGACACAAGAGACAAAGAAATCAAAAACAGTCTAGCCTATTACATCATCTAGTCATATTGACACTACTGATACCAGCTGGGTTTTTGGATTTTCAATTCCATAGCATGAACACTATGATTTCCCCCAATGTTATTTTACCCAATAGATGCTAAGTATCTTCTACTGACTCATAACCCAACAATTATCCTTTTAAAAAATATAATCAAAACATAGATAAATATTTGACGGCATAATTCATTCGGCACAACACAATTAAACCTCTCTAAATTAATATTGTCGGGACCGTGAGATTTTATTATATTAGAGATATTACTTTATCTTGAAATTAATATTTATTAATTTAGAGAGAGATTTCGAACTTCAACGAAATCGAATTTTAATTAGATGAATATAAGGAATTATAAATTTATCTATATATCATATTTAATGTCATTTTACTATTTAGTATCTAGAAATAATGAATTATATTAATTTGTTAAGAAATAATGTAATTATTCTTTTAAAAATAAGTATAATGATATACTCCATCCGTTCCACTCCATTAGTCCACTTTCTTTTCAGCACGGAGATTAAGAAAGTTGTTTGTTGTGTGTAAAATAGATAAAGTAGTGGGGTCCACTTGAATATATTAGAATATTATTTTAAGTTAAAAAGGGAAAGTGGACTAATGGAGTGGAACGACCCAAAAAGGAAAAGTGGACTAATGGAGTGGAACAGAGGGAGTACTAGTTAACATTCATGAACAAGATACACTAAAAACACTAAAGATAATATAATTCATTTGTAACCAATTACGCACATGGAATCACTTATTGTTTAGTGTAATTGGTTAACTAGTACTCCCTCTGTATTAGCATTTAAAAAAAAATTATGGTGCAGTTCGAAAAAAAAAACACCGGGACTTTTTGATTTAATTAGAAAAATTAGAGATGAGATTCAATTAGATTTGAGTTTTAGGACAAAACAGGCAACACTAGAATAATATTTCACAAAATTATCTTAGTATTGTTGGTAATTTTAAATGATTATTAATTTATGGTATTGATAGGACCATATATTTACATTGGAGTTTTCTAAAAAATATTATCTTATTATCTTATCGAATTTGATGATTTTTTACACTGGCCCCGAGTCGGGACCAGAGAAAAATATTATCTTAGAGAGGTTATTAATTTACCGAGTATTAAATTGCGGAGGTTCTACTGTATTAGCATTTAAAAAAATTTAATAAAAAAATAGAAAAAAACATTTATCGACACGAATAGTTCCCTCAATGAAATATTATCCTTCTAATAAAATAATAAAAATAGATAAATATTTGCTGACGGAATATTTCCGTAGATAAAAAAATAGCCTTTATAAAAAAATTAATAAAAAATAGAAAGAAAAAAAAATTACCGACAGAACTATTCCGTCAATGAGATTTGGTATTCGAGAGACTTACCATCTACACATAGAATGTCTAGCTCAGACAAGGTTAGTTTGCACCTCTGGTATTGTATTGATGTATTAAAAATATTTCAACTCAACCACCTCTGGAAAAAGTTTTGGAAGAAGTTTTGGAGACGAGGAAAAAGGTATCAGACTTACCATCCATAAGTTATGCATCGTTTCTATGTTTTTTTTCTTTACATTAAACATGCGAGCATGGCATGTAAATCCGTTGTTTCTTATCATTTTTCAATCTCGTACATCATTTTACTTCACGCGGTTTATTGTGAAGATAACATGGTTCAATGATGTAGTACATAGCACAGCTACTGGAATTTGAGTTGCATTGAAAAATCCATGCTAGACGAAGTTCATAGGACATGCAACAACTCTTTAGTTCGGTTCATTTTCATTCTAAACACTTATAGTTTCGGTTTTTTACTATACACTTAACATTCATTGAAGTGACGAATAATGAGAGTTGGAACACGTTGCAAGAAACTTTATGTTTGAAATAACTGAATGGCCAAGTTAGCTTTGCTTGTTTTATAGTGAATGTGTGAAGACATCCAATTCATTTGTAAGGTAATTATGAATAGAGTAAACAGTCACAATAGTCCTCTACATTTCGAGAACATTCAAATTGGTACTTGACATTTCAATTAATCCATATTAACTAAAAATTTGTATTCCTTCAGGCACATTAGTAATCCCGTCCGCATCCGCTTCTCTCTCTGCTGACTTGGCGCACATGTGGCAACCGTCATTTATTTGCTAACTTCTCCCCTCAAGTGAAAATACCCTAAAACACTTCTCATTCACGAGTTTCGCCGTCTCTTGTAACATTTTGAGATGTTGAAGGGCTTGTTCATCAATTACGTTGACTACACTTGTTTAAGGTTTGATTGTTCAGTTTGTTTTCACTTTGTTCATGTGGCACTAATAATCCCTTCATACTTTCATACCCAATATTGCAATTTTTTTTCTTTTCTATGCATTGGGATGAGAGATAACGACATATACACATACTGCTACAGTTAAAAAGGAATTGAATGATTTGTTGCACTCACTGTTCTCTTATATATATAGTTAATAATTCTTGCAATTGAACTTCTGTTTTAGATTACCTAGGTTAGTCCACCATGAATTTGGTTGAGATGGTTTGACTTGATTTGTGGAATAGTTAATTTATTTACACTTTGTTTTGATTGCATAACCTCTTGTCATCACTTTAAAAGTAAGAAATAGCATTACTTTGTACAAGACATTTTCGGCTTATCCATTAACTTTGTGAAGAAATAGCAAAACATCTTGTGCATCATTTTACTTGTGGCTATAAGAAGTATTCTGGTCACTAGAGTCTTAAGATTTTGTGTTCATATATCTAATTTGAAGCTTTTCTGCATAATTGATGGTTCATTAGTTGTAGCATAATCTACTTTCTGAAATGTTCCATGGAACTAGTAAACACCTAGTACTAAGTTCGTATCCAAGAATACCGAGCCAAATTAATTGTGTCTAGCTTCTGTGATGTGCTCCTCTTTATTTTGTTTACTTTATATTAGCCCTTACAATTTATGGTGCAAGAACATAAACTCTTTTATTTTTTATTTATGTAGAGATGCAATAATGCTTACTTATATGTTTGGATGTAGTTGCTTAGGAGGTTGAAATATCTATTCTCTGCACACATTCTTCACTAAGACTAGTGTTGGTATTTTAGGATTATCAACTTGTGTACTAATTGGTTTTGATTCTATTTATTTTATTTTTTATTAGATGGTAGATGAAGATCCAGAATGGGAACAATATATACTTGGAGTAGAAACACAAATGACACATAATAGCAAACGAAAGGAGAAAGTTGTCCAAAATGATGATGGAGCTGAACAAGCGAAGCAATTTGTTGATGAGGATGACGAGGATATATGATTGATGAGATGGGAGAATTGCACTACAACTATGATGAAGAGATTGATAGATATAAGAGTCCGCCACAATTCAATACAACATTGCAATATAGAAGTGTTAGTCTGGAGTTGTATATGATATTCCCTAAGGTCTTCAAGCATGCTGTAAAAGACTACACTATTGCATCAGGTACACCGTTGAAAGTACTGAAGTTTAACTAGATGCAGCATGAAGTGTGAGAATGAACAGTGCAATTGGTCAATCTTCTACTCTTGGTTTGAAGTTCATGGATGCTTCCAATTGTGGTAGAAGTCTAAAAAATAAATGGCTGATTAAAATTGGCTTGCAGAGAGGTTGAGGGCAGCACCAAGGTTTTAAAAAACCCAATTGAGGCCCGCCTCGAGGCGCGCCTCGAATCGAAACGGCAAAAAAACGCCTTGAGGCGTACGCCTCAGTCCATGCGCTTCTTCTGAGCGCCTCGTTCCGGCGAGGCGCGCCTTTGAGGCATTTTTCATTGAGGCGGTCCCTTTTTTTATTGGGCCAAAATTCGAATTCTTATGAAATTAATGTAATTAGGCTTAAAACCTAAATCATTAATTAGATTTTCAGTCAGTTCAACCCAAAATATTTAGATTAGAATCAAAATTGAGTAGAAAACAGCGTGAATTGTGAATTGCATTATCGCCCCGCTCCTCCCTGCCGCCGTCACCGAAACCGCCGCCGCTGCTCCTCCCTGCCGCAGCCGCTGATCCTCCCTGAAATTAATGCTGCTTCCAGACACCCATTATTAGTGCTGCTTCAGAAACGAAGAGGTTATATTAAATTAGACATTTATTTATGTGATTAGTTGCCTAAAGTTTTATTAGATAGCTAGGTATAATTAATTATTTAGCTTAATAAAACGAAAAGGTTAGCTATGACCTAGTAAGATTCATTGTATTCTTCTTCCAGAAAAGATATTTTGGCCACCAATTCCCATGTATTTCACTAAAAAGTTAAAATCTTAGTTGTGGAGAATATTGAATCCAATGTATTTTGAATTTGAGAGTATTTTGGACTTATGTGTTATTATATATTTATTAGGGGAAAAAATTAAATTTACGCCTCAATTTTACGCCTCGTTCCGTTTCGAGGCTTACGCCTCGTGAAACCATGGAAAAACGCCTCGAAACCCGTTTACGCTTTTTAAAACCTTGGCACCTAAAATGACTGTGCACAATGCATTCACTTTCATGGAAGAATCTTACCAAGTTTAGCTTGATGACTCTAAGCTCATAGAGCTCTTCACATTACAAGATATTTGGTAGGATCAGAGAATGAGCAATATTCAAAAATTAGAGATTATTGTGCTTGAGATTCGGAGAAGTAGCCCCGACTCCACGACTATCTTAAGAGTTGACGAGTAGACCACGCCTCATCTCCTTTTTTCTCTAAGCTCAATATATGATTTGATGCTTGAAAAAGGGGAGCATTGGTTGGTTGTAGGTGACTCATACGTTTAGATGGATGCTTCTTACAAGGTTATTAGGAGGGGCTCTCCTTACAGTGTAACTCAAGTATTCTATGTTATATCATATGCCTTGGTTGAGCAGGAGACAAAGTATTCTATGTTATAGCATATGCCTTGGTTGAGCAGGAGACAAAGGAGACTTGGACATTCTTGTTTACAAATTGTTTGAAGATATAGGGCATCCAAGTACTGAAGGATGGGAGTTCATATCTGATATGCAAAAGGTGTGTGCTTCACAATCACTTTCATTTGGAACTACTTAATTATCTCTTTCTTCTTTTTATTTGTAAAATTTTTCACAAGTTCTTCTTCCAGCCATGCAAGAGCAATGCCCTAATCTTAACCACAGAATTTGTATAAAACATTTAGAGGCTAACCTCTGGAAGCAATAGATAATCACATAATTGATAATAGAACTATGAAGGTGGGCGAAGTCGAAAACTATGGTCAAATTTGAGAGAAACTACAATCAGATGAGGAGCATAAAGGTTTCCACCTGAAACTTGGTGTAGAGTAGTCTTTAAGAATCCTTCTAAGAACTGGGCACTAGTTATTAAAATTTCGGGAGCAGTTTAATCCTAGGATTGTCAAGTTTAGATGGAAACCTATCCTAATGTTGGAGAAATAAGACATACTTGATGACGAAAATGAGCAAGAGTATAAAGCGGATGTCACAATATAGTTGGAAATATCCAAGAAGGACAACAACAACTAGATTGCTTTTGAGCCTCAAATGATGATGGTATTAAGTTTCAAGTACTATATATTACACAAAAGTCTTGGAAGTTAGTAGTGGACATAAGAGACTTTACATATTCTTGTGGAGAATGAGACTTGTATGGAATTCCATACCAACATGTTGTGGCGTATTTTAGATACAAAATATGCCTTTTGAGCACTTTGTGAGCTCTCACTATGCGCAAGAAACGTGGGAAAGCATTTACCAGTCTTTTATTCAACCTTTAAGAGGTTTTGATTAGTGGGAGAAAACATTGGAGGAGTCAATTATGCATCCTCAATACTCTAAAGGTGGGGGAAGACCTAAGAAGAAGAGGTCAAAAGTGAATGATATTCTTCAGAAGCCTTACAAAGAAAGGAAAGAATTCAGGTCGTTTGAATGTTGAACGTGTGGTGTGGTAGGGCATAATAGCAGAACCTGCAAAGGAACAACTACCAAGCAGCAACACGCCAAAAAAACAAATGTTCCGAATGACAATGTGAGTTATATATCCAAGATCAACATAAATTAAATTTTAATAAAATCAAAGCACTAACTTCAACTTTTTTTCGGGCTAACTTTTCTGAAGGGTCAGAAAGCCAATAAGAAAATGCAAAGGCTAACAAATCACATGTATGAGTTATGACATGACGAAGTATACAATATTTCTTCATTTTATTGATGTGGAATTAGCTTATTACAACCAGTGGCGTAGCTAGGAAATTGAGCTAGTGGGGGCAAAATTTATCGGTTTTGAGTTTTCTTTGTATGGGGGTTCGGGGGCGGAGCCCCCGGAAAAAAAAATAGCATATTTTTCTACTTATATCTAATTATACTTACTCTTTATGGCTTATTTAAGGATTATATTCTTCTTTCATGAATAACTCATATATTTTTTATATTTATTCAAAAAACATAGTACACAATCCTATTTTGACATCACTCTAAATTTAGTTAAGAGGAAATTATGAAGAATAATAATATCTACTGTATGGAGCCACGAAAAGTATTATGATTTATGAATCACAAGATTATTGCTTCCTGTCATTTATTGAACCCTCGAGGCGTCACGTCCGAGCTAGGGCCTACTGCATGGGTTTGGTAAGGGTGTTCACAGTTTGGTAGCTCTGTCCAACCGTCGAGGCCTCATGCATATAGATAGAAAATATTTTATTATGTGATGTTGGTCTGTTGTTATTCATAATGGGTGCAGTTGGGCCACCCGAAAAATTTTAAATTGAAAAACATATTTAGAATATTAAATATATTAATAATTTTTATAATTAATTGGAAATTACGAAATTACCCCTAACAAATTCTTGAATTTCGGTGGGGCGTTGGCACCGCCCCCCTTGTGCCTACGCCACTGGCTACAACTCATGATCTTACCTTAATTCCCACTCTCGGGTACCGAGCACCTTTTAATTCTCCAGTTGCATTTGGACCCCCGCCATAAGGGCTCAAGGACCACCAGCAGTTCAAACTCTTCCAGGAGTGATTCCTGCTTCATTTCAGCGAAGGGGACAAAAGTGTGTGACTAGAGAGGTATTACTTGCAGCAACCACACTAGCCAGATACAGCAGAAAGGCAGACCTCATTCGCCCCGCTAAGAATTCTAGTGGAGAAAAATCAGTGAATGATGTTAATAAGAAGAAGGAGACAAGTTCTAACAAGTAGCCATAAAAAGATGATCAATTGATAAAGTAGTTTGGGAGTTTATTTGTGGTTGGTATTTAAACTATATATCCCATATTTTGTCGTATAATTCAATATTTATTAGAATTTCATCCGTTACTTATCAGTTTAAATATTTTTAGAATTTCTCACTAATGTTATCTTGTAAATTATTTTATTTAGCACCCTTCATTATTTTATCTTGTAAATCAATCCAATTATCATCGTTGGTCTTAAATCATGAAATTGCTCTGGTTATATTGGCCGAGCAACTTTACAAGTACGAACATATCAATTCAACTCCATCTATATATAATTGGTTTGTACTCTTTGTTTATATGATTTACCAAGGTCTCGTGTTACACATCTACAACCAAGTGTAGTTTCATTCAGGTTTAGAAGCTGCAACCTGGAGTGTGAATGAATTCTAACGTAATCTACTCCTTCCAGCAGAGAACATGACCTTCTATACAATCTAGCAAAATTTTCAATTACCTATCATTAACTATTATTAACACGCAAAGGCTTTAGAGTAAATATTAGATGTTGATATAAGCCTTTGCTATAAGTATTAAGTGTTGCATGACCGAAAAATTCAATGAAGAATGCACTGCAAGGAGGGTACTTTGTTGTAGATGACTCATCAACAGGACTTCTTTGGGAAAAAGAACAAAAATGATGTGTTTTGTAAGGAGTATTCTTTTCCCATTATTAATGAGTTATAAACGGAAGTTTTTTAATAGTGTTAATGCCACATGTGCCCCAAGTCAACAGAGAGAGAGAAGAGGGCGAGGGCAGAATGACTAATGTGCCTGATGGAATACAACTATTTAGGTTAATAAAGATAAATTGAAATGTGAAAGACCAATTTAAATGTTTCCGAAAAGGTGGAGGACTAATATGATTGTTTACCCTTTGAATACGTACTTGATTTTAGAATGTATATCATATTATTCCCTCCGTCTCATTATTTCTGTCTGGTTTCTTTTTGGCATGGAGATTAAGAAATTTTATTTAGGTATTTATTTAATGAGCTGTAATTGTATTTAAAAATGGGGACATTTTTCGAGTAATGATTGTTTTGAATAAATGAGAATTTATCCAAATTTTGCATAGTTGATGCAATTAATTTTTTTTTCATATTGTAATTGAAGAAATAATCTAAAGTTTCAAAAAAGTTAAGAATCTTAAGTGGAATGGTGAGAGAGAGAGAGAGAGTGAAATGTGGGGTGGGATCCACTTTATTATAGAATTATGGGTTTAATTTTTTCCATTTTTGGAAACTATGCATAAATGACGGACAACCCGATTAGAAAAATAAGACAGAAATAATGGGACGGAGGGAGAAGTAATTATTGTTGAATTAAGAGCTTTTTGTCTATGCTTCTTGTTTTATGTTTTTAAGTTTGTCTAATCATTATTTCCTCTGTCTTATTATTGTTGTCTTGTTTCTTGTTGGCATGGAGATTAAAAAAGTGAGTAGATGCGTGTTAAAGTGGTATGACCAACTTATATTAATTGATTGTACTTCACAAATTGTTTCCATTTTTGAAAAATAGAAAACAATAATGAGACCGTTCGAAAAAAAATACAAACCATTTTAAGAAATAAGTAAAAGTCAAAGGGATGGAGAGAGTATAATTTATACTTGAATCTTTCAATTTATATATTTTGTGGGTCTCACGATCTTATTGATTTTTATTAATGTTGCTTCCAAATCGTTACAATTACTATGGGAGTTTATACATTTTTCATATTGAAGTTTTGACTACTTGACTCAATTGGCCAAAATTTCATATCTTGGGTTACTATCTTAATGAAAAGATTATTCTTTAGAAAGCAACGCTGGGATTGGAGACGTTTTTGCTTAGTATAAGAATAGATATATATTACTCCCTCCATCCCATTAAAAACGTCTTTTTTTTTTTGCACGAAAATTAAGAAACTTTATTTAAATATATATTTTATGTGTTTTAGTTGTATTAAAAAATTAATACAGTTTATGAGGATTGGTTGGTGGGAAGGAATGAGAATCAATCCAAATTTTATTAAGGTATGGTTGAGGCAATTGATTTATTCTTTTCGTTTTTTTATGTTGTAATTAAAGAAATAATCTAAAGTTTCCAAAAAGTTAAAAATTATAATTTTTTGAGTTCAGAGCGGGGCGGAATCGAGAAAAACTTTTGGAGAGAGAGTGTATATGAAAATGTGGGGTGGATAGTGAGTAATGAGGGATCCACCTCAATTTTGAATGTAAATGAATATTGTCATTTTAAAAAAAGGAACTCGGAAAAAATGGATGCTTTTAATGGGACGGAAAGAATGATCATAAAATTATAAAATATGGTTTATTTATTTTTTAGACTCATAAGTTTTGAAATTGCTCGTAACACAATTTACAAAAGAAGAATGCATGCATTGGTTGTTACCAACATAACATTGGTCTTACAAATGTACAAAAATTTCCGATAAAAAAAAAACTCGTCCTTAAATTTCAGATTAGACTAATCATGTGTGATAGACCAACTTTTAGAGAAATCGAGTTCGAACGACCGTAAGGGTCCATAAATTTCGGGGCCCAAAAGTTTCAATTTTATATAAAGTGAGGTAACTGGATTCGAACAATAAACTTCTTATAAGAAAAAGGTATGCATTATTTCTATTGTACCCAAATATTTTTTTGTTTTTTATATACAAAACCAAAATATATGTAGTTCATTTTCTCTTCGAACCGGCCGTGAGTGAAGATTCTAATTCACTTTTTCGATTAGACATTCTCCATTATTTTTTGATGGGTAAGTATCCCTACATTATTGTTATCATTTAAAGGACAATACGTGTCATCAAAACAAGGCCATGCCACCATGTATCGTTAAATCCAAAAATATCATTCATCAAAACTATTAACTTGACTAAAAGATGAATATTAAGTCGACTCTAAAACAAGTACTTTCCCCTTTCACAAGTTAGTACTTCAGTTCACTCCTTTTCTCGTTTAAATACAGTCGTAATTTTATTTAAATCTCTTTTCTATATAACAGATTGGAAGCCACATAGAAAAACATGAAATGTTATAGTAACTTTATTTATTAGAGACGATAAGTTTATCTCTGACCATCTAACCATCCAACTATCATAGTATTTAATTAATTTTTATCTCCCTTCATGTATCTCATTTTCCTCTCAACGAAACCATCTCTTTGTTATGTGGTTTATATCCCTAACCACCATTCATCCTCAACATTATACGTTTTTATTATTGCGTTATCCGATAGTAGTATTATACAAATCCATCCAAAATTAATATAACAAACATAAAACCACGCAACCTTATAAAAGTTATTTACAATATACCCAATATGTTCAAAATACTCTCACTTTTTCATTATTTTTACCTGAAAACAACCAAGTCATATGTAAAAAACAGACTGCACAATGATTTACGAAATGTATCAATCGATTGCCATGTATTACCGATCGGTGTCAAAAGTACACAAAAAATTCAAAAAAGTGTGCCCTATTGGTTAGGCATGCAAAGTGCGCCGATCGATCAAACACTTCAGTTATTTATTTTTTATTTATTAAATTTATAAATAATACTTATATTTAAATGAAATAGTTTTTTATTTGTGCCGATCTGTCGAGCCGGTAATCCGATCGATCGGACACTATATTTTTTTATTTATTGAATTTTCAAAATTATACCTATATTTACAAGAAATAGTATTTATATTTGTTACAATTAGTCGGGCCAGCGCCAAGACTCTGATAGTGTAAGAGTATTGGTAGATAGTGTAATAGAGAATAGTGTAATAAAATAGTATAAGAATGGGGTATACTTGTGTTTTACTTTATCTAAATGGGTATTACCAATGGCGGATCCAAGGGGGTGGGTGAGTGCGACCACCATCCGAATTGTGGTGCATTACAACGAGTTCTCTTTTATTTGAGTAATTTATACACTTGTCCCACTCAAATTTTCGAACCCCTCCCCCCCTCGAAATTTTTAGATTTGTTTTCCTACACTAAATTAACAATGAAGAATTAGTATGAATTTTATCACTACATTTGAAAAATATTAAAAAACGTATATTAAATGCCACTTATTTTAGTGAAGATGTAGACTTTGGAGTTTTGAACATCTATTTTGATAGAGTTATACATATGATTTAACATATAATTCCTCCGTCCCGCTATTATTGTCCTACTTTCCTATTCGGGTTATCCCGCTATTACTGTCATCTTTCCTAAAATAGCAAAAACTACTCTTAAACAAAAAATGAAGTGGGTCCCTTCTACTTAATACACATCCTCACATTATCATACGCGCTCTCTCCAAAAATCTCTGTTGGTCCGGAGACGATAGTCAGGTGTAGAGGGGGGGGGGGGTGAAGACACCTGATCACAGTTTCTTTTTCTCAGAACGCGAAGGACAGTGAGCCGTAGGTTCAGAACCGATGAACAAGTGCCAAATAGTAACCTTCGATCGCGGGTCGAAGTGTGCCAACTGCCGAGCTCTCCCTACCGACTTTTGTCAAGATTCCTGAAACTCAGTCAGAGACATTGTGCGGAAAAGAGTGTGGGGCCCGGAGATTCGTCTCAGTTTGAAAACGTGATTTTCACAAATCAAGTAATTTGGCTAGTGCACTTTGAGAATACGTTTTATGCAAAGATATGATTTTTAATCAGTTTGTATGCAATGCAATAAAATAGTAAATAACACAAACAATTTTTAACGTGGTTCGGATACGCAAGATCTTACGGCACGGTCCTGCAGAACAGGAGTTCTTGTTGATTTATCTGAGCAAGTCTCAGCAAGGAATCTGTGCACTGGACAGACCCTTCTAAGTTATAGTCCTTAGCGACTTTACAAATCAAACCGAAGTTTGAAAGGGAGGGGATAATCTCCAACTAGGAAGGAGTTCTTACATTAAGAACAATCACTAAAAGTGAACTCCTTCGAATTTCTAAGCTATAAATTTGGCAATGAGCTTAGCTAGAGAAGAGGGATCTAAAGAACTCTAGAGAGAAAAACTAATGATATTCTATTGGGCAAGTTCTTCGCTGGATTGATCTTGAATGCGCTAGAGTTGTTCGAAAGCTTGAGCGTTTTTCCCTTGATATCCCGTGCGTGAAGCTCGGATTTCTTCTCTATTTATAGTTGTGAGCAGGCATATGTCCGTTGGAGAAGATGATGCCACGTGTCACAAGCTTCCAAAGAAAACGGCCATAAATTCGAATTGTTGCAGCAGAGTTGTTGGACACTGTACATGAGAGCAGCTTTAGTTGGTCAGAGCAGATAAATCGTTGTCGGCTTCTCATTGGTCGAGGTTTGTGGTAGGTGAGATTGTGTTAGACATCGGAGTTGACTCTCTCAAATCCTCGTATGTCTTCTTGCTGACTTTGGAAATGACTTTAGCGCCTTGAGTCGTTTTACCGGTCTGACAGAGACTTTAAGCGATCTCTCGTCTTCTTCGTCCGAGTCGGCTGACAAGAGATATTCTCTTGAGTAAGGTGAGCTGATGACTGCGAAGGTACTGAGCTTGCATAGAGTTCTTCTGCTGATGTCTGTCAGCTGATGAGATGTCTTCTACTGAGGCGAAGATCAGCTGATGACTTAAGAACGCAAGCAATTACACTGATGACGTGGGGGTTTGGAAGGTAACTTCGACAGAAGATCAATCCAACAATTTACCCCGTACAGGACTTAGACAAAAAGATAGATAATAAAAACAGTCTAGCATATACATCATCTAGTCCTATCAAGACACAACTACTGATATCAGCTGGGTTTTGGGATCTTCAATTCCATAGTACTACTATGATTTCCCCCAATATTATTTTAACCACTAACAGTTGAATACCATCTACTGACTCATAACCCAACAATCTCCCTCTCACACGATTTTCGTTTCACTCCGTACTCGAAAAATTATAATTTTTAACTTTTTTGGAATTTAAGATTATTTCTTAAAATACAATATGAAAAAAAAAATAGAAAAAAAATCGATTGTCTCAACTATACCCTGCAAAAATTTGGATAAATTATCATTTCTTCCACCAACCACTCCTCGAAAATTGTGCTAATTTCTTAATACAATTTAAACTCATAAAATACACACTTAAACAAAGTTTCTTAATCTCTGTGTCGAAACCAACTGGGACAGTAATAGCGGGATGGAGGGAGTATAACTTTAAGCAATTGGTATATTATGTTTGTGTTTTCTTTTTTTGGATACTTAATTGATCTAAAATTAACGTTTGAAGTATAAATAAACTATAATTTAAATACTTAATTAATTCATGAGCTAGATATTGTTATTCTTTATAATTTCCTCAAACTGAATTTAGAGTGCTTTCAAAGCAAGATTGTGTACTATGTTTTTCGAAAATATAAAGAGTATATAGTGATTATTGATAGAAGAAGAATCTAATCATTTACTAAACCTTAAAGAGTAAGAACAATTAGAATCTAACTCCCAAACAACAATACTCAAAACTCGATAAATTTTGCCCCCTCAAACCATAAATCCTAGATCCGTCCCTGGTATTACATCAAACAACTTGTTTCCTTTATAATATTGTGGATATGCAATTTGGTAGAATTATGTGAAACTGAGAATTCATAATAAAAATTGTGATGTGAGAACACCTGCGTTCTAGATTTTTTACGAAATTATGATGATAATCGTATGAGTAAGAAAATTTCTGAGAATTATAAAACTTGTTATTATTTGGATTTATGGTAAAAGAAAAAAAATAAAAGAATTGTAGTTAGAAATAGAAATTTCTCTATGAGAAAATTTTAGTAGGAGAATTGTAGAAATTTATGTAAAAATAGAAAATAGGAGAAGTTTATTTGTGTACAAATAAAGCATATTAATTTGGTATCTATTTCTAGAAAACCAAACAATTACGAATTTTCATATATTTTTTATCCTGATAAATATTTTATTTAAGTTTGAAGTTAGGGATGGGAGACTGACCTCATCAATCATCATATCGGAACACTTGTCCATATTCTTTACCATGTTTATACTTTATTCGTATGTTGATAATAGTATTATGTAACGAACATTCATAAAGTAAGCCACAAATTCCTAATACTATATAACTAATAAAGCCAACCGACCGGGGAGAAGACAATTTGAGATAGCATGAGGTGTAGGGGTAGTACGGACGGTACTTGTTAATGGTGCGGCGACAAATGTCATGTGCCCAATTTAATTTTTGCATGGCCTCTCTCTCTCTCTTCCCCCTCTTTCTCTCTCTTGCTTGCATTTATTGTGCCAAAATTAAAAAAAATCGACCATACGCGTTTGTCTACTATTAGCCTACATGCACCACATGTATCTAGGCCCCACTTCTCCTCTTTCGTTTTCATTGCCCAGCATGTGTTTGGATATTGATTGTCTTACAAAAATGTTATTCCTTTTTATGGAATAATGATAAAAATTATTGAAAAAGTAAAATTCAAGTACTCAAAATCGAACCAGTTGTATTTAACCAGATAAATACTGATTTCAAATTTATGATTTAAACAAATATGGAGATATTAATATCCTCGAGTATTAGTTGAGACGTCTTAACTAATAATTGTTCATTATGAGTATTTTCTATTTGCTTTTGCTTAAAGTTAAAAAATAATTGTTTTTAAGCATAATTCAAGGTTTAGGAATTAACTAAAAATATGTATTTTTATAGTTCTGAATATAATAATATTTTAAGCACAAAAAATATCACAATTGATATTTAAAATAGCTACTTAATTAAGCAGTTTAGCTGCTTAATTTTAGAGATTTTAACACAAAAAATATATTTTGTAAATATTATAAAACTGTTTCTACAATAAAAAAATATATAAATATTGAAAATAAACTCTTACAAACATACCATAATTAATTGAGATGAATTTATGTGATTCGGCATATCCTTTTGGTAATGCTTTTATTAGGTGAGCACCTTTGTACGTACAAGTATTTCAATGCAGCGAAATCCAATTTTGAGAAAATTAAAATTCCTCAATTATGCACTCTCTGTCCTATATATCTTAGTGCATTTCTTTTCGACGTAATTATTAAGAAGAATTGTTAGTTATGTGTAAAATTATGAATATTTCAAATTGTGCATGTGTAAAATTTGAGGTATTTTAATGTTGTTAGTATATATATAAAATTTGAAGTATTATTGTTGTTAGCATATATATAAAATTTGAGGTATTTTACTATTATAATGAGATGACCGGACGGTTGAATTGTTGTTTTATATTCCAAAATTAACGTTTGAATCTTACTAGTGGCATTAGGTGTGAGTCTCACACCACATAATTTAGTGAGTTTATTTAATGCACATCTCACATAGTAATTAAAAATTATTCCTCATAAAAAAGCAGACAATAGCATTGTTGGATACAATGGGGGAGTGGAGATGCCCCAAAATCATGTTTAAAAGAGTTGTAAATCCTAGTGTATAGTATTTATTTAGATAGTTTCCCTATTGAGCAGAAGGTTAAAAATAGACACCACTATTTGGAAATATAAAAAATAAACACTTTCAACTTGTAAAATGCAATACTAGACATTGGACATTAAAACCCCTACTTTTCAACTATGAGTCAACATTTTGCTGAAACAGATGCAAAAGCTGTCTCCCTACCACCCTGCGCAGGTCCTGTGCCCTGCCACCCTCGCAGCCTCGCTCCCCGCCACCCCTGCCTCCCCGCCACTCAAGTAGACACCGGTTACTTTTCCCATTTTCCATGCAAGAATACATTGGAACTCGGCAGTTACCTACTTTTTGTAGAGAAATATATAGTACAATTACTAATTTAGAGAAATATAAGTTCTTCGAAAACATATCATATTTTTCCTATTAGTAGTTATGAGATGTAATATACAGATAAATAAGTATATTCATATGATTTTTTGATATTGTAACGTATCAATTGTGCTTTAATGTTTGAATATAGTAAAATATAAAATATAATGTCTTTAATAGTAGAGAGATGGCTCAAGCACGAGAATGAAGATGAATACTAGATGGATACTACTAGAAAAGATGAAAATATAAATTACAACTTCTATTATACAATCAAAATACTTCATGTTAGTTATACATGTTGTACAGAAACATTGAGACGATTATATAGTACAATTACTAGGGGTGAAAACGGGTCGAATACGGACGGATAGTGCTCTTCCCATATTTTGTCCCATATTTTTTTCTCGAATTCGGAGTCGATTATGGGAAGGCCGGATACGAATACAGATTCAAAATATTCGGGATACGAATACAGGGCGGATATATGATGAATTCGGATCGAATTTGAATAACAATAATCGGATAATATGATTCATAAATAACCATCTATTTGTGATTGCAACACATGAAAAAATCACGTATACAATATTTAATAGAAGTTTTAATGCAAACTATAGTTAATATACTATCATTATGAATAACATAATTTTTAGGATCAAGAAAGTACGAAAAAATTCCAAAATTTTAGTATATGTATTTTTTAATATCTTTTATTAATTTTAATTTATTATTATATTAAATTTTTAATTATTAAATAATTCGAATATCTGAATTCATAATCCGAGAAATATCCGAATTCAGTATCCGGGAAATATTCGAATTCATAATTCGGAAAATATCCGATTAAATACGGGAAAGATCGGATATGGATGAATAATGTGAAATTCGAATTCGAATCCGTATCCGATTTAGGCTATCCGGATTCGAACCCGTATCCGACCGGATACTAGATTTGCTCCCCGAATTTGATCCCGATCGGATCCGGCTCCGGATCGGACGGATAATATCTGATCCGTTTTCACCCCTAACAATTACTAATTTAGAGAAATATAAGTTCTTCGAAAACATATCATATTTTTCCTATTAGTAGTTATGGATGAAACATACAGAGAAATAAGTATATTCATATGATTTTTTGATATTGTAACGTATCAATTGTGCTTTAATGTTTGAATATAGTAACATATAAAATATAATGTCTTTAATAGTAGAGAGAGATGGCTCAAGCACGAGGATGAAGATGAATACTAGATGGATACTACTAGAAAAGATGAAAAGTAGATATAAATTACAACTTCTATTATACAATCAAAATACTTCATTTTAGTTATACATATTGTTGTACAGAAACATCGAGACGATTATATAGTACAATTACTAATTTAGAGAAATATAAGTTCTTCGAAAACATATCATATTTTTCCTATTAGTAATTCTGAGATGAAACATACAGAGAAATAAGTATATTCATATGATTTTTTGATATTGTAACGTATCAATTGTGCTTTAATGTTTGAATATAGTAAAATATAAAATATAATGTCTTTATTAGTAGAGAGAGATGATTCAAGCACGAGGATGAAGATGAATACTAGATGGATACTACTAGAAAAGATGAAAAGTAGATATAAATTACAACTTCTATTATACAATCAAAATACTTCATGTTAGTTATACATATTGTTGTACAGCAACATCAAGACGATTATATAGTACAATTACTAATTTAGAGAAATATAAGTTCTTTGAAAACATATCATATTTTTCCTATTAGTAGTTCTGAGATGAAACATACAGAGAAATAAGTATATTCATATGATTTTTTGATATTGTAACGTATCAATTGTGCTTTAATGTTAGAATATAGTAAAATATAAAATATAATGTCTTTAATAGTAGAGAGAGATGGCTTAAGCACGAGGATGAAGATGAATACTGGATGGATACTACTAGAAAAGATGAAAAGTATATATAAATTACAACTTCTATTATACAATCAAAATACTTCATGTTAGTTATACATATTGTTGTACAGCAACATCGAGACGATTATATAGTACAATTACTAATTTAGAGAAATATAAGTTCTTCGAAAACATATCATATTTCTCCTATTAGTAGTTCTGAGATGAAACATACAGAGAAATAAGTATATTCATATAATTTTTTGATATTGTAACGTATCAATTGTGCTTTAATGTTTGAATATAGTAAAATATTAAATATAATGTCTTTAATAGTAGAGAGAGATGGCTCAAGCACGAGGATGAAGATGAATACTAGATGGATACTACTAGAAAAGATGAAAAGTAGATATAAATTACAACTTCTATTATACAATCAAAATACTTCATGTTAGTTATACATGTTGTTGTACAGAACATCGAGACGATTATATAGTACAATTATTAATTTAGAGAAATATAAGTTCTTCAAAAACATATCATATTTTTCCTATTAGTAGTTCTGAGATGAAACATACAGAAAAATAAGTATATCCAAAAGATTGAGTACAACTCGATATCGCCATTTTTAACCACATCCAAATCGGGACAGCCAATGATGGCCGTTTGAGCGATCGGAAAGAACGGAACTAGCCAGTTTGCTATTTCCGTAGTCACGTCACCATCTTCTTCCTCCTCCAATGACGACAGGGTGACTGGTAGGTTATGTGTTTGTTCTAGTAGCGTCATTAGTCGGTTGTAGCCGCCCTCCTTTAGCATCCACGTTGCGAACTCGAACATGGTACCATAAATGCTTTGGTGTTCGCTATGCTCATCGACATCATCACCTTCTTCATCTGCCGTGTAGTCTGGATCATCCGTATCAGTCGAATCATCATTACCGACTACATCATCATTTGCCTCATCCGCCTCCTCATCCTCATCATCCGCCTCCTCATCCTGATCATCCTCCTCTTCCTCATCTGCCTCCTCCTCTTCCTCTTCCTCTACATCTTCTTGTTCCTCAACTGCACACTGAGTTTCTTTGCGTAAGCGATTCAATTATCGCTCTTAAGGTTGAAAGGGATAGTGCACCGTACGAAATTGCTGCAAGTTGTTCATCCCCATCTATGTATTCTGAACCTACAAAGCTATCTCCGTACTTGACCGTTACTCGTATCCATTCGGCCATCTGAAAAAACAAAAAATGTCAAACAGTCTTAGTTCTCCGTATACATATTTTATTTCACTATATAACGAATAAATTATACATAAACACGAAGAAATAAACTGGATTTTTTCGGAACAAATTCGGATTTTCGTCACCTATAATACACGGATTTTTTGGAGCTCCAATACATGGATTTCTTCAAAATAAACTAGGTTGAGAGAGAGAGAGAGAGAGAGAGAGAGAGAGGTTGCCTAGTAACTGTATATATAATAAAGAGAGAGAGGGCGTATATATATGAAAATAGAGAGAGAGAGGACGTGTATATATATATATATATATATATATATATATATATATATATATATATAGAGAGAGAGAGAGAGAGAGAGAGGACGTATATATATGAAAATAAACTGGTCATGCAATACTCACGTGATATGAAAATAGAGAGAGAGAGAGGACGTATATATATATATATAGAGGACGTATATAGAGAGAGAGAGGACGTATATATATATATATATATATAGATAACGTATAAAGTGGCCAGCTCCCCTAATTTTGAAGTACAGAAGATGAAATAAAAATAAAGTGGTCAAAGCTTTAATTACATGTGACAAGAGAGAGAAGGTGAAATGATTGGACAATGATGTGGTGAAAAGTACATGAGAAAACTACAAGGAGAGAGAAGACTATGATTATGACATTATAAACTAACTTTTTAGGGGTAAAAATGAACTAATGTCTAGTATTGCATTTATACTAATTTGTGTATATATATTCATTTTCCATCTTTACATTATCTATATCTGCACATCACCCTTCCCTATTTATCTAGGGTTTGGTTATAATTTGCACTATATATTGCAATTCTTGCTAATGTAAGAGGGAGGGGATTATATTCCAATATGGTATCAGACGTCTAGGTTTCTCAAAATCTTCGTCCCTATCATCGGTTGCTATGGCGCCGCCTCCTTTTTCTTTTCGTTTGCTCTCTTTTCCATCATGACTGGGGACGATAATTCTTCCACGAAGTCCACTCTTCATCCCGTTTATACCGTCTCCAATATCCAACACAAAGTTAGGGTTCTTGATGGCAAGAAAACCACCTACACACAGTGGGTGAATCTAATCCAGCTACATGCTCGTAGCTACAAGGTGACTCACCACATCGGCGGTAACGCGCCGGCCGCTGCCAATGATCCCCAGTTCGATGCTTGGAATGAAATTGATGCTCACGTTCTACAATGGATCTACGGTACACTCTCCGATGACTACCTCTCTCGAATTCTTTCCTCCGATTCCACGGCATATCAAGCGTGGACAAAGCTTGAGAAGATCTTTCTCAATAACAAAGGTGCTCGTGCCGCCACCCTTGAACAGGAATTCAATAACTTAAAGCTTGAGTCCATGTCTTCTCTCGAAGAGTAATGCCAACGACTCACGGATCTAGCGACCCAACTGCATGACGTGGGTTCTACCGTTGATGATCAGCGCGTGGTTCTTCAAATGGTCCGCGGCCTCACACCGGAGTATGACAACGTGGCCTCTTTTATCCATCAGTCTATGCCGTCTCTTGAAACAGCTCAAAGCATGCTTGAACTAGAGTGTCATCGGAATGCGGTTCGTGATGATTCTACCGCGTCTGTTCTCGTGGCTTCATCTCAATCTCCATCGTCATCTTTGCCGCTACCCCCCCTCCTTCTGGCTCTAGTCATCGAGGGGGTGCTCGGGGACAAAATCGTGGTGGTCGTCGTTCTCGTGGAGGTTTACGTGGAAATTCTAGGGTCTATCAACAACCCTATGCAACTTGACGTCCACCTTTGTGGGGATATTGGCTGCCTCCCACTGCTTGGTTTCCACCTCCATGTCCATATCCGACGAATTCGGGCTGGGTCCCTCCACCTCGACCTCCATCTACTAGTGGTCACCCCATTTCCGGCCCTCCACCACCACCATCTGGTTATGGTAATTTTGTGGGACATGCATTTCAAGTTGGAGTCAATCCGGCTGCTCCACCATATCCAAGCTCATATGAACCCCAGGGCCGACCCTTATATATGGCCAATGGAGCAATGGCCTAGCCCCCCCAAATTTGAGGGGCCTACAAATTTAAGATACATAGTTCACTTAGCCATAGCCTCATATTATATAAAATATATTTATGAAGCCCAATACTATTAATATAATTCAAATAAATAGACATAGCCCATTATTAAAAAAAATATCAAGCCCACTCCATTTATAAATTAATTAATACTCAGATTGGCCACGATGTTGCAACGACTCTTTTCTCTTTTTTATAATTGCAGTCGGTCCATTTTGATGATGCAGAACAACAGAAACGCAAGTAATACTTGATCTAACTAAAAATGATAAAATCATATCTGCGTTCTACTATGTCACAAGAACGGTTAAATGGACAAGCAATTTTTTTGATGATTTTGCTTATCAAAATGCTAGAAGATCTAAGTTCTTTTAATAAGTATTTGATCCTTATTTTTTTATATTATGTTACACTTTATGATTTCTACTTTTAAAATTATGTAGACACAAATATAAAAGTATGTGCTTTTGTTCATTGACAAATTGTTCACGAATCTTTAATAAGGAGCCTCGTTTTTTGCTTTTCGCCTAGGACCTCTGAAATCTCAGGACCGGCCCTGATGAACCCATGGAGCATACAGATGGACAAGCTTTCCAAGCAATTACATTCTGTCGCTTGTAATCTAAACCCGGCCTAGCTACCTAATAGAATACTTTATACTCCCTCCGTCCCGCTATTTGTGGCTCACTTTCCCGAAATGGGTGTCCCATTATTTGTGCCACTTTCCTAATTTGGTAAAAAATTACTCCTACTCTATCATATTCTCTCTCCTACTTTATTACATTCTCTCTCCTACTTTATCATCTTTCTCTCATACTCTCTCATTATCTTACTCATCTTCTCTCTCATACTTTATCATCTACACTCTCTCTCATACTTTATCATTTATTCTCTTAATTCCCGTGCCGAAACCAATTGAGCCACAAATAACGGGACGGAGGGAGTAGTAGTTAACTTTAATTGGACCCTATGGCCGAATGATATACTTACATTGTTGAGTTAATTCAATGTTTATCATTTCTTATTACATTTGAACTTGATTAATCTGACGTTCGATAGCTCAATAGGAATTTTAAAAGGTAAAGAATAATTGTTGAAATGAAAAGTTCGAAAAAGTCGAAATCCATCCATTTAGATTTAAAGACAAAAAAGCAGAGTCATCACTGACTCTGATGACTTTTTTAAGTTGAAAAAATGGTACAGCAAATGACACCTCAAAGACTGCAGTTTGCTTTTTCTATTGTAAACAAAAATATTTGTTACCATATGTCTTTTCAACATTAAAATATAATAAAAAGTAGCTATGTCATGCCAAAAGAAATACTCCTTTGGTCCTATTTGAGTCGATGCGTTTTTTTATGCGATAATTAAGAAAGTAGATGATAAAAGAAATAAGTATATGATAAAGTATGAGAGCCAAGATAAATGATATAGTGAAATAGTAGGTGATAAAGTAGGATAGATAATTAATAAATTAGGAAAGAGAAATAATAAAATATTTTTGAAAATATTATTTCCTTTTTAGAAAATATATCGCTTTAAATGGGACACCAAAAAAGAAAACACAATTGAAATGGGATGGAGGAAATACATATTGTCTATCGTCATCTTTTCTATACCAATAAATATGAACTGATAAAGCATGCCGGTCCGTAGATGTATGCAAGTATATTGACTAACCAACGTAAATTTTCCTATCTAAATTTTAATGAGAATGTAAAATATACTTTTTAGCACAACATTTTTTTGTTACGTTGTGTGTTTAATTATTTTATTTGAAAAACATGCAAATTTGAAATATACACTTTTTTTTTTGATACGTGGAGCCAGGTACCGCTACCTTCTAAAGGCCTGGGTAAACCCCGCTCCTTGTGCGTAGCAGCCGCAAACCACACAGGAGAGCTTCAACCACCCTGCTAACCATAGGATGAGTGCCTCCACAAAGCCGTTCTTCGATTATACACTTTTTATAGATTATACAATGAGGAATTTAGAGAAAAAAGAAATTAAGTATATCATATATCATAGATCTACTTTTATATGCACCTGCTACACTATACATATATTATTTACACGTGGATTGTGACAATAATGTAAGCCTTTCCAATTATATTATTAGCCCCTCAATATTTTCTATTATTGCCTTTATTTATTTATTTATTTTTAATATCAATAAAAGAAATATTTATATTATATAAAAGTGACTACTAATTTATTTTTTTCACTAGGGATCATCTATCCACTTTTGATGTCTCAATACATATCTCGTAATGAAGTGGTGATATGTGCATTTTTATATGTGTTAAAAAAATTGAGTTTAAAAATAAACATATTACCACCTCATCGGCTGTGGGATATGTATTGAATATTAAAAGTGGGATATATGATAATCACTGTATTTTATGTTTCTAATGGTGTATTAACGAAAAAGGATCAAATATTCAATTTTTATGTTCATCTATAAAATATATATGCTTGCTGATAGGGGAGAGAGAGAAAATTAAGAAGTAGGGCTAAGAGGCCATGTGTGGTTCATGGTTCTCAGCCAATATGCTACTATTTGTTTATCTGCTCACCATCAACAAAACCAAATCTTTTCAAATCCAAAGCTCTCACCTTTTCTTTTGGCCTTCAAAGTAAATGCAAAAACAAGGAAAGCGACACTTTAAAAATAATCTGTTTTTGCACTCTAATTACTCTCTTTATCAACTATTGATGAAAATAATTATTGCAGCGACTCTGTGATGGTTTAACTTCAAGTACCTAAAAGCATAGTACATATTTACAGTGGGAGTTCGGTTGTTAGTTATTACAGCCTCCGTAACTTCAATTTTCATCAATAAAACATTTATGTTGGAATCTTACTAATAAATAACTAATAATGGGAAATGCACCGCTGTACTGTGACTCCCTGCTTGTAGATTTGTAGCTGGTGGCCTGGCCTAATTTTTGTTTTCTTCAAATTTCGGTTCTTATCTTATGATAAGAAAAATCCACTCTCTTTTTAAGTGGGGTGCCTTCGAAATTCATTCTAATCTGCAGAAGTTTCTGCTGCTTCGACGGTTCTTCGCATATGGTGTTTCTTGAACAACCTTTTTGATTCTAGAATTGTTCTTTGAAGAAGGTGTGCTCTAGTTTTCAAAGATGGGGGAGGAGGAGAAGCCTGAAGTTCTTGATGCTGTGTTGAGGGAGACAGTGGACTTGGTAGTGGATCTAGCAAACTCATTTACTCATTTCTTGTTTTTCTATTAAGTTGTTTTGCTAATGCTTTTGTCTCTCTCTGTGTGTGTTGGTGCAGGAAAACATCCCCATTGATGAGGTGTTTGAGAATCTGAGATGTACCAGAGATGGTCTTACAAGTGAGGCTGCTGAAGAGAGGTTGTCCATTTTTGGACACAACAAGCTTGAGGAGAAGAAGGTGCTCATTGTCAATTGCAACACTTTTCTTCTTCAATTTTGTACCATTATGAGCTTTGGCTTTATCTCCTCACATTTTTTGGTGGTTGTAGTTTTGTGTATTTGAAGTCTCAGAAGTAAATTTGCAACCTCAATTCTTCTGTTCCACCTGAGTCTAACCTTTTCTATTAGCTTTGCCCATTTAGTAGGAGTTTGCTTGTTTAACTCTAAATGAGATGTTTTACTTTTGAGAATTCTTTTGATTATGTTCATACCTAGTTGAGGTTTCAGTGATAAAGCTTTCTTGTTAAAGCTTTCTTGTTATACTGAATTTATGGGTTTCCTGCTTGCCTCAGGAGAGTAAATTCCTGAAGTTTTTGGGGTTTATGTGGAATCCTCTGTCATGGGTGATGGAAGCTGCAGCTATCATGGCCATTGCCCTTGCTAATGGAGGAGTAAGACATTCATTCGGACCCAATTCTTTTTTATTGAGGGCGTTTACTGTGAAGGAATACTGATCCTTGATTTGAACATTGCAGGGAAAGCCTCCGGATTGGCAGGATTTCGTGGGTATCATCACCTTGCTAATCATCAACTCAACAATTAGTTTTATTGAGGAGAATAATGCTGGCAATGCAGCAGCTGCTCTCATGGCTAGTCTTGCTCCAAAAGCAAAAGTTAGATATCAACTTCTCTTGCAACTCCTCTTTAATAGTTACATGTTTGTTTACTTGTTTGATTAATCCATGATTATTTTCTGAAGGTACTTAGAGATGGGAGGTGGAGTGAGGAAGAAGCTTCCATCTTAGTGCCTGGAGACATTATTAGTATTAAGCTTGGAGATATCATTCCTGCTGATGCTCGTCTTCTAGAAGGCGATCCTCTCAAAATTGATCAGGTGTGTATCTTTTTGTTGGCTGCTTAATGAGTTTGAGATTAGTGTATTTGTATACTTATGATGCCTTTTGCAGTCAGCTTTGACGGGGGAATCTCTTCCCGTGACAAAGGGGCCAGGGGACGGTGTCTACTCTGGTTCAACATGCAAACAAGGAGAGATTGAAGCTGTTGTTATCGGAACTGGTGTCCACACCTTCTTCGGAAAGGCTGCTCACCTTGTTGATTCCACTAATCAAGTCGGCCACTTCCAGAAGGCACGTTGTATAAGCATTTCATATTTGGCATATTCCTCTATTTGCTAGAAGCTAAGTTTGGTAATCTTGTTTCATTGTTGTGCTTATTAGGTTTTGACTGCAATCGGAAACTTTTGCATATGCTCTATTGCGGTGGGGATGGTTATAGAGATAATAGTGATGTACCCTATTCAACACCGGAAATACCGGCCTGGGATTGACAATCTTCTTGTTCTCCTCATTGGAGGGATTCCAATTGCTATGCCAACTGTCCTTTCAGTTACAATGGCCATTGGTTCTCATCGTTTGGCTCAACAGGTTTTCTTGATTCTTTGGATTATAATCATTATATTGATTTAGTCTCTATCCACTTTTACCAAACTCAATGAGATATTTAACTATCCATAGGGAGCTATAACAAAGAGAATGACTGCTATAGAAGAGATGGCGGGTATGGATGTGCTTTGCAGTGACAAGACCGGGACTCTAACGCTGAACAAGCTTACTGTTGATAAAAATCTCATTGAGGTATCCTTATAGTCCTAGTTCTGGTGATTGGGATGCATTTATATTACTATATTGATTGTAACTGTATCCATTCTGTCAACTGTTGTCGATAGGTCTTTGCAAAAGGTGTTGATCCAGATATGGTTGTTCTGATGGCAGCTAGAGCCTCTCGAACCGAAAACCAGGATGCCATAGATGCTGCTATCGTAGGAATGTTGGCCGATCCAAAGGAGGTAGCTCTTGACACTTGTTTACTCTCCCTGAAGTTGATTAAGTTTTGAGCTTTTTCACATTTTTGACTTCAACAATATAATGAAAAGGCACGTGCTGGAGTTCGAGAAGTACACTTCCTTCCTTTCAATCCGACTGACAAGCGGACAGCATTGACTTACATAGATAGCGAAGGGAAGTGGCATAGGGTCAGCAAAGGTGCGCCGGAGCAGGTACTTGCCCTCATTCATGTGAATTTTTTTTTTCGTGTTTCCCGAGCTGCAATTCTTAAATAATTCCTTTTCAGATTCTACACCTTGCACACAATAAGTCGGACATAGAGCGAAGAGTTCATGCTGTGATTGATAAGTTTGCGGAACGAGGTCTAAGATCACTTGCCGTGGCATACCAGGTGATCATGATCGTTATACTTTAGGGTGCTTTAATGTCTAATACTTACATGAATATATGGGGCTATCATATGACTGCAGTTCTGAATGTTCTTCAATCCTTGTGTTTTCTTGCAGGAAATTCCCGAAGGAACGAAGGAGAGTCTTGGAGGACCATGGACTTTCATTGGTCTCATGCCTCTCTTTGATCCACCTAGACATGACAGTGCAGAAACTATAAGAAGGGCTCTAAATCTTGGAGTAAATGTCAAAATGATAACTGGTAACTCTCCATGTTTTAAAACTTAAGCAATGACAATGTGGTGTTATAAACGTGATCGATGATTTATGTATTCTGGTGATGTTTCTATAGTAACCTACCTGTCATCTGGACAACTAGTCTTACTAATTCTATTGCATCCAACGAACATGAAGCGAGCAACTGCACATTTTTTTGGTGCAACTATTGATATCTCAACTTTTTGGCTTCAACTGTTTGCTTGAGGGGCTCAGTGTGCCGGTGATAAAGAGTATCATAAAATCTTTTGCATCATATGCATAGAAGTTCAAGAGTTCTCAGTATTTATGGAAGTGAAATGCCCAATTTGTAAATTTCAACAGGGGATCAGCTTGCAATAGGAAAAGAAACGGGACGAAGGCTAGGAATGGGAACTAACATGTATCCATCTTCAGCTTTATTGGGACAGAATAAGGATGAATCAATTGCTGCTTTACCCGTTGATGAGCTCATTGAGAAAGCTGATGGTTTTGCTGGTGTCTTCCCTGGTAATAACTCTCCTCTCTCAAATTTGAACCTCATGTAAATGTGCGACTTGTGAGCATAAATATCTAATTCTTTCTAAGTAATAAATGCGTTCTCCAAGTTCAAACTCGTGCTTATATGATCAAATTGGATATTGGTCAGAGCATAAATATGAAATCGTGAAGCGCCTGCAAGCTAGGAAACACATATGTGGAATGACTGGTGATGGAGTAAATGATGCTCCGGCTCTGAAGAAGGCTGACATCGGTATTGCTGTTGCCGATGCAACTGATGCAGCACGCAGTGCTTCTGACATTGTCCTTACTGAACCTGGACTAAGTGTTATAATCAGCGCGGTTTTAACCAGTCGAGCAATCTTCCAAAGGATGAAAAACTACACGGTACACCTCTTCCTCCATGGTCAAGCAAGCAGCATTTCAAGTTTTTTGGCGCTACTCAGTGTCTTGCGTAGAATATCACATGATCTCACCAGTTTTCCTTAATTTTGACAGATATATGCCGTTTCTATTACAATCCGTATTGTGGCAAGTGACTATTGTTATTGATAGTTTTTTTTAGCATTTTCTAAGTTCTTATATGCTGCATTATTTTAATGCCCATTCTCTTTCTCTTTTATGTACCAGCTTGGTTTCATGTTGTTGGCTCTGATATGGGAATTTGACTTCCCCCCTTTTATGGTGCTTATCATTGCAATACTCAATGATGGTCTCTCTCTCTCTCTCAAAGAATGAAATGTTAATGGAATCAAACTGCTCAGACACTAAATCTTTTTTCTCTAACTTCTTTTGCTACTTTTATTATGTAGGTACGATCATGACTATCTCAAAAGACAGAGTGAAACCATCTCCTCTACCGGACAGCTGGAAGCTTGCTGAGATCTTTACGACCGGAGTTGTTCTTGGTGGTTACTTGGCGATGATGACAGTCATATTCTTCTGGGCAGCATACAAAACAGATTTCTTTCCAGTAGGCTCACTACTTGCTTTTAATATCATAACAAGTATCTGATTCTTCTGTAGTAGCTAGACACGCATAACATTCTTTCTTTCTCCAGCGAATATTTGGGGTGCCAACGCTCGAGAAAACCGCCCAAGACGACTTCAGAAAGCTTGCTTCAGCAATATATCTGCAAGTGAGCACCATCAGTCAGGCTCTCATATTCGTTACAAGGTCGAGAAGGTGGTCCTTCGTTGAGCGACCCGGGATGTTGCTAGTGGTGGCATTCTTGATAGCCCAACTGGTTAGCATTTTTTTTTAATAATGCCATTAGAATGAGTTTTCTGCAAAATCTTACACGCTATGTACTTCTTTTGAATTCAGGTTGCTACTCTAATAGCAGTATATGCAAACTGGAGCTTCGCAGCCATCGAAGGCATCGGTTGGGGCTGGGCAGGAGTGATTTGGCTTTACAACATCATTTTCTATTTCCCTCTCGACATCATCAAGTTCTTCATCCGTTACGCTCTCAGTGGGAGAGCTTGGGATCTTGTTCTTGAAAGAAGGGTAAGTTTCATTCTCTCCCTTTACAATTATTCATGTTAAATCACTTCCTTTCTAAGGGTTTACCTTCCATTGCAGATTGCTTTCACGAGGCAAAAGGATTTCGGAAAAGAGCAGCGAGAGCTCAAGTGGGCGCACGCGCAGAGGACCCTTCACGGACTGCAAGTACCCGACACCAAACTGTTCAACGAAACTAACAATTTCTCCGAGCTCAACCAGCTAGCGGAGGAAGCAAAACGGAGAGCTGAGATAGCCCGGTTAAGGGAGTTGCACACGTTGAAGGGGCACGTTGAATCGGTTGTTAGGCTGAAGGGTCTGGATATCGATACGATTCAGCAAGCATACACTGTATGAGGAGATGAAGAGCTGCTGGGAAGTGAAGGTATTCATTCTTAACTCTTCACCTTGCAGTTATATATCTGGAGAAGTGTATTTTAGAACCATTTTTTGAGTTTTTTTTTTTTTGCATTATGAAGTTGTGGTCTATATATGGGAGACTTGGATTATGTTGTTACAAGTTAAAATGTTTATATTGCATATAGGCTTTGGGACTACTCATGTTTCTTTACTTGTTAGTGTTCAAGTTTGTGTCCGAACTTAGCTTGGTTATTAATTTAATTTTTATCTATGCTTTTGAAAGTGAATAACTTCAATTTGTGTTTGAGCCCTAGTTATATAGTAGAATTGAATTAAATTGTGTTCTAAAATTAGTTTTTTTTTTTTTCGTCCAATTTTCCTTTTCGAACTGTCCTATAGATGTATCATGTTTCTATAAATGGTAATATATTAGTACAAATATTATCACTTTACACAACTTCACAAATAATTTTCAACTCTCATTACTAACTTTATATATGAGACCAATCACTTTACACAACTTTCAACTCTCTTTAATAATTGTATCATAAAAATAAGAAAGAATATACATTCTTTGAGATGGAGGGAGTATTAATTTAGAAATTATATAATAAAATTATGAATATAAGAATGAAAAGTAATTCTTTGAATTGATGAGAATAGGGGTGGGTCGCTACGGTATACCAAATATTTTTCTTCATACCGTGTACCGTACCGAAAATAGCAGTATGAAGATTTTTCATATCGTTACCATACAATATTGTGCGGTATATGATGTTCGGTATACCGAATATTCGATATTGAAATTAATCATATCGTATACCATACCGTTTTGTCGGTATATCATACCGATCTTCGGTATACCGTAAAATACAGTATACCAAACATTTACTGTATATCGAATCTTGACATTATAACAATATATTATGGTATAACAATAAGTAAAGGTATACTAAACTATTATTTATTTAAAAACACATCTAAATATATTTAAATCTATAAATATATAATATGTGTGAATAATATTAAATAAATATAATTAATATATATCTCATATTTAAATAATATACTAATACGTGTGTGGAATACTATTTATATTTTACTTTATAATTCTAATAATATTTTGTACATAATTATTGTTACTCATTAATGTAAAATATTAGATTATACGTAAAATATTATAAAAGATAATAAAATTTAGAAATACTTAATAATATAATAATAAATATACCGACGGTCCGGTATGAGTCGGTATACCTCGGTATGTGAAAATCTATACCGTTATCGTACCGAAAAAGGTCGGTACAATATCATATCATACCATACCGAAAATCACAGTATACCGATAAAATTGATATTTTCGATATATTATCGATACAGTATGTGCGGAATACCGATTTTTCGATATATTTACCCACCCCTAGATGAAAATAATAGTATTCGAGGGAGACCTACACATATTCGGCATGAGAGATCAAGGGGAATGAGTGGGGCCGCCACTCCTCTTAAATCATACTCCCTCCGTCCCGCTATTACTGTCCTACTTGCCTAATCGGGCTGTCCCGCTATTACTGTCCTCTTTCCTAAAATAGTAAAAATTACTTTTAAACATAAAATGAAGTGGGACCCCCTTACTCACTACTCAACCCCCACATTCTTATACTCTCTCTCTTCAAAAATCTATCTCCCACTCGATTATGTTCCGCTCCGAACTCAGAAAATTATGATTTTTATCTTTTTGAAAACTTTAGATTATTTCTTCAAATACAAAATATAAAAATATAAAAAATAAAAATCGATTGTCTTTTACTAACCTTGCAAAAATTTGGATAATTCTCATTTCTTTCCATCAACCACTCCTCGAAAACTGTGTCATTTTCTTTATACAATTAAAACTCATAAAATACACACTAAACTAAAATTTCTTAATCTCCGTGCCGAAGTCAACTGGGACAGAATTAGAGGGATGGAGGGAGTATGAATCTCAAAAATATAATACATCCGTCCCATAGAAAGTGTTCTTTTAATGGGGCACGGAGATTAAGAAATTTGTATTGTTTGGTAGAGATTATTTGACTTTTAACTTGTTAATTTTGGTCCACATATTATTTGATTTTTTAGAAATAAGACAATTTCTATGAGACGGCTTAAAAATAAAAACAAGATATTTTCTATGAGACTATCTTAGATTTAAAATGTAAACTAGAATTTAATGTTTCTTTTCTTTTGAATTTTTTTTTATGTTCATACTCTGGTAAACTTTGAGTTACCCTTGTTCACACTTTTCCTAAAAATGTACCTTCATAACAGATTATATGGGACGTTTGCATGAATCAAAAGTGGGCACATATGGCTCACACTAATACATGTCAATATATTTGTGGAGTTGTACACTAAATAATATACTATTTTGTACTCCCACAGTTCTATTTAAACCGTCACATTTCTTTTCAAAGACTAACATAAGAAATTTTATCTAGATGCATATTTTATGATTATTAATTATATTAAGAAGTAACACAATTTTCGAGGAATGATTGGTGGGGATGAATGAGAATTCATCCAAAATTTGTGAAGGCATAATTGAGGCAATATTTTTTTTTAATTTTTTTTAATGTTGTAATTAAAGAAATAATATAAAATTTCCAAAAAGTTAAAAATCATAATTTTCTAAGTTCATAACGGAACGGAATCGTGTGATATAAACTTTTGGGGAGAGAAAGTGTATAAAATGTGGAGTGAATAATGAGTAATAAGGGGTCCACCTCATTTTTAATATAGAATTTTTTTTGCCATTATAAAAAAAAGAGATAATATTATTGAGATGATGTAAACGGAAAGTGAGAAGGTTTGAATGGGATGGAGGGAGTGTACATTTATGGATGGGTCACCGAATGATGTATAAGTATGGTCAAGATAATCACACGGGCTACAATGCCCCATAGCTATACATCATTTAGCGCTCCACTCCACTCCACAAACATGTCAACATTCATTAGGTGTGGCCTACATGTAATTAAAAAATATATCATGTCAATACTTCTATGGGTAAGCATCCAACCGTATATTAATATGGAATGGTATAACAATTAAGGTATTAAGTCTGTGATAAAAGATCATGGATTCAAAATCTCAATAAGATCGTTATGTGTAAATTTGTCATGTGCGCACCAAAAATAATAGTTGGAAAAGAAACATTTGCAACTTGTAAAGTAATACGATTTGAATGCGTATTGTAAATTATTATTGATGACTTTATCACTAACTAAAATACCAACTTTTGTCGAAGAAAACAACAAAAAGAATAGAAGGTTGAAGGATTTTTTTTACGTAATTTAAAGTGTTATCTAAACAATTTATTGCCACCTCAAATTCAAGATAAAAAGTATGTCGGTCTAATGCTGATGCACATAACACATTGATAGATACTTCATCACCAACAATCAAAAATCATCGTACCTACTGCGAGAATTTTCAAAAGATGGATACTATCTTACTTACAAGTACTTTTTTTCTCCTTTTTTTTTTTTTTAATAATTACACCCCAAATAAAATTGTACCCGACTTATTCGAGTATAACTCGTACTCAAATAAATACAACAAATCTATATAATTTTTCTCCCAATAACAACATCTGCAAACCTGAATAAATTTGTTGACATGAGCCAAACCCAACTCTTATGTACGATATCCTCTTGTCCACAATCCGTCTCATTTTGGTGTTTTCCGACCGAACCAACAATTATTCTAAGATATCAAACTTAACTACACAACTTTCTGAGCATCACCATTAATATTCTCCAACGCCACATCCATTTCGCCACAATCAACAGTCTTATACCTATACCACTTGGAACATACCAAAAAGTACCCCAAATTCACCACCTCCAACCCAGCAATAAGGTAGTAAAAGTAATCCAACCTCCCCTTATTCAAATCCTCAGCCAACCAATTGCTCGTACTCCCGACCTTCGTCGTCACATGCACGATCGAGATAAAAAAACTCGTAAAATAATTCGAAATCGCGAAGCCACAGAACAAGAAGGACCCTGCAAAGCTCCTCATGTTCTCCGGGAACTGCTTGTAGTAGAACTCGATTTGACCGATCACCGTGAACGCCTCCGACACTCCGGCCAGCGCCAGCTGCGGGATCAACCAATTCCCCGACATGGACGAAATTGTGCCCTTATGCGGGAACACACCTAATGTGGGACGAGTGAGCGCTAGAGTCCGTCTATGATCCTCTACAACAGCCGCCACCTGAAAGAGTTACACCCGACCCACCAATCAGACTCGTCGTTTTTACTCTCTAAATATATATAATATGTAAATTCAATCTTATTGGAATTTATATTAACGATGGTAACCCTACCAACATAGTCATTATTGAAATAACTATTCCGATTCCAATTCTCTGCAGCATCGTGATTCCTTCTTCTTTACGCGTGATTCGCCTTAGCAAGGGTACGAGGAGCCGGTCGTAGGCGGGGATCCAGATGGTGAGGCTGACCATGGAGAAGACGGTGTAGGATGCAGCTGGGACCTTGAAATTGCCGCTGCCTAATCGACGGTCGGATTGTTGGGCTTGGAGGACTAAATATATCTGCATTTGAGCTAAAATGACGTAGTATAAAATCCCAGAAACCCAAAGAGGAATCACCCTGATCACACATTTGATCTCCTCGATTTGCTGCACACTGCAGAGACTCCATGGATCTTTAGCTGACCCGTCTTCGTTTATCTCGTCTTTGTCTGTTATGATTGCTGCTTTGTTAAGACATCTACACAAACATAGTCCACCAGCTTATTACACAACTTAGCAACCAAAAATAAAAAAAACACACTTACGAATCTTTACACAACAGGTAAAAAGACAAAAAAATTACTGTGTTCACTTAAAGCCATACGTTAAACTATCATGCATATGTTTTATTTTATTTCAAAAGAACACACGTATTCTTTAATAATTTTGCACCCACACCCCTATATTTTTTAACCGTGCGTGAGATTAATTGACTCGCTCGTAAATCAATTGCCAATTGGGCAAATTTTATGTATTTTTGCTAATGTAAATTGTCTAAATTACCCTAAAATATCTAAGGTTAAAACTATGAAAAAATGATACTAATAGGTCATTAGACGATTATAGTGGGTAATTATCCACTTGGAACTAATTATTTCAATTATTTTCAATCACGAAAAACCTAAAAAAGAAAAGCTTTAGGAATTGTATGGCAAATACCTGTAAAAAGTTCAAACAAAAGGGTGTCATTTTGTCGATAAAGTAGCGGTAGAAAGTAAGTTGTATAACTACCTCAATTGATCATGAGTATAAGCAAGTTTGGAGTTGATGGAGTCCGGTGAATGGTAATGAAACAAGGAGTCCCAAGGCTGCTCCGGCAGCACAAGCTTCCTCTTTTTGTACGCAACAACTAACGTTCGGACCACATTAGCCATGGGACTGCCTTGCGGCTCGACCATGACATAAATCCTCGTCCCCACGAAGAAAAACGCGCACGAGAGGAACATCAAGAAGGCCGGGATGGCCAACCCAATGGCCCAGCTTATGCTCGACTGCACGTACACGATGATCGTCAACGACACCATCATGGCAAAGGTGAAGGTGAAGTAGTACCAGTTGAAGAAGCTGTTCACGCCCCGTTTACCCGACTCCGTGTTCGGGTTGAACTGATCCGCCCCGAAGGCCAGATTGCAAGGCCTAATCCCGCTCGCCCCGATCACGAGGAACACGAATGCGGTATAGAGGAAGGCCAGCTGCCCTGCTGAGGCTTCCACGCATACGTCGCTGTCTTTTATTCCGCATTTTGGTGGACGCATGTTGGGGAAAACTGCTGTCATTGTTAGCACTAGCATCCCCTGCAGTTCAACAAATACCAACCGCGGCCCCGTAAAAGCGCGTTAGCGAACCGGTTTTGATGCACAACCATCGAAAACACCAACGCGTTCTTGAATAAATTTGAAAAACAATAAACTATTGATGTTTATGTTCAGTGCTAGAAATAATAAAATTTCCACAACGATCGAAAACACCAATAGAAGAAATGAAACAAAAGATATGGTAAAGTTAGGACAATTATTGTATGAGGTCTATCCAATGCTAGATGCATTGGTGCATGTGTTCTCGAATAAGTTTAAAAACTAATAAAATAATGATGTCTAAAATAATCAAATTCTAATTGGAAATGAATTTTAATGATAATAAAGCTAGAAATCCTACTTCACTCACATAAAAATCCTAATTAAAAAGAGCTATAAAATTATTGTTTTGCTCTGGAAGTGGCATAACCCATGTTTATTTTGGTTATTTTTTGGTGTCTCATTTTTTATTTAGTTTTCTTTGAAATCAAGAAAGATTTCTTGATTTTGTAATAGAGAAAGTTTGAGCGATGGGGAGGAGGTATATATTAAAGACTTATTTTAGTACCACGAAGGATGAAATGGAGGCGATTCCGAGGGTCTTGTAACGACCGAGGTAGGTGTCGGAGAGGAAAGCTCCAAGCAGAGTTCCGAAGTTGCAGGTGCCGTTGAAGGCGGCGAGAACGTTCGATGCTGCGAAAGACTTCATGTTGAAGACTGTCGTGAGGTAGACAAGTAGATTTGAGGATGTCCCGATTGTTCCGAGCTTCTCAAACGTCTCATTTCCTGCACGAGAAGCGGTTTAGAATATTCTAGAAGCACAAACATAGGCTTTTAAACTGAAGTGGGATTTTGTACCTATGACAAATGGCATGGCTTTCACTCCTCTGTAGTTTGGTTCTTTCTTTGCTGCAGGGACGTCATTTTTCTCCATTTCTGAAGATGAAATTTGGATCTGCAGTTTATGTTCTGTTTCTGCAACTAAGTTTATAACTAAGAGCTAGCTATATATACTACTATAAAATATTTTAAATTAATTTGTGTTACGTCAGAGATCTCCAAAAATTTGAGCTGCCTCTGTGATTGGAGGTCTGTTTTTGGCATTTTTCTTGTGGCTAATGATAAGTGTTTGTTGTTTGAAGAATTATGTCAAATATAGGAACAATCAATGTAGCTCCATTAGCTTAGGGATGAAATCTTAATTACTGTATAAGCTTTTAATTTAATTTCGTTGTTTAGAGTGCATGCTTTTGGAATTATTAGATTTTATAGAAGAGTAACCGCCTATAGCATGTAAATTGAACCTTCCCATGCAAAAAAAATTGTTGAGGAGAGTAACTTTCTTCTCGCTTATAAGCAATTACTATCATGAATTACAAGTGGTAAAGTTACAAATTACAAGTGGTAGAAAACGTAATGACTTAGTGGATATTTATTTTAATGTATTTTTATAAATAATGAGACAAACCCGTAAGAAGATGAAAGTACGAATTCAATTTTGTTTGGTGCACTTGGGCGAAGGGCCGTCATTCGCCATGGCTAAGGATAAACTGCACTATTTAATTTGCGTCTTACCTGCACAATGAAAACACAACAAATTAATTGACAATTCGATGTGATACAGATGTCGAGTATACCAATATAAAAAGATATACAGAGTGATCGTTATTGATTGTTATCATCAATTTGGTAGGCTTGACTGGAGTCATAGTGCGCTCTCTCTCTCTCTCTAGAAACGTGTGCTTGTGAGCCAGAATCTATCCATTTTGACTCTAAAATGTACCCCATTATTAATGGATTCAGCTATACTCAATAAACCTACTTTTATACACCACATATTTATTTTTTATTTGATTACTAATCATTAATTATTAATCATTCTCTATATGATTGTTATTTTAAAAGTTAAACCCAGTTAGTAAAAGTTATGGTAATTGATTTAAAATCTATTTTAATTTGGCCCAATCTCTCTCTTTCTCTCTAGCCATCAATTCGGTTAAACCAAATCAAATTTTTAATTCGATTAATCGAAAATTAATATTTTTAATTAAAATATTTAAAAATCTTGATTCGGTTAATTAAAAACCGAAAATATCAAAAAATAAAAAACTAAATATTGAACCCAAATCTTTTGGTTCGATTTTGGTCGGTTAACTAACCAATTGATAGCTTTCTCATGTCATGCACTCGGAAATTTCAACCAAAAAGGAATGACTTACAATGCTAATCGAGAGTTGCTATTTGATTCACTCTATCACACACAAAGAAAGATCTAAAAGATGTGTCACAATTATCATCCCCTCCCATGCCATATACGTGTTCAAATTATTGGGGGCAAAAAGGTAATAAACCAATGACCTATTTACGAAAAAGAAAAAAAAAAAGAAGTAACAAACTTATCTAACTATTATAACACGTCTTATTAATTAACGTATATAAGTCAGAAGTTCGAATTTCACTCGCTAACTATTTCTCAATCGTAGGGCCAGCTTGTGTGTTTCATTTCTGTAACGACAATAACCTAAAGTGACTCGTGACTAGATTTCAGTTCACATTATAGATGTGTTGTGATTTTTCAGAGTAGCACATGGAACTGTACTAACCAAGCACATTAAAAATAAAATAATTTTCTCCTATTGGTTTTTTCGTGTATTTTACGTGTTCATTGTCTGTCAATTTTCTTGAAAATTGATTTTGTCACTTTGTGTGTGTATTCTTGGAAAAAGATTGAATGGTTTTAAATATAGTGGACCACGCACAGAGAGTTGCTTCTCCTTTTTAGTCGGCTTTAATTGATCAGAAACGTGAAATAAAAAAAAAAACTTTAGTTGAATAAATTCTCATATATGTGTTTTGTTATATCTGAGGCAAATAATTATAAATTCCTACAAGCGGTGGATTCAAAATTTAGATTTAAATATAAAGACATCGAAATTAAAAAAACAAATTTCATATTTAGGTGTAGTACTTAGGAGTTAGGACCCAACAATATCACAAACCAAAACCGCTATTCGGCCAGGCTGGGCGGTTCGCTTGATCCAATGCGGGAATCCAACTGCATCTATCGGGCCAACCGACCGAATGAGTCAACCGATCACTAAATTTCAATTTTTCAGTTCAATCTTCAATCGCTTTTAAAAAAACTGACTAAAACTAATAAGCAATGGCGAATCCTTTGCGCATTATTACGAGTTTTCTTTTATTTCGAATAATTTATTAATTTATATGTTTGTTTTATTTAAATTTTCGAATTCGCTCCCTCCTCGAAATTTTTAAATTTATTATCATATATACTAACGAAGAATTAGTATGCAAATGACCACTAACTTTAAAAAATATTATAAAACATATATTAAGTGTCATTTATTTTAGTGGAGATGTATAATTTGGAGGTTTGTACATCTATTTTGATAGAGTTACATAAATAATTTAACATATCATATAATTGTAAACAATCGATATACTATTATGTTTGTGTTTTCTTTTTTCTTGAAAGATCTAAAATTAACTACATTTGAAGTATAAATAAATTATCATTTAAATACTTAATTAATTTCTAAACTAGATATTGTTATTCATCATAATTTTCTCAAGCTAAATATAAAGTGTTGTCAGAGCAGGATTGTACACTATATTTTTCAAATAAATATAAAAATATAGCTGTTATTCATAGAAGAAGAATATAATCCTTAAATAAGTCATAAATAGTAAGTATAATTAAACTTAAGTAGAAAAATATGCTAAAAATATTATCTTGGGGGCTCTGCTCTCGAACCCACAAACAAAGAATACTCAAACCCCAATAAACTTTGCCCCTAACCAAAAGTCTTGAATCTGCCCGATAGTAAGAAAGTAATTGTAGTCTTTCGGGTGACTATAGTTGATTAATTGGTAGTAAAATTAAGAGGCGTTTGGTGTTATACCCAAGACGCTAAAGTAAAACACAAATATACCAATTTCTTATATATAACAACACTACATACCCAGGTTTACGAAAATACCCCTACTTTTCAATAAATACAATCTCTTCTCAATGATTGTGAACTGTTTTTATAATTTTCCGTGAAATAAATGATTGATTGTGTTTAAAAAAATAAAAATATCACGTCCGACCGATCGGCCTCGAACACGCATGATCGACCGTGGCCGATCGATCGGACAAATATGTGATCGGGCCTGGCCGATCGATCGGCCGTGGCCGATCGCATCGGCCGTTTATGATCGGCCGTGTGTCATATGTCCGATCGGTCGGACACATATGTAAGGTCCGATCGATCGGAGTCACTTTATTAAAATGTGTCAGTGCCCTATCACCTTTTTTAGCTGCGGCACACTGTTATATACTATTGATATGGCAGTATGAGATCACATGTGTCCGATCGATAGGGCACTCGTGAATAAATTCATCAGTGGCCCTATCACCTTTACAAAGGTACGATGTGTGTGCCCTTATGACATGTCCGATCTATAGAAACTTTCACGTGAATAAATTATACAGTTTGACCAATAGCGCACAGTTTATCATCAATAAATTCTTTACAATTCGTCTCATCACTTCACTTATTTCTCACCATCTTTATTGCTACCATCCTCTTTCATTTCCTATTGGTACCATCCTCTTTCATTTCCACCACCACCAAACCAAGAAAAAAATATGGAGAATGATTGGAAACAATTTGTTGTCAATTTTAACGGAGTTTTCGATAGTGAATCGAAATATGTTGGTGGCCAAGAGACAATGGTTTGGATTCCGGCAAACAATATTTGTCTTGCAGTACTACGACAATATATTCAATACGCTCTGGATGCATATTCAATTCCGCCCGACTACCACATCTATTATACTGTAGAGTCTCGTAAAAGTCATAGAACGATCAAGGCCGTTATCGGGAGTGATCTTGATCTACAACGTATTTGTCTTCTAGACGTAGAGCCTGCAGTATATTTAGTGCATCCCAAAAATACCGGCGTAGTAAATCGTGAAGCTCGAAACTCAACATTCGTTGAGTCTTATCAATTCGGAGGTGATAACCAGTTTGAAGGGCCAAATAGTGGAAGCAACCCAGGTGGGAGTCGAAGCAACCCCGGTGGAAGTGGTCAGGAAGAGGAGACCCATGTCGAAACAGATGAAGATGAAGAAGCTTATCTCGACACTTCATCTGAGGATGAAGATGAAGGTATTCCTGAAGCATTGATCAATTGTTCACTTGGTGACTTTGCTGCATGGATCCGACGAGAGGGCGGCGTCAACCAACTCATGTCAATGCTTCTTCCAATCACTCGTCCAAATACCGATGATGAAATATTGAACAGCAACATGGAAGTAGCAAGTAATTGGATCATTCCAATTATACCTCTCGATACATCTGACCCACCATTCACAACGAGCTTGCCTCTTATATTGGATTGTGATTTGCGGCAAGGAGCTGTTTTTTGGCAGAAAGATGAATTATATGTTATGGTCGTAATGTGGCATATGGAACATGGAGTGGATTTCATGTGCCGACGTTCGTGCACAAAAAGACTCGAATACATATGCAAGCGTAATGACACATGTCCATATTTTCTTCGTGCTGCTTGTAGGGCCACGAAAATTTGGGAGGTGACCGTATACAACCCCGAGCACACCTGCAACCGCGATCTATCTGGCTTATGATCGAGAAATGTGCGGGCAAAGGCCGTAGCCGCCTATATTACGCAGAGAATGCACCGCCAGAGCAAGATACTGAAACCCGCCGATATTCAAGCTGATCTTTTGGATAGGTCTGGAATCCAAGCGAGTTATAGTGTGGCGCTGCGAGCACGTAATGCTGCGATATCAATGATTTACGGTAGCCATGCAGAGTCATATAAAAATCTTCCGAAGTATTTGCATTTGCTCCGTATGCAAAATCCAGGCTCTTTGACAGATCTAGATGTTGGTCCTGATGGTGATTTCCGACATCTATTTTTTATGCTTGGTGTTTGCCGAAGTCTTTGGTTATTCCATCTTAGAAACGTGATTGCGGTTGACGGGACACACCTGAAGGGAAGGAATAAGGGCATACTATTTGTCGCTGTTGGTATTGATGCTAACGAACAAATATTCCCACTTGCTTTTGGTGTTGGTCCGATTGAAAATGATATTTCTTGGAAGTGGTTTTTAACTCGGCTCCGAGCAGCACTCTCCTCCACTAGTGATCTAGTAATTGTATCAGATCAACACAAAAGTATAGCCAACGCGGTAAGAGATGTTTATCCGGAAGCACACCACGATCTTTGCTACTACCACATCGCAAATAAGATTGCTCGATACGGTAAGTGGATCGTGCAGATGTTCCACGAGGCAGCATACGCATATCGATCATCAGTCTTCAACCGCGCGTTGAACGCGATACGACAGGCACAACCCGCAGCGTACGAGAAGTTGATGGATATCGGTCCCGATAAGTGGGCCAGATCACAATGTCCTACCCGACATTACAGTATGTTAACATCCAACCTGGCTGAGTCTATTAACTCTCGACTTCTGGCTGCAAGACGTCTCCCAATATGTGCTATGATCGAGGCAATCGGACATTTGCTCGAAAAGTGGTTTGATGCTCGTAGACAAAAGGCTCATGCGAGGACTGATATTTTGACTGAAGCTGCAGATATGAGAATGAGAAATGAAAGAGATGCAGCACTCAGGTATGTTGTTACATCCGTGACTGCTGACTCATTTAAGGTAGACACTGGAAAAAGACAGTGGAGAGTTGATCTGAGTAGTCATTCATGTGAATGTGGAGTATGGCAACTGGACGAGATCCCCTGTAAGCATGCAATTGCAGTTTTATACAACCGTCGGGAGAATTTATATGATCACATCAATTACTACTATCGGACGGAAACATGGAGGGAGATATATGCGGGTGTGGTGAATCCTTTACCTCCACGGGGCGAGTGGGGTGTTCCAGCAGAGATTGATGCGATGGTGGTACTACCGCCAATTATCACGCGTCAAGCAGGACGACCGAGGAATAGCCGACAAAGATCCGCTGTAGAAGCCGGTACATCTAGCAGCAGATCTCGTTCGCCAAAGAAGTGTAGCATGTGCGGGGAACAAGGTCACAGAAGGCGTAAGTGTCCGGGGCCATCAAATAATGAATAATCTCATGTAGTGTTAAATTTATGTACGTAATATTTCGTATGATATGGTCTATTATTTTTGTCTGTATATAATCTCATATGAAATTCGCGAAAAAAAAAATATAAAAATTATAAATTATCTTAGTCATCAAATAATGAATACGCTTGTGCCGACTTGTAAGGACTTACTGTCTTAGTCAGACAAAATAAATTATAAAAATATAAAAATATAAGGGGAACCGTGCTGAACCCTAAATACAAACCCCAAATACTATTCATCTAAACCCTGAAAAACCCTTGATCAAAACCCCAAACACTATTTCATCTAAACTATAAAAATGTGAGATTCGAGTGATAAAAAAGTGATATGATATAAGAACGGGATACGAGAATATCATCAATAACTTTGAATAAGTGTAATAATAGAGATATAATTAAAAAAAAATTACCACCTCTTCACCTATTTCAAAAAATGAGTTCATTTTTCATAAAGAGTCATAACTACTTCCATGATTCAATAATGAATCAATATTTAATTTTGTTAATATATAGTTATATATAAAGTCTTATTACATCATTTCATAGTATTACCCTCAAATATTTATTATAAAATTTTATAATATTTTTATTTTAAATTTTATAATTTTTAATAGTCTATTTGAATTATATTGATTATAACTCTTATTTCAAATAAATATAAGTCTCATCGGACAATTATAAAAAAAAATAAAATAATGGTCCGATCGATCGGACTGTGCCGATCGATCGATCGGACTGTGCCGAAAATTGAACTGTGCCGATCGGACTGTGTCGGTCGGACCAAATTTAAAAAAATTGAATTTTTTTTAATATTTGTGCCGATCGTTCCGAACTGTTAATTAAAAAAAATAAATAAATATTTGTGCTGATCGGTCGAAATAAATTTAAAAAAAAAATTTAATTTTGTGCCGATCGATCGGACCAAATTTAAAAAAATTGATTTTTTTTTAATATTTGTGTCGATCGTTCCGAACTGTTAATTAAAAAATAAATAAATATTTGTGCCGATTGGTCGAAATAAATTAAAAAAAATTTAATTTTGTGCCGATCGATCGGACCAAATTTAAAAAAATTGAATTTTTTTTTAATATTTGTGCCGATCGTTCCGAACGGATAATTAAAAAAAATAAATAAATAAAAAAATTCCTTCCGATCGGTTGAAATAAATTTAAAAAAAATTTAATTTTGTGCCAATCGATCGGACCATTATTATTATTATTTTTTTGTTTAATTTATACTTTGTGCCGATACCGATACTTTAATTCAAATTTGTTCTGATATCTAAATTTGTGCCGATACTTAAATTCAAGCACTGAATTTCATAACAATAACGAACTAATACATAAGAATAATTCAAATTATATCACACATTTCAAAACATTTTATAGTCATCCACCTACGATACTTACTAATGTTTGCCTCCTCATTACCCCAAGCCCGAGTCGGAAAACCAGTGAGAAGACGCTCTATGGTCATGCATGTAAATGCCCCACAACTATGCGAATCTAATTGCATGTACTGCTCTTCATCATCCATAAGCACAATTGAGGGCCTCTGTCCTCCTGGGAATGGATAACCATATGCATTACACGCCCAATAATTCCCATGCCATAAGACGCTATGACGCGCCAATTGAATACAGTCGAGTCTCTATATTGATTTTTCGAGTCATACAACTCGAGTCTCCAATCTTAAACGCATAATCGCAACACGAACCAATGGTGTGCTGCCAAGATTGGAAATATAATCTACAATAGACACAAATATATAAGTTGGAACCTTAAGATTAAGTACTAATAAAATATATGAAAAGTACTTACATATTTTGCGGAGTACCAATCGCTTATTCCAAGATCTGGAATCCCCTTCACGCACTGAACATCCTCCTCTTGAGGAACCCATTTATAATCCTCATCATTCTCGTGTCTCGTACTTTGTGGATCTTTACAAAACTTGATCCACGCTTGCGTAATAGCCATCTGATAAACAATTATTTAACGATAAAATTACACTAAAAAAATAAAATATTTTCTATAAAATACTCAAATATGAAATGTACTTACAAAGACTGTAGAGTCCGCTATGACTGTGTGTTGGACATCCGGAGTCCCTGGATAGGTTGCCCTCACCTAGCTCGACCCAGCGATGGCCCTGGATGTAGCAGTTTACCATCTCACAATCCATATCATAATCAATCTTCAAAAAATTCTCGAACCATTCTCGTTCAAGTGGAAAAGCATCTGGACGTCGAAAGGCCAAGCTTTTACCGGATAAATACTGCTCAAAACTCTCAGCCAACGAGTTACTCGGCTCAAACATATCCTATAAAATTTAATTATTAAATTAGGAAAAAAAATTAAATTATTTGAAGAATTCTCTTACCAACTCGCCGCCAGTCACATCCATAGCCTCCTCATTTTGATTTGATGGATGCCTCTCCCATACATGATCGATATGTGGTGCGGGCTCGTCCCACCGAGGCCACTGCGTAGCCTGAGCATGCCAGCTATATCTAGACTGAAATGGTCTAGGCTCCTCCTCATGATCATAATATGATGAATATGATCTTGACCTACTACTTTTATCTAGTAGCTCCTCACACCTACTCACTAGCTCCTGACTGAGAGTCCGATGATAATCATCAATTCTATTCATCATATCTTGCTCACACCTATCAAAATTCTCTTGAATAGATCGACTGATCATGGCCTCTATTCTTGGATCCAGAAGACTAGATGTCTCATCAACTGCTAATAATTATCAAAAAAGTAGACGATTATTAAAGGAGGAATTGACCAAAACATTTTCACTTAAAATTTAAGTTTATTACCAGATGCATCTCTCGCTGCTGATGAAGATGCTTGTGTACGGCGGGCACACCTCTGAACTCTCCTATTATCTACGACAGTGTGCCCCTCCTCTTGCTCCTCATCCTCACCGACAACTCCTCTGCTCGTACTACGTCTGATCTCCTCGGTGCGCCTGATCAAGATACGCTGTCCACCTTGATCATACTGCGCCGGCTGTAGGGGGTTCAAGGGCACAGGAAAGTGTATCCCAAATGGATTACTACCGACTGCACTCTGCCAATATAGACACCTCTCCTCAAGCTCGTTCGGTACTAACACTTCAAACACTACCGAGTCTCTCATCTGAAATACATAATATTTGTGCATTAAATATTAATAAAAAAATCCAAAACATATTCATTGTAATTAATAATAAAAGTATTTTTACCTGGCGCTTAAAAAACCCGGCTATATCACGCTGATCGGCATCATTAAACGACCACCGTAAATAACGAGGGAAACCATCGGGATGTAGAAGGGTCGCACAACGAGCTCCAAAACTGGGAATGACCTCATATGCCCACACCTATATTACAATATAAATATATCGAGTTATTTAAACTAATAAAAAATTATAAATTAGTAATAATTAAGTTGTGAACAAATATTATACCAGTAGTGCCCAAATCGGCCCGTAGAGATTATACTTTGATCCTACGAGGTCCAGTGAATTTGGTACGTAACTGAGGTAGTGCAACATGGCCTCGTAGGTAAAAGCACCCCATGGGAACGCATTCCATTGGTTGATATCATCAGCCAATATCCATATCCATGTATCAATCTTCTTAGTCTCTGCAGGAGCATAGAACCAGAAGAAAAGAGCCAAAATATTCGACAACTTAATCAAGTCATCATCTGAAACGCCACCGGGCTCATATTTTGTAAACCAGCTTAACAAGTTCTTCGCTTCTATCGGTCTCCCATCATTGAACCTACTGTAGACCCCAGACTGAGTAGGCTGATAAGATGCTGCCATATCGAAACTACACTCGCCGAATATGAGCCCAGTAACCAATGCAGACTCCGGATAAGAGAAACGGATGTTGTGACCAACGTAATTAAAGCAAACCTCCGAAGGTCGTACCGAAATCTCATAGCATAATAGCTGGTGAAGAGCCCGCATAGCATTCCTACCATCTGGCCAACCCACTATGCCCCCGAACTGACCACGAATAAATCGTTGGACTAGATCCATACCACCCTGACGAGATAATTTCTCTCTAATCAATGTCCCTAAAGTATGCTTATAATATGTTGTAATCCTCGGGGTAACGTCTCTTAGTGCTAACCGTTTAAAATTGACCTATATATTACAATTCATATTTAATAAAATTATAATTATTACAGTTATAATATTTAATAAATAACATTAATTAAAACAAATCACGTAAAAAAACATATATATATTCGTGCCGATCGGTCGGACCGGTTCAGACCGGGCAGACCGGTCGGCACTGAAGCTCAATTGCCGTCGACCATGGCGCGCCGTTTCCGGCGATTTATACCTCATTTTCACCAATTTTCACCCAATCCAACCAGATCAATATTATACTCACTAAATCCAACATATATATTTCATCAAAAACCACTTTAAACATGCAATCATACTTTAATTTCAACATCTACAAACTAATTTAGAAACTAAGATTTCAAGAATAAATACTAACCTCTTCCATTGTTTCCGACGGATTTGGATGAAGAAATTATGTCCTATGTGCGTGCCGATGAGCGTGCCGACTTTCCCGTGCCGAGAGAGAAAATTTGGGTCCGATTCGAGTGTGCCGATCGAATGAGATCGGCACTACATATATTATATATTTTTTTAATTTTAAGCCCGATCGATCGGGCAGTGCCGATCGATCGGCACAAATATTTTTAAATTAAAGCCGATCGATCGGCACGTGCCGATCGATCGGCACAATATTTTTTTTTAATTTTTTTTTAAAGCCCGATCGACCGGCCATTTCTTGATTTGTTCCGATCGATCGGGATAATGTGTTAAAATCAGTGCATTCTTCGGATCTGACAACTTTATGGTTAAAAAATTGAAAAAGCGAGGGTATTTTAGTAAACTTGGGTATTTCCTACATAATTTTTAACAAAATGGGTAGTTTTGTAGTTGTTATAGGGATAGTGGATAGGATCGTACAATTCCACTAAAACTAACTACTCCTAGGGTATAATTAATTATGTGGTAATATACTCTGGTGGCCAAATTCGCAAAAAAAAAAAAAACAAATGTAGCCAACGTTTAAAACAAAACACATATATAGCCATTTTGTCCTTATACGGCGCAGGGCCGATGGAGGGGCCGATAGTGGTGTCAATCGGCCCTTCATCGGCCCTCAGAAAACATTCGCTTTCAACAAATTATATGGTTTAAGGGCCGATTTATGGCCGAATTAATGTCAATCGGCCCCCAGTCGGCCGATGTTATAAAAAGGCATAAACTTAGGGCCGATGTACAGTGGGGCGTCATCGGCCTAGGCATCGGCCCTGACCCTTACGAAACCGTTCAGTGTAACGGCCGAAGATTTTGACTGTTTATTCAGTGTAACGACTTCTTAATCTGACCGTTGATTCACCCAGGGCCGATATTAAGTCATCGGCCCCAATATCGGCCCCACCATCGGCCCCTACTGCCAATAATGAAGGGCCGATAGAATTTAACCGTTTGGCCGACATTTTTCTGAAAAATTACTTCTCCCACAATTCGACCCTCGCCGCCGCCGTTAACCGCCGCCGCTCGCTTTATTCGCCGCCACCGTTAATCTGAAGAATATCATGTCTTCCGATGAATTTGAGGTTAGTAAAATTATTCCATGAATTGTAATTGTGATTGTAGTTAATTCAAAGATGAAATTTAGGTTGGGTTTACATTGACATGTCAATTTATTGATGAAATTGTGGAGAAGATGGAGAGATTATCGTGTTTAATTTCTGCAAATGTATGAAATTGGGCCGATTTGGGGGCCGATTGGAGGGCCGATGAATATAGATGTCTTCGGCCCTGCCTAGGCCGTGCCGAGTTGATTCGGCCATCGGCCCTGGCCCCGTTGCCGAATATAATTCGGCCCTGTCTGGCCGAGTTGATTCGGCCATCGGCCCCGGCATCGAATTGAAATTGGCCTTGGAGAATTCGGTCTCTTTGGCTGCGCCCCCCGGCTGCCCTGGCCGAATTCGGCCTTGATTAGATTGGGGCAGAATTCGGCCTTCATTAGGCCGTCGGCCCCGTCTTGCCGAAGATAAGTCGGCCGAATTCGTCCTTGATTCGATTGGGGCAGAATTCGGCCTTGATTCGGCCTTGATGAAATTGGGGCAAAATTCGACCTTGATGAGATTGGGGCCGAATTCGGCCGAATTCGGCCTTCATTCGGCCGTCGGCCACGTCTTGCCGAAGAGAAGTCCAAGGCCAAATAGAATTCGACCTTTGAGGTTTCGGCCGTCGGCCCTCGGCTGGCCGAATAATCATCGGCCCCGACTGGCCGAATACTCTTCGGCCTCGGCTCGTAATATTAAAATCGGCCCCTTTCATCGGCCCTTATTATCTGTTTCGAAAAATAATTGACTTTTCGAAAAATCTTGCAGCCCGCTTATATCCGACTACCGGTTAGACAAAAGACCCCTACAGTCACGACATATTGGAGAGATAGCCTACCCGAACTACTACAAAAGACTCTTTCTAAACGTGGGGGTAATGACCTAATTAGTAGGTTTATAGACGGACAATTTGGACATTTGCTCGCTTGGAGGAAGGGCAAGAGTTCGATCATAGCTTTGCATCAGTTGATGTGCTATGAGGTGCCGGCACCGTCCGGGGAGGCCCGTTTTCACATATCCGGACGGGAGATTCGATTTTCGCAGTACGAGTATGCACTCTTAACCGGCTTATTTTTTGGCGCATCTACCTTCGATACGACGGCAGCTCATGCCCCTGAAGAGTCTGGAGTGTACATGAGAGTGACAAACGGGAATCCAGTAACAGGAGGCGAGCTACTAAATTTATGGAAAAATGAGAAGCTCGGCAACCTCTCGACGACGATTATTTGAAGGTGGCCAATGTCTTGGCCCTAATGTGTTTTTTTCTTCGCACCCCGACACGAAGAAGGTCGAGACTTGGATGTGGGTTCTTGCTGATGATATAGATGCGTGGAACGATTTTCCATGGGGAGCATACACGTATAATGCTCTCTTGCACTACATGAGCTTCGTGCCGAAGGAAGTCGAAGCAGTTAAATCGAAGTATAATATTTATGGTCCAGTTTGGGCTCTTCAGGTACAAATTTCCGATTTTATAATTTTTTATTTTATTTTATATTTTATAGTTGTACTGATCTTTAATCGTATTGTAGATCTGGGCCTATGAGGCGATACCAGATTTGGCCAGTCTGTGTGTACGCCTTATTAAGGACGGTGGTATGCCCCGATGTGTGAAATGGGTATTTGTCACACCACCAGATACGGAATGGATTAGTTTTTTTGCCTTGCCGGTAAGTAACATCTTAAATATTTATGAACTTTTACGGAACGGATTATAACCTATTTCTTAAACTTTTCGAACAGATGGAAACACCACCCCTTCAGAGTCTTACGCCCACTCCCGAGGAGCAGCATTCGGAATACTGGAGACGGGTGATAGGAGATAATCCTATCGGTGTGGAGTTTCATAGACCGGCTGCCGTACATCGGAGAGTAGTTGTTGAAGAGGGCACTGTACGGGATCCTCCGCCGGCAGCACAAAAGAAAAAATCGACGAAGAAACGTGCACCGGCGGAGGGGTCATCTGGGCCTCGGAGGGATGAAGATTGGACTTTGCCCACTTATGACAGAATGATCCGTTCGATAGATGAACAGTTTCAGCGGCGCGAGACTGAATTGTTAGAAAAAGTGGATCAGCGCTGGAAGGATAATGAGGATCGGTTCTTCAAGAAAGTGGGGAAATTGATAAAGTCAATTTTCGGGGGCAAGGGCAAGGGCAAGGGCAAAGGCATACAATCTACTGATTCGTGGGATGTGGAGCAGATTATTAATGAATCGGATGAGGAAACCGTTTCTGCACCATCTGAGCCACCACGGGGTAGGATTGTTAATGTACATGAGTGGCCCAGCTGGAATGAGCCACCACAGAGAGATGTGGAAGATACGACGAGTGGCAAAGCAGATCCTTGGAGTGTGGCTGTTCGAATGGTTAATCGTGGCCATGATATGGGACGACATAGCATGTACGAGGAGAGACATGTTTGGGTCCCGAGACGTTGGGAGCCACTCCCTGGGGTGGCTCCACCGCCTGTACAGGTATGTTAACTATTTTAATTAATTTTATATTATTTCATTTAACCATGACTTTTTGTCCAAAATGCAGCAACATCAGTCTGTCGTGGATGACTTATTTGATACACAGCATGTACAGCAGGTGTATCATAGCCGACCGTCGGAGCAGGAAATTGTACAAAGCAGTGAGGTACAAATATTTTTTAAAGTTAGTATATAATTTTGGTTTTTTTTAATAGAATGTTATTTGCAGCCCATAGTAGAACACTTCCCAAATCCTAGTGGAGCTCCACGCATGTTTGATCCGGCCGACGCACTGAGGAGAGAATTTGCCAAGTTCATGGGAATGAATATTTCAGCCAATGTCACTGTATCCCAGCATAAGCTCTCCCACGGCTTTTTCAACAACTTATTGGATACTAAGTACGACATGGGTCACACAATGATCAATTTGTACATATGCTATCTCCGGTAGAGGCTTCATTATAAAGACCGTGACGTGTTGTGTACACCCGATTCACGGTATACCGTGATAGCGACTACGTCAGTTTTTGTAAGTATATATTTTTATTTTTTTTAAATATAAAATATGTTTCTTTTTAATTGTCTTGCTAATGTGTATATTTTTTTACAGACGGCGTTACATACATCTTGGACTTCCCAAATATTTGAGCCCGATAACGACTTCCATGAACGTTACGAGGTGTCATATACTGACTGGATCCCAAATCAGGGTTTAATGGATGCCGTTTTTGGAGTGGATACGGTATTTGGTGATGACAAGACTCCGTGGTTCGATGCCAAATTCGTAAGTTTTACAATTTTTTTCATCGTCTTTTTAGCCCGGTGGAATTATTTTTTACTAATTTGCATTAATTAATAGGTTATATTCCCGGTGTTGGCCGCCGGCCATTGGATGACTGTGAGATTGTGTATCGAGTCATGGAAGTTGGAGTTGTATGACTCACTTAACTGCCGTAGAAACAAGGATATATATGAGCACCGAAAAGCCAATTTGAGGCCACTCCGCAAACTGATCGGTCGATTGCTAGATGTACGTATTTTAATATTTTTAATATAGTTTTTTGGCTACTAATATTTTCTTTTGTAGGCTACTAATTACTTGGGAAATGAACAAGCACAATCTGCAAAGATCCGGGCATTCGGACTCCTCAGTTAGTATTGATGCCGCAAAATGAGCAGTTCAAGCAAGAGGATTCGCATAGTTGTGGTCCATATACGTGTATGGCAATTGAGCGGCTCATAAGTGGATATCCTACTCCGAAATGGGGTAATATGAAGTCAAACGTCAGAGTCTATCGGGAGTGGATGGCTTGGAAATGTTTCGAGCAGTGCCATTACGGAGATTTAGGATCTAGCTCTCCCGATGAGTAGTGTGTATTCCATGGAACAGTTCGTAATTTTGTATCTTTTATCTAGTAATTTTGTATAATGTAAAGATGGAACATTTCGTAATATTTATCCGTATCTTTTATCTAGTAATCATGTATCGGCCGATACTCAACCGAATATTTATCGGCCCCACTACCATCGGCCCCGAGCCTTGTATGGCCGAGATTGCGTGTCTCTCGGCCGCGCCCGAGAAAATCATGTATCGGCCTAGGGGCCGATACTGAACCGAATATTTATCGGCCCCACTACCATCGGCCCCGAGCCTTGCATGGCCGAGATTGCGTGTCTCTCGGCCGCGGCCGAGAAAATCATGTATCGGCCTAGGGGCCGATACTGTACCGAATATTTATCGGCCCCACTACTATCGGCCCCGAGCCTTGCATGGCCGAGATTGCGTGTCTCTCGGCCGCGGCCGAGAAAATCATGTATCGGCCTGGGTGGGCCGATATCGAACCGAATATTTATCGGCCCCACTACCATCGGCCCCGAGCCTAGCATGGCCGAGATTGCGTGTCTCTCGGCCGTGGCCGATAATCAACCGACTATTTATCGGCCCCACTACCATCGGCCTTGGGGCCGATAATCAACCGACTATTTATCGGCCCCACTACCATCGGCCTCGAGCCTTACATGGCCGAGGCCGACAAAATCGGTAATTGTGTCTCTCGGCCGAGGCCGAGAAAATAAGGGTTTCGGCCCTATGGGGTGTCGGCCGATTAGGGCCGATGTGTTCAGCACCATCGGCCCTTTAGGGTTTCAGCCTTTTTTCCTACCTAATAATTTGATCAGTGACAAAAAACTTTAATCGATCAGTGACAATAAAATTAAAGCGATCATTGAGCAATAAATTAAGTCATTCCGGATACGTGGCATCTCCTCCTTGTGTGACCTTCTTCTCCATGATTACCACATTTTTTCCTACGACGCATACCAGATGTACTAGCTTCTGCTCCTGAAGGACGACGGCTGTTTCTCGGCCGTCCGGCTTGCCGCATAATTATTGGTGGAAGAACAACCATGTCCTCTATTTCCGGTGGGACACCCCACTCATTTCGAGGAGGCACGGGATTAACCACTCCGGCATATATTGCCTTCCACGTCGCCGTCGTATAATAATCATTAATATGATTGTACAAATTTTCCCTGCGATGATACAAAACAGCGACAACGTGACTACACGGCAACAAGTCAATTTGCCAGACGCCGCATTCACACATTTCGTCTAGAAGATTGACCCTCCACTGTCGATCACCTACGTCGACCTTGTACTTGTGGTTAGTGACCTGCGTAACTGTAAGCCTTCGAGCCAGTTCTACTTCGTTCCGCATCCTCAACTCAGAAGCCTCCGTCAACGGATTGTTTCTGGAACTTACTTTTACCCGTCGTGTATCGAACCGCGACTCTATCATATGACGGATTGCCTCGAGCATAGCTAAAATTGGTAGTCGTCTAGCCTCCATCAGTCGAGAATTTATTGACTCGGCAGCATTCGAAGTCAGTAGACTGTAACGACGACCTTTACTGAAAAGTCGGGACCACTTTTCCGATCCGATTTCCATCAGCTTTTCGTAAATAGCAGGTTTTCCCTCACGGATCGCGTTCATAGCGTCATGGAATTCTGTTGCCCGATAAGCATAAGCTGCTCGATAAAATGACCGGATAACCCACTCACCGTGCCTCGCAAGCTTATTCGATAAATGATAGTAACAGAGCCTGTGTTGTGCGTCTGGGAAAACCAATCTTACCGCATTCGCTATGCTTTTATGTTGGTCTGAAACAATCACTAAACTGTCATCCGTTGGAAATGCGGCTCTCAGTCGCATCATAAACCACATCCACGAAACATCATTTTCAATGGGACCTACACCAAAAGCGAGAGGGAATATTTGCTCGTTCGCATCAAAAGTAGCTGCGACGAATAATATTCCCTTGTTTCTCCCTTTTAAATGGGTGCCGTCCACCACAATAACCTTCCGGAGGCTGCCTAACCAAGGGGCACGCGATACTCCAAGCGCCATAAATAAATGTCGGAAACGACCATCCTCACCGACATCAAGATCCGTATAAGTTCCCGGATTTGTTTGTTCCAACAAATGCAGATATTTTGGCAGTTTGCTGAACGAATCAGCATGTCCGCCGTAAATCATCGATATAGCTGCGTTGCGCGCTCGGAGGGCAACACCGTACGTTGCTTGTATTCCAAATTTATCCAACAAATCGGCCTGAATATCAGCCGGTTTCATTAACTTGCTTTGACGACGCATTTTACGTGCTATATAAGCAGCGACAGCCTTGGACCTCACATTTCGTTCACCAAGTCCGGACAAATCAGTTGTACAATTGTGGTCCGCAACCCACTTAACAACATCCCAACGCGTCTGACCTCTACAGTATGCCCGTAGCTCGAATGGACAATCAGCACTTCTTCTGCATAAATATTCCAAACGGGATGCACTGGAACGTTGCACTCTGAAATCCGCACCGGTTTCCAAATGGAATAGAGCCACAGCAGCATAAAGATCGTCTTTCGAGCTAAACATCAATCCCGCTTGCAGACTTACGTCTACAACAGTTATCGAGTTCTGCGACGCTACTGAATCAGATACATCAAGGGGAACAACAGGAAGTAGCCAGTTGCTTGCTGCTTCGTGTTGTCGTATACAGTCTCGTCATTTGTTCGAGAACGATTGACCGGAACTAGCAAAGACATAAGTTGACTTACGCCACCCTCCCTCCGAATCCCATGCAGCAAAATCTTGTAACGAACAATTATTCAAGGTAGAAGGAATATCTTCATCATCATTATCATCAGATGATGAGTCCAAGTCCGCCTCACCATCTGTATCCGTCTCCACACGAGTATTATTTTGGGGAGCCCACCCTCCATCATTACTTCTACTTCCTTGCCCCGTAAACCAATTAGAACCCCCGAAATTAGAATTATCTTCGGAAAATTGATTCGGATTCGGAACAACAAATTGAGGATTTTGCACTTCAGGATACACAACAAACACAATCGGCTCTACGTCGATAGAGCACAGTCGCATAAGATCATCATCATGGCCCATAATGGCCTTCATCATTCGGCCGGTTCGTTGGGAAGCGACGAAGTATAATAAATGAAGTAGTTGAAAGGAAGGGAATAAGCAGCGAGCCACCGATCAATATTTTGTCGAAGACATTCGAGAGAAATATTGTTTGAAGGAATGTAAACAATGAACTCATGCCCACCGACGTAATTCGAATCTGCATCGAATTGGCCGTTCAATTTCACAATAATTGATCGAAAATCGGTCATTTTTGTCAACTATAATTTGAAGATTTGAGAAGAAAAGAAGTGGAATGATGTTTTTTTTATAGAACCAAATCGCCCATCCTACGTCTTATAAAGAAATTTCTCGAAAATTTTCACGTGAAATCTCGCAATCGTACTATGCTTTACGACAATAGGCCCCGATCGCCTCGATCGGCCCTATTCGGCCCACCACAATCGGCCCGGCCCATTGTGCATGTGAAATGTCGGAACCGACTAGTCAATTCAACGAGATAAAGGTATCGGAACCAAGTGTATCGGCCCGACATCGGCCCCAATCGGCCCGGTATCGGCCCTACTGCAAGCATTAAAGTCATGCAGTGTCTTGTCAAATCATGTCTCCAAGGAGGGCGTAAGGGCCGATGAGGGACAGATTGATTTCCACCTTCGGCCCTAGTTTGACCCTTCGTCGGCCGATTGATTCATCGGCCCTCGTTCGCCCATCGGCCGATTTATTTCGTCCTATGGCATATAGGGCCGATTCACAGTAATTCGACCATAAATCTGCCCCGCCACCATATAAGTTGAACAAATCAACTGTTTTCATCAGGGCCGATTTAGGGTCGATTGGCACCCCCATCGGCCCCGCCATCGACCCTGCACCGTATAAGGACAAAATGGCTATATATGTGTTTTCTTTTAAACGTTGGCTACATTTGTATTTGTGCCGATATTGTGTGGCTACTGCTGGCTTTGCCCCATTAATTATTTACAATCTTTGTAGCAGTGATCATAATGATTAACCATCACTACGTTAGTCAACTTTAAATGATTTTGTCAAAGATGGTTTGTTTTATTTACTTGGATGTGATATTTCACTATTAAATATCTCAAATTTCAATTGGAGCGATCAAATCATCACCGGACGAGCTGTACCTTGGACTTTGATTAAAGCTACAGACGACAATTACCACTTGGTTATCTCATCATACTGGCTAGTGGTAGAGCTAGATGGCAATGTTTGTGGACAGTTGAGATTGCCATTTTATTTTTATTTATTATTATATGTATCGTCGTCGTCGTACCTTTCCACCTTGCAATCATCACTTTAGAGTTCTTAATACTTCCTCTTCCTCTGTCCCGCTATTTCTGTCATACTTACCTAATTGGGTTGTCATGCTATTTCTGTCATCTTTTCTAAAATACTCCCTCCGTCCCGCTATTTGTGGCTCACTTTTTTGAAAGGGGTGTCCCATTATTTGTGTCCACTTTCTTAATTTGGTAAAAAATTATTCCTACTCTATCATCTTCTCTCTCCTACTTTATTACATTCTCTCTCATACTTTATCATCTTTCTCTCATACTCTCTCATTATCTTACTCATCTTCTCTCTCATACTTTATCATCTACTCTCTCATACTTTATCATCTACTCTCTTAATTCCCGTGCCGAAATCAATTGAGCCACAAATAACGGGACGGAGGGAGTAGTAAAAATTACTTTTAAACATAAAATGAAGTGGGTCCCCCTTACTCACTACTCAACCCCTACATTCTTATACTCTCTCTCTTCAAAAATTTATCTCACACTCAATTATGTTCCGCTCCGAACTCAGAAAATTATAATTTTTATCTTTTTGAAAACTTTAGATTATTTTATTCAAATACAATATAAAAAAATATAAAAAATAAAAATCGATTGCCTTTCACTAGCCTTTCAAAAATTTGGATAATTCTCATTTCTTTCCACCAACCACTCATCGAAAATTGTGTCATTTTCTTTATACAATTAAAACTCATAAAATACACACTAAATTAAAATTTCTTAATCTCCGTGCCGAAGTCAACTGAGACGTTTTTAGCGGGACGGAGGGAGTATCATATACCTATAAATACATGTTGATACAATTAAATAACAAGAATTGTGATATAATTTAAATAATAACATCCTGAATTCTAATTCCACTCATATAAGTTGAACAATTGCATGAAAATCAATTTAATTATACATAATTATATTCTCATACTCGATTTAAGAATATTATGGAATTCGAAGTTATGCTTTTATACTACGAGACAGCTACATCTCTCGACCATTTGCAAGAGGACAGATGATGCATTTACTAGAGATGGAAGTCGGGTCGTATTTCGCTTTTATGCTTTGTTTTTATTGAATAAATCGTTCTTCTCCACTACTCTGCCTTAATATTATGCACAACAAGAATTTCGTTGTTTACCGACGGAATTTTTCGTCGGTAAATCGTAATTATCCGTCGATAATAAATTTATCGACTGAATTATGACATCGGGTCAGACTTTATCGGTAAAATTTACCGACGGATCTTTTCCGCGATAAATATTACCAACGGAATATTCCACAGGGAGAATGTCGCCTGATATTGGGGCGTAATCACCGACGATTTACCGACGGAATATTTCTGTCGGTAAATTTTACGAATGAAACAATCCGTCGGCAATATTCTTGCTGTACCGACGGAATTATGTCGGTAATCCATCGGTAATTATTTTTTTTTAATATTTTTTTTTCGTACCCAGTTCTCAACAACCTGCATTTTTTTAACCAACCAACACAACACATACATATAACTATTCAAATCAAGTCAAAAAGCAAACCGAAATAGAAATATAAATATATAAATAATAAAATCCAAATATTTAGTATGTATACATAAACATAAATAAGTATATCATAAAGAGGTGGGAGGAGGGGATTGGTTGCTGTCGTCTAGAGGGTCTCGTTGGCTAGAGGAACCCATCAACGCCATAAGCTGGTCCATCTTCGCATTCATGAATGCGACCTACTCCTGGAGGGTCCTCCTAGCTGCCGACTCCTCCTCCAGTCGGCGCATGATCTCGGCATTGCTCTGGGAATGCTCAAGTGAAGAAGTAGAAGAGCGGCTGGCGGTGTTGATGTAGATGCTCCCTTCCTCGCCGAAACCGTACATCCGCTGCTTCTTGTCCCGAACCCCTTCCAACCGTAGATAAATCGCGTTTTTATCCGTGTTGGGGCCTTCTTCAGTAGCAATCCGCTCCAACTCCGCCTATTACAATATAAAAATAGAAATTAGTCAAACTCAGAATTCTAGAATAATATTATGTATATAGTTTAATCGGCGCTATGATAGTTGCATCCAATTAAGACATGTTTTTTCTGAATTTTTTCTCTTAATATTTGGTATATATGCATGATTTATATATATATATAGGAAGTGGTTCTTGTGTGAACATTCATTATCGTGTGAACACTGTACTTTAAAGATAAATGTACTGCATTTTCAAAATGATCAGACTGCACTTTAAGTATTGCACTTTCAAAATGATCAGATTGCACTTAAGGACATTTTTATAATCTGACAAATAAAGTGCAGTATTTTTGCCTTGAAATTGCAGTGTTCATACGATAGAGCATGTTCACATTTGAACCTCATATAAACATGCTCTTATCGTGTGAACACTGCAATTTCCGGTGGTTCCGATGGGAACGCCCGGTGGGAACGCCTTTGTTGTAGGAATTAAGAACAATTATGAAGCCATTAGATCAAGCCAATCTACGGTTGAGATTAGAGATTGGGGCCTGAAAAATCCGGAGCACTTTCTTCAGAAATTAACTGCACAAAGGATATTTTCGAAAATGAAGAAAAATTAAAAATTAGATAGAAGCTTCAACTCATTCTCAAAATTCAAATCCGCAATTTCGTTCCCTAAGCTTTCAACAAGATAATCGAATTTCTTCCTTCGGCGGCGCGCATACGGTGGTGACGACGCCCTTCGACAGCGGCGCATACGACGGCGACAATTCTAGCGTGATTGTGGTGAGACGTTGATTCTCCGACGGTGGCAACCCTCGGCGAAACCCTAGGGCTCGGCGGCGCAATTGATTTTTCTACTTCTGAATCTATATTGTTCTGTGTTTGATAAATTGTGCAGTAAATAAATCATAAAAGTGTACTTATTTCAAATAATTTGTGCAGTTATTGAAATATAATGTTTTGAATGAATTCTGCTTCAATTGTATATGATATTTGAACTGCAGATAATGAGTACTAGTGAACGAACTCTTCTTGAAATGAATCTGATTCAATTGATTTTTGTTGTGAATTTTAAGGATTGATTGTGTTTGACATTCGAATGATGGGGCAAATAAAATTTGTGAATGAATTCTGGGTTAATTTTAAGAATGTGCTATTGAAATGATTGGGCCTATGAATTTGGGGAATGAATTTTGCTTCAATTGAATCTTGTTTGATTGGTTTTGGTTTTGAATTTTGTTAATTTTTCTTCTTCTTCTTCTGTTTTGTTCTACGTCTGATAATTTGTGCAGTAGATTTATCATAAAATTGCACTTAATTCGAATAACTTGTGCAGTTATTGAAAAATAATGTTTTGAATGAATTATGCATCAATTGAATCTGTTATATGTACTGCAGATAATGAGTACTAGTGAATGAATTTTTCTTGAAATGAATCTGCTTCAATTTGATTTTGGTTTTGAAATTTTGGTAATTGATTTTGCTTCTTCAGAATCTGTTTTGTTCTGTTTCTAGTAAATTGTGCAGTAAGTTTATCATAAAGTGCAGTTAATTCTAAATATTTGTGCAGTTATTGAACATATAAATGTTTTGAATGAATCGTGCTTCCATTGGATTTGATTTGTGATTTGCATATAATGAGTACTTGTGAATGAAGTTCTGCAGAATTATATAAATTAAGATCATTAGGGCTTCGTTCTTATATGTGCATGTTCTTCCTGTTTTACAGAAATGAGAATCCGGCAAGATAGTTCAATGGAGGAAGACGAATGGTGATCACTGTATTGCACCAAATAATCCTGCAAATTATGAGAATTAAATCAGTATAGTCTACAGTGTATCGAACACAGGGAAAGGATAATTAGATACAATATTTTCCTACCTATCTAGGGTTTGGTTAGCAACCACGCAAGTTTTGGATTTTCTACTAAACTAAAAATGATTAAAAACTGAACTGAAATTAAACGTGTATTAACTGGGCAATTAAGAGACATGTCTAGCAGAATATTCACGCACACATATTTCCAATCATCGACACTTAATATGAATTAATCTTAAGAATCTACTAGTTATAGATTGTCGTAATTAAATTGACACAACCCTCACTCCCACTTACTTAGTCGGTAGCCGCCATGTTGGGCATCGAAACGACTACTTCCCTAATCTAGTTACAATCTACGTTGTTGGGCAATCAATATAATTTAATAACTAGACAACTTTATCGAACTAAGGGAGCCTAGTATAAGAGTCTACTCATATGTTGGACATCTAATAGTCTCCTACCGGTTTAATCTAATTACTCTTACGAATAATTTCGCTACTTACCAGCCTTATTCCACGAGAAACGATGGAAGTACTAAGTTGGCTACAGACTGCACAACCTAGGGTGGTCAAGCCTAAATTACTAGCCAGATTAATTAATTCATAATTAACCTGAAACCCTTTCAATTAAATATAAGCACCTAAGCCTCATATACTGTTCACGTGTGTGTTTCACATCCCGCCGGACCCTTAAAAATTGAGCTACTCATGCAGACATCTTGGTTGTGCAAACAGGAACCGAACAGAAGAATAGAAACGAAAACATGTGTAACCCTAAAGCTAACATGCACGAAACTTAAAGTAATCAAATACGAAACTGCAGAATATCCAAGCCCGCGAAACTATATTAGAATACTTGAATTAAAATAGAACAAGAGTACCAAACCTGAATTCGATCTTTCCTACTCCAACGAAACAAACCGAATGGAAATGAAAAGCAAGTCTTCAACTTCGAATTCAGAAAACATGAAAATAAAAATGTTTCTTCTCTTCATCTAACTACGAACTGCATCAGATCTGAACGGAAGTGGATTGTCGGTCTTGAATCTTCGATGGAACTAGGGTTTGTAGCGTGGTCGGTGATCGGAAAGTAGCACGAGATCTAGGGTTTGAAGGCGTCTAAAATCTAGGGTTTGACGGTGTGTGTACGCGGGCATAAGGCTCTGATTTTTGTGCTCCTCTCCCTCTTATATATGCTCTCTTTCTTGATCCCTAAGTAAGTCAAATCCTTTCAAGATAAGGAAAGAGATTTGGATAGATATGGAAAGTAAATCCTTCCTTATCTATCTTAAATATGATCAAGAACCTTCCACCGTCAAAAACCACGTCCAAGTCAGCAAATCTCGCGCCTTCTTCATCATCAAATACGTGCCAAATTGCATCCTAGTCACTTGCCACGTCAGAACCTAAAAACCTGCTATTTCGGCACTACAAGTGCCCTGATTGGCCAATTAAGACAACTTCCGGTGAAAAATAACTATGTACTGTTGGTCCTGAGACGTGGTTCTAGTGTAGGGGGGGGGGGGGGGATACACCTGAATACAAATTCGTTTCTCAAACGGGAAAGTCGGCTCTAATTGAGTTTGCTATTGAACTGAGTCAGTTAGCCAAATATGCTTTCAGATCGCGTGGGCAAGAAATTCTTCTACTAAGTTCAGCTCTACTGACTTGATTGTGTGCGGAAGTGTAGGCCCTATTAAACGTCTCGGTTGGAAAATCGGTTTTATGTTGAGTTTGATGAAATACAGTTTTAATGCAGTATGATCAGTTAAAGAAAACAGTAAATCAACACAACAGATTTTTAAAGTGTTCGGACACACTGGGTCCTACGTCCACTGTCTTGACCAAAGCAGGATACTTGTTATATTTATACTGAGCAAGTCTCAGTGATCTGTTCTTAAGATAGATACAACTTGAAGCTTATACTGAGCAAGTTCTCAGTGATCTGTTCGCAGGAAAGATTCTCTACTTATAGTCGTAGTGACTTTTACAGGGGTTTCAAACTTAAAGAGTTTAAGTCTTCTCCAACTAAGAGGAAGTTCTTACAATAAGAACAGTTTCACAAAGATGTGAACTTCCCCACGATTTCTAAGCTATGAATATTATAATAAGGCTTGCTTAGATAAGAGAAGGAGAACAATGATAACTCTAAGTAATGAACTAAATGGTTCTTCTATGAAAGCTAGTTCTTCACTGGATTCTTCGATTGAGAGCGTTAAGAGTTTTGTGCGTCGATAGCTTGGGTTCCCATATGTCTCTGCATGAAGACTTTTCTCTTATATAGTCGTCGATTGTGAATAGATCCCTTGGAGAGGGGTCTAGCCACATGTCAAAACGACAAGGAAAATGGCTCCTCAAATTTGAACATTGATAAGTAGGTGCACTGTAGAGATACGCCTCTTTTTCAGTCTGGGAGCAACTTTTGTTAGAAAAGATAAATCGTTGTTGGCTCCTTATTGGTCGAGGTAGATTGGTAGGTGAGACTTGTCAAACATCAAGGTTGACTTCCTATGAATCCTCATACCTTCAACTGAAGTGACTTCCTACTGACGTTCTTCTGAGTATAAGTGCATGGGCACGAATTCTTGTGCAGATTCAGTTGGTGGTCGGCTGACCAACTGACTTCTTTGATCTTGAGTTCATCAGCTGAGTGCAAGGTCTTCTACTGAACTCTACAGCTACTGAACTCTAGCCTACTGAGTTCCTAACACGCTGAACTCAAACTAAGCTATTATAGAAACGAAGGTACATCATTCAACTAGGGGTTTTGAGATCTTCAAATCTATAAATATGTCTACTGAAACCTCATCCCAACAGGTACAAAAATGACTCATCAACGAAACATATAAGAAGTTTATTAGTTGTCAAGGAAAATGATATAAAGGAAGAAGTCATGTAGAAAGCTGGTGCATATTATGAAATGATATAAACGAAGAAGTCATGAAGAAAACGAAGAAGTCATGAAGAAAGCACTCGATAGTTTGGTAGTTTTCAGATTAGTATTATGGAGTAGTATTATATGTATTTGAATTTTTCACTTTGTTCCAAACACAATTGTACTTTTTACGTAAAATGTATGCACTGTTAATGTCACAAAAGTTCACTTTTCATATACATTCATAAAATTCACTAATAATGTAAATTAACTGCACTTTTCACGAATAATAGTTGAACGGCCTTTAAAAGTCAATTTCATGTAGCAGTACAAACTTCATATTAATAACACCACAACATCCAGTTCAATAACTAAGAGATAACTAAAAAACAACACCAACTATTTGAACAATTTGCAAGACCTCATTGGTCCAATATTGGCCTTCACACAATTCAACATAAATAACCTTGATGGCCAAAGTTGATTTTCCTATTCATCTTCATAAAATGTTTATGCCTATCATGAACCATCTTATGAGAATGCTCCTCAATAAATGAAGAGATCACCTACCCTCCGACACCATTGGATTTGAATATAGCTTTAGCCAAACACGAAGACCTAGAGGACATAGTACACTTCCTTTTATTCATATCCAATTTCCCAACAACTCCATCATATGCGTTCTGCCCCTCACGATTACACAAAAAGTATTTAAGCAACATGGTTCCATCGCTATGCTTACGATTCGTAGCAAGTCGAACGTCAAATCCACATAAACTACCATAATCTCGATAAAATTGTATTCCTTCGTCCAACGTCATAAATTTCATCCCAACGAAAGGTTTGCTTTCAACGGGACATTTGGGAATAATTTTCTCGACAGCGTCTATATCATCGTTCTCGCCTACGCATAAAAAGAAATTTCATGTAAAGTGGAGTAAAAATAACCAAAACGTGTATTTAATTTTGCAAGAAATTGAATTCGCGACAAACCTCAAAACCAAACAAGAACGAGACTATCCTAAAATTACCATAATCATGTGAAAATAGGGACTTTAACCAATACAAAGCTATTCTGAGTTCAATACATCCAAAATAGCACGAATACACTGATACGAAATGAACATCATCAAAATATTCACAACATTCTACCCAACAATTATACATAACTCAAACTGAATATAAGAGAACATTGAGGAAGAAGGCTTCAAGATACATTCACGTTTAGCAGCAAGAACTCCATTAACATTCGACCACACAGTCATTCGCCATGATTTCCGCCATTTAGGGCAAAGAGTCATTGTTGATTTTAAAAATCGAAAGTAAATTAAAAGTTTATAGATAAGAAAAACGTAAATTGAACAATGAATGAACTAACCCATAGCAATTTGATGAAAAACGAAGGATTACTAGCTTCAATCTGAAAAATCATAGCTTGGGTGGATAAGAAACCCATATGCGAGAGAGAGTGAGCGCACAAAAATATGTTCTTTTCAAACATAACGCTGAGATTACAAATTTCCCTATTGTGCAGTGTAATTCATGAAGAAAGTGCACCGAATGATTTTTTTATGAACTCGCGATGTCGGCCCTCAGATCGCTGGATCAAACGACCACAATGTTCCTAATTCCTATAGTAAGGGACTTTCTCATTTGAACTCCTCTCTCTCTCTCTCTCTCTCTCTCTCTCTATATATATATATATATATATATATATATATATATATATATATATATATATATATATATATATATAGGAGGGGGATAAATTGAGAACACTACCTTAATGAGAGAAATGAGAACAAGATCCATCCGTCCATTTTAGTGTTGTGTGGATCATGAAGGAGAAGGATTTTCTGTGCCAAAACAAGTCATTAAGGGCATTGTAGTCATTTCGCATGTTATGTTTTTTCTTCAAATAATTATATCTCCTTCTTCCTCTTTTCAAACCGGAGAGATCGACGTTATTGTGATCTCCTCTTCAGTCCTCGCGATTTTATGCTCGCATTGTTGCTCGGGATACGTTGTGCTCAACACCAAAATCGGAAATGTATTCGTCTTGAAACTGCATTTTTCATTTATATCCAAATCGTTCGCGACAAGATATGGGTAAGTTAAATGATTTCGCATCGTTTTTGTTTAATTCGTGTTTTCTGCTTCTTTTTGTGAATTGAAGTTACGAAATTATGAGTTTCTTTGATTTTTGAGCAATTGAAGCGATTTAGGGTTTTTGAGCAGGAAATTTCTATTGTTACTCTATTTGCACAATTGATGCGATTTAGGGTTTATAAAAAGTAATTTATGGATATTTTGCGATTTAAGGTTTATGAAAAGTAGTTTATGGATATTTAGGAACTATGGGTTTCTTTGTTTTCACCCAATTGATGCGATTTAGAGTTTATGAAAATGAATTTGATTTTTTGCCCAATTTCTTGATATCTAAGCTTAATTTTATCCTTATGTTGCTCAATTATTTTTGAAATCTATATATTTCAAGCATAATTTGATCTATGTTATTTTTTTGGGATGATGGAAAGAATGTGCACTCAAGCTCTTTTGATGATTGTATTATCGAAAACACCTCTATGTCGTATATCCATGTGTGCCCCATAGAGCTGACACCGTTTGTGGGACAGAAGTTTTTGAATTTAGATGATTTGCGAGCTGACTTGTTGTTGGATCTTAAGCTTTTGACAGAAAAATATTCGAATCTCACCTTGGGTTCGAATATAACTAAGTGTCTATTTTGAAATTGTGTTTTCTCCACACACTTAAACGTATAGAATTGATATTTATGCACTTAAATAAATTTGTTGCAGGGACGGTAGCAGTAAGAAGAAAATGGTCGAAGACTTCTATCGGTGCTCTATTCTGAATGCTGTGTCTGTTTTATCACCCAACCCAGTTAAGACAAAGGGTAGTGGAAGTCGAATCGAGAGTAAAAAGGAAGCCGCAGTGTGGAAAGCAAATAAATCGAAGAGGAGATGCAACAAATGCGAACATTAACCAACCATGATGATCGCAATTGTGACCAACCCGACCTTGAAGATGAATAAATACGTCTTTTGTAACTGTTTTAAGATGAACTCTTTATTGATTTTATGGAATTTGATTTTTATTGTAAACGTTTGGAGAACATTCTGCATACGGGCACTGAATTTATGGATTATGTGCATACATTTTGAATGATATGTGCAGATGTTTGGAGAACCTTCTGCATACGTGCACTGAATTTATGGATTATGTGCATACGTTTTCAATGATATGTGCAAACGTTTTCAATGATATGTGCGTACGTAGAACTACTCTTTTAATGACAGAAGATTGAAATATATGGACTTGTTATTGGTGTGGCGTTAATATAGTAATTGATGGCGATTTTTTTAGTATGTGCATATGTACAATTGTCTATGTGCATACATTTTCAATCAAATTTCATACAAAAACAATTAATTAACAAAACCAATACGAAACACATGTTTACTACAAATTTACTTCTACTGCATCAAACCTAAAGTTCAGATTAATTAAAATGGAATCCTAGTAATCAATCTAATAAAATCTTGTCCACATCAATATTTTTTCCCCGAACAAATTTCTCATAGTATTCTTCGGTCTTTTGAATTGTTTCCTCACTCATTTGGTTGACACTCCATGTCATAAGCGCTGTCAGGTATCGTACCTTAGGACACTTTGCTTCTTTGATTTCACAGTCAAGTCACATCTCCATGACCCTTTATCAAAGTAGCTGCCTTTCTCTTGCCACTCATCTCCATGTTTGTACATACAAAAAAAATGTGCATACTTAGATACATAAATGTGCATATAAAATTGATGTGTGTAATAAATAATATTGATGTGCATACAATTATAGAAAAACGTGCATATAAAAAACTCAAAAATAACTCACAAAATCTGCATCTTTATATATCATGCGTGTGCACACAGTTCATAGGTAATGTGCATATAAAATGTTCAACACCATCGATTATATAATCAGTAGGGACACACTATATCACAAATTCAGTTGGGGCACAAATCCTACCCTAGAAATAACATTATGAAAATATGAAATCCTAAAGCGTGCATACATTTAATAGTTAACGTGCATACAAAATGTTCAACACACTACATCACTAATTCAATTTGGGCACAAAGTTTACCCTAGAAACATGAACTTTGTCTTACAGAGAAATCACACAAATTCAACTATACCCGTCGATTGTCTTACCCTCGGCGGTGTGCTATCTAACTTAGCTTTCATTTTTCTATCTACCTTCCCCCCCTTTGACGTCTATTCTTCCTCTTTTCCATATATTTGAACTTATTGTGGCTTTAGATCCCCTGATTAAAGTCGTTGCCTTTCTCTTGCCAATCATCTGTACGCTTATAAATATTACACAAATATGTGCATACTTTGATACATAAATGTGCATAAAAAATTTATGTGCATAATCGATAACATTAATGTGCATATAATGATTATGAAATGTGCATAAAAAATGGCCGCGATTAACTCACAGAATCTGGATATTCTTACGAAAATATGATTGTGCATATAGATCATAGTTAATGTGCATACATTTCATGGTTAATGTGCATACAAAATGTACACATAAACCGTAGAAATTGGTAGGGGTGTAAGTGGTTTCGGTCCGAACCGCGAAACCAACGGAACCGAACCGAACTAAACCGAAAAATGCAAATGCGGTTCGGTTTTGTGGTTCGGTTTGGTTTATATTTTTCAAAACCGTTTACAATCGGTTCGGTTCACGGTTCCAAAGGTTTAGAAACCGCTCAAACCGAACCGAACCAATGGAACCGAATGAAATATAAAGATTTTTGTTAATACTACATACTACTTACTAGGTAGTATACTAATATGTGATTACTATGGGTATAGTAGGTAATTGATACATATGTAAATATGTAATTAAAAAGCTTAAAAAAGAGATGTTAATACTACTATTACACTAGGGCAGTAGGGCACGCCACACAACTGAGTCCTGACTACACTACTCTTCTGTCTTCTCAATTCTCATTTCCATCTTCTTTCTCATTTCTCAATTCATTCTCAATACTATTTTCACTTTTTCTACCTAAACGTAAAAGTTGAACAAGTCCTCCATCCGTATGAATTTTTTCTGGGAGTTCTTAGTTCATCCGTTTACGTGGAGTCATGAAATTGTTTCATTTTGCTACTGCCTATGTAGATTGTGGAGTCATGAATTTGTTTCCCCTAGTTGGAGATTAAATATTGTAGTTATGTTAAGTATATTTATATTTTGTTAATATTTTGGAGCCCTAGTTGGAGATTAACTTTTGTAGTTATGTTTAGTATATTTATATTTTGTTAATGTTTTGGAGTTGTCGTGCTTGGATTTCATTCACGTTAAGCATGTATGAAATATTATGGTTCAAAAAAATCTATTTAGGATTTAAAAAAAGTAGAACCGATGAACCGAACCGAACCGAACCATTTCTAAGCGGTTCGGTTCGGTTCCAAAAGTAAAGTACACCTTAAACCGAACCGAACCAAACCACTTTCATATGTTCGGTTCGGTTCCTAAATTGTACTAAAAACCGAACCGAACCGTTACACCCCTAGAAATTGGTACAAACTAGATCCCAATGTCCATATAAACCTTAGAAATGGGTACGAACACAAAGGTTTCAATGTGTGCACAAAATGTTCATATAAACCCTAGAAATTGGTTCGAACTAGGTCCCAATGTCCATATAAACCCTAGAAATAAGTCATGAACACAAAGGTTTCAATGTGTGGCTTACAAATTTAAATTAGCATTTTGAAAAAAAATTGTATGAACTAGATTCGAATGTCTACATACCTTCGATTTTCACAAATCGCTCTCTTTCATTCGAATTGTGTATTCTCCTTCAAGAATCACTCTCTTTTGGGTTGAAATACGCCGAAGTACCTACGATGTTAATGTAAAGAAATCAAATTCAAAATCAGAAAATTTGCAACTAAAGCTTCAAAATACGAAATATACTAGAACCACACCTTCGATTCTTGCTGGGTTGCGTCGATTCTTGCTGGGTTGCGTGCGTAAATGGCTCGATTCAATGCTAGGTCGCTCGATTCAATACGAAATTGTTGGGCTATGAGTCAGTGATCGTTTAGATCATTGCTAAGAGGGTATTTTGAACTAACATCAATAGTTCATGTACTTAGGACTTATTATTATATTTCGGTAATGGGGGAAATTATAGTGATTTTATTGCTATAGAATTGAAGATCCCAAAACATGTCCTGTACCCATAGTGTGTTTTTCGGCCTTGATGATGTAATAGACTAGAAATGTTCTTATGTTCATTATTTATTTTGTCTAAGTCCTGTAAGGGGTATTTGTTGGCCTGAAATTCAGTAGGAAGTTAAATTCCAGAACCCCGTGTCATCAGTTTGTAAGAGCTCGTGTCCCTCAGGTCTCCAGCTGACTGTTCTCAGTAGAAGATTTCCATCTGCTGACCTCCGTTGAAGACACAGTTTGAAGAGCTCAGTACCTTCAGAGTCACCAGCTGACCGTTATCAATAGAAGACTTCTATCAGCCGACTCAGATGAAGAAGTCAGTATGATCGATCCAGATCTACTGAATTCGACAGGAAACGACTGTCCGACTATTATTGTCATTCGAAAGTCAGCAGAGTATATTCATACGAGGATCAGTGAGAGTCAACTCAGACGAAGACTGATGTCTGACAAGTCTCACCTACCACAAACCTCGACCAATGAGAAGCAACCAAAGTCTTACCTGCTCTGACACTAAAGCTGCTCTCATGTACAAAAGTCAACCACTCTGCGGCGCTACTTCGAAAACTTATGGCCGTTTTCCTTGGAAGTTTGTGACACGTGACATCATCCTCTCCAACGGATACATGCCTGGGTCACAACTATAAATAGAGAAGAGTTTCCAAGCTCAATGCACGGGACATAAAAGGGAATACACGCTCACAACATTCAAGCTCTCTAGCGCATTCAAGTCGATCCAACAAATAATTTGCTTAGTTGAATATCCATAGTTCTTCTCTCTAGAGATTCTATAGTTCCCTCTTCTCTATCTAAGCTCAACTGTTTTATCCATAGTTTAGAACCTTCGAAGGAGTTCACTTTCTGTGAATTGTTCTTATTGTAAGAACTCCTTCATTGTTGGAGAAAAATCCCCTCCCCTTCAAACTTTGGTTTGATTTGTAAAGTCGCTAAGGACTATAACTTAGAAGGGTCTGTCCAGCGCACAGATTCCTTGCTGAGGCTTGCTCAGATTAATCAACAAGAACTCCTGTTCTGCAGGACCGTGGACGTAGGATCTTGCGTATCTGAACCACGTTAAAAATTGCTTGTGTTATTTACTGTTTTATTGCATCGTTCTCAAACCGATTTACATACTCATACTTTGCATAAAACGTATTTAAAAGTGCACCAGTCAAAACAAATTTGGTTTGCGAAAACACGTTTTCAAAAGAGACGAAGTCTATCGGGCCCCACACTTATCCGCACTGAACTCTCCGACTGAGCTCTTAATACTGACAAAAGTCAGTAGGACGGACTCAGTGGTTGAGACACTCTGGCCCGCGATCAGAAGGTTACTATTTGGCAATGTTCATCAGTCGTGCTCTACAGCTCAGCTGTCCTTCGCGTTTGAGGAAAAACTTGTACTCAGGTGTATTCACCCCCCCCCCTCTACACCTGACACTCGTCTCTGGACCGACAATTGGTATCAGAGCGGTGTTCTCCTGGTCATTGTTTCTGAAAACTACTAGTCTACTCGAACAGATCCTGAAAACGTTTTCACTGCACAAGCATCTCTTCATACATCCTTATACTCTCATCTACAATATCTGATATGTCAGGTATACGGATGGTGCCGATGTTCTCGGTAGAGAACTATACGGTATGGCGCGTGAGAATGGAGGCGCACCGTACATCGCTGCATGACAGCATGATAGATGTCCTTGAAACAGGACCCATCATTCCCATGATCGACATCGTTCAATATGCCGTTGTGGGAGGTGTAGGAGCACAAACAGGTGCTAAGGTTGCCAAAGAAAAATCTGCCTTCACGCCAGAAGAGAAGAAGTTGCACAACCTCGACCGACTAACGCGAGAATGTAATCCTGACAACGCTTAGTGATTCACACCTCGGGAGGGTGCAAGAGTGCAAAACGGCAAAAGAGCTTTGGGATGCCCTGGCTGTACTGAGCCAAGGAACCCCGCAGATTAAAGAAAATAAGCTCGAGCTAGAGCTTCAAAAGTTCGACAACTTTGCCATGGAGCCCAATGAAACCATTGACGTGCTTAGCGTCAGATTCACCAATCAGATCAATGTGATCAACGGGCTGGGGAGAACGTTCACCAACAAAGAGATAAACACCAAGATCTTGAGAGCGGTACCTCGACTGAAGTGGCTTCCTTTTGCTACTTATTTACGTCGCTCAGATCTTAATGCTTTAACTCCTGATGTTATCTTTTCTGAACTAAAGACGGAGGAGTTCGAGCATAGTCTACCCCAACGGTGCGTTAGTGCTCTAGCTGACACACAAATAGATCATGTTTTCAAAGCAACAGTCAGCACTTCAGGAGCCAACCCCGTTTCTACTAGCAAAGCAGTAGCTGCATCAGATACAAAGTCTTCGGATACTCCTGCTACTGAGCGTCTTGCGCTTATGGCTCTCAAATATCAAAGGGAGAAGGAGAGAGTCAGAAAGCTAAAGAAATACCACAGAGATTCTCCCTTAGGTAAGAAAGATAATCATAAAAGGGAAGAATTTAAACCTTCTCCTGATTGCAGGAACACGTAACCTGCTGCTAGTCCATCCAACAGCTCAACTGGAAAAGGCGGTAGAGTGACTGTGTGCTACAACTGCAAGAAAGAAGGACACTTCCAGTATGAATGTCCTGAGCTCTCAGCTGCCCAGCGAGCAGAACGGCAGGCCAGACGAGAAAAATTTGCCCAAAGAAGGCAGGCCTACATTGTCGGAGAGCTATCCGACGACTCATCGAGGAAGATACTTTCATGTATTCTTCTGAAAATGAAGCAACATTTATTGTCATTGAGGTCGGAGACACAGATCCTAAAACATCGACTGAACACTGCCTGATGGCCGGAGAAGAAGCTGAGGTAAATTCAAAACTTATTATAACCTCCTATTCACAGAGCACACACGACACGTGCTCAACTAAAGATGAACCTCTAGACGTGATGCAAGCATACGACGATCTACTAGAGGAGCAGATTCAGTTAAGTAGAGAGTTCAGCAGAACTGTTCAGGAACTAGAACAGTAAAGGCTGAAAATCAGAGACTTTCTTCTGATTGTCAAGTCTCTACTGATTCAGAGAATCTCGTTGCGAGACTGAAGGAAGAGATTGAATCTCTGATGACTAAGTCTCAGCTTCAAGAAACTCAGATATCAGTTCTGACTAAGGATAATTCTGAGAAAGATACTAAGATAGCCAGACTTAGTCAGAAGCTCGCAGAGGTTGAAAAGGATTACGAATCACTTTGGAAAAGTGATGAAGTTTGACGAGGACTGATGACTGAACAGTACCTGGGAGCCAAGGAGAAGTTGGAAAGCATGCTTAGAGCTCAAAGGCCAGTCGCCATGAAGGAAGGACTCGGCTATACTCACGAAGCTTCCACCTCTACTTCAAAAGGCTTAGAAATGCTGGCTGATAGGTTCGTTAGAGGAAAAGTTCAGATCACTGAACCTACAACTCAGGTGAAAAACTAACAGAAGATCATCGCACCTCAGCCGAGCAACAAGAAGCAACTGACCAAAAGTTCTAGCCCCAGAACACCACGATCAAATTTAGGGGGAACTAAGAAGGTCAGATGGGCAGAGCAGTATGGCGAGCCACTGTATGAGCATCCAACACAGTTTGGTTCGTACTATTATGAGCCCAGGGTCAGGAGTAGCACAAAATCTCAAAAGAAGAAAGCTCATGAACCCAAAGTTGCTAGAAAGTCAGTATCTCCTAAGTCAGTGGAGAAGAAAACTGACAAGATTCAGAAAAAGAAGGTGTCTGAGACTCCTAAGGTCGCCAGACAGATTTGGGTCGCGAAACAATCGACTAACGCTTATCAAAAGAGCCTGCTGACCAATTACGTACAAGAAGATGGTCCCAGAATTGAGTTTGGTGACAACTCGAAAGGCTATACAAGGGGATATGGAACATTCAACATTGGGACTGCTTCAGTTCCAAGAGTAACATATGTTGAAGGACTTCAACATAATCTCCTTTCTGTCAGTCAATTATGTGATAATCTGAATAGAGTTATCTTTGACGCTGGTTTATGTGATGTTGTTGATAAATTTATAGGGAAAACAGTGTTATCATGTTCGCGGAAGAGGAACATCTACGTTGCTAACTGGAACACCGCTGAACATGAGGCGTGCTTACTTGCCCAGACGAAATCAAGTGATAAAACAGGATGGCTGTGGCATAAGAGGCTCAGTCACCTGAACTTTAAGGCAATGAATAAGCTAGCCAAGAACTCAAGAGTTAGATGATTGCCCAATGAAGCTTTCATCAAAGATAAAAACTGTGAAGCGTGCTTGAAGGGAAAGCAGACAAAGAAAAGCAATCCACCAATTCCGCCGCCTTCCACTAATGGAATCCTTCAACTACTCCACATGGACTTGTTTAGGGCCAGTTTCTCCAGTGACTATAAGAGGCAAGAAGTATGCCCTCATCGTTATCGACGATTATTCGAGATATACGTGGGTCATCTTCATAGCCAACAAATTTGATGTCAAGACTGAGCTGCCGATACTGCTGAAGAAATTCAGTGTGGAAAAGGACATCAAGATTCAAAAAATTCGCTAAGATAGAGGGACGAAATTTCTCAACTCAGTCATAAAAGAGTACTGGATAAGGAGGGGATTCAACACGAGACTTCAGCAGCCCGCACCCCTCAGCAGAACGGTCTTGCTGAACGGAAAAACAGAACACTAAAGGAAACAACAAGAACGCTCCTAGCAGACTCTGGACTACCCTCAAAGTTCTGGGCTGAGGCTACTGATACCGCCTGTTACACTCAGAACCACTCACTACTTACAAAGCAATACATGAAGACGCCATACGAACTGTGGAAAGGGAGAATTCCTTCTATTTCTCATTTTTTCATATGTTTGGTTGTCCTTGCTTTATCCACAATAACGAGAAGGATCAATTAAAGGTCTTTGATAGTAAATCTGACCAAGGAGTGTTCTTAGGATACTCTCGAGTCAGTAAAGCCTTCAGGGTTTTTAACTACCGGACCCTTTGCGTGGTGGAAAGCCCTCATGTTATTTTTGATGATTTTGTTATTGAGGACAGGAAACCTAAGAAGACAAATCCTGAAGATGTCAGTAGCAAGCTACAGAATCTCACATTGATTGACAAAGCTGAGAAGATCCAGCATTGGTGGGATGATGAGTCAGACGAAGAAGAAATCCAAACCCATCCCGCAAACACTGTAGCTGACCTGGTTGATTCTACTGAACAAAATCAACATCAGGTAACAATGGTCGATGAGGAAGCCCCAATGGTAACTGAGACCTCTACTGAGAATATAAACTCAGGGGGAACGACTAATGTTCCTGAGCTAAATGCCCCTGAACCTGGAAACTCAGTAGATCCTAATCTTCTTACTGAATTTCTTCAGTCACAGAATAGCACTACTAAAATGCCTAACACTCCTGTTGACTGTACAGAAGTAATCTCAGAAGAAGAAGCCAAACTCAGACGCTCCTGGCTAGACGCTCACTCTTCTGATTTAATCATTGGAGATACATCAGCTGCAGTAAGGACAAGATCCAGACTGAGTCAAGGAGAAAGCGCTCTCTACTCCTGCTTCTTGTCTACTGAAGAACCTCAGACGATAGAGGATACTCTCAACGATGCTGACTGGATCATAGCCATGCAAGAGGAGCTGAACCAGTTTGTCCGAAACGAAGTTTGGGAGCTTGTTGATAGACCTATACATCAACACGTAATCGGTACGAAGTGGGTCTTCAAAAAAAGACGAGACGAAAACAACGTCATAGTAAGAAACAAAGCTCGACTTGTTGCCAAGGGATACTGTCAAGCAGAAGGAATAGACTTTGACGAGACGTTCACACCAGTCGCCAAATTGGAAGCCATTCGTCTATTCCTAGCCTATGCAACGCATCAAAGATTCAAAGTATATCAAATGGATGTTAAGTCAACGTTTCTGAATGGCGTACTGAAGGAAGAAGTCTATGTGGAACAACCGCTCGGCTTCCAGCAGGGACATCAGTGTATAGACTTCGAAAAGCTCTGTATGGGTTAAAACAAGCACCAGGGCTTGGTACGATACCTTATCAGACTTTCTTCTTCAGAAATGTTTTCAGAAGGGGACAGTAGATCGCACTCTGTTCAGCATTAAGTCAGGTGATGGCATTCTACTAGTCCAGATCTACGTGGACATCATTTTTGGATGTAGGAACATGACTATATGTCAACAATTCGAGAAACTGATGAAGGAAAAGTTCGAGATGTCAATGATGGGGGAGATGAACTACTTCCTTGGATTTCAAGTGAAGCAATCACCTGAAGGAATATTCATCAACCAAGCCAAGTACACTCGAGACCTCTTGAAAAGATTCGGCTGCGACTCAAGCAAGCCTGTTAAGATCCCTATGAACACAAATTTTAAAATCGATCTAGACAAAGAGGGAGCTTCTGTTAACTCTACTGATTATAGAGCTATTATTGGTTCTTTGTTATATTTAATAGCAAGCAGACCTGACATAACTTATGCTGTAGGTGTATGCGCAAGATTTCAGGCGAATCCCAAGCAAAGTCATCTAGACTCAGCAAAGAAGATTCTACGATACCCTGAAGGGAACACCTGACGCTGGGTTATGGTATCCTGGTGACGATAATCTGATTCTAACTGCTATTCTGATGTTGATTAAGATAGATCGAAAGTCAACTTTTGGAACGTGTCAGTTCCTAGGCAGTAAGCTGATATCATGGTTTTCAAAGAAACAACATTCAGTGGCGACGTCCACTACTGAAGCTGAGTATATGTCTGCTGGAAGTTGCTGTGCCCAAATCCTTTGGCTTCGACAACAACTGCGAGATTATGGTATTACTCAAGATGAAGTGTCCATCTACTGCGACTCCACCAGTGCAATTGCAATAACTCAGAACCCAGTTCTCCATACGAGATGCAAGCACGTGGACATTAGACACCACTTCATCCGAGACCATGTCGAGAAGAAGGATATCAAGATGGAAAAAATCCATACTGGGAAGCAAAAGGCAGATATACTGACCAAACCGCTAGCTGAAAACAGGTTCAGAGAACTATCAGTCGAGCTAGGTCTCCGCCGTCGTCACTCCTCTCCGTCTCCGTCGCTTCTCGCGCCTCCGCCTCCATTGCTCCGATGGCTGGATTCACCTCTGTGCCATCCTCTAGATCCGCCTCCGCTCTCTCCCACCGTCCTCTCTCTCTCTCTCCCCCCCCTCTTTCACTGTTGTCTCCTCTCTCCCCTCTTTCACTGTCGTCGCCTCTCTCCCCTCTTTCACCGTCATCTCTCTCTCTCTCTCTCTCGCGCGTTTCTCTCTCTCGAAAAATAGATGCACCTACAGATCTGAAGAACTCGTTAATATTCAACCGCGAAACGTCGCCGCCATCGGGTTAGTGCTTCGCCAAAATCAATTTCTACAATTGCTTGAATTTGTTTCTTAAGTTTTTGAAATTGTAATTCTCAAGTTCAGTCTTCTTGGTGGAACGGATGATTGGTTGTGCTAGTTTATTGATTTGATGGTAGTGGTGTTTGTCTGGCATTTGATCAATTCGTCATTTATTTACGATTTGTTGATTCCCTGATGTTTTTGGTTCTTCCAATTTTGATGTGGACTATTTAATTTGTTATTTGAAACAAAGTTTAGATGTCATTCGTCTGTTGGTTTTACACGCTTAGGTTTGATCATAAAAAGTTCCTAGTTACAGTTGAGTGCTTAACTTAGAGGTTGTAAGGGCTAGAGCATTATATTTCTTCTTTTATCGTACTTTTTAATCGTATTATTGTCTATTGATTTGAGAGTGAGAAGGGAATTATGTGATTTTCTTATGAACAGAGGCAGCTATTAAATATGTTGTTCCACTCTTATCTACTATGATTAAACAGACACTCTGCTCATCATTGACATGTTCTTTTATCGTGATTGACACGCACAATAGAGACAATTGACACTCTGCTCTTTATTGTGAATTATGACTTAAACAGATGCTCTGGTCATCATTGACACTTTCTTTTGTCATAATTGACACAAATAACACAGACAATTGACACTCTGCTCTCTACTGTAAATTATGGATTAACTAGACACTCTGCTGACATGTTCTTTTGTCATGATTGACACGCACAATAAAGACAATCGACACTTTGCTCTCTATTGTGAATTATGGCTTAAATAGTAACTCTGTTCATCATTGACACGTTCTTTTGTCATGTTTGACACGCACAACAGAGACAATTGACACTCTGCTCTCTACTGTGAATTATGACTTAAACAAACACTCTACTCATCATTGACACGTTCTTTTATCGTGATTGACACGTACATAGACAATTGACACTCTGCTATCTATTATGAATTATGGCTTAAACAGACACTATGCTCATCATTGACACGTTATTTTGTCATGATTGACACAAACAGCATAGACAATTGATACTTTTTTCATAAACAAATGACACTTTTTTTCGAAACAAATCGCACTTTTTTCAAAAATAATTGATAGTCAATAAATGATACTTTATTCAAATACAAATGATATTTTTGTTTGTTATGATTGACACTTTGGATAAAAAACAAATGACACATTTATTCATTACAAATGACACGCCTTACTTATCAAAAAAATCGAAAAAAAATAAAAAAAATTGTTTGTTACGATTGACACTTTTGTTTTTTACAATTGATACTTTCGTATGCAAAGAGTGACACACCCGTCCTTAAAATAAATGGGAAAAAACGTTAAAAAAAAGGGAAAAAAATTTAAAAAAAAAATTTGTTTGTTGCGATTAACACTTTTGTTTGTTACGATTGACACTTCCGTATGCAAAGAGTGACACGTCCGTCCTTAAAATAAAGAGGAAAAAAAACGTAAAAAATTAAAAAAATTTAAAAATAATAATAAAAAAAGTTAAAAATTTAAATACAAAAAATAAAAATTAATGATGTCATGCTGACATCAGTGAGTCAACACGGGTCAAGCGAGTCAACAGATCAAATACGGGTCAAAATTGGATAATTTGATCATGTTGCATGTGCAACATTGTGCACACAAGTTTTTGCCTTAATTAATTATTTTGAATTGATTTGAGTTGGTAAAGATATGAGATCCACATCCTTTTTAGAAACAAGACATTTTCTATGAGACACCCCAAAAAGGAAAACATAACACTTTCTATGGGACGGAGGAAATATAAAAAATGAATCAAATACTGAAACCACATACTTAAATATTCGAATATTCAAGTTAAGAATCGGATTCAATATTTGAACATTAAACGAATATGAATATAAATATTCAAATAACAAGTGAAATACAAATTAAATACACATTCGACTCGATTCAACTATTTACAACCCTAAATAGATAAGTAAAGTGAATTTAGTCTAAAATCGTCCCTCTTCTACGGCAGCCTGGAAAGAGAACCAGCGACTTGAGCAAGCACTCCCTCAAGGTTGCCTTAAAAGTGAATATTTATAAAAAATAAGATTATCATATCATTAGACCAGAATACCCTAAAGGCGTTTATTTGATCGAGTTTAGGGCCGCCATAAAATGGAGAAGAAAAACTAAAAGGAAACAATTTGCATGTGAAAGAAGAAAATCAGGCAATAATATTAATAAAGCTTGTGCATAATAGATCCCTGATGCTCTCTCGAAGCCCATTGATACAAGATTCTCACTGGCTGATTTTGTTTCTCTATCCACTCTCCTCCTTTTCCTCGATATAACTTCATTCTAGAAACCAAGTAGAAGTGGTTGGGATTCCGGGAAAACTTGTAAGGCAGCGTTTGTTTCAGGATTTGATAAATCATCGAGAGCCTTTTGGGTATGGTTTTCATTTCTTCAAAGAGCCTCAGCAGCAACTTCTTTCTGAAACCTGTGAATTGGAACAAACAATCATATCTCTCCTTCCTGTCTAATTTGGTAAACGATTATAAGTCCGTACAATCATAGAATCAAACAGTCCACTTACCCAATCAAGACCAATTCGTTCAGCTTCTCTATATTCACAGCTTTCTGCATATTCTTTTGCTCTGCATATAGCATTTGTCAAAGCATCATAATGAGAAAATTATCATTTTTGAAATGATCTGAGCCTTCCTAGCTTTCTCCTCAACAAGAAAATCAATCCAAATTGTTCGTGTGGAGGGCCCTCTTTGCTTCCCGTTCCTTATAACCCATGCTCATTACAAAAGACAGGGACTCATCCGACACTTGAAGCTGTTAGACATAATTTGAATTTGTGAGATGAAACGGAAATGCCAAGACAGCATTATATCAACCCTTATCGATCCATAATGAGCACAGATGGGGTATAAAGAGAAAAGAGTAGAAATCAATTAACCTGCAAGTATCTGGCTAGTGAGAGCAGTGGTCAAGGCCCCCTTCTAACAACTCCATTCTCAAGTGCCTACAGAACAACATCAAAATAAATGCAATAGATCTAAGGTACAAAAGTGTTACAGCAGGGTTTAGGGGCCAGCAAGCCTTGTACGAGCCATCAGGCAATTAGACTAAACTGGCTCACGAATTAATTTTTCAATTTTTCAATTAAATTTAACAATTTTATTTAAAATTAACACGAAAAAAAAAATGATTTTATCATGGCTATAACACACAACCTTTTGTTTTAGAGTAAAACCATTATATATGTCATATAACCATTTCAATGTTCATAAGATTATAACAAATTTATAAAACAAACACAATTATAAATAATGGGTGAGTTTAACCCACATCCCATAAGCTTTTTGGATCAATCAATCCGTCGGGCCATCTGGACGCATCAATTAGGACCCCTTTTTTTCTAGACCTCCCTAAAATGCCGAATGATTACCAAAAGTCACGACAAGAGCACTCACCATCCTTACAAGAGTATATATCCGACATGATGATTACCAAAAGTCACGACAAGAGCATTCACCATCCTTAAAATGATGAAATCGATTGGCATCTCTAACAATAATCTCCCTACCAAAAATGCTGCAGATGAACTTAAACACGGTGTGACAATCGCCGCACACACGAAGGTTCTTAAGAATCCGTATGGATGTCCCCGGAGCAGATTTAAGCAGTGCGTAAGCCACAGCCGATCTCTCACTATGCCAAAACAGCTGCCTCTCCTTCTCTTGCTGCTGCATATCATGCAGCACCACAGAAGTATCCGGTAGATAACCTCTCCTCCTCATCTCCGCATCCAACTCCTCCAAAAGCCTCGAAATCTCCTCCTTCATGGCATGTGTCGTCTCACCAGCGTAGAATACTTCCATCTCCTTCCCTAGATCAACACAACTATACCCGGGTTTCTTTTTCAATTCCATACCAGCCATCAGTTTTCTCACTTTAGATACTTGCTCCCACATACCAGAACGGGCGTAAATGTTGGACATCAGTATGCATGTTGATGATTCTTCCGGTCCTAACTGGAGCACACAGTCTGCAATCCGAACACCTATTTCCTCTTTCCCACCTTGACAACAAGCGCTTAGTAAAGCAGCCCAAGCAGCTTCATCCGGTTTGAATGGCATGGTTTGAAGTACATTCTCAGCCTCTTCAATCAAACCAGAGCGACTGTAAAGATCCACTAAGCACGTATAATGCTGAAGTGATGGTACTAATCCATAATCCTTCACCATAGATTTGAAAAGATACCGGCCTTTTTCAACTAAACCGGCATGACTACACGCGTAGATTATCCCGGTAAACGTCACTTCATTTGGCTTTAAACCGGCTAAAGTCATCTTATCGTATAATGACAATGCTTCACTAGCTCTGCCATGTTGTGCCATCCCCACTATAATAGAGGTCCAAGAAACAATATCCCTCTTCCTCATACCACGAAAAACTTTCTCCGAAGACAATACATCGCTGCATTTAGCGTACATATTAATCAATGCATTACTAACATATAAGTTAGACTCATACCCACAAGAAATCACTAGTCGGTGAACTTGCTTTCCGAGAACCAGCATGGCTAATGTAGATGAACCAACAAGCAAAGTCGAAAGAATAAATGGTGAATCAACATGAACTCCTTCTCGCCTTAACTCATTGAAAAGCTTGAATGATTCATCACATAATCCACTATGGATGAAGCCTGATATTACAGCGGTCCATGTGTGCAAATTTTTGCAAGGCATATCGTGTAAAAGTTCAAGTGCTTCCCTTCTCCTTCCAACCCTTGCGTATCCGTATATCACGCTAGTCCAACAAACAACATCCTTCTTCCCAATCGAGTCAAACACTCTACAAGCATTATCAGGCAATCCACATTTCGCGTAGAAATCAACTAAGGAAGACTTAACAAAATCATCATCTGAAAAATTCGATCGAATGAACTGCGCGTGCAATTGTTCACCGAGATTGGAGGCAGTCAAGCCAGCACAAGCATTGACCAGAACGGAAAAAATAAAACCGTCCGGCTGGAGACTGTCCTTCGACATGGCATCAGAAAACAATGAGAGAGTTTTTCTGGGGAGTTTCGCTTGATTGTGAGAGGTGAAAATCGATGTCCAAGATGCTAGGTCCCTGTCCGGCATTTCGTCGAGCAGTTGGAGCGCGTCTTTGAGATAGCCACATTTGCCGTACATGACTATTAGCGTGTTGGAGAAGAGGGGTCCTTGAAGGTTGAATCCGGATTTGACGACATGGGCGTGGAGCTTCTTGCCCTCGATTGGGAGATGGAGCTTGATGCATTGCTTTAATTGATGCAGCAATATCTCAAAGTGGTGCATTCAATCCTCTGCAGTTTGAATATAGTTGGAAAAGGGATTAGGGCAGGGAGAGTAATTTTCAGTTGTATGTATAGGTGGAAGATTGCAGATGGGAGTATTGTAGGAGTCTGGAGATGTTCTAAAGACATTCCACGAAGTTTCTTACTTTTAAATACGATGTAGTTTTTAAATTCATATAATGATACTAGAATTGGCACACCGCTCTTGCGTGGTGCCTGGCCAAAGACTTTCTAGCATTTCACGCTCTACACACACCGCAAAACAACCACTAATATTTAGAGAAAATAGTCAAAAAAAGATCTCCACAACTGAGAGTGATGATTATTATAGTTGCAGAAACAAGTTCAACCACAAGTACAGAAAAACTCCATTGATAAATAAAGCCTACAGTAAAGGTGGTATCTTTCAAAAGCCATGCATCGATTAGGTAATAATATATTATAATATAAAAGATCTTAACATATATAAAATACATGGAAATATGACAATAAGTATATTTTTTCCAATTATACATTGTCTGATAAGACAACCTAAAACTTGATCCATGTATATGGCATCATTTAGCATTCATATTTAAAGAATAAAGTTCACAGATAATAACACATTAATTAGTTGAAACCAGCATATAGTAAAACATGAGTTAGTTGAAATCAAATTTCATACCAAATATGCGTAAGATGCATTAATAAATCATTGTCATACAGCCTGAAAACATGCTTACCACTTTAAGACGGTGCAACTGAACAGTTTAATTTTGCCAGCACCACATACTCTTGAGGTAGGGTCCAATTTGTGAGTCTTCTCAAAAGCATTAAAACTATCTGCAACATTCAACCATCAATTGTGAGGATAATGTAGCCAAAAATACACAGTTAGTTTGCATAAAGCAAGAGGATGAATTTCAGAAATATATCAGTACTACTCACAGTACATTCGATAGGTCATCAAACCTAAACAACAGAAAATACAAGAAATAAACGTGTGTTTTATACACACACATTAACAGAGAAAGAGATCAGTAAATTCTGAAGTCGTCCTTCTGGACCTCAAGTTTAGAATCATCAACTACATCTGTAAGTGCTGGGTTATTTTGTGAAGGATTAGCAAATCGAAACAAGAAAATTTAAATATTTCTATCCTAGCTATTGATCCAGCTGGTTTAGAAATACTTCACTTCCATGAAGGCTCCCCGGCATATATACATTAGACAAAACAATTTTTGGACTGAAGAACCAACTTGGAGAAAGCTTAAAGAGACCTTCAGAAAATGAATTTTTTCGTACATCAATATTATATAATATATAAAAGTGGATTGCTTAGCTGGGGAATGTAGTGGCCTAAAATAACAAAATATTGTTTACAAACTGTCAAATTACAAAGTCACACCCTTGGTAAAGCTTGGGTTTCTTTTCCAGAAACTATCTCAAATAATCACAACTCTTATCCAAAATTCAAGGAACCAAATACTCAAAATAAAAACTACTCAAATCCCGTCAAGATTTCAATAGGAAGTTTCAGAATTCTCACAATTCCGGTCATTCGTGATGACGTTCTCGGGGAATTTCGGACAAATAAAATTCAAAAACCAAGAGCTGAAAATACATAAAAGCTCAAATTTTTCAACCAGAAAACAAAAGAGCACGTAGCCTTATTGTTGTTAGCAAATATAGAATTCAGATTAGAGCAATATGTAGCAGATCGGAATCGCATAACAAAAGCGATAAACAGCAGCAACGAGCTATACATCATCAATTAGCGAAAGAGGATGAACAAGCAGATACACACAATCGATCAACTCAAGTTAAATACATACACTGATACACAAGTAAAGTGAAGAATTGATAAAACAGTTAAAAGCTTGCTTGAAAGAGGTGGTGCGCCGATCTAAATTTTGTGGAGTTAAATCCCCTGGCTGAGTTGATGGTGTTCTGATTGTGCTGGGACGGCGGCGGCACAGGTGGGCTGTGGTGGTGGGGGTATAAATTTTCTGAATTTGATCGAATGAATTGAGAATTTGGTGGAGAGCCGCGTGAGGTGTGAAAGGATATCGTAAATGACCTAATAGGAAAGAGGTGTAAGACTGTAAGTTGAGGGTAAGGGGTATTTCTGGCATTTCCCACAGCATGTCAAGCATGTCACCTATCTTCTTATATGTATGGTATAAACTAGAAAGTGGCCACCGCTTTTTTGCGGTGCCTGGCAAACTAAATTTGCAAGAATTGAGTACAATGTAGCTTAGTTATGTTGTGTGGTCGTATGCTCTAAAAGAACAGTTAGTACATTAGCAAGAATTTAATACTATAACATTATTTCAACGCTGTAACTACGGCTGGTTAAAAAGTTCTGCTCATTCTGTAGTGTCATTCATACATATTTTCGTATCCCAACTGTTCAAATATTACTATGGCTAACTCAGTGACCGCGTTCGGCAAGTGATTTCTTAGTTCAATGTTCATTCTCATTTTCTAGCATAATCTGACGTCATATATTGTTTTCCTTCAATTTTCTGCTGGGGCAGTGTTTAGTGTATAAATCGTAAATTTATGTAGAAACATGGTATAAGTATGTATCCAACCTCTATAGAATGCTAATTCAATACTCACAGCTTTCATGTTTTTAAGAACCTCAGAATAAGTACTAAAGTCGATGCAAGTTTTAAATATACAACTATTTAAGGAGCATCACCTAAAAAAAGGCAGGCCAAAGAACTAACAGGTAATTGTGGAGCATATTGAGGATTAACCAGAGATTATTGCACGTAGTGGTTGACTTTAAATTATTAATAAATAAATTCTACTACTTGTCAGCATAACATAGGATTACATGGGAAAAAAATTCTGTTATTCGTAGGACTAACTTAGAAACACCCAATTAGACCACATCCAAAAAAGGCTAATTTACCATACTTATAATGATCGTAATATTGAAACTATTGATACTCAATCCTAGAATCACCAGAATTTCACTATCGTTTTGGTCCAATCTGAGTACTCATAGCAACACGGTGGAGCAAAGAATTGAAGCGGTTCTGGGAGAGCATTACCATAAGAATGAAAACCACTACTCAAATTCCCATAAAGATTTCAATCTGAAGTTTCAGAATTCTCACAAACAACTCAACTTATATAACAACTAAATCAGCAAAATGGCATCAAATAATGCTGAATCAGAGTAATAATTGTAGGCCCACGTGGCTGAATAGATCACAATCAAGAATTGTAATCACTTGACTCGAAGTTCGTATCTTTATCACTGCGGGACAATAAATCTACCTAAATTGCAATTCAATCAGCTAAATAACAGCAAGTAATGCTGAATTCGCCTAAGATTCGCCTAAATAACACCAAAATGAAGAACTGTAATCATTCAACTCAAAGTTGGGATCTTTTGTACTTTGGAGCAATATATAAACTTAATTTGCAGCTGGAATCCGGCAAATAACATCAAGTAATGCTGAAATTTGCCTGAAAGTCGAACATCCACTTGACTAAATAACAAGCACATTCCGCTAAACAAAAACGCCGGAGGGGAAAATATCGGATGGGGATACTTCTCCAGCATAAAACATGTAGAAAATATAATACAAGATAAATAACATTCGATGCCCACTTAACTAAATAACACGAACACAAAGCGAAATTTCGTCTAAGGAAAATTCGAAAGGCGAGAGATGAAAATTTCCAAGCAGAAAACAGGACAGAATCTAAATTGAATCATCAATTGATGGCTCACCAGCTGGTATAGGGCGTGAGGCGGAGCTAGCAGCGCCGCTGTTGCTGACTTTTGTGATTGTTGATCGAAGAAGATGGAGGCAGTGCTGATTCTATTGTGCAAGTTTTTGGATTTCTGGATTCTATTGGAATTTATGATGCAAAATTAGTTATAAACGGATCTAATTACCTTGAACAATCAAAACCGGGCTGGGACGCACGGCGGGGGTAAGGCATTGGTGGCGGCGGAGGTAAGGGACTGAGACGGCGGGCCGGCGGCAGAGTGAGGGATTAGGAAAGGATTGGGGCTCAGGCGAGCGGCAGCGGGAGTATGGGAGGAGAAGAGAGGAGAGTCGGAGTGTGAGCGTGAGGAGGGACTGAGGGAAGAGGAATTACGTATTTACGTTACACTAGATTTTTTATTTTCTCTTTCTAATTTTTTATATTTCTTATTTCAAGTTTTAAGAAAACATATAGTACTATATTTGTTAGCTCTTAAGAATTAAGATTTAAATATAAAAAAATGATACATAAATATTTTAGTAAGTTCAAGAAGTTAAAAAAATATACACCCTCCATCCCATAGATTTTGTCCCCCTCTTTCCTTTACAGGACGTCTATAGATGTCAAATTTCCTAAAAAGTCAAGAGCGACCCACAACGATACTCACAACTACTAACTCTCTTAAAATCTCGTGCCGAAAAGTTATGGAAGAATATCTATGGAACGGAGGGAGTATATATATAAAGTTAAATATATTACTAATTTATAATATTATTTCTAACATTAAATTTTTAAGTTTTATGACTTATAAGTTATAATAATAAAATTTGTTCATAATTTGAAAGTAAATATTAGAATTATATTCTATAATAAGTAATTTATTATATTGGCTCAACATTAACTTTCATTTTGTTCGAAAGTTTATTTAATTATCAAATCAAGTTAGTATGTCTTTCAAAATTTAGATGACTATTAATCTATTATGAAGAGGTACATGCTATCAATATCATTAGTACTAAATTATTAGTATGTAAAAGAAAAAAACGTTAAACTAAATGAAAATTTTAATTTAAATAGTTAAAATTTATATTTTATAAGATAATTACATATTCATAATTTTTTATGATTATTGAATCAAGTAATTAGTACTCCCTCCGTCTCAGTAAAGTTGTATTAGTAGGTTCCGGCACGGAGATTAAGAAAGTAGGTAGAAACAGGTAGTTGTGTAGTTAGATGTGGGACCCTCTACTTTAATTAGAGTAAAATGGGCTCTCCATATTTACAATTGATCGAATCGCGGATCGGAGAGGACGAATTTCGAGCGGCAAAACTTCGCCGGCGACGGGATGCGAAATCCGCTTGATTCCCGTCGCAGCGGCAACATATCTGGGCAGATTAACGCAGCCCAGAGGTATAGACGATGAGAGGGAGGTTGGAAGAGGACGGACGCGGCGACGGAAGGCGCGGCGCGCGGCGCGGGCGGGCGCGACGCGCAACCGTGCACTTCAGCGCCGTTGCGTTGCTCCTCCAGGCGGCTCCTGGTTTGCCGTCGTCCGGCGCGTCAATTGGTGCCAGCGGCCGGCAGAGAACCGGCCAGGAACGGCGGCGCGGTCTGCCGTTGAAGAAGACGCTGGCGTGGCGCACTGATGTAGAGCGCCACGTCAGCCCTTGCTGACCTTGCTGACAAGTGGCAGACGCCCTGATGACGTGACGGCGATGCAATTTCCAGATTCGAAGATTTTGAAGATCAAAGGGCTGTAACGACGTTTTAAAGCCCGATAGCGACGTTTTAAATTTCCTATTTACGCATTTATGTATTCTTATGCTTTAGCATGCGATTATGTGATTAATTGCGCTTAGAAAAGCATGAAAATAAGATTTGCGTCCTATTAAAGCATGTTTATTTTTCGCGAGCACGTTTTATTATGTGCGCTTAGAAATTGCATGCTTTAGGAATTATGTGGTGAATGCATGATTCAACTAACCTTTTGAAGAAAAGACTAAGCAAATAATAATTAAATATTTAATTGGATTCCATTTAAATTGGAAATTAAATATTTAACTAGACCTCTATTAATTGGACCATACACAAAAGTGGAATGATTTTGTGATATGGGTTTTCTAATGTAATATTTAATTATTACTCCTTCCGTCCCATTATTAGTGGCGCCTTTCTTTTCGGCACGGGAATTAATGGAATATGTAATAAAGTATGAGAGATGAGTTAGATAATAAAGTAGGAGAGAGAGATGAGTGTGATAATGAGAGAGTAGGAGAGAGAAGATGATAAAGTATGAGAGAGAAATGAGTATAATAATGAAAGTAGATGATAAAGTAGGAGAGATAAGATGATAAAGTAGGAAAGAGAGTGATAACTTTTTACCAATTTGAGACGTCGCCACTAATAGCGGGACATCCGAATTAGGAAAGGTGACCACTAATAATGGGATGGAGGGAGTATTAAGTAGTGGGAGCGAAGCCGTAAACGCCCACTTGAGTGGCTTACGTGCTTAGTAAACACGAGTACTCTAGCAGATAATAATTGAATAAGATGGCCAATTAAATCAAATTGAATGCGGTATGGTTCGCGTAAGTATGTCAATTTCGAGAATTTGATGTTAATTCGGTCAAATTAATGGTTAAAGCTTAGATGTCACCGAGGGTACAACTTCCTGAGAAGTCCCTTCCCGCGTTTTAATATTAATAGTGACATGGTCCAAAGATATCGGATTATTAATTCCATTCGTCTTAAGAACCTAGACGTGGATTGGAATTAAAGAGCTATATATATAGCTTGGTCTAGGGGCACACGAGTAAACATCCACCTGAGTGGCTTACGAGTGTGATCTCTAGGGCTACTCGAGTATTTAACATCATTGGTTTTTTCAAAAGGTTACAGTGATGATTAATTACGAATTATGTGCAGATATAACTTTCTTACATATTTTTATTATATTTTTCAGATATGTCTGTTCGAAAAAAATTCGAGTTCCTAAACAGTCTCACCAACCAAACCCTAACGGGTTTAACATTTTTAAATAATTTCATAGAGTGGAAGAGATATCTTACCTCTCCAATAAATGATCTGCAAAGGTCTTATAAGAACTTTTGTTTTAGGACCGCTATGTCTAAGAACGAGTTTACTATGAGTAAGTTACTCAAATCTTTGGTAGCGGTCAAAGAGGTTATAGGAAAGGGCAAGAGTGCTCAAGTCTTGAATATCTCTAGTAGCTCAAGGAATCCTCGCTCAAGTCTTGAATATCCCTAGTAGCTCAAGGAATCCTCCGAAAGGCGGAAACCAGAAAAAGAGCAGAAATGGTGGTCAATTCAAGAAGAGCAGTGGGAGTAAGAAGACGGTCCTTATCGGCGGCATGCGAATGCCAAAGAAGAAAGGAAGGTTCTTCAATTATGGTAAGAAAGGACACTGTGTTGGTCCCGAGTGTACGGTCAGGTGTAGAGGGGGGGGGGTGAATACACACGATTCGATTTCTCAACTTCGAACACGAATCCCTATTCGGGATGGTGTCGGATCAAAGCGGTTGATCAGACCAAACAGTGTTCGAATCGTGTGCGGCAAAGAGTCTGACTCTACTGAGACCTGCTAGTTGACTGAGTCAGAAATTCAGTATCTACAGTAAGAGTTCAGCGTGCGGAAATGTGTGTAGGCCCAAATCAGTTGAGTGGTGAAAACGTTTTATGAAAGTCTCGGTTCGCCAGGATATTCGGTTCGGTATCTTTGAGACGGTTGATTGATTTTAAGAAATGATATTCGGTATGAATAGTAAAATCAATGCAATGATAAGTAAATGACACGAATTTTTAAAGTGGTTCGGATATCGCTCAAATCCTACGTCCACTGTCCCGAAAGATCAGGAGGCTATTATTTATCCTGAGTTAGTCTCAGTCAGCTTGCGCACTGGGCAAAGCCGCGTCTTGGTTTTTATACTGATCCAAGTCTCAATTTACAACGATCAAACTTAAAGTGTTTGACAAACTTTCTCCAACAGTGAAGGAGTCCTTATACAATAAGGATCAGGTTCAAAGATGAACTCCTTCGTCTAAATTATAGATAAGAACAGTTGAGCTTAGGGTTAGAGGGATAGGGAATATGAGAGAGTAGCTTCTATATCGACGAACAGCTGAAGGTAAGCTTTGAGTTCGTGTAACGTCGATTTGGATACTAGAGGCTTTATATGTCGGTTCAGCTTGATTCCCTATGCTAGAATGTAGTCTTTCGCCGGAAGATTGTTCTTCAAGTTCTTGCTAAGACTTTGTTCTTTGGGTTCTTTGCTCGTTGACTGCTTTCTGGATTTTGGCTCTATGGTTCGTGCATTCGGTGTATTCTTCTTGAATAATCCCTCTATTTATAGAGCATAGATTGAAATAGATCCGTTGGAGACGATCTTCTTCTCTCTCTCTCTTTTGGTAGCAAACGGCTCTTTTTGACGTAGGTAACCGTGCCTTTTCCTCCTTTTTCGGAAAGTGTTGACTTGCAACTTTAGTAGGTAGGATGGCACGTGTATGCTTGTCATTCGTCGAGGTGAATAAAGGTGGTTGAGACAAAACGGACTTCGAGGCTAATTGAAGCCGACTTCTCTCTTCCTCGTATATGACTATGCTGATTGCATTTCAAAAAGATCGCGATTCGTAAGATTGTCTCGCCGATCTTGAGTCCGACCTTGTATTCGGTAGATAGATAGCCGAGATAAGTCTACCGAAGATCAGCTCGAGTTCGATGAACTACTCTGCCGAGTTCGGGCCGATCGACTCTCTCGATATCTTGCTCTCGCTGAGTTCGGTATCACCGAGTCTTCTACACCGGTGCCGAGGCGAGATAAGCTGCGAGCGCCTTGACCGGAGCAGAGTGTCTACCGAGTCCGAAACCTCGTGAGACAAACAACATATACAACGGAATGGTTCACCAATCGATAGGGTTTTGGGATCTTCAAATCTTCAAACAAGTACAGAGCACAAGGCTACTGAGCTTAAGATCAGTGTCTAAGACCGAATCATTTCCCACTAAGAGTAACAAAGGCTTGAGGATGGAATCATCACCCAACAATTTCCCCCTATTTGATGATGCCAAAACCTATCATCTATGCTAAACACTAACTTACTCCGGAACGAGCTCCTTACATAATTACAAGAAGGATCGGTGGAGTTGTGCGGTAAGTGCTAGACTATCGAGGGAGACAGGGCGAGAACAATTTCCCCCTTTACAACAATTTCCCCCATGCAACAATTTCCCCTTATGAGAAATAATAACTCTATGAAAGTCTAGTCTATCAGATATCTAACCGAGCAAAAAACTGACAAGTAAATAAACAAAGTGTGTGTGTCAGTAATCACTTCAGTGATTCTGAGTGTTAAAGCATAAAGCAAACACGGCTATTTAGACAACAAGTAGTTGTCAAAGCCAAAAAGCGGTGTATATATATGATAGTCGGTTAAGTACAATACAAATCTCGCTAAGCTAAGAAGAGAACTAAGGAGGAGAACCCTTAAACTGCTGAATCCTATTCATGAAACCTTGAGATTGATCTTCAGGCAGTGGGACTCCATACATTCTGAACGTGTTCTTCCTCAGCTTCAAGTATTCAGCGAAGTCTGCTGGATCATCTTGTTCTAGACCTCTGTTCATCGCAGCATTCTTCACTTCTTGTTCAATCACTCCAAGATGAACTGAGTCGTCTTGTCTTCTGGGTGGAGGAATGGTTCTTGCTTCAGGAACGCTGACTACTACCCCTTCAGTTACGGCTCTATGCAAATATGGGTAAAGATCAGGTTCAGCAACGGCCATCCACTCGACGTAGGCATCGGCCTTTAGACATTTCGGGCCGAATCTCCGTGAAATAATTTCTCTTGATAAACTCAATCTTGGCCGATTCCCATCTCTGATTGAACTGAATAGGCATCCATTCGTCTGATCTCGGCCATCTATGTGTTTTCAGATCAGTTGGCTTCCTGAACCTTCTGTATCGGTAAGGAATGTCGGCTTTCGAAGGAACTCTCGGCTGGCCTCTTGCTCAGGTCCAGTATCTCGAGTGCCTCGAAGTCCGCCAAATGTATCCTCCGCCCTGGCAGCCTCTAACCTGTCTAGCTTCCTCTCCTCGGTAGAGATATCTCTCCATCTGAGCGAATATTGCTTCAATTTCTGCATCTTGCTCTTGAGGCTTCTGAGGAGCTTGTTCAGAGTCAGCAGAGGTACTGGATTTGTTTTTGGACGTACCTTGCTTTGCCTGAGTGCCTTTTTGCTGTTGTTGTTGCCTCTCCCTATCTTCATCATCTTCGATTATGAGTTTTAAGGGAGGCAACCTAGCGGCGCTTTCTTCTTTCCACCGCGTGCTTTCGGTGCCTTTGTCTTTCCTTTAGCGAGGCTTAGACTTTGGCTTGTTGGCGGCTTCGGCGATCGGCAATCTCCCTAGCGAGCTTCTCATCGGCCGCTATCCGAGCCTCCTCCTCGGCGAAATATATCTCTTGGTATTCTTCTTTCTTTGGAGGGGTCGGGAGATCCATTACTTTCTTACCTTTTCCCCGAACAGTGGAGGTAGAGGAACCTCTTCTTCACTATCTGAGTCCTCTTCCTGTTCAGCATACTCTGCAACCTCCTTGATGATATCAGTAGGAGTCAGGGTTGCATGAGTAGCACTGGGATCCCGAGCCACTTGGGCCGGTCTCGGTGTGCTCGCACTGGGACACCCTCGGGCCTCACCCGTCCGAGTCCGAGTGCCGAGATGACTTCGAGTGTAGCTTCCCCTTAGAAGATTGTGTAGATTTTATGGTATCCGTAGGAGTAGGCTTCTCAGTACTCTGTTTCTTGCCTTTTTTGGCTCGGTACTCTTTTCCTTCCCTCTTTTACTTTCCCCCTTTTTGGCATCATCAATAGCAGCAGGGGGAGGGATAAGTACCTTTTTCGAAGGTTGTTGAAGGAGGTTGACGGCCGCCGAATTTGATCCTTAATGTCGCGTCGGTGCCTCATGCAGCTCGTTCCTCTCGAAGTCGAGCTTCATCGTATTGCTTGTAGGAGAGTTCAATTCGGCCCTTAAAATCATTCAGCTTCTCGGAGATCTTATCCTCCGGGACCGGTTGAATATTATCAAGTCTTATGTCTCGTGGCCTGGGATTGTTCAGTAATTGCTTCAGTATGAGCCAATTTGGAAGCCTGAAATTCCTCAAGTAGTTTGGTTTGGCTCTCCTGAAAGATCCTGAGATGAGATTCAAATTTGTCTTGCTGCTGAGCCAGTGCTTTTGAAATAAGCTCGAGAGACATCGGGGCGGCGATTGAGATATAGAAGACTTCGGCCCACGAAGCTCGTAGCGGTGGCTTCAGCGGTCTTCTTCCACACGTTGTGGACTGCCTTGGCGAGGGCACGGTTCTGAGTGCCTTGGCTTTTAATAGCCTTCGCCACATACTTAGAACGTCGACGATGCGGGCTGGGCGCTACCTCGAATGCAGATTTCAACAAGAGCTGAGCGGGCTCTGTGGATGCTGAGGTACCAGCCGTCGACTTCGCAGGTCCAAGGATACTGGGCGGACGCGGAGCTTCTGCGAAGTGAGTGTATCCTTGTCTCGGGGATTTCCCTCATCGGGCTTTCCGGGGCACGAATCACCAGGTGGGTCGTCATGGTCCGACCCATCTCGAGGGTCTTTGGGCCGGAGGCAAGCCGCCGATCATGTATCATAGCCAACATCGCAGCCCTCGGATTGTCCATTGGACCGAGGTCTTCGGGCTCGTAATAGCCTATCTCGTTCTCTCGGTCTCGGTTCGTCTTCATGAAGGCTGGCGGCGGGAGTAGTGAAGAACTAAGCGTTGTAGACGAGGCCACTCCTGATGTCGCAGCAACATGTGGAGCCTTGCTGATTTGGCAATTTGCAACAGGTCGGAGTAGTCAGCAAGCTCCGGAATCAGTTGAAGAATTTCTTGGGATGCTCTGGATAGAATCACTGACGCTTCCATCCCGATTATTTCTTCTTCAGACGCCGTCTCGGGATTCCAAGTCAATTGGAGACGTCTGAGTCTCGGAGAGTGGCGCATCGGCTGAGTGGAGGAACCGCGAGGGGGCTATCAAGGCGTTGAATTTCTTCACCGTGAGCTTCGTAGCCTCCCCTTGTTCCATCTCTATTGGTTCTTCGATGGAGACTCCCTTCTCCACCGATTGAGTCTTCTCGGAAGACTCGATTCATCTATCGGCCTCTGATGGCGAGTAGTTTGCTTGAGTGGCCCGTTCGGCGGGGGCTTCGAGTTCAAGCAGGCACATCGCTGGCTTTCTTCAATTTCTTAGCCGGTGCCTTTGGGGTTTTTGCTGGAGGCGTTCTCCTTTTCGTTGGAGTAGCCTTCTGAGACTCAGTCTGCTGAGTCACGGCTGAGGGGCCCGACCCGATTTGTCGAAGGGCGCCGCATCCCGTTGTGAAACCGAACTTTCTTATTGTTGAAGTACTCCTTGTCGTCATAGGTGATCTGCTCAGAGCCACAGAAGTCTTCAATCATAACAGACAGCTTTAGCCCATAAAGTAATTTGCCTTTTGTTCTCAGCTTACGCGTGGGCTTGTCAAACTTGGCTGCTTGAGCCATAAATTCCCGAATGAAGAACTCGGTCCAATTGACCTTGGCACAATCATAAATTGCCATCATCAAGTGGATCTTAGGTCGAGAGACCTGATCGAAGGAGCGGACTTGGCTCGTCGGCAAGCTATCGGTGACGATGTAGGCCAATGCTACGAACCGTGGTAGCATTGCGTTCTTCGGGAAGGCTGCTCCGAAGGTTGTAGGCTTGCCACGAGAATCGTCGGTATTCGTCTACTGAGTCGTCGTTATAGCCTATAGTACTGATGCCTTCAGATGGAAGATTGAAGCTCTTCTTCAGTGCTTGCTTGATCGATATCTGCTTCAGAATCTTCGACGCATCGCCAATAGCGTGAACAGCGAAACTCGCCACAATATCTCCTCTGACGGAATCAGAGTTCAGATATATCTCTGCCACTTGTCGAGGAAGGAAGAAAGTGGGCTTCCTCGATAGAAATTCTTCCAGACCAGATCCTCTGAGGTATGAAAAGATTTTATCCATGTATTCGAGCTCGCAAGCATCGAATTCCATGACTGGTTCACACCAGACACGGCCTTTGCTGAGGATCTCCTCCATGTTGTCAGGGGCATCTACAAAAATACCCGCCATAGTACCTGTTACAAGAGATTTATCAGTATCGATTCTTAGTTAGAACAGTGCTTCTGAAGAGATACTGAAAAAAAATAGAGAATACAGTAACAGTTCTCATAGGCATACCAAGAAAATCGAGATAAGATATGAAGATGAAGTTGCAAGTAAGGATTGCTTTTGCAAATCTCGGATTTTTCGAATTTGAAAGATTTGAAGTATGCTAATGGCGGTTTGAGAAGATATGATCAAATATATATATCAAACGTGAAGATGAACAGTTATTTGATCAAAGGTTGTGATTAAACTGCTTTATAGAATGGACGGTCAAGATTAGAAGATATATTATAGGTAATGATCACATATGCCGCCTAATTCAAAGCCAGTTGTAAAATAGCCTAAGTAGTAACTGTGAAAAGACATGCATTAAATGCGCGCAGAGTTCAGCAAGCTTATGTATGGAATGTCGTGCATTAAATGAAATTTGTTAATAATAAAGACAAACCAAGAGATATTAATATCATGCTGAATCTTTGTCATAAATGCAAGGTTCTGTAATATAAATTACTACTGAGTAGAGATACGCAAACCCGTCGGTGAACATAGTAGTCGGCGATACCTCGTGTAGATGGTTTCGAATCTCTATGTATCGAGTACATTCAGATCGAGAGTGAACATTCCCCCTTACTGAAATGGTCCTCTCATGGAACCTTCTTCTTGACCGGGGTCGATAGGGTCCAACAGACCTAGCTCTACCGAAAGTTCTCCGAATGCGGATTCGGCTAGAGGCTTGGTCGGTATGTCGGCCGTTGCTTGTCGGTATGGATCTTTTCCATCCCGATATCCTTCTTTTCGACATGGTCACTAATGAAGTGATGTCCGATGTCCACGTGCCCGCATCTCGTGTGTAGTACGAGATTCCGAGTGATTGCAATGGCACCGGTATTATCGCGAGAAGATCGGCACTTCATTCTGAATGACGTCATAGTCTCTCAGCTGTTGTCTCAGCCAAAGGATTTGGGCGCAACAACTTCCGGCAGCCATGTATTCAGCTTCAGTAGTCGACGTAGCTACTGAGTGTTGTTTCTTTGAAAACCATGAGATCAGCTTGCTGCCAAGGAACTGACATGTTCCTGAAGTTGATTTTCGGTCAATTCTACATCTCGCATAGTCGGCATCGAAATAGCCGCTTAGTTAAATATTATCATCATTGGATACCATAAACCCATGTCAGGTGTTCCTCGGAGATAGCGGAGAATCTTCTTTTACGAGTCCATATGGCTCGCTTGGGATTCGCCTGAAATCGAGCACAGACACCTACAACATAAGTTATGTCAGGACGAGTAGCTATTAAATATAATAATGAACCAATTATAGCACGATATTCGGTTTGGTCTACTGATACTCCCTCTTTATCAAGATCTATCTTCATATTCGTATTCATCGGGATCTTGATAGATTTGCCGGATGTGCAGCCGAATCTTTTGATGAGGTCTCGAGTGTATTTGCCTTGGTTGATGAACGTTCCCTTTTCAGATTGCTTGACTTGAAAACCAAGGAAGTAGTTCATTTCTCCCATCATTGACATCTCGAACTTATCCTTCATCATCTTTTCAAATTGTTGACACATGATGACATTCTTTGATCCGAATATGATGTCATCCACGTAGATCTGCACAAGTAATAAGTCTTCTTCCAGTCGAATACCGAATAGAGTGCGGTCTATTGTGCCTTTCTGAAAACCTTTCTGAAGAAGAAACTCAGACAGGGTATCGTACCAAGCCCTGGGTGCTTGTCTCTGAGTCTGAAACCTCAGAGACAAACAACATATACAACGGAATGGTTCACCAATCAGATAGGGTTTTGGGATCTTCAAATCTTCAGACAAGTACAGAGCACAAGGCTACTGAGCTTAAGATCAGTGTCTAACACCGAATCATTTCCCACTAAGAGTAACAGTGCTGAGGATGGAATCATCACCCAACACACTGGAAGAGTTATTGTTGGGTGATGATTCAGTCCCCAGCAATAGCACAAAATGTTGGGAGATGACTCAGTCTTCTACGTTGAGAACTAACTCAGTAGCCCTATGCTCTGAATACTTACTGAAGATTTGAAGATCCCAAAACCCTATCTTGATTGATGAACCATTCAGTTGTAACTTGTTGTTGTTCTGTCTCTGAGGTTTCAGACTCAGCACACACTCTGCATCTGGTTCAGGCGCTCAGTTGATTACCTGCCTCAGCACCAGAAGTAGAAGACTCAGTAATACTGAACTCAACAGGAGCAGTATACTGAAAGGAGTCAGTGGAACTGAACTCAGCAGGAGTAGTTCACTGAACTTAGAGCTGATCTTCGATGAGGCGACTCGGCGGGAGCATGCTATCGAATCGAGATCGAGCTCAAAGAACGGCCGACAATCTTCTGATCTTTCGGGACAGTGGACGTAGGATTGTTGGATCCGAACCACTTTAAAATCGTTGTGTTCTGTGTTCTTTATTTTACTGTTGCATTGATTTACTGTGCATACTGAAAATATATCTTTCAAATCATTCAACTGAGTTTCAGAAAACTTAATCGACTGCACTAATCTACAGAAACTGTTTTGATAAAAATGTTTTCCTAACTCAACTGAATTTGGGCCTACACATTTCCGCACTACTGAACTCTATCTGATTGGTACTGAATTCTGACTCCAGTCAGCTAGCAGGCCTCGGTAGAGTCAGTCACTCTGCCACGCGATTCATTACAGCTTATCTGGTCTGCTGAATTCATTCAGTGCGGCACTCTCCTGAAAAGGACTGTTCGCGTTTTAAGTTGAGAAATCGGTTTTCAGGTGTATTCACCCCCCCCTCTACACCTGAACGTACTCTCGGGACCAACAATTGGTATCAGAGCAGGAGTTCTTTAAGTCTCTTGTTGTTCTGAAACTGGTCTACTTGAACGGATCCGAAAAATGTTTTCACTGCATATCATTCTTCATTCATATCATTATCTATCATGTCTGATCAGGAATCAGGATGGTACCCATGTTCTCAGTAGAGAACTATGGTGTATGGCAGTTCAGAATGGATGCACATCTGACCTCTCTCCATGATAGCATGACAGAGGTTCTGGAGGACGGACCTATCGTTCCTATGGTCGATAGCGTCATAGCTCAGGATCCAGCACAAGGAGGAGGGATGGTGACCGGGAAGAAGATTCCCAAAGACAGAAATCTCTTCACCCCTGAGGAGAAGAAGCTTCACAACTTAGACCGCGTTGCCAGAAACGCCATACTGACCACTCTGAGTGATTCTTATCTCGGAAGAGTTCAGAATTGCAAGTCCGCGAAAGAACTCTGGGATGCTCTAGCGCTACTGAGTCGGGGGACTCAGAAGATCAAAGCGAACAAACTCGCGCTGGAACTTCAGAAGCTGGAGAGATTGTCTCTCATGCCTGGCGACACCATTGAAGATCTTAACGTCAGATTTACGGATCTGATGAACTCTATCAACGGACTAGGAAAGACATTCTCCAACCGAGAGATGAATCTCAAGATTTTAAGGGCACTGCCAAACGGTCACTGGACTCCCTTTGCTACTTTATTGCGTCATTCCGACTTAGATATTGTTACTCCTGACCATATCTTTTCAGAACTTAAAGCGGAGAAGTTCGAGTTTGGCTTACCTCAAAGGAAGCAGTGAGCTGAAGCTGACACCCAAGTCGACCATGCATTTAAAGCATCAGTCAGCATAGCAGCTCCGACGTCTAGCAAGGCTGAACCTTCACTCAGTGACATATAAGAAGGAAATCTAGCCAAGAAGTACGCGCTGCTTGCCGTGAAGTATCAGAAGGAAAAGGAGAGGCGCAGAAAGCTCTTAAGAGTCATCAAAGACTCTAAGGGTAAGAATGAATATACACCTAAGCACACTCCTGACTCGCATACTTCTGAATGTAGGAAACAGGAGGACTCAGCTCAGTCGAAAGACAGCGAGAGCAAAGAAGAAAGAGTCACAACCTGCTATAACTGCAAGAAGCCAGGACACTATCAGTATGACTGTCCTGAGCTCAGCACTGCTGAAAAAGCAGCACATAAAGCAAGAAGGGAGAAGTTCATCAAGAAGCGACAAGCATACATTACCGGTGAACTCTCAGACGACTCAGATGAAGTCGATTCCTTCATGGATTCATCAGACGATGAAGCAACTTTCATGGCCATAGAGCTTGAGGCTGAAGAAGATGTTGAAAAGTGTCTCATGGCAGGAGAAGAGGATGAGGTAAACTCTCATGCACCATTTAATTCCTCTTCACACTGCACACACGATACTATTTCAGGTGCAGATGAGAATCTGGCCGTCGCGATCGCATACGAAGAACTACTCGTCGAGCGTATTCGGATGAGTGCCGGCTTTAGTAAGACTCTTCGGGAGTTGGATACCCCGAAAGTGGAGAATCGGAGACTTTCTCGGGAGAGTCGGGTTGCTGCGAGTCGAAAGGACTTGTGTTGAGACTCGGGGAGGAGATAAACTCTCCGATGGCCAAGTCTCAAAGCATTAAGAAAATCGAGATCTCGATCGACCAATGACTTGACTCGAAAGATACTTGAACCGAGTCTCGAAGCAAGAGTTGTCGGGACTTCAGACCGAGCATGAACTGCTGAAGAAAAGTGATGATGTCTGGAGAAACCTGATGACAGAGTGGTATATGGGCGCTGAAAAGAAGCTTGAAGCTATGCTGGCAAGCAACAAGCCCAAGCACTGTAAGGAGGGACTTGGATTCAGCCATGGAGCCTCCTCATCTGCCCCCGTACGCTCAGAAAACCGGCTAGCTGATAGGTTTGTTCAAGGGGAGACCATCAATGCAGACATACTGAACCCCCTAGCCAAGAACAAACAGAAGATGAAGGCATCTCATCCTAGTTATCAGCACTCTGACAAAAAGATCAGCACCAGATCACCCCAGTTCAGTCAAGGGGGAACCAACAAAGCAAAATGGGCTGATCAGTATGGACCTCCGCAGCTGACTCGTCCAGCTCAGTATGGGTCATATTACTATGATCCTATAGTCAGGAGAGGATCCAAAAGTCAGAAGAAAAAGAAGAAGAGAGCCGTACAGAAGGCAAAGGTCAGCAGTCCACCCACTCAGAAGACCAAGACTCCTGAACCTGAAAAGCCTCAGAAGTCAGCACCGACCAGTCCAGTGGTCAAATATGTTGAAAAAAGTGGAAAGAAACTTTCTGAGACCACCAGGGTCATGAGACAGATTTTGATTTCCAAAACTAACATCTAAGGACCCAAAATCAAAAATAAAGGGTACCTAAATATAATTCTATTTTGCAGATGCACAAGGACCCTTGGTATGTGGACAGCGGATGCTCAAGACACATGACGTACCAAAAGGACCTACTGAAGAATTATACTACTGAAGAAGGACCCCGAATCGAGTTTGGAGACAACGCAAAAGGCTATACCAGAGGCTACGGAACACTCAGCATTGGAACAACATTTCCAAGAGTATCATATGTTGAAGGACTTCAGCATAATCTTCTCTCTGTCAGTCAATTTAGTGATAACTCGAATAGAGTGATTTTTTATGCTGGTTTCTGTGATGTCATTGATAAATCTACAGGGAAAACAGTGTTATCAGGTTCGCGCAAAAAGAATATCTATGTAGCTGACTGGAACTCAAACCTGAAGCTTGTTTGTTGGCGAAGAATGACAACAGAACGGGATGGCTCTGGCACAGAAGACTCAACCATCTCAACTTTAAGATGCTCAACAAATTAGCTAGAAACACTCTAGCAAGAGGATTGCCGAATGAAGTATTCAGCAAAGACACTCAGTGTGAAGCATGTTTGAAGGGAAAGCAAACAAGGAATCAAAATCCACCTGTTCCATCTCCTTCCACTGATGGAATCCTTCAGCTGCTACATATGGATTTGTTCGGTCCAGTCTCTCCAGTGACGATCAGAGGCAAGAAGTATGCATTAGTGGTCATTGATGACTACTCACGCTACAAATGGGTCATATTTATTGCCAACAAGTCTGACGTCAAAACAGAGTTACCAAGGCTTCTGAAAAGGCTCAATGTCGAGAAGAACACCAAGATCATCAAGATACGTTCAGACAGAGGAATTGAGTTCCTGAATTTTATGATAGAGGAGTTTTGCAAAGCAGAAGGCATAGAGCATGAGACGTCTGCCGCGCGCACGCCTCAACAAAATGGGGTTGCTGAGAGGAAGAATCGAACACTTAAAGAAGCAGCAACAACCCTGCTCGCAGACTCAGGACTCCCAACCAAATTCTGGGCAGAAGCTACTGATACTGCATGTTATACTCAGAATAGATCTCTACTGACAAAGAAGCATAAGAAGACACCATATGAACTATGGAACGGCAGGAAGCCTTCTTTATCTTATTTCCATATTTTCGGGTGCTCATACTTTATCCACAATAATGGGAAAGATCAGCAGAAGACTTTTGATAGCAAGTCAGATCAGGGAGTGTTCTTAGGATACTCCCGGGTCAGCAAAGCTTTCAGAGTCTTTAACGATCGGACCCTTTGCGTGGAGGAAAGCCCTCATGTTGTTTTTAATGAGCTTGCTACTAAAGACAGGAGCATAAACTCTAAACCTGAATATGAGGACATCAGTAAGCAGCTACAGGATCTGAGCTTAAAAGACAAAGTCGAAAAGATCCAGCTATGTTGGGATGATGATTCAGATGAAGAAACTGATGATAAATCTACTAAATCTCAGCCAGCAGCCGAAGTAGCTAAACAGATTGACTCTCCTGAACAGAGTCAATCCCAGGTAACTCAGGTCGATGAAGAAACCCAAGTGGTAACTGAGACCCCTACTGAGAATAATAATTCAGGGGGAACTAATGATGTTCCTGAGCTAAATGCCCCTGAACCTGGTGACTCAGTAGATCATACTCTTATAACTGAATTGCTTCAATCTCAGAATAGTACAACTGAAATGCCTAACTCACCTACTATTTGTGTTGAACAAATTTCAGATGAAGAGTTGAAACATCGTAGATCGTGGCTGGACGCTCACACGTCTGATTTAATTATTGGAGATCCTTCAGCAAACATAAAGATAAGATCCAGATTCTGTCAGGGAGAAAGCGCATTATATTCCTGCTTCTTGTCTACTGAAGAACCTCAGTCAGTTGAGGATGCACTGAAAGACGCTTATTGGATCATAGCCATGCAGGAGGAGCTGAATCAGTTCACGAGAAACGAAGTTTGGGAGCTTGTTGACAGACCCCGGCATCAACATGTAATCGGAACAAAATGGGTCTTCAAGAACAAGCGAGATGAAAACAACGTCATAGTAAGGAACAAAGCAAGGCTCGTGTCTAAAGGCTACTATCAAGCTGAAGGGATAGATTTCGACGAAACGTTCGCTCCAGTTGCAAGATTGGAGGTAATCAGACTATTCCTAGCCTACGCAACACATCAGAGATTCAGAGTTTATCAAATGGATGTGAAGTCTGCTTTCCTGAACGGCGTACTGAAAGAAGAAGTCTATGTGGAACAGCCTCCCGGCTTTCAGCAGGGACATCAGGTTTATAGACTCAGAAAGGCTCTATATGGGTTAAAATAAGCGCCCAAGGCTTGGTACGATACTCTGTCTGAGTTTCTTCTTCAGAAAGGTTTTCAGAAGGGCACAGTAGACCGCACATTATTCAGCATACAACTGGAAGACGATATTTTACTTGTGCAGATCTACGTAGATGACATCATCTTCGGCTCGAAGAACGTCATCATGTGTCAGTAGTTTGAGAAAATGATGAAGGACAAGTTCGAGATGTCAATGATGGGAGAGATGAACTATTTTCTCGGCTTTCAAGTCAAACAATCTGAGAAGGGAACGCTCATTAATCAAGGCAAATACATTCGAGACCTCATCAAGAGATTCGGTTGCACATCCGACAAACCAATCAAGATCCCTATGAACACGAACATGAAAATTGATCTTGATAAAGAGGGAGTATCAGTAGACCAAACTGAATTTCGTGCTATAATTGGTTCTTTATTATACTTAACAGCTACTCGTCCTGACATAACTTATGTTGTAGGTGTCTGCGCTCGATTTCAGGCGAATCCGAGCGTAGTCACATGGACTCAGCAAAGAAGATTCTCCGCTATCTCTGAGGAACACCTGACATGGGTTTATGGTATCCAACTGATGATAACATTGAACTAACTGGTTATTCTGATACTGACTATGCAGGATGTAGAATTAACCGAAAGTCAACTTCTGGAACGTGTCAGTTCCTTGGCAGTAAGCTGATCTCATGGTTTTCAAAGAAACAGCATTCAGTAGCGACGTCAACTACTGAAGCTGAATACATGGCTGCCGGAAGTTGCTGCGCCCAAATCCTTTAGCTGAGACAGCAGCTACGTGAGTATGACGTCATTCAGAATGAAGTGCCGATCTTCTGCGACAGTACCAGTGCTATTGCAATCACTCAGAATCCTGTACTTCATACGAGATGCAAGCACGTGGACATCAGACACCACTTCATTCGTGACCATGTCGAAAAGAAGGATATCAGGATGGAAAAGTTCTATACTGACCATCAAAGGGATGATATACTGACCAAGCCTCTAGCTGAAGCCAGATTCAGAGAACTTTCAGTAGAGCTAGGTCTGCTGGACCCTATTGACTCCAGTCAGTAAGTGGATTCAGGAGAGGATCATTCAGTAAGGGGGAATGTTCACTCTCAGTATTGAGTAAAATCGACGTAGAGATTCGAAGCAACCATCTACACAAGGTATCGGTCGACTACGATGTTCGGTCGACGAGTTTGCATATCTCTACTCGGTAGCCAATAGAAACGATTACGTGCATTTATGAATCGATTCAGCATCGTATTCAATGTCTTAGAAAATGTCATTTAATATTAACGGTTTACATTTAATACATGAGATTATATGTAAAAGCATGCTGAACTCTACAACGCATTAAATGCATGTCGTATCAAGTTACTTCTTGGCTATATACAACTGTATTTTGACTTAGGCGGCTAATATGATCATTGCCTATTTTATAAAACTTAATCCTAGCCGTCCATCTCAAAAAGCGCATTCAAACTGAACCATTGATATTTAACTGTTTATCTTCCTTAAGATATATATACACGTTCAAATGCTTGAAATCGCCATTTCTACTCTGCTAATATCCTGCGAACCCTAGATTTTTCTGAGATATTTTCCACTTCGTTACAAAAACCTATCCTTTAAAACTGCTCAGAAAATTCTTTGGTAACTTTCAAATGATCATTTAGTATCGTATGAGTTTATTTTTTTTTCTTATATTATTGATACTGACTTATACTGTGTTTGCAGATTACGAAAATGACAGGAAACGTTGCATATGCTTTAGTAGATATGCAAGAGATCCTTGAGAAGGATCGAGTCTGGTGTGAACCAGTTATGGAGTTCGATTCCTGCGACTTGGATTACATGGAGGAGATCTTCTATGCCCTTCGGGAGACCGGGCTTGAAGGTTTTCTGACGAGGAAGCCGACGTTCTTCCTCCCGCGTCAAGTTGTTGAGGTCTACCTGAACTCAGACTCAGTAGACGGAGACATCCGAGGCCGGTTCATTTTTCATTCAGTAGGCGACCCCTCGCGTACAGCTATTGAGGTCAAACAGATGTCCATCCGTGAAGCTCTCCAAAAAAGCTTCAACTTACCAAACGAAGGATTCACCAGTGTGGCATACAAGGATGGCCTTATAGATGAATACCTGAGTGAATTCTGTGGGAAGCCAACGACTTTCAAAGCCGCATTTCCTAAGAATGCCATGCTCCCACAGTACCGAGCCTTAGCCTACGTCGTGACTCAGTTGCTAACGAGTCAGGCTGGCTCCTTCGATCAAGTCTCTAGGCCTAAAATCCAGCTGATGATGGCCATGCATGACAGAGCGAAGATTAACTGGATGGAATTCTTCCTTAAAGAATTCATGACGCAGTCAGCAAAGTTCGACAAGTCAACCAGACGGCTGGGCGTCAAAGGGAAGCTTCTGTATGGTCTGAAGCTTTCGGTGATGATAGAAGACTTCTACGGATCGGACAGCATCACCTTCATTGACAAGCAATATTTTAACGTGAAGAAGGTCCGATTCCAGAACAGGGCAGCGGCCCTTCAGCAGATCGGCTGAAGGCCCGCTGATCCCAAGACCGGGACTCAGAAGACCTCCACTCCAACTAAAAGGAGGTCCCCTCCCAAATCTACTCCTAAGGTGCCGACCAAGAAGCTGAAGAAAGTCAGTGAGGTCGTGCCGGAGGCAGAGCCTGAGGCAGTTGTTGATGAGCCTCCTCTGCAGCTGAGGGATGAGCCTGAGTCATCAGAGAAAACACCATCAGTGGAGAAGGCAGTCTCCGCTGAACGTGGTGAAACCGTAGACCAAGGGGTCCAACCTGAAGATGTCCAAACCATGGAAAGCCCCTTGGACGTTCCACCACTCAGCAGCATACCATCTGCTGAGAAACAGCCATCTCCGATTGAAGTCGAAGACTCGGAGACAGCCTCAGAATTAGAATCGATCGGGATGGAGGCCTCAGCTCTCAAATCACGAGCCTCCCGAGAGATAGCTGAACTGATTCTGGAGATCGCCAGCCACAAGGATCTGGTACTACTTGCAAGGCAGTCCCCAGCAATAGCATAAAATGTTGGGAGATGACTCAGTCTTCTCCGTTGAGAACTAACTCAGTAGCCCTGTGCTCTGAATACTTACTGAAGATTTGAAGATCCCAAAACCCTATCTTGATTGATGAACCATTCAGTTGTAACTTGTTGTTGTTCTGTCTCTGAGGTTTCAGAATCAGCACACACTCTGCATCTGGTTCAGGCGCTCAGTTGATTACTCGCCCTCGGCACTGAAGTAGAAGACTCGCAATGCGAACTCGCAGGAGCAAGATATCGAAAGGAGTCAGTGGAACTAAACTCAGCAGGAGTAGTTCACTGAACTCAGAGCTGATCTTCAGTAGAGCTGACTCAGCAGGAGCATGCTATCGAATCGAGATATCGACTCAAGCAACGGCCGAGACTCTTCGACCGCGATTCTCTAAAGTCAAATCAGTAGAGTCAATATGAGGAAGAGAGAAGTCAGCTTCAGATCTCCTTGAAGTCTGTTCCGTCTCAACCACTTTTCTGAACCTCGACCAATGACAAGAAGCCACCTGTCCTATATCTGTTAAAGTTGTAAGTCAACAACTTTCCAGAATTGGAGGGAAAGGACACTGCTACCATACTTCGAAAGAGCCGTTAGCTACCCAAAAGAGAGAGACAAAGGATCGTCATCTCCAACAGATCTATCCTAATCTCTGCTCTATAAATAGAGGGATAAAATCGAATTGAAGCTAACCCTAAGACACACGAACTCAGAGCATTCAAAGAGCTACTCGAAAATGCCTAAGTCTTCTGCAAGTAATTCGAAGAGACAATCTCCGGCGAAAGACTACATTTATACTCATAGGGAACCAAGCTGAATTAGAATTATACAGCCTCTAGTATCCAAGCGACGATACACGAACCCAAAGCTTATACTCAGGTGTTCGTCGCTCTAGAAGCCAATTTCTTGTTCCTTATCCCTCTAACCTAAGCTCAACCGTTTAAATCTATAGCTTAGACGAAGGAGTTCACTTCTGAACTGATCCTTATTGTAAAGGACTCCTTCACTGTTGGAGATTTTTTCAAACACTTAGTTTGATACTTTGTAAACTGAGACTTGCTCAGTATAAATCTCAAGACCAGTGTTTGTCCAGTGTACAAACCGACTGAGACTATCTCAGTATAATACATAACCTCCTGATCTTTCGGGACAGTGGATATAGGATTGTTGGATCTGAACTACTTTAAAATCGTTGTGTTCTGTGTTCTTTATTTTACTGTTGCATTGATTTACTGTGCATACTGAAATATATCTTTCAAATCATTCAACTGAGTTTTCAGAAAACTTAATCGACTGCACTAATCTACTGAAACTGTTTTGATAAAAATGTTTTCCTAACTCAACTGAATTTGGGTCTACACATTTTCGCACTACTGAACTCTATCTGATTGGTACTGAATTCTGACTCCAGTCAGCTGGCAGGCCTTAGTAGAGTCAGTCACTCTGCCACGCGATTCAGAACAGCTTATCTGGTCTGCTGAATTCATTCAGTACGAGACTCTCCTGAAAAGGATTGTTCGCGTTTTAAGTTGAGAAATTGGTTTTCAGGTGTATTCACCCCCCCCCCTCTACACCTGAACGTACTCTCGGGACCAACAGTTATTATCCAGATGTCAAGGCAAAATAGAAAGAGACGCGAGTCGCTCTTGTAACTGAGACTGTTCTAGTTTCCTCTTCTACCCACGAATGGGTAGTGGATTAGGGGGCAACTGATCATGTTTGTTACACCTTGCAAGGTTTCTTGTAGAAAAGACAATTGAGTGATGGCGAGGTGGTAGTCTTAATTGACAATGGATCGAGAGTTCCTGCAATTGCCATTGGAGATATACATCTATCTTTTGATAGTTCTGTTTTAGTACTTAAAGATGTTTTATATGTGCCTGAGTTTAGACGGAACGTTATTTCTGTTTCAAAACTCTACATCAGGGATGGTTATAAATCAAGTTTTGATAGTGAAGTTTCTATCATGAAAGACAATGATTTTATCTGTGGTGGGCCATTAAACGGATCTATATATACTATTACTTGTAATCCGCGTAATTCTGTTAATGTTGCTTCCTCATCATCAAATCCTAAGAAGAGGAAAGAATCTTCTAAGGTAAACCAAACTTATTTGTGGGACTTAAGACTAGGTCACATCAATCTAAATAGGATTCAAATGTTGGTGGAATATGGATCATTGGAGTCTCTCCATGTTGAACCATTTCCAACTTGCAAACCCTGCTTAGAAGGAAAGATGGTGACTAGGTCTTTCAAGGCAAAGGGTTATAGAGCCACAGAAGCATTAAGTTTGATACATTCTGACTTGTGTGGGCCTATGTCTACACAAGCTCGTGGAGGGTATGAGTACTTCGTCACATTTACCGATGATTACTTGAGGTATGGATATGTTTACCTTCTTCGCCACAAGTCGGATTGCTTTGAAACCTTTAAGGAATTCAAGGCAGAAGTGGAGAAGAAGTTAGGTAAAGAAATCAAAACACTGCGATCTGATCGTGGTGGAGAATACCTATCCAATAAGTTCAAGGACTACTTGACAGAATGTGGGATTACATCCCAGCTAACAGCACCGGGCACGTCTCAGCAGAATGGTGTGTCAGAGAGAAGGAACCAAACTCTCTTAGAGATGGTTCGGTCGATGATGAGTTATGGAACTTTGCCAGTTTCCTTTTGGGGATATGCCCTAGAGACTGCATCATACTTGCCAAACCGTGTGTCTTCCAAGTCGGTACAAAAGGCCCCTTTCGAGATGTGGAGCGGGCACAAACCTATTATGCACCACTTAAGGACTTGGGGTTATCCTGCTTATGTGCTAAATAGGCAGGCCGATAAATTGGAATCACGTTCAAAGTGATGTTGTTTATAGGGTATCCGAAGGAAACGAAGGGTGTATACTTTTATGATCCTAAAGAACAGAAGATCGTTGTTAGCACTAATGCTCGGTTCTTAGAAGAGGATTACATTAGTAACCATAAAGCTCGAGTCGAGATCATCCTTGAGGAATTACAAGGTGATCGAGATCCACTCAAAGAGCCAGTTGTGTAAGATAGAGCTCCACGAGTAACTGCACAATCTGTTAACATAGCGCCTGACACTGTTAGACGTAGTGGGAGGGTCATATTTACACTTGATCGGTATATGTTCACTGGGGAGACGTCTGATCATCTCCCGGTAGATGAACATGATACCGTTGATCCCTGGACCTACAACGAAGCAGTGGGAGATATAGATGCAGATTCCCGGCGAATCGCCATGGACTCAAAATTTAAGTCCATATGTAACGCCCCGAAATTTTCTTAGAAGAGGATTATATTAGTAACCATAAAGCTCGAGTCGAGATCATCCTTGAGGAATTACAAGGTGATCGAGATCCACTCAAAGAGCCAGTTGTGCAAGATAGAGCTCCACGAGTAACTGCACAATCTGTTAACATAGAGCCTGACACTGTTAGACGTAGTGGGAGGGTCATATTTACACTTGATCGGTATATGTTCACTGGGGAGACGTCTGATCATCTCCCGGTAGATGAACATGATACCGTTGATCCCTGGACCTACAACGAAGCAGTGGGAGATATAGATGCAGATTCCTGGCGAATCGCCATGGACTCAGAATTTAAGTCCATATGTAACGCCCCGAAATTTTCAATATAAAATGCATTGCATATCTATTAATGCATGTTATCAAGTGTTTTAGTTCTGTAAGTCGCGCCTTAGAAATTAAAATGAAAATTAAAAGCATTTATCTTATTTGTCATTAAATCATTTTTGTTATGTAAATTTATTTTGTACTTTGAATGTGTTTGTTTATATCATATTATGATTATATTGTATATTTATTTATTTAGAAATCATGTTAGAATTATTAGGCAAGAATAATATTTATTTATTTTGGATTTCCTAAACCTACTAGGAAAAAAATTTATTTAATATTTATTTATTTTGTATATTTATTTATTTAGAAATCATGTTAGAATTAAAGGATATAATATTTTATAGTGTATTAAGTTATTAGGAGATAATTTAAAATTATATTTTGTGAATAAAATAGATATTATATTTGTGATATACATGTTTTAGGAAAAAAATCTATTTGTATTTATCCATATCCTAATTTATCTATGATTGAATCTTTTATATGGTAAGTGATATACTAAATTCTATATAAATTATATAAATACGAAAATAAGATATGGATAAAATATATTTGACATCTTATATAATTAGGAATCTTTAGATAATGATTTCTAGGCCTATAAATACACCTTAGTCGTCCATAATTTAGTTTCACATTAGATTTTTGAAAACCTGCCGGCATATCTGCGAACTGTTTCAATAATTATTTACACATCTTCCCGTCGTCATATCATCGTTAAAATTTATGATCATCTTCCTAGGTATGTCTAGTATATTTTATTATTTTTGTAGAATTTTCCAAGTAATATAAATATTCGTTAAAAATTGTTATTCGTAACCTGCCAGTTTTTGACATCATGTTTATAAGCTTGATAGGAAAATTGTTTTTCATGTTTTCTTTGAGTTGTTTTGGACCATGCTGAATATTAATAGGATATAATATATGTTAGGTCATTCATGTTAAAAATATAAAATTTTTAGGATACGTTTACTAAATATTTGTTAATTTATTTCTTGATGTGCCAAATTATTTTGTCAACATGCGTGTAGATTGAAAAATAAAAGTTTTCGGGATATTATTAAATGAATTATTGATAATGATAAGTTTTATTATGATAAAATAGGTAATATGTTGTTAATGTTAGAGATTTATAATTTTTAGGACAATATTTTATAATTTTACTCATTTATTTCATGAATTACCGAATTACTCGATGCATGAATGGACTGTCATTAGAAAGAAGTAAGATTATGTTTAATATACTTAAGTTTATTATTATGTGAAACCATTAAAGTTGCATGTCAATAAGTAGATTATGTATAATAAACATTTTGGTTTGATTATTTTGGTATATGTTTATTTATGAATTATATGAATTATTGATGCATACATAACATTCTTTGCACAAGTCATTAAGATAACTTTTCATGTTAGGATTGACACGCATGATTTAATCATTTGATATCCATTATTTTCTTCAAAGTAAAAGTCAAGGTGGCGAATGTTACTTTTTATCTTTATTATATGTTGTGTTCGATATTTCATGTGTTTATGACAGGAATGAAAGGATGGGTCGAAATTGGACCCTTGGATTGAAATTGCATCCTAAATGAAAATTAGTCGGAATTGGGCCGTAGGATCATGAAAATCGGTCGGAATTGGGCCGTAGGATCGAAATTGGATCCTCTATGAGAATAGGTCAGAATTGGGCCTATGAAAATGTTACGGTCTGTGTGACCGAGTATCTCTTTCCATGATCTAATTTTCCATATCTTATCGGTGTGATATATAATTTTGGTAAATGTGTACATCTCCCACTGAGTAGTCGTACTCATCCTTATCATTTTAATATTTTTCAGGAAATGGCTCGGCCGATGCGTAGAGGTGTTGGTGGTGATGGTCACGAGGAGGACTTATCGTATTTAAATTATTGCTTTTAGTTTATGAACTTTACATTATTTCTTTTGAAATGTTAGACTTGGTAAATTTTTATTTAAGACTTCCGCTGAGTATGAAAATAAATTGAGTTTTTCAATGATTCTTTTCCATGAAAATGTTTTGAAAGAATTAAGATATGCATGTTAAGTATGAAGTAGCGTCCCTTGTTAAGTATATGAAAATTAGGGCGTTACACCATAACTGATATGGATGTATACGAGATTACTGAACTACCTGAGGGCTGCAAGGCTATTGGTAGTAAGTGGATATACAAGAGAAAGAGAGGATCGAATGGAGAGATCATGGCGTTTAAGGCCATGCTAGTGGCGAAGGGTTTTACCCAGAAAGAAGGTATCGATTATGAAGAGACCTTCTCGCCTGTAGCAATGATCAAGTCCATTCGGATTCTCCTTGCCATAGCAGCTCACATGAACCTAGAAATCTGGCAAATGGATGTCAAAACCGCATTCCTAAATGGTCACCTTGAAAAAGGTAGAGACATCTACATTAAACAGCCAGATGGTTATGTGAAGGAGGCAGAAGAGCATCTAGTTTGGAAGCTTAAGAAGTACATTTATGGACTTAAGCAAGCTTCTCGGTTATGGCACCAGCGTTTCGATGAGGTAGTCAAATTCTATGGATTTGTATCATGTCCTAACGAGGTGTGTGTACCGTATTTGTGTTAACGGATTAATGGTGTTTCTTACATTTTACGTAGATGACATCCTTCTCATTGGCAACAATGTTGAAGTGTTATCAGACGTAAAGACGTGGTTATCCGAGCAGTTTCAAATGAAGGACTTAGGTGAAGCTGCTTACATCCTTGGGATCAAGGTAATCCGAGATCGCCAAAAAAGGATGTGAAGCTTGTCACAAGCATCCTGCATTGACACTGTTATTGCTCGTTTTAGCATGCAAAATGCCAAGAGAGGTTCAGTTGCTTTCAGACATGGCATTTTTTTATCCAAGAATCAGGGCCCTAAAACGCCTGAAGAGATAGAAAGTATGAGGCTAGTACTATATGCTTCCGCTGTCGGTAGCCTCATGTATATGATGCTTTGTACGAGACCAGATATCTCATATGATGTAGGCATGGTCTCAAGATATCAGTCTAACCCTGGACAGGAGCACTGGACTGCGGTAAAGCACATTCTTAAGTACCTTAAAAGGACTAGAGATTATAAGCTTGTTTACTAGTCAGACAGTCTAGTACCTATAGGTTATACAGACTCGGATTTCCAGGCTGACAGAGACGAGAAGAAGTCTACCTCGGGTTATGTGTTTACCTTGGGAGGTGGAGCCATTTCATGGAGGAGTGCAAAGCAGAAATGCATTGCAGACTCAACCATGGAAGCAGAGTATGTGGCTGCTTTAGAAGCTTCGAAAGAGGCAGTTTGGCTCAAGAATTTCCTCCAGGATCTTGATATTGTTCTGAACTTGCCTAAGACTATCACAATTTATTGTGATAACTCGGGTGCAGTGGCAAATTCAAAGGAACCCAGATCTCACAAGGCGTCTAAACACATAGATAGAAAGTACCACATTATACGAGAATTTGTAAATCGAGGAGACGTGGTGATTGACAAAATTGGAACTGAAGACAACATAGCTAATCCTTTCACGAAGGGCGTACCACTCCTGGCTTACGAGAAACATGTTTGTGGCTTAGGAATGGTAGAGATGGCCCACTTAGGACTGCAGAAACTTTTGAATAAGTGGGAGAAGATGCAGTGATAGATAGGATAGATAGCTGAGTACTAGAGTACTAGTTTGTACCTAGAACTAACACATTGTATACTAAAAGTTTACTTTAGTATAAGTGGGAAAATTGTTGGGATTTTGTATACTGGAAGCAAATTTTATGCTTGTATACAATGTGTTTTTGTCCTTACCACTATTTTATTCTCCTATCTGATAAATATATATATTTGCACATGTAATCCTTTATCTTGTATAAAAGTTAGATTTGTGAAAAATCCAAAAAAAAAAAAGTTAGATTTGTGTAGTGTGTCGGGTATCACAGAAGACTACACAAATTGGTTGAACTGACAAGATATAAACAGTTATCACAGCTGAGACAACTTAAGGATAAGTTGTCGGTTTAAGCTGCAGTTTAGATAAGAAGTGGCTTGTCTTGGCTGCTTGTCTTTATTGGTACACTTAAGGTGGTGTATTGATGGATCACAGTGGGATGTGTTCTCCTAACTGACCTTAGTGGAGAACCAAGATCTCGGTGACTTAGCTGGTCTTAAGCTTGGTAAGACTTCAGCTGAGCGCATTTGGCTATCTATCACTTTGACCTACTATGGTGAACGTTATCGCTACCGGATCTACATATCTTGGGTGTTAGTAGTTATTTGTAGCTCAGGCTGGTTGTCTGTATCTTGCCTCCGTATCCTAGTAAAATGGGTTGATGATATCCCCTGAGGAACTCGTAAGGATTAGCACACTAAACCCGGCTGATTGATTAAGTTCAGGTGTGTTAATGAGATCGAGTGGTACTACTCAGGAATATAATAAGATGTTAATTAATTTAAGCTGTCAGTGAGATTAATTAATTAACGGATATTTCTATCTTAAAAATACGGGGATCGATTAAGTCTAAAATACAAGTCCTTGCTCAATTTGGGATAAAGGGGTAAGTCAGCATGGATTCTCTAGTGGAATGAATCTGTGTTTATTAATTAATTTTGCTATGGGCTAAGCATAGATAATTAATTAATTTGAGGCCCTACTTTATTTTTTGTATTAGATCCCTAATCTGGCCCAATTAGTTGCCTAGTTATTTATTGTGTTTCAGAAATCATTATTAATAAATTAATATATTTTTACATTATTTAATAATGTTATTTATCTGGAATTAATTGGCTGGGTCAATTAATTTATAAATATTAGTAGTCCAATAGATTAATTAATTATATTATGGGCTAATTATGTAGTAGCCCATTAGGGATATAATTAAATTAATGGGCTACAAATATTAATATTATATTGGTTTTGAAGCCTATATATATTAGTATTCTGTTCATAAACAGACACACATATATTTTCATTAACGCACGCATTTTAGAGTGGGGAGACAATAATCTTATTTTCTCCAGTTCTCTGACCACCCAGAGGGAGAAAAAGGTCGGGACACAAATCAGAAGATATGACACACGAGAAACAATCAGAGCTGCAACAACATACGTAGGAAGAAGGTATATCGTTCTTCCCCTCCTATTTCCTTCAGACTAAATATCAAGGGAATATTCATGTTCAACGAGCACAACTTCAGAGATTCAGAAGAAACTTTGAAACGCTTGAGAAGAAGACGGGAGAGACAATCACTGACTATTTCTCAAGCGTCATGTGTATTGTTAATGATATGCGAAATTATGGCGAACAAATGGAGGAAGTAAAGATCGTCGAGAAAGTTCTTCGCACACTCACAGAATTTTGTCATTTGTTCAATTGAGGAATCAAAAGATATAAATTATATGTCAATTGATGAGCTTCAAAGCACATTTTTAGTGCACGAGCAGAAGGTGCGAGGAAGAGATGTTGATGAGCTGGTCTTGAATGTGGAACCAGAGAAAAATTTCGAGAAAAGGAGAGGAGGCTATGCACGAGGAGGTAGCAGCAGTTCAAGAGGAAGAGGTTGTGGAAGAGGCTTTAACAAATCCATCATTGAATGCTATAAATGCATAAAAATAGGACACTTTCAATGAGAGTGTCCTAGTTAGAAAAAAAAAAGGCAAATTATGTTGAGTGCGATGAAGATGAGGAGCTGATATTGATGGCACATGTTGAAGTGAATGAGAAAGAGAAGAAAGATGCTTGGTTGACAAGGGCCAAGCTCGATGAAGATGAGGAACTGCTATTGATGGCAAATGTAGAAGCAAATGAAAAAGAGAAGGAAAATGTTTGGTTTATTGATTCAGGGTGCTCGAATCACATGACTGGAAATCGAGATTGGTTCATATAGCTAGATGACGAGTTTCAACATAATGTGAATTTGGGGAATAACTCGAGGATGAAAGTTACTGGAAAGGGCAATATCAGACTTGAGATTGAAGGTATAATACAAACTATTACATAAGTTTACTATGTACCTGAGTTGTCCAATAGTTTGCTAAGTGTAGGACAACTTCAAGAGAAAGGGTTGAAAACCGTATTTGATGCAGGCTACTGCAATATATTTCATAGAAAAAGGGCTCCTAGTGAAGACAAAGATGATGATAAATAGGATGTTTCTGGTTTTTGCTAAAATGCAGCCAGTTCAATCAAGTTGCTTGAAAGCTGAATTTGAAGAATCAATGAATTTATGGCATCGAAGGTCTGGTCAAGGGGCAACTGAAACTAAAGGAGACAGAAGGTGTTTGTGAAATCGGCAATGTTGGAAAGCAATGCCGAGAGAGCTTCCCAAAGCAAAGTCAGTTTTGTGCAGCAGAAACGCCGGAGCTTATACATGTTGATTTATGTGGCCCAATCACCCTGGAATCTCATAGCAAGAAGAGGTACATTTTGGTATCCGTTGATGATTTTAGTAGGAAAGGTTTGAGTTATTTTCTTATTGACAATAGTGAAACTCTAGATAAGTTCAAAACATTTAAAGCTCTTGTTGAAAAGGAAACTGGAAAATAAATTTTATGTTTGAGAACAGATCGAGGTGGTGAGTTTACTTCAAGGGAATTCAGTGATTAATATGGAAAGAATGGGATAAAAAACAGTTGACAGCCTCCTACAGTCCTCAGCAGAATGGAGTGGCAGAAAGGAGAAATCAAACAAACATAAATATGGTTAGGTGTTTGCTGGCAGAAAATGAAATTACGAAGAAGTTTTGGCCCGAGGCAGCTAGATGGACCACTCTCGTTCAAAACAGAAGCATGACAACTTCTAATCAAGATAAAGTGCCAGGAAAAAGCTTGAGTTGAAAGAAGCCAAATGTTGATTATTTCAAGGTGTTTGGATGTATAGCTCATGTACATGTGCCGAAGCAAAAATGGGTGAAGCTTGATAATAGAAGTCATAAGTGTATCTTCTTGGGTATAAGTGAAGAATCTAAAGCATATATATTGTATGATCTAATTGCAGAGAAGGTAGTGATAAGTAGAGATCTTATTTTCGAAGAAGATGAAAAGTGGAATTGGGTTCATGTTCAACGCAAACCGATGATAACATTTCTGACTATGGAGATAAAGGTGATGTAGAAACTAATGAAGATGTGGAAGTGGATACTCCGGAGCAAAGACGAGGTACAAGATGAGGCCGAAGATAGTAGAAATTCTAATGCTACTGAACAAGATTTAGCCTAACGTCCTCAAAGAGAAAGAAAAAGGTTCGCCTGGTTGGATGATTTTGACACAAGGGAGGAATTCTCCGATGAGGACAAATAGATGAATATGGCATCTTTCATCACTCAAAATGATCGAAATTCCTATGCAGAAGCAACAGTAGATGAAAAATGGAGGTTGGCAATGGATCATAAGATGCAGTCAATTGAGAAAGATCACACCTGGGAGCTAGTTGATGTACCAGCAAATGCAAGTATCATTGGAGTTAAAATGGATCTTCAAAACACAGCTAAATGAGGAAGGAAAAGTGGACAAACACGAGGCGAGGTTAGTAACAAAGGGTTATTCACAGAAGCAAGGCGTTGATTTTGTAGAATTGTTCGCTCCAGTTGCTTGATGGGATACCATACTTATTATGTTTGCTATTGCAGCAAATCGTGGATGGATGGTGTTTCAACTTGATGTAAAAAGTGCATTTTTATATGGAGAATTGAAGGAAATTGTACATGTTGAATAACTGGAAGGATTTGTCAAGCGATGGGAGGAGAATAAGGTGTACATATTTAGGAGAGCGTTATATGGACTAAAGCAAGCACCCCGTGCATGGTTCAACCGCATTGAAAGGTACTTTATTCATGAGCAAAGTTTACATGATCACACTTTATTTATTAATAAATCTAGAGGCAAAATGTTGATGGTGAGTTCATATGTGAATGATTTGATTTATGTTGAGAATAATGAATCTTTTTGTTTTGAGTTCAAGCAAGCTATGATGAGGGAATTTGAGATGACAGACTTGGGAAAAATAAGATACTTTCTAGGTGTGGAAGTTCATCAAAGCAATAAGGGAATACAGTTGTACCAAAGAAAGTATGCTAAAGAAGTGTTGCATCATTTTAAGTTTTGGAATTGCAATTCTATAAAGAATCCTATAGTACCCGGTACAAAACTTGCTAAGAATACAGATGGGGCTGAAGTAGATGCAACTCCGTATAAGCAACTTGTGGGATGTCTCATGTATCTAATGGTGTCAAGGTCTGATATGATGTATGTGGTATGTCTAATAAGCAGATTCATGGCACAACCAAAAGAGGAATATTTACTGGTGGCAGAGTGAGCCTTGAGGTATTTAAAGGGTACGTTGAACTTCGGATTGCACTACAAAAGGGGAGGAGAGCCGAGCATTAAAGCATACACTGAAAGTGACTATGCTGGTGATTTTAGATGATCGGAAGAGTATATCCGGGTATGTATTTATGCTTAGTGGAGCTGTTGTTTGTTGGAGCTCAAGGAAACAAGCAATTGTCACATTGTCCTCCATCGAGGCTGAATATGTAGCTGCAACTGCATGTGCATGTCCTTGTGTGTGGGTCAAGACATTACTTCAACAACTAGGACATGGTAAAGTGAAGGTATTGAAATGATGTGAAATAACAGCTCAACAATTAAGCTGGCCAAGAATCTTATTATGCATAGGCGGTCTAAGCACATAGATGTGAAATATCACTATTTGTGTAATCTGGTGATGGATTGGTTAGTATGAAGTTTTGTGGCACAGAGGATCAGTTGGAAGACATTATGACCAAACCGATCAAGCTTGGGTCGTTTGTTAAGATACTATAAGTGCTTTGGATATTAAACTGGATACTTGTTCAAGTATATATCAGTTTTAGGGAAGGAATGTAGCTAGTTTTTCATGCACGAATCACATAATGCTCACGTTGATTTATTCTGGTGGAAGACTAAGTCATTGTTAGTATTAAATGTAACTGTTGCTATTGCTTTAGAATAGGTTGGTTAGTTTCATTATTCCACTTGTATAGGGTTTAGTTACGCGTGATTTCTCTTAGTTGGAGTCTCTATTTTTTTCTATGCTTTGTAATGGCTTTATAAGCTTGTTTTTCATTCTTAATCAAAATAAGACTTCCACCATTGTTTAAGACTAATATAGTTCTTACACCAACATTCCCACCATAAAACTTTATTAAATTTAAAAGAAACATTAACTTTTTTGGTATTTATTATACACAAATAGCTAGTAGAATTACATATTACGACCATTGCTTGGATATCGATGAATATATACTAAACATTTTAGCCAATTTAGCAAATTGCACTCTTAAAAGTCCTCCTGCAAGAACAAGAGATGGCAGCTTATGCAGCCCTAGTCTCTCTCATCAACAATTATGGACCAAATGAAGACTCGGCCTCGCCTTTCCACTTCTCTCGATACTAATCGATTGCATCTCTAAGCTAAAACGTTGATATTTTGCTTTATTTTATAGAGAATTATACTTCGATTGAGGTAGCTTAGAAGCACAATTTTCGGAGAGGGAAATTGCGGCCGTAGCTCAAGCGGTGAAGGCATACTCGAATCGTATATAGTAGATCTCATTAACTTCGGATTCACCGACAAAACTCCCATCGATCTGCAAACGGTAGAAGAAAACATGGATTTTGCGAAGGAAAAAGTTGCCAAGGTTGAAGAGGAGATGGAGTTCAGACATAAACGGCGCAAATATTCCAAATATGCAGCTTCACTAAGAACGCATAAACGCCGGGAAGACTACAATTGTCGATTCAACGGCTACTTGAGTCAACTCACCGATCGACTTACTACACTACAATCTGATCGGCATTTAATTCCGATTGTCGGCATGGGCGGTATAGGTAAGACCACACTTGCTCGAATGTTTATGGAAGTTCGATTATTTTGCATTACTTTCTTGTTCATGCTTGGGGGACTATATCTCAAGAATACAATTTGAGGGAAGTTATTTTGGAGACTGTTTCTTGCCTATAAGGATCCACTAATCATAGGGACCAAAGAACAAAAGAGGAATTAGCTAAAAAATTACATAAATTTCTATCAGGTAGGAGATATCTAGTTTTAGTGGATGATATGTGGAGCATTGAAGCTTGACACAAAATAAAATTTTACTTTCCTGAAAATCATAATGGAAGTTGAATTATTGTTACTACTAGGGAGCAAGAAGTGGCTGGTGACTTTGGCTCTAGCCTACTTTTCTTGAATCTTTTAGTTTACGATAATAGTTGAGACGTTTTTAATTATAATGCATTTGGGCTAGAAATTAGTTGCCCTCTTGAACTAGAAGAAGTTGGAAGAAGCATTGTTAAACAATGCAAAGGGATTCCTCTATCCATTGTTGTGACTGGTGGTTTTCTAGGGAGATCGCCTATGATTCAAGTATATTGGGAAAATGTGGAACAAAATTTAAGCTTGCTTCTTAATTTAGTAGAGGATAATCATTGCTTGAACATAATATCTGTTGGTCCTGAGATAAAAGTTCAGGTGTAGAGGGGGGGGAGGGGGTGGTGAATACACCTAAAAACTTTCTCAACTTAAAACGCGAACAGAGCTATTCAAGAGAGTGCATTGCTGAACAAGTTCAGTAGACCAAGTAAGCTGTTCTGAATCGCGTGGACAGAGTGACTGACTATACTGAGGTCTGCTAGCTGACTGATTTCAGAATTCAGTATCGTTCAGTAAGAGTTCAGTAGAGTACGAAAATGTGTAGGCCCAATTCAGTTGAGTTTGAAAACGTTTTTATTAAAACTGTTTCAGTATATTAGTGCAATCTCTTAAGCTTTGCTGAAACACAGTTGAATGATTTTGTAAGATACTCCCTCCGTCCCATTATTCTTGTCCAATTTGCTTTTTGCACGGTTTTTAAGGAGAGTTGTTAGTTGTGTGTAGATTGGTATAAAGTTGTGGGTCCCACAAAAAAGTTGTGTGTAATAATTTACTAAAAAAGGAAAGTGGACAAGAATTTTGGGACAACCCAAAATGGAATAGCGGACAAGAATAATGGGACGGAGGGAGTAGTTTTCAGTATGAAGAGAAATCAATGCAACAGTAAAAATAGAACACATCGATTTTAAAGTGGTTCGGATGTCAACAATCCTACGTCCACTGTCCCAAAAAGATCAGGAGGCTATTTTATTATATTGAGTTAGTCTCAGTCGGTTTGTGCACTGGACAAACACTGGTTTAGAGGATTATATTGAGCAAGTCTCAGTTTACAAGTCTCCAACTATGAAGGAGTTCTTAATAATAAGAACAGTTCAAGAATGAACTCCTTCGATCTAAGCTGATATATTCAGTGGAGCTTAGGTTAGAGGGAAGGGAACAAGAATGTGGCTTCTAGAGTGACGAACAGTGAGGAATAAGCTCTCTGGGTTCATGTTCAATCACTTGGATACTAGAGGTTATTGATTCTAATTCAGCTTGGTTCCCTAGAGCAAGTATGTCGCCTTTCGCTTGAAGTGTTTCTCTGAAGTTCTTGCGGAAAGCTTAAGTCTGTAAGTGTTTGCTCGTAATCGCTCGTATGTTCTTGTTCTTCTCTGTGTTGGTGTCGATGCGATTTGATTTCCCTCTATTTATAGAGGTGAGCCATGGAAAGATCCGTTGGAGACGTCAATCCATGGGTCACTCTCTTTTAGGTAGCTAACGGCTCTTTCAAAGAATCTGGCAGAGTCTTTCTCCTCCATTTCTGGAAAGTGGTTGACTTGCAGCTTTAATCAGAACTTTGACAGCTGGCTACTCATCATTGGTCGAGGCGTAGAAAGTAGTTGAGACAAACAAACTTCTATGCAGATCTGAAGCTGACTTTTCTGATTACCTCATATGACTCTACTGATTTTTAACATATAAGATCATCTGACAGTTAATGAGACTGTCAGGTCGTTGCTGAGTCTGACCTGTGTTCACTAGTATACTCCTGCTGAGTCCAACTCTACTGAAGGTCGACTCTGAGTTTAGTGAACTGTTCCTGCTGAGTCCACTTCTACTGACTCCTTTCAGTATGCTACTCCTTTGAGTCCAAGACTACCGAGTACAAACACCTCTCGGTATGCTTTGCTCCTGCTGAGTCCAGCACTACTGAGTCTTCACTCCATGGTACTGAGGTGGATAGTCTACTGAAAAGTCAGCAGACAGAACTCTGTGCCTGAACCATGTAGAAGGAATGTCTACTGAGTCTGAAACTCTCAGAGACAAAGGCATTACTATTACAACTCAATGGTTCACCAATCAAATTAGGGTTTTGGGATCATTCAAATCTTCTAACAAATATACTACTGAATCATCTCCCAACAATTTCCCCCTATTTGATGTTGCCAAAACCTAACACTACAAACTATCAGATACAAGCTCCTTACAAATATTACAAGTAGAATCAGTGGAGTTGTACATCAAGTTCTAATCTACTGAGGGATACAGGAAGAAGTATCGGAACCTATTACGGAATTCTAACGGTTTCCCCCTAAACAATAATTTCCCCCATACTCAAACAAATAGAGTCTATCAATCTAAGTAAAAACAGACAAACACAGATATAAGCAGTGAGTGTGTGAGTCAGTAATCACTTAGGTAATTCTGAGTGTTAAGCTTAAATAAACAGACAGGCCATGAAGACAATAAGATATTGTCGGGCCAAACAGCAAAGATGTTTTATATATGAATGAAGTTCAGTACATTACATCACTTGCTATTCTATGAACAAAAAGAGAAGCTATAAACTATCTCCTGAATCTCTGGATCCTTGCCTTAAAATCTCTAGACTTTTCTTCTGGCAAAGGAAGTCCATATATCTGAAAGGTGTCCTTACGGAGCTTCTTCATCTTCAACACATCAGCAGGATCAGACTCATCAAGTTTCAAGGCTAAGATAGATTTTCTGACTTCTCCTTCAATAACTCCAGTGTATAATGAGCCATCAAGCTTCTGAGGAGGTGGCAGAGGTCTGGGAGCAGGGACCTGAACATCTTCTTTGTCAGTTATGGCCTTCTGTACTATGTCATATATCTCTGGTTCGCTTATGAGTAGCCATTCAGCAAATGCTTTGTTCTTATGCATATCATGCCAGTATCTCCATACATAGTACCTCTTGATAAAATCAGCCTTTAGTGACTCCCACTTCTGAGTCCTTTCCCATGGCATCCATTTATCCACCCTTGGCCATCTGTGCATTTTCTGATCAGTAGGCTTCCTGCCTCGCCTATACTTGTATGGGATCTCAGTATCCTTAGGCGGTGGTGGCCTGGGCTTCATTCTCTCCGCTTCTCTTGCTGCCTCAGCAGCCTTCTCTTTGGCAAGAGCCTCCTGTCTCCTGTACTTTTCTAGATGATAGTATCTAGCTTTCTTGTCTAAGGCAATCATGCTGAAGTTCATCATTTCTTCGATGGTAGGCTCAGCTCTTGGCCTTTCTTGCTGTTGCTGCTGCTTGTTAGATTGCTGCTGCTATTGTTGAGTGTCAGATGCAGACTTCTTAGACTGTTTAGTCTCTTTCTCTTTCTCTTTGTCGGCCTCATCGCCGATTTTCAGTTTTCTTGGAGGAGGCCTAGTACCAGGCTTTCTTCCTCCTGAGACTTTGGTCTTAGCTTTTGCCGGAGCATTCTTAGGTTTATTTGTTGCTTTAGCTTCAAGCAATCTCCCTGGCAAGCTTCTCATCAGCCTCTATCTGAGCTTGTTCCTCAGGGCTGATATATCTTTTAGCCCCTTTCTTCAGTGGGGTAGGAAGTTTAAGCTTTTTCTTTCCCTTACCCGTCACTGGAGGAGGCAGAGGAGTCTCCTTCTCATCTGAGTCCTCCTCAAGGAAATCAGCAACCTCCTTAATATGTTCCGCAGAGTCCGGGTTGCTTGAGTCATTGGGCTCCTTCGGTCCTGAGCCACTTGGGCCAGTCTCAGCGCGCTCTACATCGCCGGCGCTTGAGATACCCTGGGCCTGACCTACTGCTGCTCCTGAGGGATCAGTAGGAGCTTATCGGCTTCCAGCTACTCCTGGTACTGATCTCTTCCCCCTCGGTGTCCTTTCCCCCTTTTTGGCATCATCAGCTGAGCCAGGGGTTTGGACCGGAACAACCTTGTTGTTCAATCCAGTAAATGCAGTGGCGAGCCTGTCCAAGGCTATCTGCATGGGTTCAAACTTCTGGTGGAGGTCATTCCTCTCTATGATGAGATCCTCACTATGCTTCTTGTGAGAGGAATCAACCAGCTCTTGGATTGATTTTAGTCTGGCATCTATGTTCTCTTCACAAGTCTTCTGAATAGACTGGATTCTGAGTTCTATGGCCTGACTCAGTGAAGAGATTGTAGTTGTGTGTGCTGAGTGGGCTGCCTTAGATTCTTCCAGCAGTGATTTCTGGGTAGCCACCAGCGATGCCTGTTGGTTCTCAAACTCTGCTCTCTGAGTGTCTAAAGAGTTGTTGAGGATGGCAGTGAAATTAGGAGCGACTGAATTTTGAATAGAGGTCCTCAGCTCCTTGATTTCTTCACTCTGAGCAGTTGTTATTTTCTTCCAGCTTCTGTGGACAGCTTTGGCCAAGAGTCTATTCTGGGCTCCTTGACTCTTCAGGGCCTTGGCCACTGTCCTGGACCGTCGGCCTTTGGAGTTGGGCGCAACCTCAAACGCAGACCCCAGCAATAGTTATTCTGGGTCCGCAGCTTGTGAGGTTCCAGCTGCCGACTTACCTGGAGGAAGAGTGCTGAGAGGTAATTCAGCAGAGGGTTGAGCACCCTCCTCCAGTTGAGTTCCCTCAACAGGCTTCTCAGGGTCTGCATCACTGGGCGGGTCCTGATCATCGGGATCATACACCTCAGAAGGCGCGGCTGCTGATGGGTTGCGATCGTTAAGTACGGCCCAAAGACGCCGCCCTTAGATCTTCCAATAAGCTAATGTCTGCAGGCTCTGAGTAGCCGATCTGCTCGCGGAGCACCAACTCTTCTGAGTTAAGTTGTTCACAGGATTGATGTTGGATGAGTCTGTTCAATGTGAACCAATCCTGGAACCGAATCAGCATGTGAAGCATGGCCTTCTGAGCCATGGACACCAAGTCTGAATGACTTGTGATCTCAGGAATGGCCTCGGAGATTTCTCGGGTGGCTCTGTTCTTAAGAGCTTCAGCCTCTAACCCGATCGTCTCTGCTTCTGTGCTTGTCTCCATGTCATCCAAGTCTATGGGCGACATAACCTTCTCAGCAGAAGGAATATTGGTTAGAGGTGGAACGTCCAGTGGGGTCTGAGAAATAGGAGTAGTCGGTTCAGCATCTGACCCCTGTTCCACTGAGGCGTCCTTCTCCACTAAGACTATCTTCTCAGAAGATTCTGAGTCGTCTCGCAGTCTGAAAGGAGGGATAATGACTGCTTGTTCAGAAGACTTTTTCTGCTTTTTCGATGGAGTCTTCTGAGCAGTCTTCTGAGTTGGAGACCTCTTCTTAGTGGGAGTGGAAGTCTTCTTCTTCCCTTTCCCAGCTTCAGCAGGCCCTGCTCCAATCTCCTGGAGGGCCGCTGCCTTGCTATGGAAGCGTACTTTCTTCGGATTGAAGTACGCCTTGTCTGCGTAGGTTATGTGGTCAGCACCACAGAAATCTAAAATCATAAATGTCACCTTCATTCCATACAGAAGCTTCCCTTTGACAGTCAGGCTGTTTGTGGACTTGTCGAACTTAGCAGCCTGTGTCTGGAATTCTCTAAGAAAGAACTCCATCCTGTTCACCTGAGCTCTGTCGTATATGGCCATCATCATTTGGAGCTTAGGCCAGGATACTTGGTCGAACGAACCAGCTTGGCTAGTCAGTATTTACGTTACGATGTATGCTAAGGCTCGATACTGTAGCAACATGCAGTTCTTGGGAAATGCCGCCCTGAACGATGTCGGCTCGCCGTAGAATATCTCAAGATATTCGTCAATTAAATCATCCTTATAGCCCACTACACTTATCCCAGAGCTAGGTAGCTAAAAGCTCTTCTGAAGAGCTTGCTTGATCGACATCTGCTTAATTTCTTGGTCAGCATGGGTGGGGTCAGCAACATGATGAATGATAAAATGCCCCACGATGTCTCCGTCTAGTGCGTCTGAGTTCAGATACAACTCAGAAATTTGTCGCGTAAAGAAGAACGTCGGCTTCCTCGATAAGAATGCCTCAAGGCCTGATGCCCTCAGTACCTAAAAAATCTCCATCATGATTTCAAGCTCGCAGGTATCGAACTCCATGATCGGTTCACACCATACCCGGTCCTTCTCAAGGATCTCTATCATATTGGTCGGAGAAGAGACTGTAACGTTGGTTGCTGTCATATCTAGAATCTGCAAAACTTAGTATCAATATCAAATCATTTATAAAATGTAAGTATAATCTACTTAATGAGCGATGAAATCTACCGTAATAATCTCTGAGAAACAGTGAATGCAGTTTGCAAGTAAAGGATTTGAATTCTCAGAAAACTCAGGGTTTAAGTTGCAGAGGATAAAATGGCGGTTTTCTAACTTCGAACGTGATATATATGAAGATGAAGATGAACCGTTTATGATTAATGGTTCAATTTAAATCTTCCTTTATGAGATGGACGGTCAGGATTTGATGTGATAAAATAGGCAATGATCAATATAGCCGCCTAAGTCAAATTACAGTTGTAACTAGACAAAGAAGTAAGTTGATATGACATGCATTTAATGTGCGGCAGAATTCAGCAAACTTAGCATAGAATGTCATGCATTTAATGAAACCGTTTATATTAAATGACATTCTCTAAGGCATTGAATACGATGCTGAATCAGAATCATAAATGCATTAAATACTATGTTGGCTACTGAAAAGAGATACGCAAACCTGTCAGCTGAACATCATAGTCAGCTAATACCTCGTGTAGATGGTTGTTGAATCTCCGTGTACTGAATGAGTTCAGTATTGAGAGTGAACATTCCCCCTTGTTGAATGCTCCTCTCATGAATCCACTTACTGACTTGAGTCATTAGGGTCCAGCAGACCTAACTCTACTGAAAGTTCTCTGAATCTGGATTCAGCTAGAGGCTTGGTCAGAATATCGGCCCTTTGATGGTTAGTATGGATCTTGTCCATTCTGATATCCTTCTTTTCGACATGGTCACGAATAAAGTGGTGTCTAATGTCCACGTGCTTGCATCTAGTATGAAGAATAGGATTCTGAGTGATTGCAATAGCACTGGAACTATCGCAAAAGATCGGCACTTCATTCTAAATGACGTTATAGTCGCGTAGCTGCTGTCTCAGCCAAAGGATTTAGGCGCAGCTACTTCCGGCAGCCATGTATTCAGCTTCAGTAGTTGACGTCGCTACTAAATGTTGCTTCTTTGAAAACCATGAGATCAGCTTACTGCCAAGGAACTGACAAGTTCCCGAAGTTGATTTTCGGTCAATCCTGCAACCTGCATAGTCAGCATCAGAATAACCAGTTAGTTCAATATTATCATATGCTGGATACCATAAACCCATGTCAGGTGTTCCTCTGAGATAGCGGAGAATCTTCTTTGCTGAGTCTATGTGGCTCTGCTTAGGATTCGCCTGAAATCGAGCACAGACACCTACAGCATAAGTTATGTCAGGTCTAGTAGTAATTAGATATAATAAAGAACCAATAATTATGCGAAATTCAGTATGATCTACTGATACTCCCTCTTTGTCAAGATCAATTTTCATGTTCGTGTTCATCGGGATCCTGATAGGTTTGCCAAATGTGCAACCGAATTTCTTGATGAGGTCTCGAGTGTATTTGCCTTGATTGATGAACGTTCCCTTCTCTGATTGATTAACTTGAAATCCGAGGAAATAATTCATCTCCCCATCATTAACATCTCGAATGTGTCCTTCATCATCATCTCAAATTGTTGACACGTAATGACATTCTTTGATCCGAATATGATGTCATCTACGTAGATCTGCACAAGTAATATGTCGTCGTCTAGACGAATGCTGAACAGTGTGCGGTCTACTGTGCCCTTCTGAAAACCTTTCTGAAGAAGAAACTCAGACAGGGTATCGTACCAAGCCCTGGGTGCTTATTTTAACCCGTACAGAGCTTCCTGAGTCTATAAACTTGATGTCCCTGCTGAAAGCTGGGATGCTGTTCTACATAAACTTCTTCTTTCAACACGCCGTTTAGGAACGCAGACTTCACATCCATCTGATATACTCTGAAGCGTTGATGTGTTGCGTAGGTTAGGAATAGTCTGATTGCCTCCAATCTTGCAACTGGAGCGAATGTTTCGTCGAAATCTATCCCCTCGGCTTGACAGTAGCCTTTTGCCACGAGTCTTGCTTGTTCCTTACTTTGATGTTGTTTTCATCTCGCTTGTTCTTGAAGACCCATTTAGTTCCGATCACATGCTGATGTCGGGGTCTATCAACAAGCTCCCATACTTCATTTCTCATGAACTGATTTAGCTCCTCTTGCATAGTAATGATCCAATCGGCATCCTTAAGTGCGTCCTCAATCGACTAAGGTTCTTCATGAGACAAGAAGCGGGAATATAGAGCGCTTTCTCCCCGACGTAACTGGATCTTGTCTTTACACTAGCCGAAGGATCTCCAAAAATAAGATCTGAAGTGTGAGCGTCCGGCCACGATCGACGATGTTTTAACTCTTCATCTCGAAATTTGTTCAACACGTATAGTAGGTGAGGTAGGCATTTCGGTTGTACTATTCCCGAGATTGAAGTAATTCGATTACTAGAGTCGGGTCTATCGAGTCACCGAGGTTCGGGGGCATTTAGCTCAGGGAACTTCATTTGTTCCCCCCCGAATTATTATTCTCGGTAGAGGTCTCGCTTACCACTTGGGTTTCTTCATCGACCCGACTTACCCGGAATTGACTCGTTTAGTAGAGTCAACTGTTCGCCTACGTTCTGTGTTGGGCTGAGATTCAGTACTCTTGTATTCAGTTTCCTCTTCTTTATCATCATCCCAACACAGCTGGATCTTTTCAAATTTGTCTTTTAAGCTCAGATCCTGTAGTTGTTTACTGATATCCTCAGATTATGAATTTGAGTTTCTGCTCCTGTCTTCAGTAGCAAACTCATTAAAAACAACATGAGGGCTTTCCTCCACGCAAAGGGTCCGGTAGTTAAAAACTCTGAAGGCTTTGCTGACCCGGGAGTATCCTAAGAAGACTCCCTGGTCTGACTTGCTATCAAAAGTCTTTAACTGATCCTTTCCATTATTGTGGATAAAGCACGAACACCCAAAAATATGGAAATAAGATTAGAAAGGCTTCCTACCGTTCCATAATTCATATGGTGTCTTCTGATGTTGCTTCGTCAGTAGAGATCTGTTCTGAGTATAACACGCAGTATCAGTTGCTTCAGCCCAGAATTTATATGGGAGTCCTGAGTCTGCGAGCAGGGTTCTTCTTGTTGATTTCTAGTCAGCTACGTATATGTTCTTTCTGTGCGAACCTGATAACATTGTTTTCCCTGTAGATTTGTCAATGACATCACAGAAACCAGCGTAAAAAATCACTCTATTCGAGTTATCACAAAATTGACTAACAGAGAGAAGATTATGTTGAACTCCTTCAATATATGATACTCTTGGAACTGTGGCGGTTCCAATGCTGAGTGTTCAATAGTCTCTGGTATAGCCTTTTGCATTGTCTCCGAACTCGATTCTGGGTCCTTCTTCAGCAGTATAATTCTTCAGTAGGTTCCTCTGGTACGTTATATATCTTGAGCATCCGTTGTCCACGTACCAAGGGTCCTTGTGCACCTGCAAAACAGAATTATATTCAGGCACCCTTTATTTTTGATTTTGGGTCCTTAGATGTTAGTTTTGGAAACCCAAATCTTTCTCACGACCCTGGTGGTCTCAGACAGTTTCTTTCCACTTTGATCAACATACTTAACTACTGAACTGGTTGATGTTGACTTCTGAGACTTTACTGGTTCAGGAGTTCTGATCTTCTGAGGTGTTGGACTGCTGACCTTAGCTTTCTAAACGGCTTTCTTCTTCTTCTTCTGACTCTTGGATCCTCTTCTGACTATAGGATCATAATAATATGACCCATATTGAGCTGGATGTGTCAGCTGCGGAGGTCCATACTGATCAGCCCATCTTACTTTGTTGGTTCCCCCTTGACTAAACTAAGGTGATCTTGAGCTAATCTTCTTTTCGGATTTCGGATAGCTAGGATGAGGTGCCTTCAGATTCTTTTTGTTCTTTGCTAAGGGGTTCAGAATTTCAGCAATGATTTTCTCCTCTTGAACAAACCTATCAGTCAGCCGATTTTCTGAGGGTATGGGGGCAGATGAGGAGGCTCCATGGCTGAACCCGAGTCCCTCCTTGCAATGTTTTGGCTTGTTGTTGGCTAGCATTGCCTCAAGCTTTTTCTCATCTCCCATGTACCGCTCTGTCTTCAGGTTCCTTCAGACATCGTCGCTTTTCGAAGCATTTCATGCTCGGTCTGAAGTCCTGAGAACTTCTGCTTCAGTAGACTCAGTTCAGTATCCTTCTGAGTTAAGTCATTGGTCAGCACTGAGATCAGATCTTCTTGATGCTGAGACTTGGCCATCAGAGAGTTAATCTCCTCCCTGAGTCTGAACACAAGTCCCTCCGACTCAGTAGCAACCTGACTCTCCTGAGAAAGTCTCTGATTCTCCACTTTCAGAGTATCCAACTCCTGAAGAGTCTTACTGAGCTGCAGGCTCATCTGAATCTTCTTGTCTAATAATTCTTCATAGGCGATCGAGACGTCCAGATTTTCATCTGCACCTGAAATAGTGTCGTGTGTGTAGTGTGAAGAGGAGTTAACTGGTGCGTGGGAGTTTACCTTATCCTCTTCTCCTGCCATACGACACTTTTCAGCATCTTCTTTAAGCTCTAGGGTCATGAATACCGCTTCATCATCTAATGAGTCCATGAAGGAATCGACTTCATCTGAGTCGTCTGAGAGTTCACCGACAATGTATGCTTGACGTTTCTTGATGAACTTCTCCCTTCATGCTTTTCGTGATGCTCTTTCAACTGTACTGAGCTTAGGACAGTCGTACTGGTAGTGTCCTGGCTTCTTGCAGTTGTAGCAGGAGGTGATTCTGCCTTCTTTGCTCTCACTGTCTTTCGACTTTGCAGAGTCCTCCTGTTTCCTGCAATCAGAAGTATGCGGTTCAAGAGTGCGCTTAGGTGTATATTCAGACTTACTCTTTGAGTCTCTGACGACTCTAGAGAGCTTTCTGCGCCTCTCCTTCTCCTTCTGATACTTGACGGCAAGCAGTGCATATCTCTGAGCTAAGCTTCCTTCTTGTAGATCGCTGGTTGAAGGCTCAGCTTTGCTAGATGCGGGAGATGCTGTGCTGACTGATGCTTTAAAGGCATGGTCAATCTGAGTGTCAGCTTCAGGTCGCTGCTTCCTTTGTGGAAGACCGAATTCGAACTCCTCAACTTTTAATTCTGAAAATATATGATCATGAGAAACAATATCATGATCAGAATGTCTAAGCAAAGTAGAAAATGGAGTCCAATGTCCATCTAGCAGTGCTCTCAAGATTTTGAGATTCATTTCTCGGTTGGAGAACGTCTTTCCCAGCCCGTTGATGGTGTTCATCAGATCCGTAAATCTGACATTGAGATCTTCAATCGTGTCGCCAGGTATGAGAGACAATCTCTCCAGCTTCTGAAGTTCAGTGCTAATTTGTTAGCCTTGATCTTCTGAGTCCCTAACTCAGTAGCGCCAGAGCATCCCAGAGTTCCTTGGCGAACTTGCAGTCTTGAACTCTTCCGAGATAAGAGTCACCCAGAGTGGTCAGTATGGCATTTCTGGCAACCCGGTCTAGATTGTGAAGTTTCTTCTCTTCTGGAGTGAAAAAGCTTCTGTCTTTGGGGATCTTCTTCTCGGTCACCATTCCTCCTCCTTGTGCTGGATCTTGTGTTTCGACACTATCGATCATGGGAATGATAGGTCCGTCTTCCATGACCTCTGTCATGCTGTCGTGGAGAGAAGTCAGATGAGCTTCCATTCTGACTCGCCATACCCCGTAGTTCTCTACTGAGAACATGGGTATCATCCTGATTCCTGACATATCAGACATTTTAAATAGTGATATGAATGAAGAATGATATACAGTGAAAACGTTTTCAGGATCCGTTCTCACGTAGACCAGTTTCAGATAACAAGAGTTTTAGAGAACTCCTACTCTGATACCAATTGTTGGTCCCGAGATAAACGTTCAGGTGTAGAGGGGGGGTGAATAAACCTTAAAACATTTTCAACTTAAAACGCGAACAGTCCTATTCAGGAGAGTGCATTGCTGAACATGTTCAGTAAACCAGGTAAGCTGTTCTGAATCGCGTGGAAAGAGTGACTGACTATACTGAGGCCCGCTAGGCGACCGATGTCGAATTCGATGCCGTTCGAAGAGTTCGTTAGAGTGCGGAAATGTGTAGGCCCAATTCAGTTGAGTTTGAAAACGTTTTTATTAAAACTGTTTCAGTATATTAGTGCAATCTCTTAAACTTTGCTGAAACATAGTTGAATAATTTTGTAAGATAGTTTTCAGTATGAACAAAAATCAATGCAATAGTAAAAACATAACGCATCGATTTAAAAGTGGTTCGGATATCAACAATCCTACGCCCACTGTCCCGAAAAGATCAGGAGGCTATTTTATTATACTGAGTTAGTCTCAGTCGGTTTGTGCACTGGACAAACACTGGTCTTGAGGATTATATTGAGCAAGTCTCAGTTTACAAGTATCAAACTGAAGTGTTTGACAAACTCTCCAACTATGAAGGAGTTCTTAACAATAAGAACAGTTCAGGATTGAACTCCTTCGATCTAAGCTATGGATATATTCAGTGGAGCTTAAGTTAGAAGGAAGGGAACAAGAAGGTGGCTTCTAGAGAGGAATAAGCTCTCTGGGTTCGTGTTCAATCACTTGGATACTAGAGGCTATTGATTCTAATTTAGTTTGGTTCCCTTGAGCAAGTATGTCGCCTTTCGCTTGAAATGTTTCTTTGAAATTCTTGCGGAAAGCTTAAGTCTGTAAGTGTTTGCTCGTAATCGCTCGTATGTTCTTGTTCTTCTCTGTGTTGGTGTCGATGCAATTTGATTTTCCTCTATTTATAGAGGTGAGTCATGGAAAGATCCGTTGGAGACGTCGATCCATGTATCCCTCTCTTTTAGGTAGCTAACGACTCTTTCAAAGAATCTGGCAGAGTCTTTCTCCTCCATTTCTGAAAAGTGGTTGACTTGCAGCTTTAATCAGAACTTTGACAGCTGGCTACTCGTCATTGGTCGAGGCGTAGAAAGTAGTTGAGATAAACAGACTTCTATGCAGATCTGAAGCTGACTTTTCTGATTACCTCATATGACTCTACTGATTTTTAACATATAAGATCATCTGACAGTTAATGAGACTGTCAGGTCGTTGCTGAGTCTGACATGTGTTCAGTAGTATACTCCTGCTGAGTCCAACTCTACTGAAGGCGACTCTGAGTTCAGTGAACTGCTCCTGCTGAGTCCACTTCTACTGACTCCTTTCAGTATGCTGCTCCTGCTGAGTCCAGCACTACTAAGTACAAACACCTCTCAGTATGTTGCTCCTGCTGAGTCCAGCACTACTGAGTCTTCACTCCATGGTACTGAGGCGGATAGTCTACTGAAAAGTCAGCAGACAGAACTCTGTGCCTGAACCATGTAGAAGGAATGTCTACTGATTCTGAAACTCTCAGAGACAAAGGCATTACTATTACAACTCAATGGTTCACCAATCAAATTAGGGTTTTGGGATCATTCAAATCTTCTAACAAATATACTACTGAATCATCTCCCAACAATATATTTGAGTTATAACTATTTACCTGCCCATCTAAAGCCTTGTTTTTTGCACTTGGGAATATTTCAAGAAAACCATGAGATTAGGGTGTCTAGACTTGTCAAACTTTGGGCTGCGGAGGTATTTATAAAACCACATAAAGACCGAACTTTGGAGAAAGTTGTTGCCGGTTACATAAAGGATCTAGTTGGTAGGAATCTCATTCTAGTTCATAGTTTCGGGTTAAATAAGAAGATTAAGATTATCCACGGATTTGTGAGAAAGAGAAATTCATATGCGCGGTGAGGAAGGAGACAAATACACTTGACACACCACAAGACAAAGACTTAGACGGAGGCAGAGAGAGGCGTGTTGTGGTTCATGAGAGCGTAGACGAGGTAAACACCCCTAGATATTTCAACTTGGAATCGACACAACATGCCCGATCTATAGCATATAGGAGTTATTGCCACTCCTCGTTCAAGTCAAGGTTGTTGAGAGTACTGCCTCGTGCTAATGGTGATTCCTTAGCAACTGTTTTTCAACTATTAAACTTGAGGCACCTTGAGTATCATCAGAATCTTTTGATTAGTTTCAAGATTCCTTCAACTATACCCATGTTATGTTGTTTGCAGACTGTGATCATAACAGGAAGAGTTAATAAAGTTGTGGCACCATCCGAAATTTGGGAGATATCGCAACTTAGACACCTAAAGCTCAGTTGGTTTGTTAGTCTTTGTTATCCTCCTTCAAGTAATCATCAAGAAGATGTTCTCCTTCTAGCAAATCTAGAGACTCTCAAGACAACAATGAATTTCAAATGTAGTAACGAAGTTTGTAAGAGAATTCCCAACATAAGGGAGTTGGAAGCAACCTTTCGTGAAGATATGGAGGATGTTGAGACAATGTCTAGCTACCGTCCCGTACAATGTAGGCCTACCGAACGGATCGGAGTCGCTACGTTACCTTTTTTTGAGGAAATCGTAATCGTGATGTTTTGGTGCAGGACCTAAAATTCCCGAGTTCGCTCAAGAAGTTGGTTCTAGAAGGTTGTGAACTAGTTTGGGAAGATTTGACAATGATTGGTTCGTTGCCTTATCTCGAAGTACTCAAATTGGAATATTTGGTTTTCGGACCGGAATGGAACCCTAATAAGGGGGAATTCACTAGACTAAGATGTCTTGAGATTATGTGTTGCCTTGATTTGACTTATTGGAATTGTAATAGGTCCCATTTTCCATTTTTGAAGATATTGTTCTTACAAGATTGTGGTAAGTTGGAGGAGTTTTCTTTAGATATTGGAGAAATATAAACTCTTCGAAATATTTATACGTATGAATGCGAAGCATTTCTGCAGCGGTTTCGGCAGTGTAAATACTTGAGGAACAAGAGAATTTTGGAAATGAAGATCTTCTAGTTCGATTCAAGTTGGAGGATGAGAAACGAGAAGAGTTTAGGGAAAAGTTGGAAGAAGAAGGTTTGACAACTGAGAATTTTCTAAATGATGATTGATTATTATCTTGTGTTTGAGGATTAGGCCTAGTTTGTAATTTTTTTTTTTCTATTTTGGTAGTGGTTTTTGTCATTTTGGTTAATATTTGGATGGTAGCTTATTGCAATTAATATATGTTTGAAAATTGGATTGGTTAATCGACCGAACCAAACCAATATTTTCTTAACCAAACCAAACCAAAAATATTTGGTTCTATTTTTGGTTATTTTTTGTTTAACCAATTGATTTTCCAAACCGAACCCAAATATATTATATTTATTATAAAATGATTATTTTTTAAATATTTTTTTCTTATTATTCTTGGGATTCCGATTAGAACCGAACCGAATTGAATTTTTGGTTAAAAACCCAACCCGAACAAAACTTTCGGTTTGATATTTGGTTTCGTACAATAGAATCGAAAATTCGGTTATCGAAATTCAGTTCGATTCGGTTCTATTTTACCGAATTGACACTCCTATTTAAAAACATGGTATTTGAAACACTATTAAATAATAAATAAGGTAAATTGTCACAAATGGTCCTCAATGTTTGCCTATATGGATGAACTGGTCGCTAATTTTTTTTAGTCTATTGGTCTCCAATATTTGTTAGTTTTAATAAATTGTTATGTCCGTTAAAATTTTCGTTAGTTGATCGTTAGTCAACGTTTTTTAAAAATAATAAAAAAAAATCTGAAGGCATTATCGGAATAAAATTTACGGGATCAATTTATCCAATTTTTATAAACTCTCTGAATTTACCACTTAGGGTTAAAATACAAAATTGAAGAAATTTTACCGAAGTAAATTTCCTCCCGCTTCCAAACCAGCCTCCGTCCACCGCCTCTACAACACCGTTCTCTTCCCCGCCGCCCCCATCCCGCCGTTTCCCTTCCTGCGCAGCCCTCCCTCTGCCGCCCTCACCCTGCCGCCCTCACCCTCTGCATCTACCTCACCGTCCATGTCCATCGCAATACTCCCGCAGGCCTCCCCTTGCCGCCCTCCCCCGCGGCCCTCCTTCGCCGCCCTCCCCTGCGGCCCAACACCGCCCTCCTACGGTGGCCCTCCTCCCTCGGCCTCATCACAGCGCCGTCCTCCCGCGGCCCGACCCTCGCCGGCCTCCCCCGTCGTCCCTCTCCACTGCCCTCCTCCCAACGCCGCCCTCATCTCGCTGCATCATCCCAGTGCAGCCCTCCCTCTGTCATCCTCCTCGATTTCAGTTTTATGTTGTTTATTGTGGAAATACCTCCTGTTAGCCAAATAGGTGAAAAAAAAAACAATTTTAGCCATCCTACTAAAAAAAAACACAAATATGGCCATTTTGTCTTATTAGGCGCATGCACCGGGCGAGGGGCGATTTGGGGCCGAGGGGAATTGTTGGGGCCGATGGAGGGCCGATCGGCCCTCTTGCTAAATTATCCATCGGCCCTATTGTTAGTATTTTCGGCCCCGATTATAACGTTCCTTCAATTATTTTCGGCCCCGATTATAACGGCCGATTTTGTGAGGGCCGAAAAGAATTTATCCCCATCGGCCCCCAATCGGCCCCCCATCGGCCCCGAAAATTATTGAAGGCAAGTATTTCATGCCTGTTTTTCCCCTTCGGCCTTTATCAGAAAAAATCGGTTAGGAGGGCCGACGCATTTTGTTTCCCAGCCAATACCCACCGCCGATCCATCGCCGCCGCAGATCCACCGTCGTCGAGGGCCGAGGGCCGAACAACAAATGCCGAGCAACGCCCGCCGATTTGCCATGGACGCCGATCAGGTTCCATTTTTCATCCCCTGTTTAATTTTTTTTCATGAATTGATATCGAAAATTGTCGATTTGGGTGTCGAATTGTTTGCTATTGTGGAAATACCTGTGAAATTTGGTTTTGATATGTCCAATTATGAGCTTTTTTTGGCGAATTTTTGGGTAGAAATTTGAGTCTAATTACTGTCGAAATTATGTGAAATTTGTCGAAATGATATCGTTTTTTAGGTTGAATTGTGTGGAAATTGAGTATTGTGAATCGAATTGGTTTGTAGTTCGTTTAATTTGGCTTTTGTATTGGATTCGTTCGATTCGGTAAGGGCATTTTGCAGCCAAGGCCGATCAAAGGCCGAAGGGGGGCCGATGGATGTTAAGATCCATCGGCCCTTCTTCAGCCCTCCTTCGGCCCTTCTTCGGCCCTTATTCGGCCCTTCTTCGGCCCTGCCTTCGGCCCTTAACTCGGCTTTTTTTGACTGACAGCCCGCTTACATCCGACTCCCGATTAGAGAGAAGACATTAAAAGTGACTACATACTGGAGAGATTCATTACCGGAACTGATTAAGACTGCACTTTCGAAGCGGGGGGGTAATAACTTAGTCCGGCGGTTTAGAGAGGGACAGTTTGGGCACCTATTGAGCTGGAGGAAAGGAAAAAGCTCGATAATAGCATTGCACCAGTTGATGTGCTACGAGGTGCAAGCACCTGCCGGGGAGGCTCGTTTTCACATATCCGGGCGAGAGCTTCGATTTTCTCTGTTGGAATATGCATTGGTTACAGGATTATTTTTCGGTCCCTCTGAATTTGATACGAATGCACCTCGCGAGCCGGAAGAGTCGATAGTGTACATGAGCCTCACAGGTGGAAATCCAATAACCGGAGGCGAGCTATTGAAAATATGGAAAAATGATAAGCTCGCTGAGCTCTCCGAAGATGAGCATTTGAAGGTGGCCAATGTCCTGGCACTAATGTGTTTTTTCTTCGCTCCTACCGAGACGAAGAAGGTGGACACCTGGATGTGGGTCCTGGCAGATGATTTAGACGCGTGGAACGCGTTTCCATGGGGATCCTACACCTACAATGCCCTTCTCCACTACATGAGCTTCGTACCGAAGCAAATGGAGGCGTTGAAATCTAAATATAATATTTATGGGCCAGTTTGGGCCCTTCAGGTACGAATAAAATATTTAATTACTTTTCGACAATTTTATAGTAGTCACGATGTTTAATGGTGTTCTTGTATTTTAGATTTGGGCATATGAGGCGATACCAGATTTGGGTGAGCTGTGTGTCCGCCTAGTCAACAACGGAGGTATGCCTCGTTGTATTAAGTGGGTTTACACTACGCCACCAGATACGGAGTGGATTAGTTTCTTCGCCACACCGGTAAATAAAATTTTATTAATAAATTTTAAATAAATTATTTATATTTTACAAGTAGAAGTTTGTATTGTAACTTATTATTACATTTTTCTAACAGATGCAGACACCTCCCCTTGAGACTTTAACGCCTACTCCGGATGAGCAGCTTACTGAACATTGGAGAAGGGTGAATGGAGATGATCCGATTGGTGTGACGTTTTCGAGACCCGTCCCCGTACCCCGTAGGCGAGTGGATGAAGCTGCCAGTGTAGAAACTCCGGCGCCCCCTGCACAAAAGAAAAAATCAAAGAAGAAACGCGCATCGGTTGAGGGAGAGTCATCCAGTCAGCGTCCGGATCAAGATTCGTCTGTTCCTACTTACGACCGAGCTTTGCGGGCATTAGAAGAACGCTTCGAAAAGCGCGAGCAAGAGCTGTTAGCGAAAGTGGATGAACGGTGGAAGGTGCGGGAGAAAACTTTTTTCGGTAAAGTTGGAAAACTAATCGAAAAAGTGTTCGGCGCCGGAAGACAAGGCAAGGGTAAGAGCAACGAATCCACATCCTTTAGTTTGGAGGATTGGGAAGGCGATGATGTTGAGGACACCCCGGTGGAGGAAACATCCGCACCTCAAGGGAGGATTGTCATTTGTACATCGGTGGCCGAGCCGGAATGAAAGAGAAGATCCGCCACAAGAAGATGAGGATTGCACGGTGCTTGGCGATGCAAATCCACGGGATGCTGCGGCTCGAATGGTTCATCTGGGGATTTGATAAAGGCCGACACAGCATGTACGAGGAGAGAGAAGTTTGGGTCCCTCGGCGTTGGGAGCCACTTCCTCGAGTTGAGCCACCGCCCGCACGGTATTTGACGATTGTTAAATACTTTTTAATTTTTTCATTTGTTTATTTTTTTCATTTGTTTATGTGTGTTTGTCATATATGCAGCAACAACAGTTTATCGGTTCCGACTTCTTTCATACGGAGGATGTACGACAAATGTATGAAAGTCATGCTCCGAAACAGAGAATTGAAGAACGCCAAGATCCCAGTGCGAAACTTATGACAAAGATTTATTTTTTAATTAGTTTATTAATAAATCATATTTGCATTTTGACCCTTAGTGACTCCACGAGATAATCCTTCCGGAGCTCCATACATGGTAGATGCCGGTGACCTTCTGAGGAGAAATTTTGAGGGGTTCATGGCCACTGGTGTTTCTGCAAAGATTACTGTGTCGCAACATGAGCTCTCGCATGATTTTTTCAACAGCATCCTCAACGTTAAGTCGGACATGGGCCAGGCGGAGGTTGATTTGTACATGTCCTACCTTCGTCAACGGCTTGAGGTGTACAAGGATCGGGACGTGTTGGCTACTCCGGATTCACGTCATACGGTCATAGCAGGGTCGTCAGTTTTTGTAAGTTTTTTATTTCCTTTTATTTTTCCTTATTTTTTCGTTATTTTTCCTTTTTATTTTCGTGAAAATGTGTTTTTTTCGTTATTAGACGGCGCTCGCGGACGCATGGAATACAAAAATCTATGAGCCCAATAGCAATTTCCATGAGCGCTTCGAGATGAGCTATGAAGATTGGATTCCTAATCCGGGTTTGCTCGAGGCCGTGTTTGGAGTGGATGAAGGAATTGGTGGTTCACGGATGCCGTAGTTCAATGCAAAATTTGTAAGTGCCAATATTTTATAATTTTTTAGCATGTACTCATTTTTATCTTCAAATAGGTAATTTTTCCGGTGTTGGTCGTCTCGCATTGGGTAACTGTCCGCCTGAACATCGAGTCCTGGACTATGGAGCTTTATGACTCACTGAACAAAAAGGCCGACGCACATATTTTTGAAGTGAGGAAACAAAATCTAAAGCTGCTCCGAAAGCTCATTGGACGACTGCTAGATGTAAGTGCTCTAAAATACTTAATTTTCAATAAACTATATGTAAGTTATCTGAAATACTTACTTTCTTTTAGTTATTGGATGACTAATAAGTTCAACTTGAAGCATCCGGGTTGGCGGAGTCCCAAGTTATTTCTAATGCCGCAGACAGAACAGTTCAAGCAACTAGATTCGAACAGCTGTGGCCCATTTACATGTATGGCAATCGAAAGACTGATCAGTGGATACCCTACACCCAAGTGGGGTAATCAGAAGACCAACATCCGAAGATATCGGGAGTGGATGGCGTGGAAATGCTACGAACAATGCTACTACGAAACGACGGCCGATGATTAAATGTATTTTGTATTATTTATATTTTCATTGTATGCTTGTTATTAAAATTCCGAAAAATACATATTCCGAACAATTAATATTCCGCACAATTAATATTCCGAACAATTAAAATTCCGATTATTAATATTTCGAGAGCGAGTGCCGAGAGAGATAATAGAGAGCGATGGCCGAGAGAGATGGCCGAGAGCGAGCGCCGAGGCCTAGGCAGAGGTCGATAGCGAGGGCCGAGGCCGAGGGCCGATGGCGAGGCCGAGGCCTAGGCAGAGGCCGAGGGCCGAATGGCTGAATGGCCGAGGGCCGAATGGCCGATAGCGAGGCCGAGGGCCGAATGGCCGATAAGTAAACACATTACGATATCATTTATTTAAAAAGTCTAGAAAATAGGAAACGCTTCACTCGTTATTTCTCGTTCCAACATTGGGGCATCTTCTCCTTGTGTGACCTTCCTGTCCACAATTACCACATTTTTTTCGACTGCGAGTTCTTGAAGTACTGCCTTCAGTTCCGGATGGTCGACGGGTATTTATGGGCCGTCCTGCTTGACGCATAATGATTGGTGGAAGAACAACAATGTCGTCTATCTCCGGTGGGACACCCCACTCATTCCGAGGAGGTAACGGATTAACTACACCAGCATATATTGCCTTCCACGTTGCCGTCGAATAATAATCATTAATATGATTATACAAATTCTCCCGGCAATGATACAAAACGGCAACAACATGACTACACGGCAATAGGTCGATTTGCCAGACGCCACATTCACACATTTCATCTTGAAGATTTACCCTCCACCGTCGGTCACCTTCGTCGACCTTGTATTTATTAGAAGTCACCTGGGTAACCGTAAACCTCCGTGCCAACTCAACTTCACTCCGCATCCTCGACTCACAAGCCTCAGACAACGGATTGTTTCTGCAAATTGTTTTTACTCGTCGTTGATCGAACCATGACTCTATCATATGACGGATTGCCTCGAGCATAGCAATAATTGGAAGTCGTCTAGCCTCTAATAATCGAGAATTTATTGATTCTGCAGCATTCGATGTCAGTAGACTATAACGACGGCCTTTACTGAAAAGTCTCGACCACTTATCCGATCCGATTTCCATCAACTTTTCATAAATTCCCGGTTTCCCCCGACGGATGGCATTCATTGCATCATGGAACTCTGTCGACCGATAAGCATAGGCTGCTTGATAGAACGACCGGATTACCCACTCACCGTGTCTCGCAAGCTTATTCGAAAGATGGTAGTAACAAAGTCCGTGTTGTGCCTCTGGGAAAACCACACTTACCGCATTCACTATGCTTTTATGTTGGTCTGAAACAATGACTAAACTATCATCCGTTGGAAATGCGGCTCTTAGTCGCATCATAAACCACGTCCATGAAACATCATTTTCAATGGGACCTACACCAAAAGCGAGTGGGAATATTTGATCGTTCACATCAAAAGTAGCTGCGACGAATAATATTCCCTTGTGTCTCCCTTTCAAATGGGTACCGTCCACCACAATAACCTTCCGGAGGCAGGTTAACCAAGGGGCTCGTAATACACCAAGCGCCATAAATAAATGTCGGAAACGACCATCCTCACCAACATCAAGATCCGTATACGTTCCCGGATTAGTTATTTCCAACAAATGCGAGATATTTAGGCGGTTGTTTGAACGAATCAGCATGGCCACCGTAAATCATCGAAATAGCTGCGTTGCGCGCTCGGAGGGCCACCCCGTACGTTGCTTGTATTCCAAATTTATCCAACAGATCAACCTGACTATCAGTCGGTTTCATTAACTTGCTTTGACGGTGCATTTTACGGGCTATATAAGCAGCTACAGCCTTCGACCTCACATTTCGTTCACCTAGCCCGGATAAATCAGTTATACAATTGTGGTCCCCTACCCATTTACTAACCTCCCAACACGTCTGACCTCTACAGTATGCCCGTAGCTCGAATGGATAATCAACACTTCTTCTGCACAAATATTCCAAGCGGGAACTACTCGAACGTTGCACCCTGAAATCCGTACCTTTTTCCAAATGGAATAGAGCGACAACAGCATAAAGTTCGTCTTTCGAGCTGAACATCAATCCTGCCCGCAAACTTCCGTCTACAACAGTATTCAAATTCTGCGCCGCTAATGAATCGGCAACATCAAGTGGAACAATAGGAAGTAGCCAGTTGCTTGCTGCTTCTATGTTGTCGTATACGACCTCCTCATTTGTTCGAGAACGATTGGCTCGGAACTAGCAAAGACATAAGTTGACTTACGCCACCCTCCCTCCGAATCCATGCAAAGAAATATTGTAACGAACAATTAATCAAGGCAGAAGGTATATCTTCATCCTCTTCATCATCAGATGATGAGTCCAAATCCTCCTCATCATCTGAATCCGACTCCACAAGAACATTCCTTTCGGGAGCCCGTCTGGCATCATTACTTCTACTACTTTGCCCAGTAAACCAATTAGGACCCCCGAAATTACAATTATCTTCGGGAAATTGATTCTGGTTCGGGACACCAAATTCAGGATTTTGCATTTCAGGATACACAACAAACACAACCGGCTCTACGTCGATAGAGCACAGTCGCATAAGATCAGTATCATGACCCAGAATGGCCTTCATCATCCCGTCGGTTCGTCGGGAAGCTACAGTATAGTAAATGAAGTAGTTGAACGAAAGGGAATAAGCACTGAGCCACCGATCAATACTTTGTCGAAGATATTCGAGCGAAATATTGTTTGAAGGAATGTAAACCATGAACTCATTCCCACCGACATAATTCGACTCTGCATCGAATTGACCGTTCAATTTCACTATAATTGATCGATAATCGGCCATTTCTATCAAGTTGTTGTGAAGAATTTAGATGAGTGGAAGTGAAATGGGATTGGGCATTTCGTTGATTCAACCGAATCAGACATTCTACGTCTTATAAGAAATTTTCCCGTCAATTTTCACGTGATAATGGGATTGGACAGTCATTTCACCATCGGCCCCCCATCGGCCCTCCATCGGCCCCCATTCGGCCCTCATTAAATTGCATGTGACTGTCATATCCGACTAGTTATTTCAACAGATAAAGCTGAATTCAAACTGTATCTCCCACATGCGTCGATCGGCCCTCCATCGGCCAACCATCGGCCACCCTTCGGCCCTCTGTACGATTGTAGGAAAAGCTATGCATGTGTCGTGTCGAATGTTGTGTCGAATCCCGTCTCGAAGAAAGGGATACAGGGCCGATTGAGGGCCGATGGAGGGCCGACGGATATCCAAATTCGGCCCTCCTTCGGCCATCACAAAAATGGCTCGGCTTATGGGATGTTCGGGCTTCGGCCATTCAACCGTCGGCCGATGTCGGTGAGGGCCGATGGACACTACCAGTCGGCCCTTATTCGGCCCTCTAAGCCGATAATTTATTTCATCATATCGGCCGATGTCGGTAAGGGCTCGACTGATGGGGAGAGTTCGGCATTTTTCTACAGGGCCGATTGAGGGCCGATGGACGGAGTCTATCGGCCCTCCATCGGCCCTGCGCCGTATAAGGACAAAATGGCTATATTTGTGTTTTGTTTTAGCGGGCGGCTATATATGTGTTTTGGGTACTACTGTGCGGCTACTGCTGCAAATGCCCCTTGTTTATTTGTGGTGATACGACTTTTCTATAGCTTACCGGTGTTATATTGCAATGTTTGAACTTGGATTATGTGTGAGCACGTGCTCAATTTCAGTTCTATGGTGCGGATTTGATATAGTATTTGTATATGGTCCCCTCTTTGGTTGCCCTGGATTGATTACTATATACGCATTAGAATATTATTAATGATGTTAATTAAGATTAGCAGGTTAATTTGGTTTGTTGTGTGGCCAAGAGGTGCATGTGGGTATTATTAATGATGTTAATACAAGTATGAACTAGTTATGGTTTTTGACAGCCCATTGAAGAAGATTTTATGTAATCATGTGGCTAATTTGAGAATTTAAAGGACATTATTATTGGACTAAGATTATTCTTTGCCAAAAAGTAAATAAAGCAAAAGAAAAGCATAACAATGATACCTGTATGCACTATGTTTATAATTAGTATTAAAAATGCTATGTTGATGGGTGACATTGGTGGCCCCCTTGGAAACTTAATTATCTCTTCATTCTTCCACGTGGAAGACTTATTTTAACTAAAACATACACATATTATGGTATTCTCCCTATTTACATAAGTGTGTGAATGGATGATACATATGCTGCATTCTCCTACTTCATCTAGGAATTATGTGTTCATACAAACCACATGGTTTTGTTTCAAATTAGTTACCCCACATTAACAGACAACTAGGAAAGTTAAGCACAGAATTAGAAATTAAACAAGCATACTACTGTAATTAATTCGGCCATTTGGGTACTAAAATTCGGATTTAATTAAAGAAAACTGGAAACGTGAGCCCGAAAGGATTTATGTTTTTTTATTTATTTATGTTATAATAATGATATTTACTTTATTGGCCACTATTGTTGTTCACCTTTCTATTATTGTTATTTATAAGAGCTATTTCTCAAACAATTGAAGATGGTGCGACACACTCGTAACCGTCGTGGACTAGTTGGCGATCATGATTCGATTTTGAGTGGTATGTTGCATGATGAAGCCATAGATAACTATTTTGGGTAAGTTTCATTACTTAGTATTATGTGATTGTATAGTGTACATTTGGGGTTTAATAAGACTTTCTTGTAGCATACTTTGGAAGGAGATTGTGGAAGATAAAAGAATGTCATTTGTGAAATTAAACAGCTTGTGGTTCAATGTTTATTCGGAAGTGCAAAGATACGAAGATTGATGTGTTGCAATGAATAAAAAGAGAAGAAATTCTAAGCAATCTATATGTAATTGTGCCTATTGTGAAGTGGTAAGTGTACTTTTAATTTGAACTTTGTTATAGTGTCTATTACGAACTTGGATTTTATTTGTTTTTTATTCTTCAACCATGACTCAGGGTTCACTGGAATCTATTAATACTATGAAATTTCAATCAAGAGCTTGGAAATGGATCACAATGCATTTTTCTGTTAGATTCCCTCCAAAAGGCTTTCAATCCAATCCAACCAATTATTAGGAAGTAAGTTAAGATAATATGCTTATATATGTTGGTTATATTCCTAATATAGAAGAGACTTTATAAACATTGTTCTGGTTGTTGTTTCCTTTAGTTTCGTGCATGATGTCTTATCTAAGGGGAAGTTGGTTGACCGATCTACAATTTCTAAAATTCCCTTGCTAATGCCAAAGGCAAGTTTTTATTTATTGCTCAATACTTTGGTTTTCGTAATGAAGCTTGTTGGGTTATGAGTCAGTAGATGATACTCAGCAGTTTATCGGGTTAAAATAATATTGGGGGAAATCGTAGTAAGTGTACTATGGAATTGAAGATCCCAAAACCCAACTGATATCAGTAGTGTAGTGTCAATAGGATTAGATGATGTAATAGGCTAGACTGTTTTGATTTTCTATCTTTCGTGTCTATGTTCTGTACGGGGTAAAATGTTGGATTGATCTTCAGTAGGAAGTTACTTTCCAGAACCCCACGTCATCAGTGTAAGAGCTTGTGTTCTTAAGTCATCCGCTGATCTTCGCCTCAGTAGAAGACTCTTTATCAGCTGACAGACATCAGTAGAAGAACCGTATGCAAAGCTTAGTACCTTCGGAGTCAACAGCAGATTACTCTCAGTAGAATATCTTATCAGCCGACTTAGATGAAGAAGACAGAGACTGCTTCAAGTCCACTGTATCCGGCAGGAAACGACCCAACTATTAACTTCACTCGAAAGTCAGCAGAAGATCATACGAGGATGAGTGAGAGTCAACTCCGATGAAGACCTATGTCTAACACATCTCACCTACCACAAACCTCGACCAATGAGAAGCCGTCAACGCAATACCTGCTCTGACCAACTAAAGCTGCTCTCATGAACAGTAGCAACAACTCTGCTGCAACAATTCGAACTTATGGCCGTTTTCTTTGGAAGCTTGTGACACGTGGCATCGTCGTCTCCAACGGACATATGCCTAGGTCACAACTGTAAATAGAGAAGGATCTCCGAGCTCCATGCACGGGATATCAAGGGATAAAGCGCTCAAACACTCAAACACTCTAGCGCATCCAAGAGAAAATCCAGCGAAGAACTTGCTCAATAGAATACTCTTAGTTCTTCTCTCTAGAGTTCTTTAGATCCCTCTTCTCTAGCTAAACTCAACGACATATCTGTAGCTTAGAAATTCGAAGGAGTTCACTTTTAGTGATTGTTCTTATTATAAGAACGCCTTCTAGTTGGAGAAATTTCCCTCCCCTTCAAACCTCGGTTTGATTTGTAAAAGTCGCTAAGGACTATAACTTAGAAGGGTCTGTCCAGTGCACAGATTCCTTGTTGAGGCTTGCTCAGATTAATCAACAAGACCTCCTGTTCAGCAGGACCGTGGACGTAGGATCTTGCATATCCGAACCACGTTAAAAATTGCTTGTGTCGTTTACTGTTTTATTGCATTGCATACAAACTGATTACAAAATCATATCTTCCATAAAACGTATTCATAAAGCGCACTAGTCAAAACTATTTGACTTGTGAAAATCACGTTTTCAAACTGAGACGAATCTCCGGGCCCCACACTATTCCGCATTAAAGTTTTTGACTGAGTTTCAAGTGCTGACTAAAGTCAGTAGGAGAGCTCAGTAGTTGACTCACTCTCTTACCCGTGATCGAAGGTTATTATCTGACACTGTTCATCAGTTGCACCAAACAGCTCAGCTGTCCTTCGGTTTGAGAAAAAGAAACAGTACTCAGGTGTATTCACCCCCCCCTCCCCTCTACACCTGACTCTCGTCTCCGGACCAACAAATGGTATCAGAGCAACGGTGTTCTTCTGATCATCGGTTCTGTAACTCTGGTCTTCTCGAACAGATCCTGAAAACGTTTTTCACTGCACAAGTATTTCTTCATACATCCTTATACTCTCGTTCACAATATCTGATATGTCAGGTATTAGGATGGTGCCGATGTTCTCGATAGAGAACTATATGGTATGGCACGTGAGAATGGAGGCGCACCTAACATCGCTGCATGACAGCATGACGGATGTCCTTGAGACAGGACCCATCATTCCCATGATAGACAGCGTACAATTTGCTGCTGCGGGAGGTGTAGGAGCATAGACTGGTGCTAAAGTTGCAAAAGATAAATCTGCCTTCACGCCAGAAGAGAAAAAGCTGCACAACCTCGACCGAGTTGCGCGTAATGCAATCCTGACTATGCTCAGCGATTCACACCTCATGAGGGTGCAAGACTGCAAGACAGCAAAACAACTTTGGGACGCCCTGGCTGTACTGAGCTAAGGAACCCCGCAGATCAAGGAAAACAAGCTCGAACTAGAGCTACAAAAGTTCGATGCCCTTGCCGTGGAGCCCAACGAGACCATTGACGAGCTAAGCGTCAGATTCACAAATTAGATCAATGTGATCAATGGGCTGGGGAGGACGTTCACCAATAAAGAGATGAACACAAAGATTCTGAGAGCACTACCTCGACTGAAGTGGCTTCCTTTTGCTACTTATTTACGTCGGTCAGATCTTAATGCTCTAACTCCTGATGTTATCTTTTCAGAACTAAAAATGGAGGAATTTGAGCACAGCCTACCCCAACGATGTTCAAGTGCTCCAGCTGACACACAGATTGACCATGCTTTTAAAGCAACAGTCAGCAAAATTGGAGTCAAACCCATTTCTTCCAGCAAGGCAGTAGCCACGACAGAAGCAAAGTCCACTGAGACATCTGGCACTGACCAACTAGCATTGATGGCTCTCAAATATCAAAGAGAAAAAGAGAGAGTCAGAAAGCTGAAGAAATACCACATAGATTCTCCCTCAGGTAAGAAAGATTATCGAAAAAGGGAAGAATCTAAATCAACTACTGATTGCATGACCACAGAGCCTGCTGCTAGTCCATCCAATGACTCAGTTGGAAAGAGCTGCAGATCGACTATGTGTTACAACTGCAAGAAAGAGGGACATTATCAGTACGACTGTCCCGAACTCTCAGCTGCTCAAAGAGCAGAACAGCAGGCCCAACGCAAGAAATTTGCCCGAAGGAGGCAGGCCTACATAGCTGGAGAGATATCCGATGACTCAATCGAGGAAGATACATTCATGTATTCTTCTGAGGACGAAGCTACATTTGTTGCCGTTGAGATCGAAGAGACAGATCCTGAAGCAACTGCAGAATACTGTCTGATGGCCGGAGAAGAGGCTGAGGTAAATTCTAAACTTAATATAACCTCTTCTTCACATAGCACACACGACACGTGTTCGGTCACAGATGAACCTCTAGACATGGTACAAGTCTATGATAATCTACTAGAGGAGCAGATTCAGCTGAGCATAGAGTTCAGCAGAACCATTCAGGAACTGGAACAGGTAAAGGCTAAAAATCAGAGACTTTCTTCTGATTGTCAGGTCTCTACTGAGTCAGAGAATCTTGTTGTGAGACTCAAGGAAGAGATTAAATCTCTTATGACTAAGTCTCAGCTTCAAGAAACTCAGATATCAGTTCTGACCAAGGACAATTCTGAGAAAGATACTGAAATAGCCCGACTTAGTCAGAAGCTCGCAGAAGTTGAAAAGGATTATGAGTCACTTCGAAGAAGTGATGAGGTCTAGCGAGGACTAATGACTGAACAGTACCTAGGAGCTAAGGAGAAGTTGGAAAGCATGCTTAGAGCTCAAAGGCCAACTGTCATGAAATAAGGACTTGGCTACAATTATGAAGCTTCCACTTCAATGTCAAAAAACTCAGAAATGCTGGCTGATAGGTTCGTCAGAGGGAAGGTTCAGGCTACTGACTCAACACCTCAGGCAAAGAATAAACAGAAGATGATTGCACCTCAGCCGAGCAACAAGAAGCTACTGACCAAAGGTTCTAGCCCCAGGACACCACGATCAAACTCAGGGGGAACCAAGAAGGTCAGATGGGCAGAGCAGTACAGAGAACCACTGTATGAGCATCCGGCACAATATGGTTCGTACTACTATGAGCCCAGGGTCAGGAGGAGCACACAACATAAGAAGAAGAAAGCTCCTGAACCCAAAACAGCCAAAAAGTTTGTATCTCCAAGTTCTGTAGAGAAGAAAGCTGACAAGGTTCAGAAGAAGAAGTCTCAGACTTCTAAGGTCCCGAGATAAATCTGGGTTCCGAAATCACCCACTAACACCTAAGGACCCAAACTGAACCAAAGGGTACCTAAAATTGTTTCTGTTTTGCAGGTGCATAAGGACCCTTGGATAGTGGACAGCGGCTGCTCGAGATACATGACCTATCAAAAGAGCTTGCTGACCAACTACGTACAAGAGGATGGTCCCAGAATTGAGTTTGGTGACAACTCAAAAGGCTACACAAGGGGATATGGAACACTGAATATTGGGATTGCTTCAGTTCCAAGAGTAACTTATGTTGAAGGACTTCAACATAATCTCCTTTCTGTCAGTCAATTCTATGAGCATCTGAATAGAGTTATCTTTGACGCTGGTTTCTGTGATGTTGTTGACAAATCTACAGGGAAAACAGTGTTATCAGGCTCGCGGAGAAAGAATATCTATGTTGCAAATTGGAAAACCGCAGAACCTGAGGCTTGCTTGCTTGCACAGACAAAATCTAGTGACAAGGCAAGATGGCTATGGCACAAGAGACTCAGCCACCTGAACTTCAAGACTATGAACAAGCTAGCCAAAAACTCTAAAGTCAGAGGACTACCAAATGAATCGTTTATCAAAGACAGAAACTGTGAAGCATGTTTGAACGGAAAGCAGACAAAGAACAGCAATGCACCAATTCCGTCACCTTCCACTGATGGAATCCTTCAACTGCTGCACATGGACTTATTCGGTCCAGTCTCTCCAGTGACTATAAGAGGCAAGAAGTATGCCCTCATCGTTATTGACGATAATTCAAGATATACGTGGGTCATCTTTATAGCCAACAAATCTGATGTCATGACTGAGTTACCAAAACTGCTGAGAAATCTCAGTGTGGAAAAAGACATCAAGATTAAGAGAATTCGCTCAGACAGAGGAACAGAATTTCTCAACTCAGTAGTTAAGGAGTACTGCAAAAAGGAGGGAATTAAGCACGAGACATCAGCAGCTCGCACCCCTCAGCAGAATGGACTTGATGAACGCAAAAACAGAACACTCAAAGAAGCAGCAAGAACGCTCCTAGAAGACTCCGGACTACCCTCTAAGTTCTGGGCAGATGCTACTGACACCGCCTGCTACACTCAGAATCGTTCACTGCTTACACAGCAACACATGAAGACACCTTACGAATTATGGAAAGGGAGAATTCCTTCTATTTCTCATTTTCATATTTTTGGTTGTCCTTGCTTTATCCACAATAACGGGAAAGATCAGTTGAAGGTCTTTGATAGCAAATCTGATCAAGGAGTATTCTTAGGATACTCTCGAGTCAGTAAAGCCTTCAGAGTCTTTAACTATCGGACTCTTTGCGAGGAGGAAAGCCCTCATGTTGTCTTTGATGAGTTTGTTACTGAGGACAGGAAATCTAAGAAGATAAATACTTAAGATGTCAGCAGCCAGCTACAGGATCTCGCACTAAATGATAAAGCCGAAAAGATCCAGCACTGTTAGGATGATGAGTCAGACGATGAGGAAATTCAGACTCATCCCACAGGCAACGTAGCTGACCTAGTTGATTCTACTAAACAAAATCAACAACAGGTAACAACGGTCGATGAGGAAGCCCCTGTGGTAACTGAGACCTCTACTGAGAACATAAACTCAGGGGGAACAACTAATGTTCCTGAGCTAAATGCCCCTGAACCTGGAAACTCAGTAGATCCTAACCTTCTTATCGAACCGCTACGTGATCACAAAAGTAGGGACCGAAATGCCTAATACACCTGTTGACTGTGCAGAAGTAGTATCAGAAGAAGAAGCCAGACTCAGACGTTCATGGCTCGACGCTCACTCTTCAGATCTTATCATAGGAGATCCATTAGCAACTATCAGGACAAGATCTAGATTAAGTCAAGGAGAAAGCTCACTTTATTCTTGTTTCTTGTCTATAGAAGAACCTCAGACAATAGAGGACGCACTCAATGATGCTGACTGGATTATTGCCATGCAAGAGGAGCTCAACCAGTTCGTTAGAAATGAAGTTTGGGAGCTTGTTGACAGGCCTAGACATCAGCACGTGATCGGTACTAAGTGGGTCTTCAAGAACAAGCGAGATGAAAACAACGTCATTATCAGAAACAAAGCTCGACTTGTTGCCAAGGGATACTGTCAAGCAGAAAGGATAGACTTTGATGAAACGTTCGCTCCAGTCGCTAGATTGGAAGCTATTCGTCTGTTCCTAGCCTATGCAACACATCAGAGATTTAAAGTATATCAAATGGATGTAAAGTCAGCTTTTCTGAACGACGTACTGAAGGAAGAAGTCTATGTGGAACAACCGCCCGAATTTCAGCAGGGACATCAGGTGTACAAACTTTGGAAAGTTCTGTATGGGTTAAAACAAGCACCCAGGGCTTGGTACGATACCCTATCAGACTTTCTGCTTCAGAAAGGTTTTCAAAAGGGGACAGTAGATCGCACCCTGTTCAGCATAAAGTCAGGAGATGACATCCTACTGGTGCAAATCTACGTGGACGACATCATTTTTGGATGCAGAAACGTGACGATATGTCAACAATTCGAGAAAATGATGAAGGAGAAGTTCGAGATGTCTATGATGGGAGAGATGAACTACTTCCTTGGATTTCAAGTAAAGCAATCGTCTGAAGGAATATTCATCAATCAAGACAAATACACTCGAGATCTCCTGAAGATATTTGGCTGCGACTCAAGCAAGCCAGTCACGATCCCCATGAACACGAATTTCAAAATCGATCTAGACAAAGAGGGAGCTTCTGTTAACTCTACTGATTATAGAGCTATTATCGGTTCTTTATTATATTTAACATCAAGCAGACCTGATATAACTTATGTTGTAGGTGTATATGCAAGATTTCAAGCGAATCCCAAGCGAAATCATATGGACTCAGCAAAGAGGATTCTGCGATATCTGAAGGGAACACCTGATGCAGGGTTATGGTATCCTCCTGATGATAATCTTATACTGACCGGTTATTCTGGTGCTGATTATGAAGGATGCAGGATAGATCGAAAGTCAACTTCTAGAACTTGTCAGTTCCTAGGCAGCAAGCTGATATCTTGGTTCTCAAAGAAATAGTATTCAGTAGTAACGTCCACTACTGAAGTTGAGTACATGGCTACTGGAAGTTGCTGTGCCCAGATCCTTTGGCTTCGACAACAACTGCGAAATTATGGTATATCTCAGGATGAAGTGCCCATCTACTGTGACTCCACCAGTGCAATTGCCATAACTCAGAACCCAGTTCTACATACGAGATGCAAGCACGTGGATATTCGACACCACTTCATCAGAGACCATGTCGAGAAGAAGGACATCAGAATGGAGAAAATCCATACTGACAAGCAAAGGGCAGACATACTGACCAAACCACTAGTTGAGAACAGATTCAGAGAATTATCAGTTGAGCTAGGTCTACTGGATCCTACTGAATCATGTCAATAACATTTGGTATCAATAGAAAGCAACAATTGGTATCAAGTGTGGGAACAATACGACAGGTCAGAAGACTCAGTACTTGATTCAGTCGGGTGAATCAGATAGTACACAGTAAGGGGGAACGTGGTCATCAGCACATCAAATGTCCTCCTGAGTCTAAACGGTAACCAGCTGATCGTAAAGTCAGCTGAAGAGGTTTGCGTAGTTTTATATACTTAATTTTTATCATAAGCATGCTCGCATTTAATATATCAGTCATTTGCCCTCAGCTGTTAATAAGCATTTATTTCCCGCCATTAATTTTTAAGGTTTAAGTCAGTAGGAAACCGTTCTCATTTAAAAGACTTAGACTTTAATGCTGCCTGCAGCGCATTTAATGCATGTCTTCTCACCTTACTTTAACTACGCATTTCCTACATGGGTCTAGGATAGAGGCGGCCTAAGTAATCATTCTGTTTATAACATCTAATCACAACGGCCTGTATAATAACGCAAGATTAATTTCAGCCGTTGGATTAAAACCGATTGATTTGCATATCCTTTAAAAATCTTTTATTTTCACCCTAATCTTACTTTACGCCATTTTCGAATTTCAAGAGCTTTCTTCGCATTCAGTTTCTCATTTCCTCTTAAACTGCTCTGCATCTCTCTCAAGCTCTCTGTAATACGGTAACTTTCCTTATTCTCTGCTTAAATCTCTACTGACTTACTCTATTTTCAAGTGCTAACGAGTTTTTCGCAGATATTCATGACGATTGTTCTGACCCCACCACAAATTGATGAGATCATCAAGTCCAGAATCCAGTTTGAGCCGACTATGGCTTTTCATCAGGCTGAGCTTCCGTACCTTGAACCTATCTACACGACTCTGAAAGCTTCAGGACTTGAGCTTCTTGTCACGAAGCACCCGAAGGCATATCTCCCTAGGCAAGTTGCGGAGGTGTATTACAACTGGAGATCCGTTGAGGATACTGACGGCGAAGTATCCGAGTTTGCCTACATGAGGGAAGCGACCCCTCAGAAGTGGGAGTCCGATCACTATACCATTGATATCCGGGCCGCTCTGCAAGCGTCGTTCGACCTACCGGCCCATGGAATCTCCCCACTTGGATATAAGGAGAAAGAGTTGAACTCCTATGTCCACCGGTTCTGCGGCAGAGATGACATTACTTTCAAATCCACGCTGCCAAAGAACCAGCTCCTACCAGAATACCGCGGACTTGCTTACATCGTCACTCATATACTGACGAGCTCCGCCGGATCATTTGATCAGTTGTCCAAGCCACGTCCTCAGCTGATGATGGTTTTGGAAGATGGTGTCCAGGTCAACTTGACAGAATATTATGTTGCTGAGCTGAAGGCTCAGGCACAAAAGTTTGTAGCCACACCTACTGAAGAGAGAAGACTCATTAGTGTGGGCAAGCTACTATACAGGACGAAGATGTCCGTATTGATAGAGGACTCATTATCGAATCACGCAGCCTTTGCTGATTCCAGATACTTCGACAGCAAGCTCATTAAGTTCAAAACTAGAGCCGCTGCTGAGAAGTCAGTCGGACGAGGGCCAGCCCCACAGAAGCGAGTTACTACTGATCTGCCCCCTCGTGCCGACCCTCCTAAGAAGAAGAGACTTAATAAGGCCGGAGCATCTGAGGCTCCAGCAAAGCCGGTCTCTCCCCCACCTACTCAGGAGGAGAACATACTAGACGCGGACACATGCATTGAGGGTGCCACGCTCAAAGATAAAGTCCAGCGTATTAGCTCTGAGGAGACACAGTCGGATGAGGCCAAACCGACTGTGGAAGCATCTCCTGAGTGGACGACCATCCATTCGGCTCGTCTCCGAGCCAAAGGAGAAGTGTTGGGTGATGATTCAATCCTCAGCATGATCATACTTATGGGAAATGACTCTTATCTTCTATACTGGATCACGCTCAGTAGCCTCGTGCTCTGAACTATTGAGAAGATTTGAAGATCCCAAAACCCTATCCGATTGGTGAACCATTCCTTTGTATTTGTATTTGTCTCCGAGGTTTCGGACTCGGTAGACACTCTGCTCTCGGTCAAGGCGCTCGCAGCTTATTTGCCTCAAAGACTAGTACGTAAGACTCGGTGATCTTGGACTCGGCAGAGCAAGATATCTTGAAAGACTTCGGTGATCTTGGACTCGGCGGGAGCAAGATATCGAAAGACTCGGTGATCTTGGACTCGGCGAGAGAAGATATGCGAGAGAGTCGATCGAACTAAACTCGGCAGGAGTAGTTCACCTGGACTCGTAGCCGATCATCGATAGACTTATCTTCGGCAGCCTATCTACCGAATACGGGGTCGACTCGGCAACGAAGCACATAGTCTTCGGGACTGTCGAATCTTTTGAAAGACAATCGCGGTCATGTACGAGGAAGAGAGAAGTCGGCTTCGGTCTATCTCGAAGTTTGTCTTTGTCTCAACCACTACATCCACCTCAACGAATGACAAGCATACACGTGTCTTCTCACCTGCTAAAGCTGCAAGTCAACACTTTCCGGAAAAGGAGGAAAAGGCACTGTTGCCTACACCAAAAGAGTCGTTTGCTACCAAAAAGAGAGATAGATCGTCTCCAACGGATCTATTTCAATCTCTGCTCTATAAATAGAGGGATTATTCAAGAAGAATGAACGGAATGCACGTATCTAGAGCAAAAATCAAGAAAGCATTCAACGAGCAAAGAACCCAAAGAACTACGTCTTAGCAAAAAACTCGAAGAACAATCTCCGGCGAAAGACTACATTCTAGCTCATAGGGAATCAAGCTAAACCAACATATAAAGCCTCTAGTATCCAATCGACGTTACACGAACTTATAGCTTACCTTTAGCTGTTCGTCGATCTAGAAGCTACTCTCTCATATTCCCTATCCCTCTAACCCTAAGCTCAACCGTTCTTATCTATAGCTTAGATGAAGGAGTTCACATCTGAACCCAATCCTTATTGTATAAGGACTCCTTCACTGTTGGAGAAGTTTGTCAAACACTTTAAGTTTGATAGTGTTGTAAACTGAGACTTGGATCAGTATAAAAACCAAGACGCGGCTTTGCCCAGTGTGCAAGCTGACTGAGACTAACTCAGGATAATAAATAGCCTCCTGACACCTTCAGGACAGTGGACGTAGGATTTGAGCGATATCCGAACCACTTTAAAAATCCTGTGTCTCTTACTGCTTTCTTAACTGTTGCATTGATTTTACCATTCATACCGAACATCATATTTAAATCAATCAACCGTCTCAAAGATACCTGAACTCTATATCTACTGAACTGAGACAACGTTTTCTCACAAAAACTGATTTGGGCCTACACAATTCCGCACACTGAACTCTCACTGAACGATACTGAATTCTGACCTAGTCAGTTAGCGAGATCTCGACGTGAGCCGGTACTCTTTTAGCCTTTTACTCGATTCGAACAGTACTGCAGTCCGCCGAATCTATTTGGCACGCACACCATCCCCGAATAGGACTGTTCAAGTTCGAAATTGAGAAATCGAATCAGGTGTATTCACCCCCCCCCCCTCTACACCTGACCGTACACTCGGGACCAACAAGAAGTGTCGGCCCAGATCCCAAAAATTGCAGAACATACGGATCTGGTCGATATTGCAACAAGGGCAAGGACTCAGATGCTGCTGAGATTCTTGAGTTGGGATATACTCGAAGAGCTCATTATGACTCGGTCGGCATTGTCCCCTGCGACGGAGGAGCGAGCAGAGCCTTGATCGGCCTATCGGGTTTGGAGAACCCGCTGACCTGGCATCATTTGAGGATCTAAGAGCCACAATGCTTTATCTTCTCAGCTTGAGATCCTCAGAACAACACGTCAGTAGCCCGTCGCCACCATCCCATCCCGACGATAATGATGATAACGATGATGTGGATCAGGCACCCAAGGAAGCAGACCACGGAGGATCTACTGAGGGTAAAACTCCCAGCGAGAAGGGCAAATCACCATCACCCAAGCCGACATCAGGTGATGCCCCCGTTGCCTCGAAACGTAGTCAAGAGCAACAACTCACAGCTTTTGAGTAAAGGCTCGAAACCAGCTCTTACCAAGCTCAACCCATCACTTCCGTGTCCTCCAAGTCTGTCAACAGAGCCATCAAAAGGCGGGGAGACAAAAATCGTCTCCTCGCCAAGGACGTACATATAAAATGGGCTCAGTATACCAAGTCTCAGACTGAGACAGTTGACAAGCTTGCCAGCGAGGTGAAGAAGGTCGCCGAAGCTCCTATTACATCTATCAACATTCAGGAGATAGTTGAGGCCACCCTCGCAGCTCAGAAAGCGGACCTTGCCGCTCAGAGTCAGCAGCTTCTTCAAGAACAGCATAAGAAGTTTTCTGAGCAGCTGACTCAGAGTCTCGCTACAGTCCAAACTACGATGGATGAGCATAACAAGATGGCCACCTCCAGTGTAAAACAGGCCATAACTAATCAGGCGGAGGCCCTAAAGCTCATTCAAGCTGAAATGACAGATTCTTATGATGAGTCCCTCCTGAAACTAAGACAGGAGACAGCAGCTCAGATTAAACAGATATGTGCTGACCAAGAGATTGATTGGGAGCACTACTGTGATGCTGTCAGAGATTTCGAATCCACCACCACCTCCATCAAAGATATTCTGTTCAAGTTGGAGAAAGAGGTGTCTGCCATCCGTGCTCATCTGACCCTGGCTGATGATGCTAAAAAGGGGAAAGATAAGAATGAGGCGGAGAAGGCGCAGGTGGATAAGGGAGAAAAAGCAGAAGCAATTACAGAAATTGCCAAGGGTGAAAACTCAGCTGCTCAAGCTGAAGTCAGCTCTACACCCGCTCCCGAAGTCCAATGTCTGGCCATCATACCACTGACTCATGTGCCAGAACAGACCGGAGGATCTTCCTCGGCTCAGCACATTGAGGAGGTCGCAAGGTATGTGGACCAAAACGACCAAGACGATGAACCACTGTTGCCGCAGAGGCCCGGGAAGGAGAAAGCTACTGAAGATTCTCCACCGCCTTCCCCGACTCCTAAATTCCGATCTAAAGCGGAGCAGGAGGAGTTCGACAAAAGAGTTGCTCAGCAACTGCAAGATCAGCTCGATCTAGAGCATCGTCTTGAGGAAGAGATCCAGAAGGCTAAGAAGCTCAGGAAGCCTGTTGGCAAAATCGCTAAGGGCGCAGCCAAAAAGCTTCTGGATGCTCAGAAGAAGAAAACTCAGCAGTCAGCTGATGTTGAGGATACAAACATTCCCCTCGCTCAGAGAATAACAGATGTTCCTAAACTAACTCCTGAGCAGGAGGTGGAGGAAAGAGCCACCTGGGAGGCAACGCTGCAAGGACTGAATCTCCGGAGAGGAGACACTAGAGCAGCTGCCCTCAGAGAAAAGAAAAGATTGGAAGATTTGGCCATGATCATCGAAGCTACTGACAAGATGGCCAACGAACCAGTCATTGATTGGAAGAAGCAGATACCCAAGTCATCCAAGTTCTACAGGCGAGGCGCTCCGAGAACTACTTATCAGAAGAAAACTCCTCACCGCCATGTAAACAAGTGGATACCATGGAATCTGAACGAGGAGTGGGAGGAACTCAAGATAGAGTTCATCAAAGGGTACTATGTGTACCAGTGCTATCCTACTGAGATTCCGGCCAACCAGTTGTTCGATGAATTCCTTAATCAATCTAACGCCAGACTCAGAGCACAGGTTCACATGATTCTTGCCAAGGAGAAGCTGCATTTAGTTGCTCCTACATTCAGAAGAATCCCTCCTCCCAGAACCACTCGTGGTGTTTTATGCACCAAGGAGATTGAATACGAGGTCGACGCAGCAGCACGACATCATGATCTTAGTTCTGAGCTGCCTGAGGACCTCAAGGATATCCAAACTCTGCGTGCCAGAATCTATAAATATTACGGTTTGGATCCTCCTGTTGACAAGTCTGCGGATTTCAAGAGCAAGACGAAGAAGTTCAGACGTTAGCAGCTGTCTTCATTTTTTTATAGAAGATAGGAACTCTGTAACTCATTTCATATATATAACAGTTCCTTCTCTTGGCCAGACAATCACTCATTGTCTTACGGATTTTGTTTGTGTTATTGTTTATCACAACTGATCACTAAGTGATCTGACACACACTCACACATAACCGTTTCTCTGGTGTGCCTATCTGTCAGCTGCTGATTTCCTTAAGTTATTTGCTCAGTTTTTAACTGAAGTCACGTTCGTTATCAGTAGTTTAAACCTTAGATTCATAGAGGTTTTGGCATCATCAATTAGGGGGAAATTGTTGGGTTATGAGTCAGTAGATGATACTTAGCAGTTTATCGGGTTAAAATAATATTGGGGGAAATCGTAGTAAGTGTACTATGGAATTGAAGATCCCAAAACCCAGCTGATATCAGTAGTGTAGTGTCAATAGGATTAGATGATGTAATAGGCTAGACTGTTTTAATTTTCTATCTTTCGTGTCTATGTCATGTACGGGGTAAAATGTTGGATTGATCTTCAGTAGGAAGTTACTTTCCAGAACCCCACGTCATCAGTGTAAGAGCTTGTGTTCTTAAGTAATCAGCTGATCTTCGCCTCAGTAGAAGACTCTTTATCAGCTGACAGACATCAGTAGAAGAATCGTATGCAAAGCTCAGTACCTTCGGAGTCAACAGCTGATAACTCTCAGTAGAATATCTTATCAGCCGACTCAGATGAAGAAGACAGAGACTACTTCAAGTCCACTGTATCCGATAGGAAACGACCCAGCTATTAACTTCACTCGAAAGTCAGTAGAAGATCATACGAGGATGAGTGAGAGTCAACTCCGATGAAGACCTATGTCTGACACATCTCACCTACCACAAACCTCGACCAATGAGAAGCCGTCAACGCAATACCTGCTCTGACCAACTAAAGCTGCTCTCATAAACAGTATCAACAACTCTGCTGCAACAATTCGAACTTATGGCCATTTTCTTTGGAAGCTTGTGACACGTGGCATCGTCGTCTCCAATGGACATATGCCTAGGTCACAACTATAAATAGAGAAGGATCTCCGAGCTCCACGCACGGGATATCAAGGGATAAAACGCTCAAACACTCAAACACTCTAGCGCATCCAAGAGAAAATCCAGCGAAGAACTTGCTCAATAGAATACTCTTAGTTCTTCTCTCTAGAGTTCTTTAGATCCCTCTTCTCTAGCTAAGCTCAACGACATATCTATAGCTTAGAAATTCGAAGGAGTTCACTTTTAGTGATTGTTCTTATTGTAAGAACTCCTTCTAGTTGGAGAAATTTCCCTCCCCTTCAAACCTCGGATTGATTTGTAAAAGTCGCTAAGGACTATAACTTAGAAGGGTCTGTCCAGTACACAGATTCCTTGCTGAGGCTTGCTCAGATTAATCAACAAGACCTCTTGTTCAGCAGAACCGTGGACGTAGGATCTTGCGTATCCGAACCACGTTAAAAATTGCTTGTGTTGTTTATTGTTTTATTGCATTGCATACAAACTGATTACAAAATCATATCTTGCATAAAACGTATTCATAAAGCGCACTAGCCAAAACTATTTGACTTGTGAAAATCACGTTTTGAAACTGAGATGAATCTCCGGGCCCCACACTATTCAGCACTAAAGTTTTCGACTGAGTTTCAAGTGCTGACTAAAGTCAGTAGGAGAGCTCAGTAGTTGACTCACTCTCTTACCCGTGATCGAAGGTTATTATCTGGCACTGTTCATCAGTTGCACCAAACAGCTCAGCTGTCCTTCGGTTTGAGAAAAAGAAACAGTACTCAGGTGTATTCACCCCCTCCCCCCCTCTACACCTGACTCTCATCTCCGGACCAACAAAGCTATTCGTGTTAATAATGATTGGTAATTTCTGCTTCTTCACAGGTTCCCCAATAGAATAATGAGGAAGACTTTGGTCCATTTATCTTTTTTAATGCTTACAAGTTCATGCTTGATGCACCTACAATTTCCAGCCACTCTAAGCGATATCCATACTTTGCGAGTGTTTATACAACAATATTATTCATGAGCCTGCACATTGGTATTAATTATATAAGCTGACATCCATTAATTATTTTGTGATATGTAGATGACCAAAAATTGGTTTAAATATGATTGCCTTCAAGCATTCAGGCTCTGGTTGAATTGCTTGAGTGTAGGTGGTCATCCTTCAAAGTCTGAAATTGAGGTATATGGAGACCAGCCAAGGCATACAGAAAATCAGGCAATAGATGATAAGGATGTAATATGTTCAAGTGTGACATGTATTGTACAAGCAAGACAGAAGAGCAGACAATTGGGCAGGATAATGATGTTGATGATGAGCAGCAACAGCAAACAAAAAGGCAAACAATGGGGATTGGTGATTTTGATGATGACGTTATTGGTTATCTAGATGGTGATATTGTTGTTGATGATGATGTTGTTGCTGATGATATCACATTTTATGAAGATCCCGATTACACAAACAATGATAAGGAAAACCTCTTTGATGAACTTGTTGAGCCATAACTAGAAGATTTTGATGATAATGTAGCTAAGGAAGCAAGCAAAATCAAGAAGGTGCAATTAATGGGAGACAAACACAAATTGCACTTTGGGGATAGAGAGGTGGCTGAGAGTGAAGACTGTGGTAGTGAGATGGTATTAGATCACGAAGTGGCGGGACCTTCAATGAAGAAGCAAAAATCAAGACTTCTCAAAAAATGTCATTATAAAAGGTGGCAGACTATGGACCTTCCATTAATTAAAAAAGACCTCCATGAACAAGAGCAAACCATGATGGAGACAGTAGAGGTGACAAAGAGTGGCGTTGAAAGGAACTCTGATGATGAATTCAATTCCGTCAATTAACATGAGGATGAAGCTAAAAAACCCGATTTCAAGATTTTGAATCTGGGTAGTTGTTTCCAACCAAAGACATTTTGAAAAGGCCATCATTAACAATGGGATCAAACATGGGCGGCCTGTGAAGCTGAAAAAAATGATAAGATCCGAGTAAGAGCACATTGCACTGGGAAAAATTGTGAGTGGGTGTTATATGCCAGGGTCTTAGACGATACATCCACATTTCAGATTAGGACACTGCAACCTGTCAATGGATGTTCAAGAGACATGGACCACAAGCTTGCATCTGTTGAATACCTGACCACACGGTATGTGGACACCTTTAGGTCAGATAACTCGGTGATTATGAATGAGTTTCAGCAAACCAAGGTTAACATAAATCAATGGAAAGAGTATAAAATAAAAGAAAAGGCAATAGAGAAGATTGAGGGTAACTTCCGATTCCAGTGCAAGCTAATCCATAACTATGTAATGGAGATTGAGAGAACAAATCTGGGGAGTAATATTCAAATTGAAAGTATTCATTGCTCACGGGAAGCGGTTGAGAGATTTCGAAGAATCTATGTGTGGTTGGAAGCACTGAAATGAGAATTCAAGGAGGACTGTCGAAAGGTTGTCGATCTATATGGGACATTCTTAAAAGGTCCACATCATAGTATTCTTCTTACAGCCGTTGGGATTGATTCAAATAATGCCATGTACCTTATTGTCTATGCCAAAACAGAGAATGAAAACAACAGTTCTTGACTTTGGTTCATAAACTTCTTGAAGCACGATTTAGAAATAAACAACCCCAAGGTATCATGAGTGATAGACAAAAGGTAAGCCAATAGTGTTAGTTTCACTGATTTTATCCCATTAATTTACTTTTAGATCCTAATATATATGCTTATTGCTGGGGTTGATTGAAGCAGTAAACATACAACAATATGAAGAAAGAACACCCACGGGAAGAAATCAAGGACCTTTTCTGGAAATGCGTAAAGTTAACATATGTGAACAAGTATGAGTCTGGGATGCAAAGATTGGCAGCAGTAGATAATGGAGTTGTTGATTGATTGAATAATAACACAGATCCCGTTCATTGGTCAAGATCGCACTTTAGAGTAACAAGTAAGTGTGACATGTTGTTGAACAATCACACGGAAGCCTTCAACAAACAATTATTGATTGATAGAACAAAGTCAATATCCTTGAAAGAGTAAAAGTTTATCTAATGGTTGGATTGCAAGCTGTTGGTCCCCGAGAGTAGACGAGTCTTCAGATGTGGAATACACCTAAGTCAAAGTTCAGCAACGAGCGCGACGGTCGATGCTGCTGAATCGATGCTGCCGAACGCGTGGGCGGAGAATCCTTCTGCGAGGGATTCTGCGCCCACGCGTTCAGCAACTCGACTGTCGCGCTCGTTGCTGAACTTTGACTCAGGTGTATTCCACACCTGAAGACTCGTCTACTCTCGGGGACCAACAATTGGTATCAGAGCGCACGGTGTTCTTTTGATCAAAGCGCATAGTGTTTTTCTAATCAAACCACAATGTACTTCTGATCAAAGTGCATGGTGTTCTTCTGATAAGAGCTCTGGTCTAACTGAACTGATCCTGAAAAACCGTTTTCTCAGCAAGCGCATATTGCATAATCTTCATAGCATCCTATACCATGTTCTTAATGTTAGATATTTCAAGTATAAGGACTTTGAAGATATCTTAATAGCTGAGCGACTACTGAAGGACAGAAAAGCTCCGATCAGCTGGCTGATAGGTTTGTCCAAGGGGGAACTCGACACACAGAATCCACAACCCCTCAAACAAGGAATGAACAGAAGATGTAAACATCTCAGCCCAGCTATCAAAGGAAGATCCAAGGTTCAAGCCCCAAAACACCCAGATCCAACTCAGGGGGAACCAAGAGGTCGAAAAGGCCTACAGATCAGATCCTCAGTGTCTATCAATTAGATCTGGTAGTGTCCGAGCATTCGAGCATGTTCTTATCTTTCAACACTCACACACACTTCACTGATATATCTGTGTGTCTCGTAATTATGTGCCACTTGCCCAGGGGAAAGTTGTCAGACCTATGTCTTATGTTTTAGGGGATTTGGTATCATGATTAAAAGGGGGAACTGTGTTGATTAGATTAGTAGTTTTATGTAGAAAGTTTTTAGGAGAAGGTTGTAGAAGTTTTGGCATCATCAGATAGGGGGAAATTGTTGGGAATTAGGTTCACTATGATAGATTTGAAGATCCCAAAACCCTAGCTGGATGATGAGCCTTCGATATTGTTATAGCTTAAGCGAGTTCACCGTGTTAGGAACTCGGTAGACTAGCTATAGTTCAACGCGTTGTGCATTCGGTAGAAGACCCTTCACTCGGTGAAGAACTCGGTATCGAAGAAGTCGGTCGGACGATATAGACCGATTGAATCGCACGATGCCGCCCTTGTCTCTTGAGTGTTTCGGACTCGGTAGACTTGCCTTCAACATGGTGCGGCTCAGTAGTTCCGTCTGCTGTTCTTCGATAGACTATCCGCCTCGGCACACCGTGGAGTGAAGACTCGGTAGAGTCTGGACTCGCAGGGAGCAGACATGCGAGAGGTGTTCGATAGAAGACTCGGTAAATCTTGGACTCGGCGGGAGCGATATGCGAAAGGAGTCGATCGAGCCCGAACTCGGCGGGAGTAGTTCATTTGTACTCGAGTTGATCTTGATAAAGCGAGACTCGGCGAAGTTATCTGCGAATCAAGATCGGACTCGGCAACGGTCGGTCGGTTACTTTAGCCGACCATGGACTTCGAAGAAGAACAATTCGGTAGAGTTGTCAGAGGTCGTACATCGAGAAGTCGGCTTCGGTATCACCTTGAAGTCGAATAGGTCTCAACCACTCTCGTACCTCGACCAATGACAAGCGGCCGGTGGCGAGTCTCCGACATAAAGCTGCAAGTCAACCACTTCTATTAAAGTTAGTAGACTCTACAGAATTCAATAGAGCCATTTGCTATCCCATAGAGTGACACGTGGCATCGTCCTCTCCAACGGATATATGCCTAGGTCACCTCTATAAATAGAGAAGTGTCTTCACGTAGAGAAAAAAGAGAGAAGACGAGAGAGAGAGAGGATGTGAGGTCGATCATGACGATGATGGGCACATCCAAGGAACCGAGCTCAACCAAACAAACACTCTAGAAGATTCAAGCCATATCCAGAGAAGAACTTAATCTTTCATAGATATATTCTAATAGTTCTTCTCTCTAGAGTTCTATCTCGTTCCTTCTCTAATCTAAGCTGATCTTATTGTAATATTCATAGCTTAGACGAAAGAGTTCATATTTGAACTTGTTCCTTATTGTAAGAGGACTCCTTCATAGTTGGAGAGTTTGTCAAACACTTTAGTTTGATAACCGTGTAAATCGGGACTTGCTCGATATAATCCCCGAGCCGCGGCTTTGTCACGTGTACAAGGCGGCGAGACTAACTCAGTATAATAAATAGCCTCCTGATCTTTCGGGACAGTGGACGTAGGATCGATTGATATCCGAACCACTTTAAAAACTATGTGTTGATTTATTATCGCTTTGCTTAATTGTTCACTTGCATAAAATCGACTTTAAATCAAACGAAGCATAAACGGTGTTTTCAGCCAGGCGAGACGAATATTCTTTTGGGCCTACTCTTCACTTTCGAAACACGATCTTGAACTCTTTGTTCTCTTGGCCGAATCGATGAGGCCGTACTCGGTAGAAGGATTCTCTGCCCACGCGTTCGCAGCGATCGATTCCAAGCATGCGATCGCCGCGCTCGTTCTTGAACTTTGACTCGGGTGTATTCCACACCTGAAGACTCGTCTACTCTCGGGGACCAACACAAGCTAAAAGGGAATGGATGAATAAGCTCAAAGAAGAAATATGTCCTAGTATAATGAGAATTTTGGAGAAAATCAAGGACACTGAGTCTTCCTTGATTTTCCTTGAATAAGCTCAAAGAAGAAATATGTCCTAGTATATGTGGGGATGCAAGACACTGAGTCTTCCTTGATTTTCTCCAAAATTCTCATTATACTAGGACATATTTCTTCTTTGAGCTTATTCATCCATTCCCTTTTAGCTTGTGTTGGTCCCCGAGAGTAGACGAGTCTTCAGGTGTGGAATACACCTGAGTCAAAGTTCAGCAACGAGCGCGACGGCCAGACGCTGAATCGCATCGCTGAACGCGCGGCGAGAGAATCCTTCTGCGAGTACGGCCTGCCGAATTCGGTCCAAGAGAACAAGTAGTTCAAGACGTTTCGAGTGCGAAGAGTAGGCCCAAAAGAATATTCGTCTCGACCTGAAAACATCGTTTATGCTTTGTTTGATTTAAAGTCGGCTTTTATGCAAGTGAACAATTAAGCAAAGCGACAATAAATCAACACATAGTTTTTAAAGTGGTTCGGATATCAATCGATCCTACGTCCACTGTCCCGAAAGATCAGGAGGCTATTTATTATACTGAGTTAGTCTCGTCCGCCTTGTACACGTGACAAAGCCGCGGCTTGGGGATTATACTGAGCAAGTCCCGATTTACACGGGTTATCAAACTAAAGTGTTTGACAAACTCTCCAACTATGAAGGAGTCCTCTTACAATAAGGAACAAGTTCAAATATGAACTCCTTCGTCTAAGCTATGGATATTACAATAAGATCAGCTTAGATTAGAGAAGGAACGAGATAGAACTCTAGAGAGAAGAACTATTAGAATATATCTATGAAAGATTAAGTTCTTCTCTGGATATGGCTTGAATCTTCTAGAGTGTTTGTTTGGTTGAGCTCGGTTCCTTGGATGTGCCCATCATCGTCATGATCGACCTCACATCCTCTCTCTCTCGTCTTCTCTCTTTTTTCTCTACGTGAAGACACTTCTCTATTTATATAGGTGACCTAGGCATATATCCGTTGGAGAGGACGATGCCACGTGTCACTCTATGGGATAGCAAACAGCTCTATTGAATTCTGTAGAGTCCACTAACTTTAATAGAAGTGGTTGACTTGCGGCTTTATGTCGGAGACTCGCCACCGGCCGCTTGTCATCGGGTCGAGGTACGCAGAGTGGTTGAGACCTATTCGTACTTCAAGGTGATACCGAAGCCGACTTCTCGATGTACGACCTCTGACAACTCTACCGAATTGTTCTTCCGAAGTCCATGGTCGGGCTAAAGTAATCGGCCGACCGTGCTTGAGTCCGATCTTGATTCGCAGATAACCTTGCCGCTTTACCGAAGATCAACTCCGAGTACAAAGTGAACTACTCTCGCCGAGTTCGGCCGATCGACTCCTTTCGCATACTACTCTCGCCGAGTCTAGTATTTACCGAGTCTTCTACCGAACACCTCTCGCATATCGCTCCTACTGAGTCCAGCTCTGCCGAGTCTTCACTCCAGTGGTGCCGAGGCGGATAGTCTGCGAAGAACAGCAGACGGAACTACCGAGCCGGACCATGTTGAAGGCAAGTCTACCGAGTCCGAAACACTCAAGAGACAAGGGCGTATGCGTGCATTCAATCGGCCTATATTAGTCCGACCGACTTTTTTGATACTCGAAGTTCTTCACCGAGTGAAGGGTCTTCTACCGAATGCACAAACTGCTGAACTATAGCTAGTCTATCGAGTTCCTAACACGGTGAACTCAGTTAAGCTATAACAATATCGAAGGCTCATCATCCAGCTAGGGTTTTGGGATCTTCAAATCTATCATAGTGAACCTAATTCCCAACAATACGTTTAATAATAATAATAATAATAATAATAATAATAATAATAATAATAATAATAATAATAATAATAATAATAATAATAATAATAATAATAATAATAAACTTATTAGAGTATTCACTTATTTTAATAATAATATTTCTCAAAATAATAATAAGATTATTTAAGAAGAATAATTATTATTATATTGTTAATATTGTTCATAAATAAATAATAATAAAGACATAAATAAATTAAGATACTTGATTATTTTATAAAACTATATTAACTACAAATTAATAATATTATTATTTAACAATAACTAATTATTATTCTATTTTTTGAATAATAATAATAATAATATGAATAATAATAATAATAGTAATAATAATAATAATAATAAATCACTTTCCTTGTAACCAAGGAAAAAGAATACTTATTATGAACAAGGAAAAAGAATCCACAGTTATTACACTACTTTCCTTATTTCTAGGATTATGATTACTTTCCTCATATTTTGTTAAAACTAAACCAAATATAGAATCTTAAAATTTTGGAATCAAATTACTTTCTTTACACTACAAAACACAGGATTTTAACAATTTGGAATCAAATTACTTTCCTCATGCAGAATTCTTGTCAAGCAAACGAGGCCTAAGTGGCAAATTCAGAAAGTTTACAAAAATTGGATAAATTGGTCCCATAAATTTTATTCCGAAAATGCTCTCAGATTGTTTTATTATTATTTTCAAAAAAATGTTGACTAACGGATGGAAATTTTAATGGAAGAACCAATTTATTCAAACTAGCAAACATTGGAGACCAAGAAACTACAAAAAAAATGAGGGACAATTTATCCAAACACGGTAAACATTGGGGATCATTTGTGCCAATTTACCAATAAATAATACTCCCTACGTCCCGCTAAAAACATCCCAGTTGACTTCGGCACGGAGATTAAGAAATTTTAATTTAGTGTGTATTTTATGAGTTTTAATTGTATAAAGAAAATGACACAGTTTTCGAGGAGTGGTTGGTGGAAAGAAATGAGAATTATCCAAATTTTTGCAAGGCTAGTGAAATGCAATCGATTTTTATTTTTTATATTTTTTTATATTGTATTTGAAGAAATAATCTAAAGTTTTCAAAAAGATAAAAATCATAATTTTCTGAGTTCGGAGCGGAACATAATCGAGTGGGAGATAGATTTTTGAAGAGAGAGAGTATAAGAATGTGGGGGTTGAGTAGTGAGTAAGGGGGCCACTTCATTTTATGTTTAAAAGTAATTTTCTCTATTTTAGGAAAGAGGACGAAATAGCGGGACAAATTTAGATTAGGCAAGTATGTACGTAAATAGCGGGACAGAGGGAGTATAATTACTCAATACATGTCCAATTCAATCATGAGGTATAGATTCAGAATTTAGAATTTTGAGGCGAAATAGCAAATCTTTATATATGAAGAGACCAAATAATAAGATTTTTAAAAATATTGAAGGATGGTGACCCATGCACCCTAAATCGACGGCCAATTAACCATCTAAGTGGTCCTCAAATAGATAAAAATCTAAAACACTAGATAAAAATCAGGAGAAAACATAGAATTTGAAGAATGAGTCTAGATTGATTAAAAGTGCAAGTAGCAATGTTGACATTTATATTTGAAAATTCATCAAAATTAAACATTCTATACGCATTGTAATAATATTCTAGACATTGAATATCACTTAAAAATGTAAAAGTCTTGCACATACACACTCGGAGATTGAAATACATGTGCTATTAATTTTGACGTTAGGAATTTTTCGTGCAATATTATCAGGTCCAGAAATATATTTTTCATAATAAAACAACATTTTCACTAGAACACAAAATATTGTTAGACATTTCCCCCCCCTTTTCACCCATTTATGGATTTATCAATTCCATTAGTATTAGGCATTAGAAATGATTAAGTGGGTGTTTGCAGTAGCTGTAGCTTATCGATAAGTGATGAAAGTTCTTTGAAAGGCTGAAAGTAGTGAAAGAGTGAAAAACGTTGATTTTGATAATTTGTAAGTGTTTTGCAAAAAGTCTTTGAAAGTCAAAAAATTAATATTTAAAAATATTAATAAAGTAGTATCTTATAAAGTGAAAATGTTATTTATTTCTCACTTATTAAATAAATTTTGAATTTTTATACAAATAAAATTTCAAATTTATTTCCACTCATATAAAATAGTATTTTAATAAAAAATATTAAAATAAAAATTAGAAAAAAATGAAGTATAATTAATATTATTAATTAAAATCAAGAAAAAAAATTATAAATTATATTAATAAAAAAAATTTACTTATTCTTTATTAAATGATAAATAAAAATTATACATATAAATAAGCAATATCGATCATTAATTAAAAAAAATAATTATAAAATTATAATATAATTTATTAATTAAAAAGGTTAAAAATTATAAAAGCTATAAGCTATCAGCTTCAGCTGTCTAATCTCAGCTTACGAAAATTCTCTATCTCGGACCAAAATAGCTTTCAGCTGCCTCTATAAGCTGAATTTTGCAAACACTCATTTCATTTATCAAGGCAGCTAAAAGTTATAAGCTGTTTGCAAAAGCTATTGCAAACACCCCCTAAGTCGGTCGTAATTGGAATGGTCCGGCCCAGAAATAGTTTAGTACAAAGAAAGCCCAAATAACGGATACAAATAAAAACTCAAAAAACAAAACCCTAACCTTCTTCTCCTCATTGCCCTCCGCAGCCTCCAGCCTTCTCCCTCGTTTCACGCCGATCGCAAAGATGGTTCCTACTTTTATTTGGAGGTTTCTGGTTCAATTACGATTGCTTTTCGCTTTTTATTTAACAAAATTTGTTCTTGTTGATATAGGTCCTCTCGAACGACTACGATTTGCTCAACCCCCCGGCCGAGCTTGAGAAGAGGAAGCACAAGCTTAAGCGCCTTGTGCAATCGCCCAACTCCTTCTTCATGGTAGGATTTTTTTTTAATTCTTTTTCCGGTTTTCGTTTCTACTGATGTCTTTTTAAATTTTTACGCATTATTGTTTTTTTTATTGTTTTTGTGTTATTGTGTAGGATGTCAAGTGTCAAGGATGCTTCAATATGTAAGTTCTTTATTTATACATTTTCTCAACTTAAATTGTGGAATTTATGAAGGAAAAAAGTAACTGTTGTTTTGGTTGATACTATCCGTGTATTAATTGAATTTTGGATCATTTGTTGTTTTGTTTTGAGCTAATTGTTATTCTTGTTAATCTATTTGTGAATATATCCAGAACCACTGTTTTCAGCCACTCCCAGACTGTTGTTGTGTGTGGAAACTGCCAGACAGTTCTGTGCCAACCTACCGGTGGACGTGCCAGGCTCACCGAGGGCTGCTCTTTCAGAAGAAAGGGTGATTGAAGAAGATACTATCCATTTCACAATGTGAGAAAGATTTTTTGGTTGGTTGACTTTAATCTTACATGTAATTCTCTTTCAACATTTCCTAGTTTTCTCAACATGTGAACTTTGAAGTTATGTTATTCTAGGTCTGGATTATGTTTTGCTATAATCAACCAGTTTTCGAGTTTTGGGTTTTCTGTAAGAACTATAAAGATGTGCCTTGTGTTATTAACTCTGAGAATTGTTTAGTTGAGAATGTTGTTTCTGGTTTCGTATTGTTGTGCAATTGCCATTTAGAACCTTTTATGCTAACATGTATAGTGTCTTCTATTTGATGCTTTGTATGCATCATTGTTATAGCCTAAGGTGTGGAAGTCCACAACTATAATTGTTATGTTGCATTTGGTATACGTTGAAAGGGGTTAGTAGAACTATGCGTACTCGTTTGCTTTATCACTCTTTGTATAAGATTCAATATTAAATATTTGATCTTTTTTACTCATTGTGAATTAGTCATTAGCACAGTAAAGATTAACAAAATTTCTCATAGGATTCAAGTAGGTGACTTTTTCCTAGTATGAATTGATCTTTTGTTGATTTTCATTTTAATATATTGCCGGTAGTGATTGTATTGAATTGGAAATTTGAGCTGAAGGTGGCTATTCTCTAAATGCTGTTTAATTTTTTAGCTTTTTTATGACTTTCTGGTTGAATTGTTTGTTTATGGAATGAAACCCATTTTATGTACGCTACGCAAGAATTAGGATTAATTTGGCTGCCAAATCAATTTTGCGTTCGAAGTGATGGCTCTAATGTTACCATCCAAACTTATTTGTCTTTATTTTTACAATGCTGCTGATCTTTTGTTCTGTGGGGGGTTAGTTTAAGTATGCACGAGGAGTACTGGTTACAATATAGAATTTCATTTTTTTTTAATTATTCGATCTATCTCATGTATATTTATGAATTGCCCATTCTATATTTATAATCAAGCTACGTTCAATTTCAATCCTGTCTTACTCGTTTAAAGAAGCATCAACTGGGTTTAGATCGACTAGTTTGGTTGATTATCTTAAAAAATTAAATACTCAGTGAAGTTGTATTTCTCTGTCGTGTAATACATTGCTAGGATTTCAGAGCTAAATATGTTAAATAAGCTTAATAAATTAGTTAGGTTTGTATATACATATTGATAATAAAAATTTAAAAAAAAAACTCCTATTTTTATGTTTTTGGCATTTCATTATGACGTTTTATATTTTATAATCTTATTAATCTTTATTTATTTAATAATTCCTCTTTATTTTGTTGTTGAATAGATTTGATGATTCATCTTTTTTACTCATTTATTCATCATTAATTAAGACTAACTTAGGAATAACTTTTTCTATTAATTAGTGTCCAAAATGGTAGAACGTCTTAACATAAAAATAGGAATTAAAACTAATTTAGGAATAATTTTTTCTATTAATTAGTGTCCAAAAGGGTAGAGCGTCTTAACATAAAAATAGATTATACTCGAAAAGGATTCTACACGAGGATTAAGTAATATTCGATGAAACCCATGCATGCATTTAAGTCAAAGTATAACAAATTCTATAAGAATCATAGAGATTATAAAAACAATGATAAACCAGTTATGCAACTGGCTAATTTACAAGATTTTACAATAATTTAAAAATTAAAACTTTCATACAGCAAATACAACCCACAACTAATATTGAGTGAAAGGCATCTTATTACCAGAAGTTGAAGGCATGATCCTCATCTGGAAACCCATGATAAAAAGAACTGACATTTAGCATCTTCAGTCGTAGGAAAGACATGATCATGCTGTAATAACTCCTCATGTAGGTTGTCTTCTCCACTCTGAGATGAGTCTGAGTAGTTATGATCAAAGACATGAGACGGAACACCGGATTCTAACTGAGGCGTGTGGATCCGATCGCTCAACCTCGGACTATCCACATTGGCCACTTCACTTCTTGCTGAACTCTGTTCTTCATTCTTGAATCCCAATACTGACACTTTGGACTCTTCATCTTCAGAAACCGTACGAGCATTGGCTTCTCCGGCCGTTACTTCTTGCAGTAAGTTTGCCTTCTCTATATCTCCACTTAGGCTGTTCTGTTTGAGACAAAGAACCTAGTAGAAGATAGTAAAGATCAAAAAATAAGTACAAGATATTTTAGAGAACTAGAATCAATTAAGTCTCCTTTCGCATTACCTCTGCTTTTAACTTATCATTCTCTTTCAAGAGGCTGTCATAATCAGTTTTGAGAGTCTGGTATCTCGCATGCAGGGTCTCATAGTCTGTTTCAAGATGCTTTGTCTTCCAGCGAGCCCGGCGGTTTTGGAACCACACTGCAATTTGTCGAGGCTGCAAACCGAGCTCATTAGCAAGCTGAACCTTCCTTTCTGGTTCGAGTTTATTGTCTGCCTCAAAACTCTTCTCAAGAAACTGAACTTGGTCGATAGTAAAGCGCCTTTTTTTCTCTTGTTGATTAAGATACTCATCTAAGTATTCCTCCCCAAACTCTTCTTGATCAAAAGAAGAAAAGACCAAGTTTCCAGATCTTTTTACACCTCCAAAGCTAAGTATTGCCTTTGGGCCTGAAAGAACGAAAGAAGTTAATAAATCTAAGATAGAATAAAATGACATAGATTCTTTGCATAACTACACACATTAGTAGGGATCGAAAACCAAACCGAACTGGATATTCAACCTAAGATTTGCTCAATAATCAAAACCAAACTTGGCATTCAACTTAAGATTAGTTCAAAAGTCATGATAAACAAAGCTAGAACATACTCTTAGATAAGGTAAAATGATTAAAAGAAGAGTAAAAGAGTCAAACTTGTGAGCTCAAGATGTTCTCAATTTTATTCAAGATCGAGTTGTAGATTATCAAACCTGGTCTAAACAAACTAGAAAAGATTCAATCATAGTAGAATTGCTGAAAAGATTCACACCACTTGATTTACAATCTCAGAAACCTAAAAAGCACAACTTCTACTAAGAAAGCTTCAAGTCTTGAATTCTCCATATTTCTTTGTCTTAACATAGTTCATACTTTTCATTTCAAATACAAATATGGAGTTGGGTATTAACAAATCAGCACAAATTCAAATCAAATCACTAATGAATCTCTTCAAAAGTCAACGCAACATATACTCTAATTTTTAAGGGGTGAATTCAGATACCAAGAGAAGATTCAGTAGTAACTGGAACAAGAGGCTGATTAAATTTGAGTTTCTGGGTTTGATTCCGATCATCACCACCACCGCCGCAGACCGCCGCATTTCCCGCCATATCCAACACTTCCGGCGAGATTAGTACAGTAAAACTTGACAACACACACGAACTTCTCGAGAAGTTCAATCAGTGATTTCTCTTATTTCCCTTCAATCTTCGAGCAGACCCTTTATCTAAATCTCCCCCCAAGAGCAATCTAAATGAGTAAAGATTCAAGCTTTATGGCGAAAGAAGCTGGTAATGATGATCTCGGTGATGTGGGAAGTGTGGGAACAGCGGCTGCTCATCACGCCCATCATCACTCTAGGGTTTCTCAGAGGACAGAGAAAGGAAGGGAGGAGGATGAGTGGGTGGTGTGCGTGTTTCTTAAGTACAGAGAGATAGACAGCAGATGGGTAAAAATGGAGAGAGGAATTCAACGATGGCTCGGAAGGAAGATTGGAGGGTTGAGAATTGAGATTCTGAGCTAAAGAGGAACGCCAGAAGATCACCTGGCATTGACCACTTAGTGGCCCACCAATGCACGCGTAGCGGCGCCATGCGTGCATTGGTGGGTCACCCTTTTATAATTTAAATATTTTTTAAATACAAGAGTAGCCCACCAATACATGCGTGGCGCTGCGTGATTGGTGGGCCACTGAGTGGTCCTTCATAAATGGGCCAGAAGATCCGCGTTGGAGAGGAACCTAATTTGGAAGTGACTGAAAATGCCAGAAGATCTTCTCACCCAAAAATGGTGGCCCATTCGGTGGACCACCAATTACACTCCGCTACGCGTGCATTGGTGGCCCATCTTTTTAAAATTAAAATATTTTTTTTATTACTAACATGGTCCATCAATATACGTTTGGCATGGCGTGATTGGTGGGCCATCGAATGAGACACCAATTTTGGGTCAGAAGATCCGGATTGATTGAAAATGACGGAGAAATAAATAAGAAGCTCAATTTTCACTTCTAATCAATTTTGATTGGAATAAAAATATTTTTACTCCTCCGCAGATAATCTATTCATACGCCATTTTCTTTCTAGTAAGACATATTTCCAACTTGGACATATTTCCGACTAATGGCATGTAGATCTAATATTATATTAAAGTTAATGCAATAAACCATCAATAATTAGGTAATTGAAACTTGAAAGGAGTGTGAGAAACCATCAGTAATTAGGTAATTGAAACTTAAAAGGAGTGAGAAATACATTATCGGAGGAGGAAAAAATTAAAGTTCTTTACGAATACAAAAAAAAAAAAAAAAAAGAAGAAGAAGAAAAGAAAACGATACAACTATATATTACAAAATCAAAATCAAACACATCACATTACAAGACGAGATTTCAAAAATTTTCACTAGTGGTTTCCCTTCCTAATGAGAATATACTATTTTAGATGTTTAAATTTAATAATCATAAGTTAAATGAGATTTTATATCATCTAGTAACATCTATTATGTAAATACATACACTAAAACTTGGTGAATTCCGCATCACTTAAGGTTAAGTGTTTTTGAAATTAAAAATCTAGCATGAGTTGAATTAATTGGACAATGGATCCGGATCTGTGTACTTGACCAAAGTATGAAGTTAAGATTCTATATGACTTTACGTAAAATCCGACCTTATGGTAGAATTGTAAGTGAATCGAATCGAGTCGAATATCTTTGTATTCGCTTCGTTATTCTAACATTCTTATTTATATTTATTTATTATTCGAATATTAAATTTGATTCTTATTTGATTCGTTTATGTTATTCGAATATTCGAATCGAATCGAGTATTTATTTTTTAATTAGCATTTTATAGTATTTTTATATCTCATACGAATATTCAATTGGTTTTCAATAGTAAATGATAAATATTTAATTCAGTTTATGGCTCCACTAAGAAAAAAAATGATATTTTAAATAATATTAATTATCAAATTCTACATAAATAATATTCAAATAGATAAATTAATATTTTAAATCATATATGTTTCAATATTTTTTAGTTAGTTAATTCTGACTACATGTATATTATTTTGTTATTATTTAGTATAACAAAGACTTATTACTTAAAAAAAATATTATAGTAATGAAAGTAATTTAAAATTCGTTATGTAGGAAAAACTAATAGTTAATCATGAAAAAAAATACTTATGTTGTATTTGGAGAAAAAGTATCTTATGATTTTCATTAATATAATATTTTTATTTTAATTTTCATGATTAACTATTAGTTGGAGTTGGAGAAAAGTATTATAATTGTTTTATTTGGCTCTTAAAATTACTAAAAAATCCTTTAATTTTTGGCAAAATTAAAATTTTTAAGTAACAAAAGATTTTGGCCAAATTGATCCTCAATGTTCGATAAGTTGGATGTTTTGGTCCTCGTTAAAATTATCCCTAAAATACCCTTTTTATTTTATTTTATTTTTCTTAAAAAAAATTGACTAACCGAAAATTTAACGGAATGACTAAATTGGCCAAAATTCTATAGTTTGGGGACCAAATAACTAAAAAAAATAAATAGGGGACCAAATTGGTCAAAAGACAATAGTTTGGGGATTAAAAATCCAATTTGCCTATTATTTATGGACAAAATTATTACTCCCTCCGTCTCACTAAAAGCGTCTCCTTTTCTTTTTAACACGGAGATCAAGAAAGTAATGCTTTGTGGTGTGTATTATTTAACTTTTGGATAATTGTTTTGTGTCTACACTTTCTTTGCTTGTTTTAGAAAAAGAATGTTTTTAATGGGATAACCTAATTAAAAATGAGGATGCTTATAATAGGACGGAGGGAATAATATGTTTCATTATTATATTTTATTTAATATATTTTGTGTATTAAATGTATTCTGTTGATTATTGATTCGACACTAGGGACTCCTAGCTAGCTGCTTCGTTGGATGAATTGTATCGGTTGAATAATTATCGAATATTGAATCGAATATCATAATTTCATATTTGTATTTGAATATCAATCAACTCGAGTCGAATATGTATATTTTAGTTCGAATATCAAAATTTTAAATACGAATATTGAATCAAGTAAAAATATTTGATTCGTTTTAAATCTCTACTCATGGGAGACCAACTGAATATTATTATGCATAAATAATAAATAATATTGTGTATTAATAATTATGGATTTTATCCAATATAACAGAAGTAACTAGTAAGTGGAGGTTACATAATATATTAATGTATAAGAAAGAAGTTATGTAAAGAACAACTCATATATACATGTATGTATTTTGAGTTGACTTTAAGATATAAGTGTGAAGGTATATTGAGATAACTCCATATTAAATATTGTTTACACACTATTGTCATTACACCATAGACACAACGCATACAACACTCAAAATTAAAAGCATAAGCTCTGACGGATGAAAAACTTGCAATCCAGTTGATCACGCTTTCTCTTCTTCAAAGAAATCTTATACGATATCTTTTCATCACATGCACAAGTTATATCATTCCAAGTTGTAGTTATATTTCATTAAAAAATTGCAAATATCTATCGAACATGGAGTGAATGGGTCTAAAGTTGATGAACGTGGACGTCACAATCCACGAAATTCAACAAGTGGAAATGTAAATCATTTTCTTATGACGATTTTCTAGAATGTTGTATAATTATAATATTTGAGTAAATTAATAATTATCTCATTCGCAATTTTACAGTAATGAGCTGGAATTCAAATTAATTAGTCTTCTCGCCTAATATTATCATTTTGAGCGATCTAGTACAGGACACATATCTTAGATAGTAGTTTTGCAGCTACGACTTTTCTTGTCAAAGGAAAAATAGCTATAATAGTAATTTTAAAATTTCTCTCCTAATAATTTATAGGATGATGATAATGATTCAAGCTAGGGTTATTAACGTGGTTGAGCTAATTCGCTTGACTTGGTCCAACATATTTTATGCGCATAAAGTTCTCAAGAGCGAGCAATCTTTTTCAAAGTAAAAAAGTCTTTTTTTTTTTTTTTTGTAAATAAAAAAATGAATAAATCTGAAGACTTGCATACAAGATAAGTCTTGTTCATGTATTATGGGGATATTTATGTCCATATCAAATTAGCATAATTCAAGTACTTTGTTAGTACGTTGAAGAATTTTGGTTCACATTTTTCCTGAACTATACGAACAAAAGTTTAATAATGTGGACCTATTTATGGTGTCGGCTAGCCATGTTCAATATTTTCTTCTTAACAATGAAAAGCTAACTACATAATCACCATCAAAGTTACATAAATAAGAGATGATACCGCTTAGGTTATTCTAGCATGGGGAAGAAGATATCCGAACGATCAGTCACGAATTTTTACAATTTTAAATGAAATTTTTTAAAAAATCACTTACAAAATTACAAATTCTCACTTTTTAATTATCATAATTATGCATTAAAAGGAAGCATGATGAAGATAGTGATGCATTCATAAGTGGGACAAGCACGAACAACTTCCGGATGGACGGCGATCACAGTCGACTACCGCCCACTGTCCTTGAGACTTTCTGCATAACCATACATAATGGACTAAGCGTCTAACCCAACTTTCGTGTCCGCTACCTCTTCTATTGCTTACTCCCTCCGCCCAATCTTGTCATGTTTCTTTTGGACATTCAATTTTAGAAAAAATGTTAGTTGTGTGTATAGTGGTAGATTTCTCAAATTATGGGTAAATTATAGCATCTTAATTAGAAAAACGTGGCAAGATTTATGTTACTGAGGGAGTACATAGTAAAGTGGAAACAAAAACAAATATTATTATTAATTCGTTATGTTGGCTGCAAATTTATTGGCCCATTATTTTGTTCGAATTGAATTTTAACTTGTCAGTTTATAAAAAAGTTTGATTTTGATTTGTATCACAAACTTAACGATTTTAGTCCGTTTCAGTCCTCCCAAACGTGTGAACACACGCCTATAATATATTTTATTACTTTCACATTGAACTCAAGAAATATCAATTTTATGTCTTTACAATCTTACTTGTTAAATCCAATTTTAATCTGTTATAATACGGCCAAATTTGAAACGTATTACAAAATGAGCAATATTTATCTAAGAATTTATTTTATGCGAATTCAATAGGTTCACCTCGACCAGAAAATGTTTAAACTATGTTTTTAAACCATATTTCTAGCAATATAAAACTGAACATTATTTAACAAGTTAAAATTGGACATTAGCAATACAAGTAACGAAAATTGATATTTCTTGGGGTTTGATGTGGGAAAAAACCGACGCATGGATGCGTTTGGGAGAACTGAAATCAAACCAAAATCGTCAAATTTACAAAATGACCTAAAATTTGACTATTTTACACACTGATGGTTAAAATTGAACTCGGTAGCCAACATAATGGACCAAAATTATTATTTATTTATTTATTTATTTTTTTTGAACAAGCAGCCAAGTAGAACATTATTAATGCATCAACATATCCTATAAATGTAACCAGACACTTGGTCTGAACCGGGAGAAGTCTCAAAATCTTCAATCTGAGCAAACCAAAACAGAACTTCATGCGAAACAGTTGCCAGAAATTAACCGTGCAGTTCAACTGAATTGAGTTAATAGTGTATCCAAAACTGAGTAACAACTGATTCAATGAAGACAAGGTAGTCCAGACAATTTGGAACGATCACGAAATGGACTACAATAGCAAAGAAAATGACTTCAAGAGTTCCCTCTGTATGAAGCAAGAGGATGCCAGATATAGCTGGGGCCGCCAGGGTAGATCAATTTTCTGTGGCCTAACCACATTCTTACCATCCAATATGATACTATTCAATCCTTGAAGAAAATGGTGTAATTTGCATAAAAAGTAGTTTTAGTATAACCTATTGAGACGAGAGGAGACATGAATAGATTGAGTATGAAAAAGTTGGATGAAGCATTATATGATGAGATTCCACTAAGATCGGTGAGTCGAGGCATCATTTCCACAACTAACAAACACAATTCAACTCAAGGTCTTTTTAGATGGATTACGAAACCTAACGATAGCGTGGGTCAGAAGTCCGAACCCACGGTAGCATGTTCTCAAATTTAGGCCAACCAATCTCACTCAAATGGTACCTTCTAGACCTATAGTTATCAGCTTTTCGTAAACAACTTAGTAACATCAATTTTACTAATCGTTAGATCAAGCACTTAACTCTATACATGCATATCATTAACCAGAAACTCAAAGCCCAGAAAATCAGATGATAAAAATATACAAAATTACGTAATAAGCAGGTATATGGTAAAGCCAGAACACCACTATGAATTGGACTGTGACTAATGTATGTATAATCAAATCTACTTTTAATCATGAAGCTACCATAGATACACATCAAAATCCGAAAGATCTAGACTACAATCTTATTATTATCTCTCATAATTATACTTCAGAAATCATGCTTCTTCAATCAATTGTACAAACAACTAAATCCATTTAGATAAAAGAAAGATCTTATCTCTCTCTTTTACTTTAAAAGAAATCATTATTGCAGTCTCACCAGGAACCAAGTGCAAACAACCATCAGGAGAAAAGATGAATCCCACCTTACTGCCTCAAATTTGTACTTTCTGTACTAAAGAAAATCAGCTTGTCTGAATTATCATAAAAGAAAAAGAAGAATATTGGTATAATTAAATTAGACAATTGAACTGCTGAATAATCAGGTAACCAAAAGAAAGTAATTAGATTTTCACCGCGGCCATTGTCCTAATCAACAGAAAAGGAAATTCCATAATTAAATGCAGTTGATTCCGCACCTGTGATTTATTAGTAAGGCCGGCCGGCTTAATCACAATGTTTAAGACATGAGAGAATGTCTGGTCATATCAATGAGTTCCAGATTTCTCTGGTGAGGTTGGACAAGCCAAAGTTCCACTATTTAAAGGCCACTCCTGCATAAGGTCTCAAATATAGGAACACATCTTCAGGAACATAGGAACACCAAGTATGGACAGACCTTGTTCTAATGTCCAGATATTCCTTTCCACATGTTTTAAATCTCCATCTTTATACTTTTATTATCATGTTTTAGGATATGGAGAAAGACTCAAACAGGTTGGAAGGCTATGCAAATTGGAGAAACAGACCGGCCATCAGAGGCCGTCAGGGTGGTGCACTTGCTGCCTCTTTTGTCCTCGGTAACTATATCTCAGAATCTAATGCAAATTTCCACAACATACTTCATTCTCCCATCAAAGCTTAACAGGTTGATAACTCTCGATTTCAAAATCTCAGTTGTAGAAGTCCTGGAGAACCTAGCGTATCTTGCAAACGCAAGCAACTTGGTTCTCTACTTGACGAAGTTCATGAATTTCTCTCCATCGACCTCAGCAAATACAGTTACAAGCTTCATGGGGACTGCTTTTCTACTTGCTCTAGCCGGTGGCTTCTTGTCTGACTCCTACTTCACTACATATTCCATCTATCTAATAAGCGCAACAACTGAACTTCTGGTATGATTTTCATGTACCTTTACAACTAACTTCAATGATGTTCAAATCTTGAGTTTTGAAAATATTCTGCACTCAGTACCATCAGTAACAAGACAACATCAACAGAATCCTGTAAAGCAGAAACCTTTACCCTACATCACAACTAACAAGATATAAAAGAAAAATGAATTTTACAGATGTGGGAAGCATAGGTCCACCTATTCACTGACAATAGAGGAAATGTACAACACTTCCAACACCTTCTGAATATGGAATAACTATATGCACATACAATACGTAGATTAAGATACATGCAATCATATCATACTTTACCATTCAAAGCCAAGAAAAAATTGCAAAAAATTATAGGAACCACAATAACTCATGAAAACGACAAATCAAATTCATGGACCACAAACAAAAAATTTCATAAATAATGAAAATATACATGTGCCAGAATGCTGTAGTCCAATCAAGTTTCTGGATTTCAGAGCAGTGTCCCTCTTGAGAGTTAATATGTGATCTTGCTAGAGCGTGAGAGGTTGACAAGATTTCATTGTCAACTTCAATACCTATGAGCATAACAAGAGTAATATTTCATTTGCGCTTTAATTTTTGGGCACAAGCAATCTAAACTAAAACACTTTCACAATTATAAATATGAAATTAATACATTACCTTTCATTTTCTGATGAGAAAAATTCATGAGTACGAATGGCATCTGTGAACTTACAAAACAATTTTTTAGCCATTTCTCGGACTATGAGACACTTGAAGGACAAATGTAAGCAACATATTTTCTGATAGTAGAAATGCAACAGGGTCTATTGATTCTCACTGTGCAAGCTCATATTCCGTCACTGAAACAACCCATGTGCAAGTCAGTCAACAGAAACATCTCATGTCAGGAAGTTGACAAGGGAAAGGCAGTGATGTTATATGCAGGCCTCTACTTGGTTGCACTGGGTGTTGGTGGAATTAAAGGCTCGCTTCCTACTCATGGAGCCGAGCAATTCGATGAGCATACTCCAGAAGGAAGGAAACAGAGATCAACATTCTTCAATTACTACGTATTCTGCCTCTCCTGTGGAGCATTAGTTGCTGTCACATTTGTGGTGTGGATTGAAGATAACAAAGGCTGGCAGTGGGGTTTCGGAATTGCAACTGCAGCCATATTGATCTCTATACCACTTTTCCTCCTCGGATCAGCTAAATATAGGATCAAGATTCCCATTGGAAGCCCCATCACAACCATATTTAAGGTACATTACAAAGTACAAACCAGTTGCAATAATTCCCATAAGTTCACTAACTATTTCATCTAGCTTAAACAGGTTTTCATAGCTGCAGCATACAAGTCATGGACTTCAAGGAAAACCAAGAATGCAATTGAAAACATGAGCACAGCGACATCAAGTTCAAGAGAGGTGACAGAGGATGAAGAACGTGGTACAGCTAAGGCCGAGATTCAAACTGTTACAGAAGATCTCAAGTTTCTTAACAGGGCAGTAGACGCTACACCAGCCCCTACATGGCTTCACTGCACCATAAAGCAAACAGAAGACGTGAAATCGGTCCTTAAGATCCTTCCAATATTCATGTCCACAATTATGCTTAACTGCTGCCTTGCTCAGCTTTCCACTTTCTCAGTCCAGCAAGCAGCCACTATGAACACCAAAATTGGATCTTTAAGATTCCCTCCAGCTTCTTTGCCGATATTCCCAGTACTGTTCATTATGATACTTGCACCAGTCTACAACCATATCATGCTTCCCTTCGCCAGGAAGTTGACTAATACCGAAATGGGAATCACACATCTACAACGAATTGGGACCGGCCTAGTTCTCTCAATCCTGGCCATGGCAGTAGCAGCATTGGTTGAGATGAAAAGGAAGCAGGTTGCTATACAATCACGCCTAATAAACTCAAAGGAGCCTTTACCAATCACATTCCTATGGGTGTCTCTGCAGTACCTCTTCCTTGGTTCAGCTGATCTTTTCAGCTTGGCTGGTTTGATGGATTTCTTCTTCACGGAGGCCCCATTCAGCATGAGGTCGTTGGCAACCTCGCTATCTTGGGCCTCACTAGCAATGGGATATTATCTCAGCTCAGTCCTAGTAAACCTAATCAACTGCATTACAGGCAGCTTTCATCATACACCGTGGCTCTATGGCAGCAATTTGAACCATTATCACTTGGAAAGATTCTATTGGTTCATGTGCATACTAAGTGGCTTAAACTTCTTGTTTTATCTTTTCTGGGCACAGCGCTACAGGTATAAAACATCAGAGCCAGGCAACAACCATGGAGAGATTCAAAAGGAGCACGACTCACTTGAGGTTTGAATTGTCTACTGGATTGGATTCACTAGTAGAATATTCCTATTCATGAACTAAAGCTAGTTACAATAGAATTGAGCACCTAAAACTATGCAATGATATCTAAAATGTCAGCATTGTTGTCATCTAGCATCCTAAATTACTCTAATGAGTTCAACTCATTGTCCAAAAAACTCGTACTGTATTTAAAGCATAGCAAGCAAATACCATGTTATCATAGTAAGTATTAAACAATGAAGCGTCAATCACATAATTTTCCACAAGAAAAAAGGGAGGGTTTCTAGAGTAGAAGTAGACATTAAAACGACTAATACCTGCTCAATTCATAACCAGCTAAAACGACGGATACCTGAATCTTTCTCAGTCTCGATCAAGCTTTAACTGCAGCTAACCTTTGAGAAAGTCACAATCAGCAAGGCAGGAACCACATTTGTATAGAAAGATAAATAACACTCCCTCCGTCCATTTGAGATTACATGATAAAATAAAAGAGATAAATGATAAAATAATGATAAAGTAGGAGAGAGAAATGTTAAAGTATGAGAAAATTTACAATTTTTTTAAAAGTTAATTTTTATTTGGAAACGTGTCATTTTAAATGAGACACCTCCAAAAAAAATGCATGGCTTCAAATGAGACGGAGGGAGTATTACATAAAGATTGTGTGATGTCGTTGGGCGGACAGTTATGCTTACACCACCTGCATCAACTTCACTTCCCCAATTCATTCAAGTGCGTGTATAAACCAGTGACATATGAACCATAAATTGTTTAAAATTAAGGGATAAGGTGCAAATATATGTCCTTCAACTTCATTTTGAAGAGCAAAAATACCCCTAGTGTATGTTTATGTGTAAAAATACTCTTGAAGTTAATATTTGAGAGCAAAAATATCTTTAAAGTTAATATTTGAGAGCAAAACCACCTTCAACTATTTTTATGCACAAATACTAAAAAACAGCCTCAATTATAACCTCCCAAAATAATTATTTTAACTTAGAAATTTAAATGTTCATATTATAAAGTATATATACAAAATGAAACTTTATGCATCATAATTAGCAACTATTAGCCAAAAGGCATAAATTCAACAATTTAAAATATTAACAACATATAATAATTAAAAATAAATTGATTAGTATGGATGAAGATGAAGTGGTAATTAACGTAATAATTACTAATTAACTAAATAACTACTATTAATATTGTTTTAAACTCAACAATTTAAATATCAAGCATAATTAACAACTATTATTAATAAGACATAAAATATTAACAATATTAATTACTAGTCAAATCAAAATATTATTTAAATGTTGTTAATGATCTTGCAAATTTATTTGCTGACAATAATTTATTTTAAGAGATCTCAATTTCCACTTTAATATAAAGTTTCCATCTAAAATATAAAATAAACACAGCACAGACGAAATTCATTATTATTATTATTTTCATTATTTTATATGCTTTAAAAAATTAATATTTAAATTATGAAATTAAATAAAATTTTTAGTAGTTTATAATTTTAACGATCTTATGATAAATACATTGGGATCTTGAAATTAAGTAATCATAATGAAAATAGCAACCCTAATCCGTATTATGTGATGAGTCTTAATTCGTACTATTCAAATTCAGTTATTATGGCGCTACTTTGGTCGTTAGATTGCATTTACCGTGTTTGTTTTTGCTATTCCCGAGTTGATGTGGCGATTGCAAGATGATGAGGCGTCATGCATAAAATTAAGGATTAAAGGGGTTGAATTAGAAGGGAAGTGACGGATAAGGAAAGAAGAAGTATTGAAAGATTTTGATATAATATATCCTATAATATATTTCCATACTTGGATAAGATTCCTACTTCTACAAGAAAATAACAAGAAACCCTATAAGAGGGCGCCGCGAGAGAGACGAGAGTATTATTCGATTATTCATCATCTTATGGCCGCAAGTTCGGGAGTCCAGCACCTCCGTATCGCCGCCGCGAGAGAGAGATACCGCCGCCGCCGAGAGAAGCCATCGTTCGAGAGAGAGATCAGCCGCGAGAGATCATCGCCGCCGAGAGAAGCCGTCGTCCGAGAGAGATCGAGATACCCTTAGTTCCGGCCCGTTCGGATTTTCAGATTTATACGTTCATTAGGTGCAGTTTCGGAAAAACAAACATTTCTTGATGTTTACTTTCGATGCTTCATTTGGATGATTTCTATTTCGTATTGTTCGGATGTTTAAGATTTCTCATATTGGTAGTTTTCTAATCCTTTAGTTTGAATTTCGTTCATAATTGTTGGGTGATGATTCAATCCTCAGCATGATCATACTTGTGGGAAATGATTCTATCTTCTATACTGGAATCACGCTCGGTAGCCTCGTGCTCGACTGTTGAGAAGATTTGAAGATCCCAAAACCCTATCTGATTGGTGAACCATTCCTTTGTATTCGTATTTGTCTCTGAGGTTTCAGACTCAGTAGACACTCTGCTCTGGTCAAGGCGCTCAGTAGCTCATCAGCCTCAGCACCAGTGTAGAAGACTCGGTGAATCTTGGACTCGGCAGGAGCGCATATGCGAGAGAGTCGGTTGAACCGAACTCGCCAGGAGTAGTTCACCGGACTCGTAGCTGATTTTCGGTAGACCGCTTCTCACTGTCTATCTACTGAATACAAAATCAGACTCAGCATCGGCTGACATTCTTCTGAACTGTCTGAATCTTTTGATAAGCTATCAGTGTTGTCAAGTACGAGGAAGAGAGAAGTCAACTTCAGTTGCCTCGAAGTTTGTTCTATCTCAACCATCACATCCACCTCGACAAATGACAAGCATACACGTGTCGTCTCACCTACTAAAGCTACAGTCAACATATTTCCGTAAAAGGAGGGAAAGGACACTGTACCTACTACACAAAAGAGCCGTTTGCTACCACAAAAGAGGGAAAAAGAAGAAGATCGTCTCCAACGGATCTATTCTTCTCTCCACTCTATAAATAGAGAGATCATTCGAGATTTGAAGCTCACCAAGACAACAGAAGAAAACACCAAGAACACCGAACACGACACCTAGAAACGCACAGAGCATTCAAACGAGCGAAAATTAACGACTAAGTCTTCCGCAAGAATCAACCGAGTTATCTCCGGCGAAAGACTACATCCAGCTCAAAAGGAACCAAGCTGAACCGACATAAGCTTCTAGTATCCAAGCGACTGACACGAACCTATAGCTAAACCCTCAGTTGTTCGTCGCTCTAGATAGCTACATTCTCATTCCTTATCCCTCTAACCCTAAGCTCACTTGTTATATCCATAGCTTAGACGAAGGAGTTCACATTTGAACCCAATCCTTATTGTATAAGGACTCCTTCATTGTTGGAGAAGTTTGTCAAACACTTAAAGTTTGATAGAATTGTAAACTGGGACTTGCTCAGTATAATCCCCAAGCCACGGCTTTGTCCAAGTGTACAAGCCGACCGAGACTAACTCAAGATAATAAATAGCCTCCCGATCTATCGGGACAATGGACGTAGGATTGTTGATATCCGAACCACTTTAAAAATATCTGTGTCGTTTACTTATTGTTTCATTGGTTTTACTGTGCATACTGAACATCATATTTAAAATCGATTTAACTGTCTCAGTATTCTGAACTTCTTATCTACTGAACTGAGACTTGCATAAAACGTTTTCCTCATCAAAACTGATTTGGGCCTACACAATTCCGCACACTGAACTCTCACTGATCGATACTGAATTCTGACCTAGTCAGTTAGCGGATCTCGGGTGAGTCGGTACTCTTTTAGCCTTTAACACTATTCGTAACGGTTGTGCAGTCTGGCCGAACTATTTCATGCACGGCACCTTCCTGAATAGGACTGTTCGTGTTCGAAAGTTGAGAAATTTGGATTCAGGTGTATTCACCCCCCCCCCTCTACACCTGAACTCACTCACGGGACCAACAATAATCGTGTTATGAATTAGTTGATAATATGTCCCTATTTTTCGTATATTTAAATTCAGAATTTTCAGCATGTTTAGGGTTCTGCCCAGTAGTATGGTCTGTCTGCCCAGTCGGGCCGTTATGCGTAGCTAATTCCTTTAGGGCCGACGAGATGTGAAACACGCACTTTAACGAATTTGTGAGACTTAGGTTTTAATAATTAATGACTTAGGTTCCAAATTAATCTTAGTTAATTAATTGGATTAATTAATTTAGGCTTGATTACCCTAGGTTAGATTAATTCATAGTTAATTTAGTACTTCCATCGTTTCTCGTGGGATTAGGCTAAATAAGTAGCACAATTGTTCTTAGAATAATAGGATTAATTTGGTAGGAGGCTATTAGATGTCCACCATACGAGTAGACTCCTAAATTGGGTTCCCTTAGTTCTTAAAGCTGATTATGTGTTAAATCTATTGATTGTCCACCAACGTAAGTTGCATCTAATTTAGAAAAGTAGTCGTTTCAATGTCCACCATGACGATTACCGAATAATTAAGGGGGAATAGGGGATGTGTCGGGCTTAATTACGGTGTCCTACAACTAATTGATTTTAGGGATTAATTTATCTTTAGTGTCTATGATCGATTGTGTGTGCGTGTGAATCATTTTGCTGGACCCGTTTCCTTGCTTGATTTATTTGGATATTTATTTTCGATATTTACTTTCTTAAAATAGTTTAGAAAATTCCAAAATTTGCGTGGTCCCTAACCAACTCTTAGATTAATAGGAAATTAATGTTTTAAATCTTCGTTCCCTGTCTTCGATACCTGTTTGATATACTGATTTAAGCTAGCATTTTGCAGGATTTATTTGGTGAAAACAACAACCACCATTATGCCGCCTTCGATGTTCGATCGTTAGCTTTTAACAAAACCCTAAAGTGGAAATGATTTATCATTTGTTTGCAAAAGATACACAAACGGGTCCTAGTTATTTATGTTTAAGTGATAGATAAAGATCGAAATGCGGTTCTGCAATGAAATGAAAATGTTAAAAGAATTAATTTTATACAAAATAAATCATTTTAGGGTGTTTTTGCTCTCAAATATTAACTTCAATGATATCTTTGCACATAAATATACATTAAGGGCCCGTTTGATTTGCACGGATTCTAGTCAGGGAAAGTATTCTGATTCCTAATTATTAAATTCCTGCGTTTGGTAGTATTAGTAAAGTATTATAATTCTGAAAATTTAAAATCCCATGTTTGTTTTGATTTTAACAAAATTAAGGAAAGTAAAAAGAATCCTTAAACCAAGGATTTTAGATAGATATTTACATATTATTTTCCATAGATAAACCTAAGTAATCTTAATCCATAAAGCGGGGATTTTAATATATCACAGATCGAATCCTATTAAGAACAGAATGGACGTCTATTATCATCGCTCCCTAACGCCGCTATAATCTATTTCTTCTTCTTCATCTCTCGCCCTCGTCGTCTCTTATTCCGAGAGCATCTCGTTGCCTCTTATTCCCAGAGCTAATTCATCTATTATCTTTCTATTCCATGTATTGTTCTGAATTTTTTCTAATTTTTGTGAGATTAATCGATGTTTTTGCTGCTGGAGAACATGTTTGAGATTGTTCTGTCTTACTTTAATCGATGTTTTTGCTGATGGAGTTCAATTTCATAATAAATAATCTCCAATTAAATTTATTAAATTTAACTTAGTTCAAGAGTAGCCATTGATTCAAACAATAGTCAATGACCAGTTTATATACTTGAAGGAGAACTCACACAGAACAGCCGCAGGATTATGTGAAATTTACTCTAAACATTACAAATATCATCTTGAAGTCTACTAAATTCTCAAATAAACATTTATGAAAAAAAAGAAAGATGAAATTTCCAAATAACTGAAAAAAGGTTTAACGTTATACAAATCCTCTGTACAATTTTGTATGATTATATACTAATCAAATTTGATAAAAGAAGGAAAATGTTAGAAGAGAGAGTATACTAGAGCAGAAGGCGAGTAATGTGATCATCGTATCTTCTTTCTTCTCTCTGCTTCGTCTTGATCTCTACCGCACACCGTAATGCTCTTTCAATCTGGTACCCTCCTCCGAAGCTCACTTCTCTCTCTAGATGGCTGCAGTAACTGTCGTAAACACTCACATTCACGTGCATCTTGAACTTCATCAAGAACAACAACTCAACCTCCAAATTGGTCATCTCGTCCGTCGTCAATCCCCCAACTCGCGCAAAGTACGAGTTTCTGTAATTCCTGCACAAATTCACGCCGACAAAAAATCAGCGCACAGTAATCTTTTTAATTGCGAACTATATCTTTTTTTTAATCTTTTTAAGTTGTTTTTTTTTTTTTTTTTTAAATATGTTCTCATTTTACTAATTTGTAAAAATTAAGTCTCTTAAATATATAAAAAAAAATAGAATCCGAACAATTTCCTCGTGTTTTCCAAACACAGGGCAAGTAATCTATTTTCCGCAGAATCACATTCCCCATAATCATATTCCCTATCAACTTTACTTTCTCCGAATCATTTTTCGTAGAATCATATTCCCCATAATCATATTCCCTAACAACTTTACTTTCCCGACAACCAAACGGTCCTAAGGGTATTTTTACTCTTCAATGTGAAGTTGAAGGACAAATTTGCACCTTATCCCAAAATTAAATACTATCAATTTGGGGATGTAGCTCACATGCTAGAGTGTTCGCTTAGCATGGGAAAGGTACGGGCATCTCCATTTTTTATATTTACCAATAATATCCTAATTTTGTTGGGGTATTAATTTGTTAATATCCCAACATTTCGTGTTTTTATTGTCCACAAATGAAGAATATATCAAATATGTTTAGTCAAATATTTTAAATTTGTCTGAATAATCATATTTCTAATTTTATAAAGGCACTAATTTAAATTTATAGATGTAAATTTCCTGCACATGATTAGTCCATGCACCAACTTTGTATGTCTATCGTATTTATCTTGCAAGCACACATCTTGAGTCTAGCATACAGTTTACTTGATAGGCAAATTCTCGAAATTATTAGCGTAGAGCAAAATTATTATTGACGCATGTTTTTGTTTTAAAACGAGCTTGAACTTTGTATAGAAGAACAAAAATACCTTTAATTTTAATTTTAGTAAAAATTACATGAAAAAAGACAATTCAATATGTTTATCCATAACACTATTTGTAAGGAATTTCAATTCTAAGAGGTGTGAGATTTTTATATTATTTTTTATTTTTCAATCTATCTGCAACCAACATACTTAATATATTCTATATCATTATATCTACTGGTCAACTTCTATAGTTCAATTATTAATAAAATTATTATTCCTCAATAAGAATAATGAAAATTAATTAGTTAAAACATTAAAGGATCAAGGTGCATAGTTTTAGTGATTTTATAATAAAATGAATTGGCTAATTAAGTTGCATATTTCAACGAATATAGTTAAATATCGATTAGAATTTATGATGTAATAGCATATTTGAACCATTTGATGAAGCATGTACATTTTGTTCTAGAAAAGGGGATTTTGCTCTCTTATGTATAGTTCAGTAACTTTTTTTTGCACCAAATATAAATTAAGGTTACCTTTGCTCTCTATAAATCAAGGATACCTTAACCCTATTTGATATTTCTTGTAAAATAAGATTCTAATCCTTGTAATAAATTCTTAGATGAAACCAAATGAGCAAGAGAAGCTATATATTTTCCATGTACCCACTTTCTTTATTAAGTTTCTAAACAAAACAATCACAATCACAATTATAATACAAATACAAATACACTTTCTCAGTCAGCCTCTTGCAAACCTTCCAAAACAAGCGACCCCAAAAACAGCCCCACACCCCCAACAGCGAGCAGCCCGGCAATGAGGGCCTGCGCGGCCACCAGCGGCGCCGAGTCGTCCGGGATGATCACGATGGCCAAGACAGCCGCCAACAGAACGGGCAGAGCGGCGGAGGCCAAGGCGGCGGGCGACGAATCCGCGGCCTTCTCGAGTAGACTGAGGAGTCCGAGGTCCTCAGCTTTGGACAAAAGGCCCAGCTTCTCTATGGAAGATAAGGTGACTCCATACTCCTCGGCTTTGGAGAGTAGGCCCGCCTTTTCGACGGTGCTCAGAACTTTCCGCTTCTCAAGCTTCTTGAACACGTCCACTTCTACCTCTTCTATGCCCTCGTAGAATATCCCGGCCCCGAACCATTCCTTTTTCCACTTCGGATCCAGCTTATTCACCTTTCAAATAACCAAAAATCTATTAATAAAACTGCACAATTTGGTAGATTAAAGAATTAAACATGAATTAGGGCATATATACTCTTAACACAAGACAAACTTGATAATAGTATGTCTTGAAAAGTTATTTTAGGATGGATTAAAAAATTGTTTCAACATATTAACATAAATGTATAATAGCTATACACATATGAAAATTTTGAATTGCCCATTAAGTGTTAATCGATTTAATAATAATAATAATAACATACGCCAAAACATAATACTACTAACTAATTAATGTTGATAATTCAAGAACGTATTTAAAGTGGAAATGTACCTGAATCAATATTGGTGTTCTTGGGTTCGTATGGATTTTCCAAACGAACCATAGAGTAGTTGTGAAGATTTATGCACAGTACTACATATAAATTGTATTGCATATATATATATATATCTTAATTTGGGGAACATAACTCTTAATAATAGTATATATTTTCATTTCCTTCCTTCATCAACAGAATGAAAATCATTTATAGTATCAACTATCAACACATTTAATTAGTACAACTGAATATTCATTTAACCCAAAACTATATGTGTTCAATTTAAATTTTTAAAGAGTCGAAACTAAATTATTAGCCATTAATAAAACTTTTGAAAATCATAAAAAGAAACAAGACTTTCCAAATGTAATCAAATTCCAGTTAGTATAAGGAGGTGTGGTACCTTCTTCTGGGGTGCCATGGCGACGACTCGAGGGGAATAATTGGAAGGATAAGAAGGACGGAAGCGGGAGTTGGAGACAATTAACCCGTTTTCCGGGGTTTTGAGGTAATTTGTTGTTGCTGCCATCTCTCAGCAGCGGGGTGTTCGGCCCTGCCAACCGGCGTAAATGGTTTGGCGTAGGGACTGTTTGGTCTCTGCCACAAATTCGCAGTTTTGTTTTACAATGTTTTCCAACTTCATTTTTGTGGAGGAAACCATCAACCCCACCAATCAGGCCGCTGCTTATCCTATCCGGATAGGAAGTGGGATACCCCCATTTGGACGAAACGCTTAATTTCAAGTTTACCCTTTGTTTGCCTTATGACTATTTAATTTATTTTTAATTAATTAATAAGACATTATTATCATTTTCGGTATCAAGTAGACAAGCCCATTTTCAAAACGAAACCGTCTCAAATCGTGTTTTAAACTGGAACCGAAATCGGCATAAATCGGAACCGTGCAAATCGGAACCGTCTTGAATCGTAAACCATGGATTTGCGGTTCGGTTTTGGTTTACTCTTTTTTAAACTGTGAAACCGCCGGTTTCAAACAATTTGTTCCAAACCGGATGAAACCGGCGATTTCACCTATTAAAATTGTCAAAGATCAGATATCTAATGAATTAGATAAATGAGTTTTAAATTAAAAATATTGTTGCAGATCTAAATCTTCTAATTTTTACTTATATTTAAAACAAACTATTCATTTAAAATACAAAAAATCCTACCAATTTTGATATTTTAAAGTGTATACAAAAGGATAAAATATTCTTCTGTATTTAGTATAATTGCAAATGGATACTAACGTTCCCCAAAAAATATATATTGAAAAAAAGTTGTTCAAATTTTATCACTGAAAAATAATGATATAAAAATTATACTAAGATATAAAATTATTTCAAAAACGATGATGATAATGAAAAATCGACAATGAGATTGTATTAATATATTTAATTGTTCAATTCTTTCATGGGATTGTACAATTTTATTTATAATTTATTATTGACTTGACTCAAAATCGAAAAAGATTTTTTTTTAAAAAATTAATAAAAAAATTAATTCAATAACTAAAAAAAATAAAATTTATGAAAACCGTAAAATCGGTAAATTAGAACCGGAACCGGCGGTTTCAAACCGGAATCGTCAACCGTCTACATGCGTTTCGATTTCGGTTTCAGTTTTTAGCAAACCGAAATCAGCGGTTTCAAACCGTAACCATAATCGAAATCGAAAATGGGTATGTATAATATCAAGTTGGTTGTGCATTTAGTGTAGTAATTTATTATGTGGTTTAGACTCTCTAATTTCTTAGTTATATACTCCCTACGTCCCATTATTTATGTCCCATTGGGACTGGACACGGTAATTAAGATAGTGGAGGTAAAAGTGTAAAGTTGTGGTGTAAAAGTATAAAGGGGTGGGGTCCACTTGCTTAGATTGATTGTGGTCCACTCATTTATTTCCTTATTTGGTATGGGACATAAATAATGGGACAACCAAAAAAATGTAAGTGGAACATTAATAATGGGACGGAGGGAGTATTATATTATATTATATTATATATATATATATCAGATAATTTATTAACAAATAGGTTGATTTAACCTTACTTCTTAATTTTTGTTTATAATTTAGTTTATCAGTAATATGATAATCTAATGGAGGATTCCATATTTCATCAAACAATCTTAATCTTCTAATATATGAACTGCTCATAAATTATAAACAGCAAAGACAAAATTAGTAAAACTTACATTAAACTTCTTCGAACGGATTCTTACAAGATGAGGGAGGATTCTAGAGAGAGGATTTTCAGTGCTAGAATTCGATGCCTAAGGAATGAAAACAAGCACTCTTAAATAGACAGAAAAGTAAGAAAACAGTGGATTACATTATTGAGGCTTTTAGCCTTTTGCTGACGTAGCCGCTGTCGTAATTGCTTCCGTAATGGCTTACGTTTCTTCTTGACAGCTGTCTTCCTTCAATTAGGCAAATTATCTTCTCCACTCATTAATGCCAAAGTGAATTTTTCAATCTCATCTTCAGTGATTGGCTCTTGGGCATCCTTCATGAGTTCGTCTTCTTTTGTTGAAAAGGAATTAGACGAAGATGGGCTATCAACCATCATTTCTTTTCCGAAAACTTCCTTCCACATGGTAGAAATGGATTCTTTATCCATTGTTTGAAATAGATTTTTTAACAAAGATGAATGCGAAGGAGTTTCAGCATTCAAGTGCCTATGAATTTCTTGGGCTGGTTTGATTGAGAAAATTCCTTTTCTATCAAACACTTTTCCTTCTCCAAAGAAGTCTTCTTTAGGCCACCATTTAAGGAGTATTCTCCTTTGAAGCATATTCATGCTGAACTTTTGTTCTTTTTTCTCAAATCTAGTATTTTGTAGGATATAATCTCATCTAATAATCCATGAAATCCCATAATGATTCATGAATTGGAGGACAGCTGGATGACTGTCAAATTGATTGTTAGTTTCGTGGAATTTTTCCCATACTCTTTTAATAACTCGGGGGAAAATGATAGGAGATGCCCCCCATGAGAAAAAGAATAATAAAAACCAATTTGGAATAAATTGATTTACATCATCAAGGGTGAATTTTATCCACCATGAATGTTTCCGAGAAGAATTCTCGTAGATAAGGGTATTTTCTCATGCTTTGATATAATCATGATAATTGTAATAATTGGGTAAACCTTGATAGGTTTCAAGTTGTCTTCCTTGATGTAAAGGAACTCCCCAATTAGAAGGTAATAGAATTCTTTTAATTAAGAATTTAGAAAAGGCAATTTCCTTCTGATTTTTCGTAGCATGTTGAATTTCAACGTAGGCCGTCTCTATAAGAATTGCTTCAAAATATTCTCGGGTTTTCTTCCCAAAATGATTTGGGAGATCTTTATTAAGATGACCCTGAGCAATTTGTAATGGGGATAGACCTTTTAGATCTGTTTCCACAGGAAAACAATTTATAACCCCAGAAATAAGATATGGATATCTTATCTCATCTTTATTTCCCTTTTGAAGGAAAATAGCATCTTTATAATATTGAAGATCATATGCTTCATCATCATCCTTGAATTCCGTATTAGGATCAATTTTGGATAAATCTTCGCCAGGGGTTAATTTTTTGCTGCAAGAAATATTTTGCTTTTGCTTTTGATTAGCTTTGGACAAGATTAACATTGGTCTCTTTGCCGGTGCCATAGGCTTTTTAGCTGTGCTTGTCTTTTGACAATCCGCTTCCACCGATTGTCCCCGCAAGAATTCTCGTGTTAAAAAGTCTCGGTAGAGAATTATTTTTCCCAAAGAATATGCTCAATATCAAAATCAAAACATGCTAAAATAGATTGCCATCTAGCAAAGATTTGTTTTGAAGCAATGTTTTTAACATCTTTAAATAATATATCTTTTGCGGATTTGCAATCGACTCTTATCAAGAATTTCTTGTTTAATATATCACTTTCAAATTTAGTAACACATTTGACTATCGAAAGTAATTCTTTCTTTACAGTTGAATAATTCTTTTGAGAATTATTCCAGATTCCTGAAGTAAATCTGACTAATTCTTCTTTAGAATTTTCAGACTTCTTTTGTTTAAGAATCCCACCGTATCCGATTTCAGAAGCATCTGTTTCAATGATTTTGAAAGCTTCTGGATTAGATAATGATAAACAAGGGAGTTCTTTAACTCTCTCTTTAATCTTCCCCGACCGCTTCGTATGAGCATCGAGTCAGGGAAGAGGATTCTTTTTTAACCTTTGAAATAATAGCTTACAATCTTTAGCTAAATCTTGATAAAAATCCCCAATATAATTGAGACAACCAAGAAATCGTTGTAATTGATTTAAATCAGATATTTTATCTGGAAATTTTTCTGAAAATAGAATAACTCTTTCAATAGGAGTAATTATTCTATTCTCAATATAATGACCCAAGAATTTTATTCTTGTTTGGAATAGTTTAACCTTTTTAGGATTAACTGCTAATCCAGCATGCTTTGTAGCATTGATGAATATGTTAAGATGTTTGAAGTGTCTATCAATCGTTTCGAAAAAAAACTAAGACATCATCAATATAAACAATAATAAAATCCATATAAGGATTATAAATTTTATTCATAATATTTTGAAATTCCATAGGGGCATTTTTTAACCCGAATGGCATGACGTTCCATTCATAATGTCCAAATGGAACTGTAAAAGCCGTTTTATATTTATCTTCCTCTTTTATCTGTATTTGATAAAATCCTGATTTAAGATCAAAAGAAGAAAATATGTTTCCTTTGAAAATTCTATTTAATAGATCCCTTTTATTAGGGAGTGGATGTTTTATCCATTTGAGTGCTTTATTAAGCGGTTTATAATTGATAACAAGTCTAGGAGCACCTCTTTCAATTTCTGAGGCATTTTCAACATAAAATGCTGGACAACTCCATGGACTATGACTTGGTCTAATTAGACCCTTTTGCAAAAGACTTTCAATTTCTTCGCGACAATATTTTAAAAGTCTTGCTCCCATAGCAATAGGTCTAGCTTTTGTAGTAATTTTATTTTCTTCAAAATCTTCAGTATAAGGAAGATCAACAGAATGCTGTTTTCTATCCCAAAAAGCATTTGGAACTTCAGCACAAATTTCTGTAGTAATTTTTTGAAGAATAGAATTAATTTTTTCTTTAACTTTGTCGGTTTTAATACTTTCATTTATTTTCTTAAAATTAATTTCTTCTTTTAAAGAGTTTATGAAACAAATTTTATTGTCAATAACCTGTTGTAATATATTTATAGATTTAACAACAGGAGTTGTTGAAAAAGGAAAAAAGATTTTTCTGCCTTTAAGCGTAGTAAATAAACCCTTTTCATTAATTTTATTAATGGGGAAAAGCATTTGAATAAATGGATTGCCTAATATTACGGCGTAGAAATATTCTTTATTAAGATAAATGTAGTATTAATACGGACTCAGAGTTACATATAGCAACATCGAAAAGTTTGTAGTTAACAATTAATGGCCGTTTATTAGCCGCAGCTTATAAACTCGTGTTGTTTTAGAATAATATTTTGAAGGTATAATTCCTTCATTTATACAATTTACATCCGCTCCTCGTATCAAGAAGAGCATCAATTGTAATTGTAAACTCTTTATTAATAATAAGAGTCACTTTTGTAAACCATTTTTGTGATTTAATTTGATCAATTTTATTGATCCAAACTAAATTTTTAAAATCAATTTGATTTATTTCATGACCCTTTTCTTTAGAACAAGAAGCGTCTTCTTCGTTATCTGCTTCTTCTTCTGAAGAAGTGAAATCTTCATTCCAAGTACTAGAATTAGTAATTGAAGTATATCTTTAAGGATCTTGATTTCTGATTTTATCAGATTGATTTCATTTTGTAATTCATTTATAGTAGGCTCTCTTTCCTTTTGAGAGGCCATATCAAGAATTTTTACATAGGAATATAATTTCTTTTCTTGATTTACTTTTGCAGACAATTTTGATTGTCCTATTTTAGGCTCTTTTGAATTGATTGCAAAAGAGAGATAATGTTCAATAGTTTTTCTTTTTTCTAAGGGATCAGTAATCTGATCAATTAGATCAAGAATAAAACTTTCTTCCATAGAAATAACATTTATTTCTAATCCCATAAAATTTATGAGACATTCATCGCAATCACAATCTGATTTACAACTTTGTATATCAGACTCAATTTCATTTTCTCCTGATTCAGAAGATTCAAAAGAATCAGCGATGACTCTGATGAAGATTTCTTCATCTGGTTCTTCTTCATTAAGAAGTATATTGCAAAGAGATTCTTTTAAATCTCTATCAATATTAAGATTATTAATTTTCTTTTTAACATAACATTTGTTAGCTTTGTGGCCAATTTTACCACATTTCCAACAAACTGGTTGAGCTTCTTTATTAGAGGCTTTAGGATATTTTTTCTTTATATCCTTGGGAAATCCTTTAGTAGACTTTTTTCTCCTATTAGAGAAATTTTCTGTGGGGAAAAACTTTTGCTTCTTTTTAAGCTTGTGTTTTTTCTTTATTCTATCACGATAGGACTCAGTTTCAAGCCCTATTTGTTCGCAAAAATTGCCAATAATATTTCTATTTTCGTTTCTTTGTAATTCAAGTTATTTTTTCAACTTAATATCATTACAAAGAACCATTCCTTCTGCAGTGATTTCTGCAGAAATATCTCCATAGGAAAGATTTTCCCAGAGAATTTCTCCATGTGCTGTTTTAGCTTTTAATTTATTTAAAACCTTTTCCGCAAAAAGCGGTGGTAATCCTGCAATAAATTTTTCTTTCCAAAAATTCATATTACAGTCGTTCCTTGTTAAAACTTTGGACATAAAGACATCTTTATACCATCTAAAATCAGATAGTGTTCGACATCTTAAATTTAATAATTGCTTATTAGACCTATCAAGTTGAAGCGTATTAGCTCCAACAAAATTTGATAGTATTGTATAAATAAGTGTATTAACTGCATCCGATTCTTCTCTTTGAGAGATAGGATCAAATAAAGTAGCATTAAGAATTTTATTCTTTGCTTCTTTTGAAATATAAAAATCCCACCAACCTTGAAGTTGGCTCGTGAACCCAAAGAATGATGGCCCCGAGCTATCCGCTCGTCATTATTTTCTTTTAATTTTGCGGCAGATGAATATATAAGCATTTGCTTTGCCATAGTTTTAATCTGATATTCAGATTTTCCATCTAGGTTCCATTCAGTGATGGATTCACCACTGTAATTTACCAATTGCTTTTCTTCTTCAATTTGAAGATCAATTGGGGTAGAACGTTTATAATATGGCTTGACAATTGAAATTTTTTCAAGTTTATTAACTTGAGTCTCATCTTCAGATATTTCTGAATTATTTTCTTTAGAAATCATCGAGATAATTTCTGAGCTTGAAGCTTCGCTTTGATATTTATTTTTGAAGTCTTGTGATTAATCCTTCAAGAAATTCTTCATCCTTTTTAGAATTTAAATGAAATTTTTCCTTCTTAAGATTAGGAGGAGGTTTTATCATAATCGTATCTGAACATTTTAGCTCAGTCCTTTTTGGAGACAAGATTTCTTCAATTCTATTAGTCTGATTTCCAATAGTATGTAAAGCTAAATTTGTAAAATTATTTTGTTGAGTAATATGATCAAAATCAGCCTTTTCCCGATTCCGATTTGATAGGAACAAGATAAATTTCTTTTCCTCCTTTTTTTAATTTGTAATGTCGAAAAAGGGGGGATGAATCTCGTTAGATTCTTCTCCTGTTTCATGAATAAAAATTTTATAACTTTTTTCAAGAACAGAAATAAATTCTTTATCCGAAAAATTTGGAAATTCCTTTTTCTTGCTTGAAAATAAATGTTTTCAAGCCAGATAAAGAAGTCTACTTTTAAACTAGTAGTTTTTCTCCATTCCTCATATCTCTTAGAATATAAGGTTTTTTGTTTTAAAGAAAGGTCGCAAAGAAACCATTTTCTTTAATAAACATTTTCAGTTTTATTTAAACTTCTTTGGATAGCTTTGGATATAAAATTTTCTTTTATCATGAAAACATTGTACCCAAAATCCGAAAAAGTTGGTGATCCAGGATTTCTCGGAGCTTTCACTTTTAGGTATTTCAACCTTATATTCAGTCGAGAGATTTGATGCGGAGTTGTATTAATTCCGTAAATACTCATTTTTTCATGTTCCGTATAAGGAACAGAGGATGTAGAGCTTCTAGCATCTTCATCCATTTTTAGTTTAAATCTTCTTTGAGAAGCAAACTTAATTTCAACATCTCCATCTACGTATTGTATAATACGTTCCAATTTTCTATTTTCTTTTTTAATTGGAAGAGAGGCATTTTCAAGCTTCCATGTTTCTGGAAGACTAACTTGATTCCATAATATAGTTTTAGGAACAACAATATTACTTTTAGTAATATCTGTTAAGAAAAGAGTAGTTTCTCCTTTCTTAGAACAAATTTGTTGAGACTTAACATTAAATCTCGAGATTGTTGTATTCATAACTTTATAGTAAATTCTATAAACGAGAACAATATTCTCTGATTCTTCTTTCATTTTGTACCCCGATGTCTTAATATTAAGAGTGAGGGCATCCAAAATATTTGGATCTGAAAGAGATAAAGGATAATTTGGAAAACAACTGAAATATATTGGTCCTTCACAAAGTGTGGACTCAATTATTCCAAGAAGAGAATCTTCTAGATTCAAATGCCTTTGATCTCTAACCATAATTAAGGCACTAACATTTAACCCATCTCGGGTTAATGGCTTAATTCCAATTTGGATCATTCCTGATGCAGGAATTTATATTTTTCTTTATGGACTTCAATCATATTTTTTGAAAGAAGTGATCGAGAATCATATCCTCCTTTTAGAGGAATTGTTTCTTCAATTGTTTTTATGACATAATCGCTTTGGAATTCAAAGCTTCCTTTTTTGTAAACTTCAAACTTTGAGACTTCTGGTAATTTCCAGTCTTGAAGACTTTTATCAAAGTTTTCGAATAAACAATTTCCTTGTTCTTTTTAAGAACATTTTTAGGAGATTTCTCTTTATGAAAAGTATGAAATATTTTCTTCATTAGATCGGAAGATACTGTCAAAGCTTTATTCCTACCTTTTGCCTTCACCCAAGGATATCAAGATTTAGCTAAAGATTGTAAGCTATTATTTCAAAGGTTAAATATATATATATATATATATATATATATATATATATATATATATATATAGTAGGGAATGGATATTATGAGATCCAAATCTTAAAAGAGATACGAGAACTGATCTCGTCCCTCCATTTCGCAAATCTAAGACTCTCATTTTATCCCAAAAGCATTTAAAATTAAATTAAAAAAGGAAAAAATAGGCTCATTAAGGGCAAATTTGTAAACTTCTCTTTTCTTTTTCCCTAGCCCTCCATTTAAATTTTTTCGTAGTCATGTTCAAGGTTTGATATTTCATGCATACCGTAGTGTATTTATATGCTTATGGTATGTAATTTTTTTTGCATATCCCTTTTTTATGTACATGTGTGTTTATATATCTGCATAGTGCCCAATTTGGATTTTCATGAAAAACACGGTTATATATGCATAACTTCTAATACTTAAATATATCAAAACAAGTGTTCGCCTACATTAGTTCAACTATTGTATCAATAAAAAATATAAGTACCACTATAACTTCTAAGTTTTACTACATCCCAAGTTGTTCCAACAAAAGAGACTCACAACCAAACTTCTAACTATCAAGCATTTCTTTCACACATTCTTTAGAATCAAGTTCATTCTCATCGCATGACCAACATTTCTTTCACACCATTTCGGTCGTTTGTGGGTATTATAATTCTCACTCTTATATTAAGGGCAAAATTTAAGCCTAATTTGCTTCACACCTTTCCTCAAAAATCTCGTGTCCCAGTTGATTATGTCATCCTCCATATGTCTCATCAAATACACTCATGCAAGAAATAATTCATATTTATCAAATTTTACCGTTACAAATTGATTTATGCTTACCTTTCTCAGAAATCATGCACACAAGTATATAATTTCATGCTAACCTTTCGATCAAGTTATGCACACATTTTATACATTTGACTCAATTTTTTTATGCTAACCTTTCGAGCAAGTTATGCACATCACCAATATTAATTATGCACAAAAATCCAAAATAATATGTACCAATGGAAAAAAATTTTATGCTTACTATTTCATATTTTTATGCTAATATATAAAATGTTTTATGCTTACGCTTACAAAAAAAAGGCAAACGAAAAAAAAGGGTATGCATACCAATATTAAAACTTTCATGCATTATGCACACAGTTATACTCCCTCCGTCCCGCTATTACTGTCCTACTTGCCTAATCGGGCTGTCCCGCTATTACTGTCATCTTTCCTAAAATAGTAAAAATTACTCTTAAACATAAAATGAAGTGGGTCCCCCTTACTCACTACCCAACCCCCACATTCTTATACTATCTCTCTTCAAAAATCTATCTCCCACTCGATTATGTTCCGCTCAGAACTCAGAAAATTATGATTTTTATCTTTTTGAAAACTTTAGATTATTTCTTCAAATACAATATCGAAAAAATATAAAAAATAAAAATCGATTGTCTTTTATTAGCCTTGCAAAAATTTGGATAATTCTCATTTCTTTCCACCAACCACTCCTCGAAAACTGTGTCATTTTCTTTATACAATTAAAACTCATAAAATACACACTAAACTAAAATTTCTTAATCTCCGTGCCGAACTCAACTGTGACGTTATTAGCGGGACGGAGGGAGTATTATTTATGTTATCTTCCTCTTTCCTTTACCTCGCGATGTTCATGCTTTTTTAGAATATTCACTTAGTACGCATGCAGTTTTTTCACTGAATTTATGCATATAACTATCATATTTCTTGCATATCAGTATCAAAATTTATGCATACCAGTAACACACAAAACTTTTCAGAATATTTTCATTTTATGCATATGAATATCGTATTTTATGCTAACCATTACGTCTATTTATGCTCACCACCCTAAATATTTATGCCGAAACAACATATATTATATGTACCAAAGAAATTTTAATTTATGCTAACGATTTCCTATATTTATGCTAATATAGATATACTTTAATGATGATGCGCAATAATCAAATAAAATCTCGCTGATTAACATCTACTTCCTACTGAAGAGGCTTCAATCCTCAAAAACATAAACTGAGCAACAATAAATATATAAAATGAACCAAACTCTCTTAATCATAGTTCTAAACCCAATACTCGAAAAGTCAACAAATAAATTAGATAGGGCCAAAATGAAGTAAAAAGTAGAGATATATACCCAAATTTACCAAAACCCATCTCCATCCTGCATTCATCATCAACAAATGCATGAGGAATTCCATGATTCTTCAGATCACCTTCCATTTTCTTCTGAAAATGCACAAATTTTAAGAATTGCTGCAATAATCCCTCCTGAAAACTAACAAGAAAACAGAAACCCAAAACAAAAGAATCAAATATCTTACAAATTGAAAGAGAAAGAAACCCATCAAACGCAGATCTACAAAATAAACGATCAAACCGACCCTTAATATATCTCGAAAAACGAGCACATTAGCCCTCCAACAATATAGATCGTGGGTTTCGGTTTCGCTAATCGTGGGTTTCGGTTTCGGTTTCGTTCACAACAACAATGTCTCCTCTAAAACACAAAATCATCCATGGGTAAACTAAATTAACAAACGAAAACATGCCTGAAATTTCGTCGATTGAGGGGATTTCTAGTCGATTTTCAACCAAAACACGAAACTACTATTTACGAAGATTATGCTTCTCTCTGCAAAACTTCTCTCTGCAAAACTCTCTGCAAAACTCTCTGCGAAATCGATACATGTTTGGGTAGGTTTTCGAGTTTAGGTGATGTTTTGATTTTAGAGAGAGAGAGAGAGAGTGAGAGAGAGAATCGAGCGCTTGGAGGAGGCGTCAAGGAAATGGAGAGAGTGAGTGAGAAAGAATAGAGGCGTGGAGGAGGGTGGAGATATGATTTCAAATTTTCATCTTCCACAATTCCTATATTACCCTTTCCTCCTTTTTTTTTAAAGAAAGAAGTGGTTGATATTGGCCATTAGATTAGGACCGATCGACGGTTAGGATCGGTTCTCATATCTCTTTTGAGTGTTGGATCTCCCTAGATCCACATGTTGGTCCCGAGTGTACGGTCGTGTGTAGAGGGGGGGGTGAATACACCCGATTCGATTTCTCAATTTCGAACTTGAACAAATCCTATTCGGGATGGTGTCTGTCTGCAAATGAGCCCAAAGACACTGCATAACCGTTCCGAATCGAGTAAAAGGCTAAAAGAGTACCGACTCAGCGAGATCTCGCTAACCGACTAGGTCGAATTCGGTATCGTTCGGTGAGAGTTCGGTGTGCGGAATTGTGTAGGCCCAAATCAATTTTTTGTGAGAAAACGTTTTAAGTCTCGGGCCCGTAGATTTAAAAGTTCAGGTATCCTGAGACAGTTGATTGATTTAAATATGATGTTCGGTATGAATAGTAAAATCAATGCAACAAGCTTAAGAAAGCAAGAAGAGACACAGGATTTTTAAAGTGGTTCGGATATCGCTCAAATCCTACGTCCACTGTCCCGAATGATCGGGAGGCTATTTATTATCCCGAGTTAGTCTCGGTCGCCTTGCACACTCGGGCAAAGCCGCGTCTTGGTTTTTATATCGATCCAAGTCTCGCTTACAACACTATCAAACTTAAAGTGTTTGACAAACTTCTCCAACAGATGAAGGAGCCTTATACAATAAGGATTGGGTTCAAATGTGAACTCCTTCGTCTAAGCTATGGATATAACAAGTGAGCTTAGGGTTAGAGGGATAAGGAACGAGAATGTAGCTATCTAGAGCGACGAACGCAGTGAGGATTTAGCTATAGGTTCGTGTCAATCGCTTGGATGCTAGAAGCTTATGTCGGTTCAGCTTGGTTCCTTTTGAGTCGGATGTAGTCTTTCACGGAGATAACTCGGTTGTTTCTTGCGGAGGACTTAGTCGTTAATTTCGCTCGTTTGAATGCTTTCTCGTGTTCTAGGCGCGCATTCTCTTCTAAATCTTGAATGATCCCTCTATTTATAGAGCGAGAGATTGAAATAGATCCGTTGGAGACGATCTTCTTCTCTCTCTCTCTTTTGGTAGCAAACGGCTCTTTTGGTGTAGGTAACAGTGTACTTTCCCACCTTTTTAGGTAAAAGGTTGACTGCAGCTTTAGCAGGTGAGAAGACACGTGTATGTTTGTAATTCGTTGAGGTGAATGAAGTGGTTGAGACAGCACAAACTTCGAGACAGACTGAAGCTGACTTCTCTCTTCCTCGTACGACAATGCTGATTCTCTTTCAAAAGATTTTGACAGTCCTGAAGACTATCTGCCGTTGCTGAGTCTGACCTTGTATTCAGTAGATAGACTGCTGAGATAAATCTACTGAGGATCAGCTCTGAGTTCAGTGAACTACTCTCGCCGAGTTCGGCTCAACCGACTCTCTCGCATATCTTGCTCCTGCTGAGTCCAATATCACTGAGTCTTTCGTATACCGCTCCCGCCGAGTCCAGTATCACTGAGTCTTCTGTACTGGTGCTGAGGCAAATAAGCTACTGAGCGCCTTGACCAGAGCAGAGTGTCTACTGAGTCTGAAACCTCAGAGACAAATACAAATACAAAGGAATGGTTCACCGTTTTGGGATCTTCAAATCTTCTCAACAGTTCAGAGCACGAGACTACTGAGCATGATTTAGTATGGAAGATAAGAGTCATTTCCCACAAGTATGGTCATGCTGAGGATTGAATCATCACCCAACACCACACCCCGTATATATATATATATATATATATATATATATATATATATATATATATATATATATATATATATAAAAGAAGGCAAACAGGGCCGAGGTAGTGGGAGGTTAGTAGGGGCAATGGACCCCCGAGTTTACAAAATTAATTGAGTACATATTTGATATAAAATTAGTTATTGGTATCGTGGTGAGGTATTTATTTATAAGATTATTATAAGTGAAATTTGAATGGATCAAATCTCATGTTCTTCTATTATTTTACCCAATATTATTTCTCTTTATTTTCTTTTTCTTTGTTCTTTTTCTCTCTACGGTACTCTTAAAAACGAGTAGTAAATTGGATCCCCTGAGTCCACGATACTCTTATAAACGAGTAGTAAATTGGATCCCCTGTTCTAGATTTCTGGCTCCGCCTCTGAAGGCAGATCTAGGAAGATCGTTGCGCGTCAAAAACCCCCCCAAAAATTATTGATTTTGCCCTTCTCTCCTCCAAGATTATAGATTTCATTCCTCATTTCTTAATCGTTAATCCGTTCTTTAATTTGTAGAATTTCACCATCCATAAGAAAAGTTATGATTTCTATATTTGAAATTATCATACTAGAGAGCATCATAAGCTATATACAACCCAATTTTGTAATGTTCAAATCAAAGTCATTTATCTTCATACATGAAACTCAAATGTTTACCTACGACTAAGTTTAACTATTAAAACCACAATGAGGACAAGCACAACAATTAATATTGCTATTAACAATGCAGCTTTCTTTTTAGATTTGTCTCCTCGAATATATTTCAAGTAATCTTTCAAACTTTCTTGGTGCAGCACTTCGGATGTCTCGTTGTTGTTATTGTTGTTGTATGGTCGAACTGCGCCTTCTTTTTTATCCTTGGGATTGGGATTATTATGCTCTTGGGGCATGACGATTGCATGTTGTCGGCCCTTCACTTTTGGTATGGCAACGCAGTAGATTTGACCGTCTTCGAACATCCCGCTAGCCTCTTCGAGGTTTGCATCGTTTGGAACATCAAACGTCTCCTCGAAGCTCATGTACTTGTGTTCGGTCACTTGTTTGTCTCCTCGTACCACCAAACGCCCGTGTTTGTCCATGTGTATAGTGATGTCCTTCGCCTCGAACCCTTTAGATTACAAAGATTTAAGTACTTAAAATCATAATACTTTGAACGGGAAAAAGACCAAAAAAATAATAATAAAAAATACCCAGTGTTCAAATGAAAATCGTAAAATTACTATGTGCAAAAAGAAAACCCCAGTGTTCTTAAAAATTTTGCAAGAAAAACCCTCCCAACAAAGTTAACTAAACAAAAAGTAATGATGTTAATCAATATAATTACCAGTTTAGATGAGGTTTTTAAAGATTTAAGTTGAGGTTTTTATATTTTCCCAACTTCGCACTTAATTAAAGAAACATAAAGTTATGATGTTAATCAATATAATTACCAGGAAGTGTTAAGCGCAGGTAATGAAACTCCTGATCCTGCTTCCATCCGTGAGGAGGTGTTATCTCTCTAAACAACAAGCTTGAGTTTCTCTTGTCCAAACCTCTCTCTCTCCTAGCCATTGCCATTAACTCTCTCTCTCTCCCCTAATATGCATGCTACGTGACTATGGGATATATATATATCCCATATATACATACAATATGCTATTTGTAGTTGGCATGGAAGTTGGGTTTTGTTGGGGATTCGTTCTAACTTGGTACATTTCTTGATATTGGGAAAGAGAAAGGGGGAATAAATTCGGTTCTTTGCTTTAACGATGTGATTACTCTTATGGTTGCTTCAAAAGGAACCATTTAGCTGTTCATGTTCGATTCTTTTTTTTTTTTGTTGAAGAGGAACCCGCAGCCGCAAACCACACAGAAGAGTTAAACCACCCTTAATGTGACAGGTGACAGACTCACACATAGCGTGTCCAGTGGGAATTGAACCCATGACCTATCGGTCCCGGGCCACCCATCTTCACCGCTATGCCATCCCAAGGGGACATGTTCGATTCTTAATTTATAGTTATGTTTAGCTGTATTCGCACCTTATCGTCATTTTATATTTATAAATTATAAGTAATGAAATCGTTAGCATCTAAACAAATAAAACAACTCCCTCCTTTCCTTTTAGATATGAACAATCTTTTATATACATATTAAAAAAAGATTTAATTGAGTTAAAATTCTCATATTTCAAAACAAAATGTTACTCTCTCCGTCCCATTATTTATGTCTCATTTGCTACATTTGTTTGTCCTATTATTTATGTCTCATTTCAAAAGTCAACATAAATGAGTGGTCCACAATCATCTAAATAGGTGGACCCCACCACTTTATACTTTTTAACTACCACTTTATACCTTTCCACCATTACTTTATACAATTCTACAATCCGTTTTAATCCCCGTGCCGAGTCCCTATAGGACATCAATAATGAAACGGAGAGAGTATATTTCAATCTAAGTAAATTAATGAAAAATTACCTAACATAATTACTTTAATTATTGAAAAGTCGAATGAAAAGTTGAAAAAGTTGTAATGCATTAGTAATATTTGATTTGAAATTGTTCTACATAAAATTAGGCATGTTGACATTAGTATATAAAACATTTAATTAGGTACAAAAGATATATTAATAGGCATATAATATGGAAAAATCAAAAAAGGAAAGAAGGTTGTCCATATTATATGTTTATAAGTTGTAGTATATTTTTTGCACACTAAATTTATTAGGCCTAGTTAATGTGATAATATAGAAAATACTATTTTATTCAACTTTTCTAATAACAAATATAATTATGTCATGTAACTTTTTAGTAATTTATTTCAGATTGTTTAAATTTCAATACAAATATTTATTTGGGTATTTTAGAAAAAAAAAAGCTTTACATATGTGTAAAAAAAAAGAAATGGACATATGTAAAAAAAGATATTAGTCTGTAAATACATAATGTTTGGCCTTAATCTGATTTTGTACACGACATTTGAAACGCTCCTCAAAATACATCAATTTTAAAATTGGTTCAATTTGCACATACTCCCAAAAAATCCCAAATTCAAATCCTATGTGTACATCGAAATTGTCGACGTGGACAAATCGGACAGCCAAACAATCAACATCGTTTCTTAAAAAGTTAAACGACGTCGTTTTAATTGAGATATTAGCCTATAAATACACAATGTTTGATTCGAATCCAGTTTTGCACACGACATTAAAAAACGTTCCTCAAATTACACCAGTTTTAAAAATGGTTCAATTTTCACATGCCCCCAAAAAATTTCAAAATCAAATCTTACGTGTACACCGGAATTATCGAAGCAAATTAATCAGACAACCAAGAAAAAATATTCGTATTTTAAATATTTGGAATGTAACCTAACCTTGATTTACTCTCGATTAAGCACTGTAAGATTTATCAGGAACGGTGGAGTGGAAAATTTGTATATTTACTCTCGATTAAGCACAAAATGAAATAGAATACAAGAAAATTTGTAGTGGGTTTATTGGATTATGATATTGTCATTTGGAATTAATAGCAAGTCTTTAATAATATAACTCTCGGTTAAGCATAAATATATATTTTATTTTTATTTATTGTAAATTTTGTAAGCTATATGCAAAATCGATAAATACCCAAAATTCATATATTAACTAATTAAGAAATCCTTTATTATTTTATACGTGTAATACTCTCTCTTCCCCATCAACAACTACATGTCATGTCGTTTGACAGGTCAGATTCAATCTTGCCGGAAGTTTAGCAGTGTGCAAATTGAACCAATTTTAAATTTGATATATTTTAAAAAGCATTTAAAATATGTGTGCAAAACCTGATTTCGACCAAATATTGTATATTTACATGCTAATATCCCTATATAAAAACTTAAAGGATAGAGGGAGTAATTTTTCTTTTACTCAACTAGTGCACGTGTTCTCCTATTTATTTATTTTTAAAATAAAAAATAAGAGTATATTACTCTTTCTATCTCACTAAAAGTAATCACCTGTTCCGAGTTGGACGTCCCATAAAAAATGGTCACTTTCCGAGTTTGATAAGTAATTATCATTATCTCTCATGTTTTATCATTTACTCTCATTATCTTACTCATCTCTCGCTTCTACTTTATTTTCTTTCTCGCTTTATTATCTACCTATATAACAAATAGATAAATATGATACTATTACTTTTAATCTACTTTTCTATTGTATAGATATAATAATTATCAATTCTAATATCTAAACTATTTTGATTAATATATAATATAGAAGGTATTTTGATGAAAATAATCATGTTTGAAGTTATTTGGCAAGTGCACTAAAGGAAATTAATACAAGTATACCATCAATATTTATAAATTAAATTTGTCGCACATAATGACATATTTAATGTGTAGTATATTATATTAATGTACACATTGTTACATCTTCTATATAGGCAATTATATAGAAGGGCGCAGTATTAATTCAATCGACAATTCCTTAGTGAAAGAAAAAAAATAATAATAATAATAACTTAACCCCTTGAAAATGACCTAGTGGTTGATGCTATCTTATGACCATAGCTCAAGGTTTGAAACATACTAATGAGCTAATGTATTTACATATTCTATAGCTGCATGCTAGTATTACTTTAGAGTAATGGATTAAAAAGTTCGAAAATTAAAGAATGTGAATTTTGTTGTAAATATATTTTATATATATACTTACCATATATTGTGATGATTATGTAAACCAAAAAAAAGTCCATAAGTCCATCTTGTTGGGAGATGATTCAAGAAGAGATTGTTTAGAAGATTTGGGCCGATCTCAAAACCCTAATTTGATAGGTGAACCATTCATTTGTAATTGTAACGCCTTACTATCTGAGAGTTTCAGACTCGGTAGACTTTCCTTCAGCATGGTCCAGGCTCAGAAGTTATGTCTGTTGTACCCTTAGTAGACCATCCGTCTTAGTACCATGGTGTGAAGACTGAGTAGTGCTTTGGACTCAAAGGCGAAGCGATACCGAGAAGTGTTCGGACTCGGTGAGTCTTGGACTCAATAGGAGCAAAGACATCGAGAGGTGTTATGATTCGATAGTCTTGGACTCGATGAAGAGCAACATACTGAAAGAGTCAGTAGAAATGGACTCAGCAGGGGCAGTTCACTGAACTCAGAGTCGACTTTCACTAGAGTTTGACTCAGAAGGAGTATACTACTGAACCCCTGTTCAGACTCAGCAACGGCCTAACAGTCTTCTTGATTGTCAGAGGTTCTCAATGTTAAATCAGTAGAGTTGTCCGAGGTTGTACGCATCAGAGAAGTCAACTTTAGTATCTGCCTTGAAGTTTGAATGTCTCAACAACTTTCTACACATCGACCAATGACAAGCAGCCAACTGTCAAAGTTTTGATAAAAGTTGCAAGTCAACTACTTTCCTGAAAAAGAGGGTAGACTCTGCACGATTTCTAAAAGAGCCGTTAGCTACCCAAAGAGAGTGACACGTGGACAGTTCGTCTCCAACGGATCTATCCATAGCTCACCTCTATAAATAGAGGGAAAAATCAAATTAAGAAAAAAGAAGAAGAACAACAGTGATATACGAGCATCGAACGAACATAACATTAGCTTTCCGCAATAACTTCAGAGAAATATTCAATGCGAAAGGCGACTACATTGCTCTAGGGAACCAAGCTTAATAGAATCAAAGCCTTTAGCATCCAAGTGATAGAACACGAACCCAGAGAGATTATTCCTCATTGTTCTTCACTCTAGAAGCCTCTTCTTGTTCCCTTTCCCTCTAACCTAAGCTCCACTGAAATATCCATAGATTAGAACCGAAGGAGTTCATATCTTGAATTGTTCTTATTGTAAAGAACTCCTTCACTATTGGAGAATCCATCAAACACTTTTGTTTGAGCCTTGTAAACTGGGACTTGCTCAGTATAATCTTCAAGGCCGTGTTTGTCCAGCGTACAAACTGAAGGAAAATAGAGGTTAGGAATCGATACCTTCCTCCTACGTATGTTGTTGCAGCTCTGATTGTTGCTCGTGTGTCAGATCTTCTGATCTGTGTCCCGGCCTTTTTCTTCCTCTGGATGGTCAGAGAACTGAAGAAAATAAGATTTTGTCTCTCCCACTCTCATGCACGTTGTGTATAATTTTTTGTGTGTATATCTACTATTTATGAACAGAATACTAATACATATAGACTTCAAAAGCCAATATAATATTAATATTTGTAGCCCATTAATTTAATTATATTCCTAATGGGCTTCCGCATAATTAGCCCATAATATAATTAATTAATCCACTAGGCTACTAATATTTATCAATTAATTGGTCCAGCCAATTAATTCCAGATAAATAACATTATTAAATAATGTAAAAATTACATTAATCTATTAATAATGATTTCTGAGAGACAATAAATAACTAGGCAACTAATTGGGTCATATCAGGGATCTAATACAAGAAATAAAACAGGGCCTCAAATTAATTAATTATCTATGCTCAGCCCAGAGCAAAATTAATTAATAAACACAGATTCATTCCACTAGAGAATCTGTGCTGACTTACCTCTTTATCCCAAATTAAGCAAGGGCTTGTTTTTTGACTTAATCGATCTCCGTATTTAAGATAGAAATATCCGTTAATTAATTAAGCTCACTGACAGCTTAAATTAATTAACATCTTATATTCCTGAGTAGTACCACTCAACCTTATTAACACACCTGAATTTAATCAACCGGCCGGGTTTAGTGTGCTAATCCTTTCAAGTTCCTCAAGAGATATTATCAACCCATTTTACTAGGATACGGTTGCAAGATACAGACAACCAGCCTGAGTTACAAATGACTACTAGCACCCAAGATACGTAGATCCTGTCGCGATGACGTTCACCATAGTAGGTCAAAGTGATAGATAGCCAAATGCACTCAGCTGAAGTCTTACACCAAGCTTAAGACAAGCTAAGTCACCGAAATCTTGGTTCTCCACTAAGGTCAGTTAGGAGAACACATCTCACTGTGATCCATCAATACACCACCTTAAGTGTACCAGTAAAGACAAGCAGCTAAGACAAGCCACTTCTTATCTAAACTGCAGCTTAAACCAACAACTTATCCTTAAGTTGTCTCGGCTGTGATAACTATTTATATCTTGTCAGTTCAACCAATTTGTGTTGTCTTCTGTGATACCCGACACACTACACAAATCTAACTTTTATACAAGATAAATGATAACATGTGCAAATATATATATTTATCAGATAGAAGAATAAAATAGTGGTAGGGAAAAAACACATTGTATACAAGCATAAAATTTGTTTCCAGTATACAAAATCCCAACAATTCTCCCACTTATACTAAAGTAAACTTTTAGTATACAATGTGTCAGTTCTAGGTACAAACTAGTACTCAACTATCTCTCAACTATCTATCCTATCTATCACTGCATCTTCTCACACTTATACAAAAGTTTCTGCAGTCCTAAGTGGGGGACATCTCTACCAATCCTAAACTACAATCCTAAACTACGAACATGCTTCTCGTAAGCCTGGAGTGGTAAGCACTTTGTGAAAGGATTAGCTAGGTTGACTTCAGTTCCAATTTTATCAATCACCACGTCTCCTCGATTTACGAATACTCGTATAATGTGGTACTTCCTGTCTATGTGTTTAGACGCCTTATGAGATCTAGGTTCCTTAGAATTTGTCACTGCACCCGCATTATCACAATAAATCGTGATCGCCTTAGGCAAATTTTGAACAATATCAAGATCCAGGAGGAAATTCTTGAGCCAAACTGCCTCTTTCGAAGCTTGTGAAACAGTCACATACTCTGCTTCCATGGTTGAGTCCGCAATGCATTTCTGCTTTGCACTCCTCCATGAAATGGCTTCACCTCCCAAGGTAAACATATAACCCGGGGTAAGCTTCTTCTCGTCTCTATCAGCCTGGAAATCCGAGTCTGTATAACCCAAAGACACTAGAGTGTCTGACTCGTAAACAAGCCTATAATCTCTAGTCCGTTTAAGGTACTTGAGAATATGCTTGACCGCAGTCTAGTGTTCCTTTCTAGGTTTAGACTGATATCTTGAGACAATGCCTACAGCATATGAGATATCTGGTCTCGTACAAAGCATCGCATACATGAGGCTACCGACAGCGGAAGCATATGGTACTAGCCTCATACTTTCTATCTCTTCAGGCGTCTTAGGGCACTGATTCTTGGATAGAAAAATGCCATGTCTGAAAGGTACTGAACCTCTCTTGGCATTTTTGTATGCTAAAACGAGCAATAACAGTGTCAATGTAGGACGCTAGTGACAAGCTTAACATCCTTTTCTAGCGATCTCGGATAACCTTGATCCCAAGGACCTAAGTCCTTCATTTGAAACTGCTCGGATAATGTCTTTACGTCTGAGAACACTTCAACATTGTTGCCAATGAGAAGGATGTCATCTACATAAAATGCAAGAAACACCACTGATCCGTTAACACAAATACGGTACACACTCCTCGTTAAGACAGGATACAAATCCATAGGATTTGACTACCTCGTCGAAACGCTGGTGCCATAATCGAGAAGCTTGTTTAAGTCCATAAATGGACTTTCTAAGATTCCAAACTAGATGTTCTTCGCCCTTCTTCACATAACCATCTGGTTGTTTCATGTAGATGTCCCTACCTTTTTCAAGGTGACCGTTTAGGAATACGGTTTTAACATCCATTTACCAGATCTATAGGTTCATGTGATCTGCTATGGCAAGGAGAATCCGAATGGACTTGATCATTGCTAGAGGCGAGAAGGTCTCTTCGTAATCGATACCTTCTTTCTGGGTAAGACCCTTCGCCACTAGTCTGGCCTTAAATGTCATGATCTCTCCATTCGGTCCTCTCTTTCTCTTGTATACCCACTTACTACCAATAGCTTTGCAGCCCTCAGGTAGTTCAGTGATCTCGTATACATCTATATCAATTATGGACTCAAATTCTGAGTCTATCGCGATTCGCCATGAATCTGCATCTATATCTCCCATTGCTTCCTTGTAAGTCTAGGGATCCACGGTGTCTTCTTCATCTGCCGGGAGATGGTCAGACATCTCCCCAGTGAACATATACCGATCAGGTGTAAATATCACCCTCCCACTACGTCGAATAGTGTCAGGTGTTGTGTTAATAGATTGTGCAGTTACTCGTGGAGTACTATCTTGCACAACTAGTTGTTCAAGTAGAACTCGACCACCTTGTAATTCCTCAAGGATGATGTCGACTCGAGATTTATGGTTACTAATGTAATCCTCTTCTAAGAACCAAGCGTTAGTGCTAACAACGATCTTCTGTTCTTTAGGATCATAAAAGTATCCACCCTTCGTTTCCTTCGGATACCCTATGAACAACATCACTTCTGAACATGAATCTAATTTGTCGGCCTGCCTATTTAGCACATAAGCAGGATAACCCCAAATCCTTAAGTGGTGCATACTGGGTTTGTGCCCGCTCCACAACTCGAAAGGGATCTTTTGTACCGACTTGGAAGACACACGATTCAGCAAGTATGCTGCAGTCTCTAAGGTATATCCCCAAAAGGAAATTGGTAAAGTTGCATAACTCATCATTGACCGAACCATCTCTAAGAGACTTCGGTTCCTTCTCTCTAACACACCATTCTGCTGAGGCGTGCCCGGTGCTGTCAGCTGAGATGTAATCCCACATTCTGTCAAGTAGTCCTTAAACTCGTTGGATATGTATTCCCTACCACGATCAGATCGTGGTGTTTTGATTTATTTACCTAGCTTCTTCTCCACTTCTGCCTTGAATTCCTTAAAGGTTTCAAAACAATCTAACTTGTTGCGAATAAGGTAAACATATCCATACCTCGAGTAATCGTCAGTAAATGTGACGAAGTACTCATAGCCTCCACGAGCTTGTGTAGACATAGACCCACACAAGTCAGAATATATCAAACTTAATACTTCTATGGCTTTTTAACCCTTTGCCTTGAAAGGCCTAATCATCATCTTTCCTTCCAAACAGGTTTCGCAAGTTGGAAATGGTTCAACTTGGAGAGACTCCAATGATCCATATTCCACCAACCTTTGAGTCCTATTAAGATTGATGTGACCTAGTCTTAAGTGTCACATTTAAGTTTGGTTTACCTTAGAAGATTCTTTCCTCTACTTAGGATTTGATGATGAGGAAGCAACATTAACAGAATTACGCTGATTACAAGTAATAGTATATAAAGATCCGTTTAATGGCCCACCACAGATGAAATCATCGTCTTTCAAGATAGAAACTTCACTATCAAAACTTGATTTATAACCATCTATGATGTAGAGTTTTGAAACATAAATTATGTTTCGCCTAAACTCAGGCACATATAAAACATCTTTAAGTACTAAAACAGAACTATCAAAAGATAGATGTAAATCTCCAATGGCAATTGCAGGAACTTTCGATCCATTGCCCATTGAGACTATCACCTCGCCATTGCTCAATTGCCTTTTCTGCAAGAAACCTTGCAAGGTGTAACAAACATGATCAGTTGCCCCCCGAATCTACTACCCATTCGTGGGTAGAAGAGGAAACTAGAACAGTTTCAGTTACAAGAGCGACTCGCGTCTCTTTCTGTTTTGCCTTGACATTTGGATTATAATTATTCCAGTGTCCTTTCTTACCATAATTGAAGAACCTTCCTTTCTTCTTTGGCATTCGCATGCCGCCGATAAGGACCGTCTTCTTACTCCCACTGCTCTTCTTGAATTGACCACCATTTCTGCTCTTTTTCTGGTTTCCGCCTTTCGGAGGATTCCTTGAACTACTAGGGATTTCAAGACTTGAGCACTCTTGCCCTTTCCTATAACCTCTTTGACCGCTACCAAAGATTTGAGTAACATACTCATAGTATGCTCGTTCTTAGACATAGCGGTCCTAAAAAAGAAGTTCTTATAGGACCTTTGCAGATCATCTATTGGGAAGGTAAGATCTCTCTTCCACTTTATGAAATTATTTAAAAAAAATGTTAAACCCGTTAGGGTTTGGTTGGTGAGACTGTTCAGGAACTCGAAAAATATTCAAACAGACATATCTGAAAAATATAATTTAAAAGCATGTATGAAATTAATATTTGCACATAATTCGTAATTAATAATCATTGTAACCTTTTGTAAAAACAATGACATTAAAAACCTTCGAACAGCTCTAGGAATTCCACTAGCAAGCCACGCAGGTGGACGTTTACTAGCGTAACCCTAAACCAAATTATTTACCTAGCTCTTTAATTCCAATCCAAGTCTAGGTTCTTAAGACGAATGAAATTAATAGTTTGATATTCTGGACCATGTCACTATTAAAACGCGGGAAGGGACTTCGAGGGAAGTGAATTGTACCTGCGGTGACATCTAAGCATTGACCATTAATTTGACCAAAATAGAATCAAATTCTCGAAATTGACATACTTACTCGAACCATGCCGCATTCAATTTGATCTAATTAGCCATTCTATTTAATTATTATCTTCTAGAGTACTCGTATTTACTAGGCACGCAAGCCACGCAGGTGGACGTTTACGGCTTCGCTCCCACTACTCAATAATAATCAAATATTGTTTTGGAAAACTCATCTCACAAAACTGGTAGCTCAAAAATGCAAGCAAGCCACGCAGGTGGACGTTTACTCACATAATCTTACTAATTTCGTGTAGAGTCCAATTAATGGAGGTTCGATTAAGTGTTTAATATCCAAATTAATGGAATCTAATTAAACATTTAATTTAAAATTACTTAGTCTTTTTATTCAAAAGGTTTGTTACGAATCGTGCATCATCACATAATTCCTAAAGCATGCAATTTCTAAACGCACATAATAAAACGTGCTCGCAAAAATTAAAACATGCTTAATAACGACATAAATCCAATTTACATCATTTTCTAAGCGTAATTAATCACATAATCGCATGCTAAAGCATAATAATAAATAAATGCGCAAATAGAAAAATTTAAAACGTCGTTATCGGGCTTTAAAACACGTAATTCCTAACTATTACATAGCCCGATCAAAATACAAATCTTCGAAATCTTCAAAATCTTTGAATCTGAAAACTGCATCGAAAAACTGCATCATGCCACGTCATCAGGGGGTCTGCCACGTGGCAGACACGTGCACGCTTGGTAAGCAAGGGCTGACGTGGCGCGCCATGTCAACATCGTCTTCTTCACTATGAAATCACGCCGCCGCGCCCCGTCTGGCGCCGCCGCAGCCCACCGTCCACAGAGGGAGTCGTTCGTGGCCTTGCCGCCCCTCGTCGGCCAGTTTTGTCGTCGAAAAACCGGGCCGGGAGAGCGCGGCCGCGCGTTCTGCGCGTCGGCTGCGCGCGCGGCGGCCCGCGCCGCCTCTGCCGCCTCGTCCGTCGTCCCGCCCCTTCCGGACGTCTCACGAGGCCTGGGGCGTGAAGAACAGCCGCCAATCGCCGACGTTACGACCTGGAGTTGCGCAATTCCGCAGCTCCTCGTCGGTGACCTCCGCCATTCGAAATTGATGTCATTCCGAGCCGCGATTTGTTCAATTGATTCATGGGTAATGATCCTTGGACAATTTTCGGCCACCATGAACGGATTCCGGTCGAAATCGTCCAACAATTTCCCTCAATTTTGAAACTATTCGCCGGAAAAAATTATGGTGAGCAGCAAACTTTAGACATCGATTCCGGTTGCATCCGGGATCGGATGATCCCATATGACATATCGACATGAAATTTGTAAGATGAGGAATCCAGCGGTTCAAGCCGATCGTCAATCGGACTCCAGATCCGTTGGGAATCGCCGTCGCAATTTGCGGCGGAACCCTAGCCAAATTAGGGTTTTCTGGCCGAATTGGAGATTTCTGGACAACACGACCACTTCTCCTTTCCGATGCTATTCTGGACAAACCAGAAATCGGAATAGATCATGCGACCTATCCAGACGAAGCTAATGAAAAAATGAACAAAACTGTCCGAAAAAATAAGTTGGCACGCGCCCCCACGCACCTCTTGAAGTCGGCGGTCATGTTCTGCCAGAAACTAGGGTTTCGCCCTTTTCCGTCCTTTCGCGCCGTCTCGCCTCAATTTTTGTGCATTCCGGACAAAAATACAGTATAAAACAGCAAATACGATGATGCACATTGGTCCTATCAACTACTCATGGATTTTCTCACGAGAAAAACGTTACAACGGGGTCAAAACAGTGTCTTGTAGGTCGCTCCAAACACGAAAATTAACCCGATAACGACGAAATTAAACCCTAATCATGCTCCTAACAGCAACAATCAGAGCCTAAACCAGGCTCTGATACCAATTGAAGGAAAATAGAGGTTAGGAATCGATACCTTCCTCCTACGTATGTTGTTGCAGCTCTGATTGTTGCTCGTGTGTCAGATCTTCTGATCTGTGTCCCGGCCTTTTTCTTCCTCTGGATGGTCAGAGAACTGAAGAAAATAAGATTTTGTCTGTCCCACTCTCACGCACGGCGAGTGTAATTTTTTGTGTGTATATCTACTATTTATGAACAGAATACTAATATATATAGGCTTCAAAAGCTAATATAATATTAATATTTGTAGCCCATTAATTTAATTATATTCCTAATGGGCTTCCGCATAATTAGCCCATAATATAATTAATTAATCCACTAGGCTACTAATATTTATCAATTAATTGGTCCAGCCAATTAATTCCAGATAAATAACATTATTAAATAATGTAAAAATTACATTAATCTATTAATAATGATTTCTGAGAGACAATAAATAACTAGGCAACTAATTGGGTCAGATCAGGGATCTAATACAAGAAATAAAGCAGGGTCTCAAATTAATTAATTATCTATGCTCAGCCCAGAGCAAAATTAATTAATAAACACAGATTCATTCCACTAGAGAATCCGTGCTGACTTACCTATTTATCCCAAATTAAGCAAGAGCGTATTTTAGACTTAATCGATCTCCGTATTTAAGATAGAAATATCTGTTAATTAATTAAGCTCACTGACAGCTTAAATTAATTAACATCTTATATTCATGAGTAGTACTACTCAACCTTATTAACACACCTGAACTTAATCAACCGGCGGGGTTTAGTGTGCTAATCCTTTCGAGTTCCTCAAGGGATATTATCAACCCATTTTACTAGAATACGTTTGCAAGATACAGACAACCAGCCTGAGCCATAAATGACTACTATAGCACCCAAAATACGTAGATCCGGTCGCGATGACGTTCACCATAGTAGGTCAAAGTGATAGATAGTCAAATGCACTCAGCTGAAGTCTTACCAAGCTTAAGACCAGCTAAGTCACCGAAATCTTGGTTCTCCACTAAGGTCAGTTAGGAGAACACATCTCACCGTGATCCATCAATACACCACCTTAAGTGTACCAGTAAAGACAAGCAGCTAAGACAAGCCACTTCTTATCTAAACTGCAGCTTAAACCAACAACTTATCCTTAAGTTGTCTCGGCTGTGATAACTGTTTATATCTTGTCAGTTCAACCAATTTGTGTTGTCTTCTGTGATACCCGACACACTACACAAATCTAACTTTTATACAAGATAAAGGATAACATGTGCCAATATATATATATTTATCAGATATGAGAATAAAATAGTGGTAGGGAAAAAACACATTGTATATAAGCATAAAATTTGCTTCCAGTATACAAAATCCCAACACAAACCAACTGAGACTAACTCAGTATAATAAATAGCCTCCTGATCTTTTCGGGACAGTGGACGTAGGATTGTTGATATCCGAACCACTTTAAATTCGTTGTGTGCATTTACTGTTGCATTAATTTACTGTTCATACTGAAAACCATTTACAAAATCATACAACAGAGTTTCATAAAAGCTTAACTGAGTGCACTAATCTACTGAAACAGTTTTCATTAAAAAAGTTTTCAACTCACTGAATTGGGCCTACACTATTCCGCACGCTACTGAACTCTTACTGAACGGTACTGAATTCTGACATCAGTCAGCTAGCAGGCCTCAGTCTAGTCAGTCACTCTGTCCACGCGATCCAGAACAGCTTGTCTAGTCTACTTAATTTATTCAGCAGACAACCTCCGAAATCGGATTGTACGCGATCAAAGTTGAGAAAAAGTTCTCAGGTACACCGGAACGTTTACCTCGGGACCAACACATCTTCTACTCTATAAATAGAGATCTCCACCCTGATAATAATACACATATATTTCTCATTCTCTTTATTATTATCTCATTCTATTTAGTTTATAACAGATTATCAGCACGATTGTTACTCTATTTAATAGACAATTCTTTTCTTCCTCGGATTTTTGATCGATTGTGACCATTAAAATTCTCCGAAGAGTTCTACAAGAATTAAATTCAAGGTACATGATTGTTGCTTTAAAAATTTTAGATTATAAATCATGTTACCGATGCAATTCCAATATGGGAGTTAATGTCATAAAGAAAATCTTTGAAAATTATTTTCTTGCATTTTCTTTTGGTCTTTATCGAGAGCAGCTTTTGGAAAAGTTTGAATTTGAGATTCATCATTATAATTAAATATGTTTGTGTTATGAAAACTTCAATCCATACGTTCTACGATTGATTATTGAATGGTTATTACTATATAGTAATTTAAATTGTTGCTTCCGAGGAAGCACAATTAATATTTCGGATGAGTATTACTGCTTTGCTCTTGAAGAGCAATTCAAGTTTATTTATTTGTATGATTATATTAGAATAAATTGTTGCTCCCGTAGTAGCACTATTTTAATTCCTGAAAAATATTATATGCTCTTGAAAAGCAATTCCAAAACATATTTTCAACTCGATTTGTTGGCCTAGAAGTAGCACAATCAATATTCCTAAAGAATATTACATGCTCTTGAAGAGCATTTACAATCAATATTTCTATGTACGTTTTTATTTATTTGTTTGTTTATTTAATGCTTTAATACATATTGTTGCTCCAAAAAGTAGCACAATTCATATTCCCGTTAGAATATCACATGCTCTTAACGAGCAACTAAAAATTATTTGTTGAAATTTAATTGTTGCTCCGTAGTAGCACAATTTAATATTCTTGAAGAATATTTCACACTTTTGAAGAGTTATTAATATTATCTATGTATTTACTATATACCTCGGTTTTTTTTTTTCTTCCGCATACCGTATAATATTTATATCTATGTATACATACAATCTTAATTTGGTGCTCCCAAGCAAGACGCAATTAATATCATTTAAGAATATTATGTACTTTTGATGAACAATTCATATAATATGTCTTATTGATGGGCGAATCTGGATTCTTGAATTATTATCTTTATTGCTCCCAAGGCAGCACAATTGATATCCCCAAAGAATACTATATGTTCCTAAAGAGCTATTGAGTTTCTCGAAAATATTAGCCTTTCGCCTGAAGTAGTTTAATATATACTAAAATTGTTGCTCCTGAAGTAGCACAATTTGTAGTCCTGAAGAATACTACATGTTCTTGAAGAACAATTCAAGCTATTGATTTTGGCATATGCTAGATGTTCATAATTCTAATTGTTGCTCTTGAAGTAGCACAATTAACTCTACATGTTCTTGAAGAATAATTCAATTTATCATTTTGGAATCATGTAACACAAAGATTGTACTCAAATTTGTTGCTCCTAAAGTAGCATAATTAATTGAAGAATATTGCACGTTCCTAAAGAACAATCATACTTTATGAGGTATTCTAATTTAATTCATGCCCTAATTATATAATTGGTAGCAGAGTTCCTATATGGTTGATAAATAGATTCATAATATTCCATTATGGTTTAATATATTTTTAAGTAATTATGTGCGATTTAGAAGATCTCACAATTCGCATTTTACTGATTTTATTTCTCTTGAATAACACTAAATTGTTGCTCTGAAAGTAGCACAATTAAATTCCTGAAGAATGGTTATATTGTGATAGTAACATTACTAACACATGTTTGTGGAAATGCCTGCAATATAATACATTTATATACTATTAAATTTTTGCTCCTAAAGTAGCATCATTTACATTCTAGAAGAATATTAAATGTTCTTATAGAGCAACTCGTATTTTGTGTGATATATGTTATTCCCTAATGAAAAACATTATTAATCTATGTCTTGTTGACAGTGATGCACTCTTGATATCGATGTTTATCTGCCAATAAGGGGGCATGAGGGAGGCAATAATAGAATGAAACGAAGCATCCCAACAGGATTGCATAAAGATATAATTGTTTGTTTTTCCTAAAGCTCGATACGAATAGTTGCATCTTCATTGCAAGATTTTAAAATCTAGTGGATCGAAATTATTGAAGGCTCCAGAAGAGCATGTGTCATTTTATCAAATGATACGAAATCAACTATTGAGTTTGCCCTTACGTTAGTAAGTATAGAAGAAACTTACTAAGTTTTAAGGATATTCGCTGCAATGGATACCATATTGATATAATATAAGAAGGTAGTGATACATATTCTTATATAAATTATTTTGTATTTAGCCAGAAGCTAACAAAAGAAAAGTTATCACTACCATTTTAAATGTATTACACATTTATGAAAACAAGTGAGAGAAACCATGTCATGAACCGGAAGTTCAAAGGGCTTTATGCTTTGACATGAGAGGTTTGGACATTCACGAGCAACTATCATACGCAACATAATTGAAAATTTATCTGAGCGCAAACAGAGATCATGAAGAATCTTTACATTGATTTTCATGAATGCTTGATTTCTAAAAGAAATAAAGCAATTGCTAGAATTAATAGTTCAAATAATAAAGAATTCAATTCCCTCAAGAAGAATTGTCTTGATAAAGCTAGCAAGTTTATTAAACTCTAAGTTCCTCCTGAAGAGGATTTATATTATATTGTTGGTCCCGAGTGTACGGTCAGGTGTAGAGGGGGGGTGAATACACCTGAATCCGATTTTCTCAACTTCGAACACGAACAGTCCTGTTCAGGAAAGTGCCGTCTTCGAAATAATTCGGCAGACCAAATAGCCGTTCCCGATCGTGTGTGGGCAAAGAGTCGACTCTACTGAGAGATATGCTAGCAGACAGAGTCGAATTCAGTATCAAACGGTAGAGTTCAGCGGTGCGGAAAAGTGTAGGCCCTAATCAGTTGAAGTGGAAAACCGTTTTATGCAAGTCTCAGTTCAACAAGTAGACAGTTCAGTATGCTGAGACGGTTGTATGATTTTAAAGAAGATTTTCGGTATGAACAAGAAAATCAATGCAACAAGAATCGAAAGCAATAACAAGACACAAATTTTTAAAGTGGTTCGGATATCAATCGATCCTACGTCCACCGTCCCGAAAGTTCGGGAGGCTATTTATTATACTCGAGTTAGTCTCGGTCGGCCTTGTGCACGTGGACAAAGTCGCGTGGCTTGGGGATTATACTGAGCAAGTCCCAGTTTACAAAGGCATCAAACTAAAGTGTTTGACAAACTTCTCCAACTATGAAGGAGTCCTTTTACAATAAGGATTGGGTTCAAATATGAACTCCTTCGTCTAAGCTATAAGTATATTCGGTTGAGCTTAGGGTTAGAGGGATAGGGAATGAGAATGTAGCTTCTAGATCGACGAACAAACGAAATAAGCTTTAGGTTCGTGTATCGTCGATTTGGATACTAGAGGCTCTTCTAACGGTTTAGCTTGGTTCCCTATGAAGTCGAGAAGGTAGTCTTTCGCCGGAGATAGATCTTCAAGTTCTTGCGGAAGACTTAGGGTTTTCTGGTTCTAGCTCGTTTGAATGCTTGTGTATGCTTTCGTCGTTTAAGCTTATACGCATTCTCTCTTCTTGAAATGTCCCTCTATTTATAGAGCAGAGATTGGAAAAGATCCGTTGGAGACGATCTTCTTCTTTCTCTCTCTTTTGGTAGCAAACGGCTCTTTTGAAGTAGGTAACAGTGTACTTTCCCACCTTTTTAGGTAAAGGGTTGATCGGCAGCCTTTAGCAGTGAGAAGACACGTGTGTTCTTGTCATTCGTCGAGGTGGATAGAGTGGTTGAGACAGCACAGACTTCAAGGCAAACTGAAGCTGACTTCTCTCTTCCTCGTATATGACAATGCTGATTGTCTTTCAAAAGTATCTGACAGTTCAGAAGACTGTCTACCGATGTTGAGTCTGATCCCGTATTCAGTAGGTAGATAGCTGAGTAAAGTCTACCAAGATCGCCCCGAAGTTCGATGAACCGCTCCGCCGAGTCCAGCTCCACCGACTCTTTCGATATCGTGCTCCTGTTGAGTCCAGTATCACTGAGTCTTCTACTTCTGGTGTTAAGGCAGATAATCTACTGAGCGCCTTGACCAGAGCAGAGTGTCTACTGAGTCTGAAACCTCAGAGATAAAAATAACAATTACAACAGAATGGTTCACCTATCAGATAGGGTTTTGGGATCTTCAAATCTTCTCAACATTCAGAGCACTAGGCTGCTGAGCATGGTTCAGTATAGAAGATAGAATCATTTCCCACCAAGTAAGACTATGCTGAGGACAGAATCATCACCCAACATATATGGATTTGGAATTGAGATTAAATAATTAGTTGCTCATATCCATACTCAAAATGGTATTTGTCCGTATTTCACATTAAGATTGTTATTATGATAAAATAACATTTCCAACATTAGTTGAAACATAAGTCACATTTGGATTCATAAAGTAATTAATGTGAAATCTACATCCAACAAAAAACACAAAAAAAAACTAGTCACATTTGGATTCCCGAAGTAATCAATGTGAACAAGAAGTCGAAAAACTCACTTGCAAAATATTGCAAACCAACTTTTGATGCTTTTAATTTTTGTATAAAAAAGAAGTAATAATGATATATATTTGTTGTAAATACCCCCTCAAGAATAAATGTCTCCGAAGGACAAGTACAAATGGTAGCAAATGAATATAAAATTCATCAAAAATATGGTCGACCAATTGGTTATAAAAGAAATTTTGTGTCTAAAAAAATGGGCACAACATATGAACCAAACAATGACGATAATAATTAATCAATCAAATGAAGTTCCTGAAGAACTACAAGCATTTGAAAATACTGGGATCTCAAAATATTGGAGAGATCAAATATCGTCGTGGACGCACGACAGTATTTTCACCTTTTAATATGACTCTTGAAATGATAAAAGAGGATCCTCAACGACGATCTATAAGAGATTGTCAAGATAGAAATAATTGGCCAAAGAGGAAAGAAGTTATACAAGGTGAATTAATATTCCCTAGAAAGCCGGAAAAACATTTGGACCTGTAGTTCAAATCCGGAAAAATATCCCCGAAGGATATAAATGTGTCTTTGTTAGAAAGAAAAATAAAAATTGCGACATATAGGGCAATACTCGTAACACAAGTCTCTCTCAAAGACCAGGAATCAATTATGAAAACTCTCCCATAATAGACGTCATTGTATTTTAGAGTGTGTAATCTACTTATGTCACAAAGGCTTGATATGCGCCTTATGGATGTAGTAAATATCTATCTATTTGATTAACTTGATAGTTATATATACTTGAAAATCCCTGAAGGATTTAACTTGATTGAATCACGTAAGTCAAAAATATATTGTCAAGTAAACTGCAAAATCGTTGCAAGAACAACGCGTATTTCTTGAGAAAAGAATTTAAAGGTGAAGATATTTGCTCATATGTTTTCAAAAAGAAAATTGATAGCAAAGCTGTTTATTTTGTTACTCGAATTTTATTAGAACTCAACTATTTTTTGAAGTTTAATACTTGAAAATTATGTGTATACTCCGTCAACATGACATATATAAGGCCACTATTCAAGGACTATTTTATTGATTGACACGTGATTCTATAATCCAACTCAACTATTTTTTGCATTAGGGGGAGATTAAAATATGAATGCCGCAAATATCTCGTTGGATTAATTATTTAGATTCACGCACTATGAACCAGAAGTTCATCAAGTTATTTAGTGCAAAATGAGTGACTAAAATCTCATATACCTGTTGTATATGCACCACGAGAAGTTCTTTATAGAAAATATAAATAAATTGATTCTCATTAGCGTCAAAAGTGTGAGAGATTTATTGGTGCTAAGAGATAAGAAGTCATCGGAATACAAAATTAGAACACATCACTCCAAATTCCTCCTGAAGAGGATATGTGAATCATTATGTACAAAAGTACTTGATGAAATCAACCCATGCCTAAAGACGGAATTAGAATCAAAAGACTTGGGTTGAACTAATAATTGTCTCGACCTGTATATCGAGGATCTCCCTGATGAAATTATGCTAGTTGACCTACCTGAAAGGTCTTTAAAAAGATTTATTGTATTTCATCCACATAACTACCTAATGGTTGATTCAATCATTTGAAGTGAATGGAGACTCATTTAGACCTATAGAAGATAACAAAGATGTTGTAGGATCAGAAGTTCCTTACTTATGTGCAATTTGAGGATTGAAATGGTATTGACCATCATTTGTTATCTTCGAGACAAACATGCTATTTTCTATGAATATAGTTAAACTTGTGTTGTACATATTAGTTTAGACCTTGAAGATGACCTTGAAGATTGTTATCTTGAGGGGGAGTGATAAATTATAAACAATCCTGAAGATTAGACTGACTTCTAAAGATCAAATGACCATGAAGGTCAAATGGTTGTACTCTTTTTTCATTTCTAAATTTTTTCCCAAAGGGTTTTCTTAGTTAAGGTTCTTAACGAGACATCCAATGTAACACACGAGTAAATGAGTCATTGAGATTGATTCATAAAAGAATCAATGCAACACATGATCTCCAAAAGAGTGGCGACATTAACATCCAACAAATTTGCTCAAGTGACAATATAGCTGATTCTTTTACAAATGCATTACCAACGTCAACATTCAAGAAATTGGTACACAAGATCGATATGCGCCGACTCAATGATCATGAATGACTATATTGAGGTGGAGCAACTGTACTCTTATTCCTTCAACCAGTTTTTATCCCAATGGGTTTTTCTGACAAGGTTTTAACGAGACAACAGTTTCTTTTAGGGATGGTCAATCAAGGGGGAGTGTTGTAAATATATTTTATATATATACTTACCATATATTGTGATGACTATGTAAACCCTAAAAGTCAATGAGCTCATCTTGTACTCTATAAATAGAGGTCTCCACCCTCATAATAATACACATCTATTTCTCATTCTCTTTATTATTCTCTCGTTCTATTTAGTTTATAACAAATTTGTAATTTCGAGAGAAAGTTATTGAACATAGATTTTTTATATCATATACATCTTGATAGCGTCTACCGATTTATCTTATAATATTAAAATTAATAGTATCCCCATATTAATGACATTTTAATTACGAGGAAAAACAAATAAATCAAAAGATTCAGTACGATTTGTATCGCTTCTGAGAGAGACGATAATATGGCAATTGCCATACGAATATAAAAATAATAGGTGGGGACGCATTGGTCCCCCGCCCTCCCGGGGTTCGATCAAGCAATAATACGTGAATATATAAATAAATATATATTAAAACACGAATTATGTATTCACACGCCATACTAATATAAAGATTCGGTTTTTTTTTATCTTTCCTTCCATTTACTCTCCTCGAGCTCCATCCCTCTGCTCCAACAAGACTTCATCGTTAAGTGTATGTGAATATATGTATTTCTTTCTGAATTTATTGAATCAATTTTAATTGGATCTTTTTGTTGAAGGAATGGTTGGAGATCTTGTTTTTGTGGGGGAAACCCTTGAATTTCTATTTCCCCTTTCAAAAGATTCCTTTTTTAAGCTGTTAGGTTTTCGTATTTCTGATGGATGATCGATAATCTGGCTGTGTAGAATTTCGGTGGTGGATTTTACTTATTTTGGGCAGGAAATTACTATATATGATTGTTGCTGTGAGGAGCTAGATGACCTAGGGTCCTAGACGTCCTGATTTTATTTTCTTGTTGTAAATTAACTTATTAAAATGTTAATTCTTCTTGGTTTGGTTTCAGTTATGATGCTTGTGATGTAGTCGAATTTTGGATTTTGAATCAATTACTAGGAAGGGAGATTTAAGAGGATTTCTTTTGTGGTCTTCTTACTTACTAAATTGTTTCGACTGTCTGTGCTCCTGCTGATTGAGGTAGTAAATCATGGTGTTATGTAGGCTATGTCGACTCCAGCTAGAAAGAGACTGATGAGGGACTTCAAGAGGTTGCAGCAGGACCCACCTGCGGGTATCAGTGGGGCTCCACAAGACAACAATATTATGCTATGGAATGCTGTTATATTCGGGTTAGTTCGTGATTTACTACACATTATTCAAGCAGGAAGTCTTTTGTGCATAATTGCGTTTTAACTTTGGCACTTTTGCATCACTTAGGTTGTTCACGAGTTGGTATCATCAGTTTATGTTGTTTGTTTATGTAATGCATTTGCTGATTGTCAAGTATAGTTCTAATCTAATTCATGGTTTCTTTTCTTATATGGATTGCAGTCCTGATGACACGCCGTGGGATGGAGGTTGGTCATCCTTGTGCTCGGTCATAACTCTTCTACTATTCTTTTGCAATGTATTTGTATACTTCTACTTGTTGATTCTTTGCTCGGTCATGCATGGAATATTATGTCCTTCATGTGCCTATTCAGTAATAAATTAGATGCTTTAATGATTACATGATCGACACTACAGATTTAATGCATTGGTCTCTATTAGTCATGCATAATGTATAAAGTAATCGCTTAGGTACTAAGTTTTACCAACCAACCATTTCATGCTAACTTTACATTTTGCTGAACACCTGATTCTAGTGTTGACTCAAAAAATTTCTGCTGCTTGAGCTTGACAGGTACGTTCAAGTTGACCCTTCAGTTCACAGAAGATTATCCAAACAAGCCACCGACAGTTCGATTTGTTTCTAGAATGTTCCATCCAAACAGTAAGACACTCCATTCGGATACGATAACTTCATATATCAGCTTATCATGTGCTTAGATTTCACAGTTTTTCCATTGGTCAGTTTATGCAGATGGAAGTATATGTTTGGACATTCTTCAAAACCAATGGAGCCCTATATATGATGTTGCAGCTATACTAACATCTATTCAGGTACATATCCCACTATTTGCTGAATTGAACATGTTATAATGCAAGTTAATTGCTAAAGTAGACTGCTGATATGTAGAGTGATTTCTTATTTCTTGTATTCATGATAAATAAATGATTTGGTTATGATTACATTAACCTTAGTAGTTTATTGGTTGTTAGTGGTATCATTTCATTACTTTAAGCGATGCAAATTCTTTAGTCATTTTCAAATGACTGCAAAAGGCCCCAAACCAAATCCTCGGACAGAAAAATTATGAGAACTATCGTCAAGAATCAATTTGTAGCCTTCTCTCCATCTTTCCATTAGGGGTATCAGGTATGACTACCTGAGAACCATAACAGTGAAATCTCACGCTCTAATGAGAGCTGTGTTAAAAAACATTCCCATTTTGCTGCCTTGCCTGAATGCGCGTATAGGCAGCTAGTAGTATGGCGAAAATGTTCTCATTTTGTTGAAGTTCGGATGTATCCTTTTAAGGTTGTTACTAAAAAATGTTTCAGGGCTACAAATGACTTTTAATAATTGCTAAGAAATTTGGCATTTAAGCCTGAAATTATGTTGTTCTGCAATAGTGAAATATCATGAGAGTTGACTGTATTTCTATTGATATGTTGATGCTATATTTCAAAAACTGTTGTGAAGTTTCCCTGTGAGGTCGGACTGATGTTTCCACTAGGCCTTGCCACGTCAGTCTGTGGGTAGGATTTGCAAAGTCAGTTCTTCAAGTGTACAGGTCCATAGCTAGAAAATTACAACCTTACATGTAATTATAATTTTAAAATGACCTATTAGTTAGTTGCATTATTAATATTTGTTTCTAGTGTAATTCTAGTGAATATTTGTTTTAGTGTTAATTTGTTCTGGGCATCTAATGTTTGAAATTTGTTGTGAGAGAAAGAGGACCTTGTATTTGTTGTGTTAGATGATAATTAGGTCCATTTGAAAGAGTATGGGTGTGTAATATAAATGCTTATCTTCGCTAGTCAAAATATATTAACCTAAAAGTACATTATTTGGGTCTAACATCATAATCCATATATCACTCAACTACCACAAAAACACTAAACCAGATATTTACTAAAAAATATCACCAAAGAAAACAATTAAAAGGGTGTGTTAAAATTTCAACTACATGTAAAGGTTAAGATTTCTCTACCAATAACTTTTAGAATTGTATATGTGGAGAAGGAACAAGGTACCTCACATGGCAAAAATCGGGATATTAAATAGTATTCAAATTAAAACAAAATTACTTGAGCTTAAAATTTGTGTCCAGTATGCAACTGTGTCCAAAGGTTGTAATTTGTGTCTAGTGTGCAACTCATTTTTTATGCTAATATAAAACAATAGGACTCTAAAAATTGTCCACATTAAAAAGATTGGGTGAATCCTAAGAAGCATAGTTAGGTGCTATTCCTCTTTTTACATTCCTATGCTTCTTGGGATTGTTTCTGTATGACGATAAGGAAAGTTACAGCTCCTATATTCGAGCATAAGAAATGGAACTGTGCTTTAACGTTTCAAACATATTTCCTCAGATTGTGGAAATTTTGTTTTTGCATGGTTTTAATATGAGATAACAATACCGCAAGAAATAGTAAGGATGGGCTTTTGAAATATACTACTATCTTATCATATCCAGTTCGGGTGTGCTTTTTAAATATGAGAATCTTGAGTGTCTTCTGCTATACCTTCCCTTGTTGGCCTAATTTGTTCTGTAGTTGATATACTGTGGAAGTACTGGATGTTTCATTTTCCACATTAGTTTGAAAGAGTTCACCTTGTCTTTACAATTTTTGCAGTCACTGCTGTGTGACCCGAATCCAAATTCTCCTGCAAATTCTGAAGCTGCTCGGATGTTCAGCGAGAATAAGAGAGAATACAACCGCAAAGTGAGGGAGATCGTGGAGCAGAGCTGGACGGCTGATTAAACTTGTCGTGCCTGCACAAACAACGGTCAATCAGTGCGGCTGGAAACTTGCCGGTACCGTGCCATCTTATCATGTGGGATGTTTAAGTTTTTTAGCCTATAAACCTTGCAAGACTGCTGCGTTTTATCATGTAATTTTCTATTTTATTGGTTGACGACTGTGTTTGAATTTGTAATCAACATATTGCTGGAAGCATTTTTACTTGGTATTTGGCTGCCTATTACTGGACACTATTGTGCTCGTGACTCGGAAAATCTGCTGTGATGACTATCATTTTGATATGCACATCCTTTTTTTAGCACATTCTGGTAAATAGAGTTGTTGCTTGTCTGAAAATGAAATCAGATCCTTAAGTTGTTAGATTATTACATTAAGCAACGTATTTCCGCTGCAATAATAAACAATACCTCGAAGATGTAAATAATGACTTATATCTAATCATATTTGGAATTACTATTAAAAGGGTCGGGATATGTTTTTCAAGTAGCGAATTGAGCATGCGAACGTAGAACATAAGAAGAAAGTTTTAGGTAAAACACAATGCAAAACAACAAAACTACTTAAAATTGTACCAAAAGTTGCAGTAAAATCTTGTACTAATTATTTATACTTAAATTACACGAGTATCATATGTATAGCAACATATCCACAATATATATAAGTTTATATGAAAATAATTGAAACTAATAAGTTCTGTGGTGGAATGAATATAAGAAACAAGAACATCTTTGAGCCTCCCTCAATTGTAGGTGCAACAAATTAGTGTTGAAAACTCAATTTCGAACAACCTTCTCACTTCATGGCCACGCAAGAATTCCCTTAACAACAAAATCGACCCATCACTAGCTATATAATATATACAAGACAAGATTTGTGACTATTCCTATTCTAGTTTGCTCTACATAAAAATCAATGATATTCATTACTCTTTCTTTTACTTCCATTCTTCAATGGGGTTCAAGAACTTAATCTCATCCATGCTCACTATCTTCTTGGCTCCAACCAAGGCACCATCAGCTAGCATGGCAGCAGCCGAGTGTGCCGTCTGCTTGTCGAGCTTGAAGGGCGAAACGGGCACGAGGGTGCTGCCATGCCGGCATGAGTTTCATGCCGTCTGCGTTGGGAGATGGCTGGCCGTGCCGCATTTCAAGAATACATGCCCCATCTGCAGGTTTTCAATGGAAGATGGTGGAGATGATGCTCATGAGTTGTGGAGACAGCAAGAGTGTTTAACTGAGGAAATGGTCATTTGGTTTTCTTCTTTTCATGTTGCTGGATTTTGATCATCATGCCTCTTGTTTTTTCTTTTTTCGTTTTGGGTTTGTTTCAAATAATCAGATACATGTGTAAATGTAAATCTCATCTGTGGTTGAAGAAACACCTTTTCTATTTCTTGCATTATCTAGTTTCATCCATTGTGGTTTATCTAGCAAGATTTATAAATGTAATTAATTAAGATTTATCAACATGATCAGAAAAATGGCCTAGAACAGATGGAACAGAAGACTTCTCAACACTTTTAGGCATTCTGTTGTTTTCAAACTTCCTTGTACGAGAAGTTAAAAGGTTGAACTGAACAAGAGTAGGTGATGCAAGAAACGTTAAACGGAGTTGATCCAGGATTATGACCAAAACCAACTAAGAAAATACCACTTAGGATTATGTATATGTTGACGATAAGTCCATTAAGCATGTTTGAAAAAATTAACTACATTTTCAATTCACTAGGTTAAGCAAACCAATCAAAAGCGAGGAGGAAATAATGTTTCCTTGAATTATTCAGCTACAGCATTGACTTAAACAAAACTCTTTCTCATCAGTCATGCTGCTTATTTGATAGGGAGCATGCGGCGGAAGAGGAGAGATCGGTAGCGGCAGAGGGCGATGAGAGATCGGCAGCAACGTCGTCAAACACGGATAATAGGTTCAAGCGTGTCTACGTACGTAGAGGGCGAGAGTCATCTTGAAAGAGGACGAGAGATGCATGCATGCAAGGCGGATTCCTTTTTATATTAGGGTTAATTTAGGGTTAAGTTTATATTTGGTATTTTAGTTATTTTGGTATCCTTCTTTTATCTTTTTCTATTCGAACTAGGGTAGGTCTTTTATCTTTTTCTATTCGAACTAGGGTAGGCCTTCATCTTATAAATAGAGGAGGAAGCATTAGGTTTTGATCATCTCGGAATTTGGAAAAAAACGGGCATGGACACGAGCCTTGATTTTGGGCGAAACTCTTTAGGGTTTCGTGGGCGCGTATCTTAGCTGTTCTAGGTTACGTAGGAACTTTATTTAAATTCAGTTGTTTTTCTTTTATTCTGTATTGAATTCGTGAGTTTTAATTCCAAGCGTTCGCATCTATACATCACAAAACACAATCGAACATCTTGTTTGCTCCAATTTGGTCCGACCTGCCGGATCCGACGTGCATGGTAGAGACGAGAGCTAGCAGACCGACGACGCCTACAATGGAGAATCGGGTCGCCGCCCTTGAAGGCAAACTCGAAATTCTCACGACCACCGCAGCCAAAACCGGGGCGGCTCTAAATCAAATTCAAACACAGTTAGAGGCTTTGTTGACGAAAGGAGTTCAGCGACCTGGAGGACACGACCCCGGACCATCGTTACCACCGCCGTTACCAGTGTTTAACGGCGATGACCCCCTTGGATGGATTTCTAGAGTTAACCATCATTTCGACGGTAGTTCGGCGGAACAAAAACGACAACTCCTCGGCGTGGCTATGGAAGGACCAGCGCTTAATTGGTTTGGTTGGTTTACGTCGGAGAATGTCGAATATACGTGGCCAGGGTTTTCCCGCGCTTTGGCGAAACGGTTTGATGAGGGTTGTGAGGGTAGTGCCTTCGCGAAATTGGCCGGTTTGAAACAATTGGGAACGGTGTCCGAATATATTGATCAATTTACACATCTGGCCAATCAAGTCAAGACGGTGCCTAAGGAGAATATCCTTAGTCTATTTATCATGGGTTTACAGGATCAAATACGAGATCAAGTTTGGTTCATCGAACCGATGGAATTCTCGGCTACTATGAAGCTCGCGCGTAAAGCGTAAATAACGTCCGGAATAATTCGCGGGCACCGGGGGCAGCGCGATTCTTGCGCTCAAGGAAGGTTTCTCTGCGGTATAATCGACCCACCGCTACCTCGGCTCCGTTGGCCCCGCCACCGCCGACACCAGTCGCAACAGCAACTCTAAGGACGGGGGCCACCCGTGCTCCATTTAGAAGAATGACAGACCTGGAGAGAGAGGAATTACGTAGAAAGGGTTTGTGCTATAAATGCAAGCTACTGTATCATCCTACAAACCATGTTTGTGCAGAAAAGAACCTAAGGGTATTGTTGGTGGATGAAGACGATACCGATCATTTGGAATTAGAGGAAGTTGTCTTGACAGAAACGGGGTCATATGAAGTTTTAAACCCGGTGGAAGGGGAACGATAAAAAAAAAGCAAGGCGGGATTCTAACGGCCTTGTCGGCTTTCGGGTTGTCGGGATCGGAAACTCTACGGCTCGTTGGCCTGCTTAAGGACCGAGAAGTTACAATTTTAGTGGATAGCGGGGCATCACATAATTTTATGTCCCATACTCTCGCAGTCGAATTAGGGTTTGTTGCGGATACTACCAAGATTTTTCCAGTAAAGCTAGGCAATGGTCATCGTGTATTTTCGGAGGGTTTATGCAAGGGAGTTATGGTTCAGTTTGAACCAGGGAGTATCACGATCGACTGTCACTTGTTTCCTCTTAGTGGCGTTGATATGATACTGGGGATTGCGTGGTTGAAGACGTTAGGGGAATTATGCGTGAATTATGAGCGGTTGTATCTTATGTTCGAACTCAATAGGCGTCTTGTCCAATTACGAGGAGATGGATCGAAATTACGGGCGCCAGCTACTGTTAAGGAGTTGCGGAAATGGGGGGATGTCGAGTTGGCGACATTTGTGTGTGATATGGCGGATAGTTGGTTGTTAGAGGGTCGAGCGGAATCGGGCACGGAACACACGCCATTCGATGCGATCTTGAACAAGTTTCCGAAAGTTTTTGCCGAGCCACGCGGGTTACCACCCGATAGGGGCGTGGAGCATGCGATCCCGTTGAAGCCGGGGGTGGATTCAATCATGGTCCGTCCGTATCGTTATAATCATCTGCAAAAAGACGAAATGGAACGGTTAGTGGCCGATATGTTAGCTGCCGGAATTGTGCAACCAAGCTATAGGTCATTCTCTAGTCCCTGTACTTTTAGTGAAAAAGAAAGATGGAAGCCGGAGATTTTGTGTCGATTACCGTGAGTCGAATAAAGCAACTATTCCCGACAAATATCCAATTCCAATGAATACAAGAATTGTTGGATGAACTGGCCGGAGCAAAAGTATTTTCGAAGATTGATTTGCGTGCAGGTTACCATCAAATTAGGATGAAGGGGTCGGATATTTCAAAGACGGCGTTTCGAACTCACAACGGCCACTATGAATTTTTAGTCATGCCTTTTGGCTTAACTAATGCGCCGGCTACTTTCCAATCCGCCATGAATGATTTATTTCGACCATATCTACGTAAAAGTGTTTTGGTTTTTTTTATGATATTTTGGTTTATAGTTCGTCAATGGAACAATCATGTGGAGCATTTAGGGTTCGTGCTTAGAGAAACTACGTCAACATGAGTTTTACGCCAACGAAAAGAAATGCACATTTGGAGCTAGCCAAGTGGATTATTTAGGGCATTTGATTTCTGCGGAGGGTGTGGCAATGGATCCTACCAAAGTCCGATCGGGTTTTAGAGTGGCCAACGCCGAATTCGTTGAAGGCCGTCCGAGGGTTTTTAGGGTTGACGGGCTACTATCGAAGATTTATCAAGGGTTATGGAATTTTGGCTAAGCCTTTAACAACTTTATTGCAAAAAGACAAGATGCTAGACAAATTTCGGTGGACAACTGAAGCGGAGGAGGCTTTTCGAGATGTTAAAAGTGACAATTACTTCGGCGCCGGTTCTCTTATTAACGGATTTTTCCAAGACCTTGTCATTGAGTGCGACGCGTCTAATGCCGGAATTGGAGCGATTTTATGCAAGACAAACATCCCGTGGCATATTATAGCAAGGGATTTAGAGCCGAGAGTACTATCACGTCGACATATGAAAAGGAGTTAATGAGTCTAGTTCTCGCGATTCAACACTTTGGAGGCCTTATTTGATTGGTCGCCGATTTTTTGGTTAGAACGGATCATCATAGTCTCAAACATTTGCTCACTCAAAGAATCGCCACCCCGGCTCAGCAAGTTTGGGTAGCCAAGTTGATGGGCTACGATTTTACGATTGAATTTAAGACAGGAGTTTCGAACCGGGCGGCTGATGCGCTATCTCGTTGCCATGAGGAGTCCGAGATCAAAGAATGGTCGTTTTTGCACTAAGCAGGCCGATATGGGATAGTCTACCCGATATTATCCAAGAACAACATGCAGATCCGATTTTGAAAGAAATCATACTAGTGGTACAAAATGATGCATCAGCATTATTCGGTGGTGAGTGATCGGTTACTTCACAACGGCCGAATAGTTTTAACACCAAAGTCACGGTGGATTCCGATTTTATTACACGAGTTCCATGATACACCGTCGGAGGGCCATGCCGGAGTGTTACGTACTTATCGACGGATCGCGTCTAGCGTGTATTGGAAGGGAATGTTTGCAACGGTTCGGAATTATGTTCTTGGTTGTATGACATGTCAACGTGCAAAGTATGAAGCTCAATCTCCGGCCGGATTATTACAACCGTTACCAATTCCGGACAAAATTTGGGAGGATATTTCTATGGACTTTATTACGGGGCTCCCGAATTCCATGGGGTATTCGTGTATTTTGGTGGTGGTAGATAGATTGTCGAAGTATGGTCATTTCATTCCGTTAAAAATGCCAATCACGGCGCGACGGGTAGCGGTTCACTTCGTGGACTCGGTGGTCAAGTTGCATGGGATTCCCGGCTCGATTGTAAGTGATAGAGATCCGTTATTTGTGAGTGCTTTTTGGGGAGAGTAGTTCAAGGCGCAAGGTACTAAACTCAAGTTTAGTACGGCTTATCATCCGGAAACAGATGGTCAAATGGAGGTTCTCAATAGAGTTTTGGAAACTTACTTAGGTTGTTTTTCGTCGGAGCATCCGTGTAAGTGGGCAGGTTGGTTATCTTGGGCCGAATATTGGTATAATACATCGTTTCAAACGGCGGCACGACGGACATCGTTTGAGACTGTATACGGACGACAACCGCCCAACTTGTTATGTCATCTACCGGATGAATGTAGAGTGGCGGTAGTATCCGAAATGCTACAATCTCGTGATGAATTGTTGGGACAATTACGGGAGAATTTGGCGAGGGCGCAAGAACGCATGCGTTCGCAAGCATATAGACATAGGCGAGAAGTGGAGTTTCGCGTCGGTGAGCATGTGTTTTTAAAGATTCGACCGCATCGTCAACGATCCATGGCCAAACAACCACATTCCAAATTAGCTATAAAGTATTATGGTCCCTTCTTAGTAGTAAGACGGATTGGGGAGGTCGCATACGAATTACGACTACCGGCCGGAAGTCGGATTCACCCCGTGTTCCATGTCAGTCAATTAAAGAAGGTAATTGGTGATCACCCGGTAGAAACTGTGTTGCCGGCATCTTTGGAATATGAAGCCGGTGATATATTTGATCCGGAAGAGATGTTACAAATGCGGGAAGTATCGACACCACAAGGACGCGTGCGGGAACTATTGGTCCGGTGGAAGAACCGAGAGAAAGAGGATTCGACGCGTGGGTTGCAATGGAAGACTTTGTTCAGCAATTTCCGAAGTTTCCGCCTTGAGGACAAGACCGTTTTGAGGAGGAGACAGTTGATAGGGGAGCATGCGGCGGAAGAGGAGAGATCGGCAGCGGCAGAGGGCGATGAGAGATCGGCAGCAACGTCGTCAAACACGGATAATAGGTTCAAGCGTGTCTACGTACGTAGAGGGCGAGAGTCATCTTGAAAGAGGACGAGAGATGCATGCATGCAAGGCGGATTCCTTTTTATATTAGGGTTAATTTAGGGTTAAGTTTATATTTGGTATTTTAGTTATTTTGGTATCCTTCTTTTATCTTTTTCTATTCGAACTAGGGTAGGCCTTCATCTTATAAATAGAGGAGGAAGCATTAGGTTTTGATCATCTCGGAATTTGGAAGAAAACGGGCAAGGACACGAGCCTTGATTTTGGGCGAAACTCTTTAGGGTTTCGTGGGCGCGTATCTTAGCTATTCTAGGTTACGTAGGAACTTTATTTAAATTCAGTTGTGTTTCTTTTATTCCGTATTGAATTCGTGAGTTTTAATTCCAAGCGTTCGCATCTATACATCACAAAACACAATCGAACATCTTGTTTGCACCATTATTTTTATAATTCATGAAACAAGGGAAAAAAAGAAGCAATTCAACCAAATTTGGACTTGATTTGATCAACAACAGAGTGATCAACTTGGAAAGCTTTAGTCAGAACGTCGTTAGGGACAGACGGCGTCGAGCCAAAGAGATTAACCGAAACAACAGCTCCAGGCATATGGCTGTTGAAAGCAGTAAAAATGAGTGCTTACTCCTCTCCAACATTCAGCTGGAAATGCACAAATCCTCTTGGTATCACAAACATCTCCCCTGCTGTCAAATTCTTCGCGTAAAACACGTTAGTGGTCGAAATCATCCCCACCAGTACCTTCCCTTGAATGACTACGCCAGATTCCGTAGCTTGGGGGTGTGAATGAGGAGGGTTAATGCCACCGGGAGCTATGTCAACGCGGTTCATTGAGAGGCCTAGCGTGTTAAGGCCCGGGAATGCAAGAACATTGCCCTGCATCACACTTAGGCCAAAGGAGTTGTTTGTGTTCCCCTCTTGGGATAGACCATCGAAGAAGAAGTCTTCTGATGTCACGTTTGAGGCCGGTTGGCAGGGGAAGCCGTTTGTGAAATACTGCCTTGGAGATCAGCAATGCAGAAGTCCTGCAGTGGATCAGGATCTGAAGAGAGAGAAGGGGATGGAGAGAAAAGTATACATGTTGCAAATATAAGGAATAGGTTTGAACCCATGGGAGCAACAGATATCTGAGGTAAGGGAGATCTTTGCCTACTGGTAGAGAGTTTGATCGATTTATAGGCCGTGTTTTCGTGAAAGTCAATAGCAGAAAAGGAAAAACTACATCTAGGATAGTCTGAAGTAGTTGGATTCTATATATATAAAACTAACATCTTGAATCTTGGATTGAAAAATCAGTGTGATGACAAATTAAGAAGCAAAGTAGTCGATTTCTTGATCAGGCGATCCGAATCCCTTGCCTCGTCTCTTTCAGACTTGCTGATAACAATGGAGCACACTGAAGAATCAGTCAACTGAAAAACCAAAAGATTTTCCAGAGGGAAGTCAAAGAATGAAGCAATAAACTATGTGATATCTGAGCCTAAAGATGAAGTTAATCAAATGAAAATTGACTTATCTGCTTGTCTTTTCATCCATCTAATTAGCTATCAATGAACAAGTAGTATATTTGTTGAGAGGACTTGGTGAACTTAAGGCATGATGGAGTCTTTTTATTTTATTTTATTTTATTGCACTAGTCATGAAAAACAGTTACCTTGTCAAGTTGGTGAAAAGGACATACCAGATAGGTTGGAGTAAAATGGACCGGTAACTCCACAAAATAGCGCGGTATAGAAGGTGTGCCTCCTCATGAAGAGGGCCGCAGTAACAAGGCCTAGATGACTATTTGCCAACAAATTAGATGAAAATGACTCCATCTGTTTGAGAAATTGACTTCTGAGTTCTGATAGGTCTTGCCACTCTTCTTATGATTTAATTGTATATTAGTTGTTTACCAATAGTCTAAAGTTAGCTGAATTTTTTAGTAATGGCCATTTCCATTTTCAAGATATCAACTGTTTTTTGCACAAATTGATCACTGATGAAAGCAGACAAATGGCCATCTTATTCAGTAAAGACTAATCCTGATCTGCAACTCTTGAAGAAGAATGTTCTGTTTGAAAATAAAACTGATCTCATTAGTAGTTTACATTGAAAAGGTAAGCCGTTTTCTGTTCTCTAGCTAAAATATAGCTAACCAGCATCGCGTTTTACATGCCTTCTTCCCTATCTATATCTTGATCGATGAATAAGCACGTAAAACCAAAACCTGCAACTGCAGATTGTTATCATCCAATCCAAGTATTTCCATGTGGGACAGAGTTTTTGCATGTTGGCTGCCTTCTCAGTCATTACATCACAAGTTTCTTGCTTCTTTAGCTTCCTTCCTAGGATAATGTCAATAATGACATCAAACTACAAGGTTCTTGATTTTGCTTCCTCCTTAATTTGCAATAATTTGTTGTTTTGGTCGATCTAACTTTACCTGCAAGAAGAGTTCATGAATCTGTTGTAGAAGGGGTTAGTCGAAGCGCCTGGAGATGTTCAGCTATCTCCTTCAAGAGTTGAGCTCCTTCGCCGCCAATCTGTATCGTCTTAGCTGCATGCTTTATGAAGCCACCATCTGCTTCAACCACTCTCAACCTCTCCTTGATCATAGACACTTCTCTTGTAAGCACAGCTTTACTTTCACTTTCCTCTGCAACACCACAAACATTTCAAGGTTAAGCAAAAGATAGTCACAAAATTAACCAGAGAAAAAACAAAAAAGATCTTGTAATGAATGAATTACCTCTCTCTTCATCATCATTCTTGACTGTCTTCACCTCTCTGGAATTGGATTCATTATCTGCATTCATCTTCCTCTCAAGATCGGTCAAAAGACCAAGAAGAAACGATCTCTCTCCCTCGAAATCCAATGATGGTACTTCCTCCTTTGCACATTCCTCACTCTCTTTATGATCGCCTCCATTCAAGCCATCACAGTGAGATTTCATCAAATCATCATCACCATCATCAAATTCACAAATGTCACTACCAATTTTCCTAATAGGCCCATATTTCATTCTATACACCCCAAGTTCAGCCTCCAAAGCCTTCATATCATCCTCCTTCTTTATAAGAAAGTCTCTCAAGATCTGCAGAGCTTCTTCGTCGTACTCTGCTTGCTCCTCCATCATCCTCTGATACTGCAAAGCCTCCATCTGTATAGCCGCCTTCTCTTCCTGAATCCGAGTAATCATAGCCATCGCGTTATTTGCAGCCACAGCTGCAGCACTCCTTTCTTTGTCCAACTCCATGTAGACCGCCTTCAGAGAATTGTGGTCAAGATGAACTTGCTTCTTCAACCGGTTTAAGAGATCTCCGTCTACCTCGTTGAGAGGACTTATATCAAATGGCTCCACAAGAGCATCAACTTTTTCAAAATTCAGTTTTTTGCTGCTTCTGTTCCTGTTTATCCATCTCGGACTCTCTTGAGCTGGATCAAACTGGGAACCGAAATACTTATTTGCTTTCATGAAAGTTGGAGTTCTATTAGGATCTTCACTTAGATCCTTAGCATCTTGTAAGAAAGGAGTTATTGTAGCTCTTATATCCTCCCTACCTGCTGCATATCATCACAAACTCATCTTATAACAATCACTACAAATGAGGGATAAAGACAAAAGTGAAACTAAGCTAAACTACTCTGTATTTGTTTTATTGCAAAAGATACTTATGCATGGAAAGACAGGCGGAATTTATTCTAGAACATAGGATGTATTTTGCAAACACGGAATAATTTGACGTGATTTCAGGTGAACACGGAGTACTTCTTAACCTTTTTCTCCGAGAAATGAATTTTCGACTAAAGTTGTGATTGAACGCACCTTGATTATCACCATTCGGAGCATCATTTTGTGCCGGCTCCAACTCAATATCCGACATGAACTTAAGCTCGATATACCTCGAACGAGGCGTCTCATCATTTCGGTTGGCCAACCACGACATCCTCGGAGAGGGGGCCGGGTTTTTCGTGGACAAATTTCTCAAAATCTTCTTGGCCGGCCTAGCCTTGAGAGGGTCCCCACAGCAAGAGCACCATACGTTCATCCCACTCTTCTCATCACACGAATCTCCATCGTCCTTCTTCATCCGCCTTAGGATCGATCTCCGCTCATCGTCCACCACAAGATCCTTGTTCAAGATGGACTTGTACTTGTCGCCATCCGAGTCTCTCTCCGTGGCGCAAGCTTGGCACATTGAGCGAGTATCGGACAACTTCTTGTGCATGTTACAGTAGCCGAGGGAGGAAATGTCCTTCTTGTGAGTGTCACAAATGGAATCATTGTAATAGAAACTGGGGGCTCGATGGAGGAGGATATGATCTATCCTTGTACAGAGCAAGCAGGGGGTTTGAGGCCGAAGTAGCGGGTGAATTCGTTGGAGACGAAAGCTAAGAATCCGTCGACGAAAATCAAGATTATCATGATCCATTCGAGGAGGGCGTTGCTCAAGAATTCTGGGACTGATTCGAGAGGTTGTTCAAGGAAGCTCTTTACCTCTTCCAACGGCATATTGATGGGATCATGAATCTAAGAAGAGCAAGCCTCAGATCATGATCTCTCTCCTCTCGCTCTCTCTCTCTCTCTTTCCCTCCTCCCTCTTCCGAATTCACCTTTCTGGCCTGCTTTGTTTCTGCAACAACGAAGAACAAGCAATGTTGTTTGCATCGGCGGTTAGGTCAATTTGGCTGTGTTACAGATTCAGTTTTGAGAAGATGAAGAACATGGAAATAACTGAATTAACGGTCTGATATAACAGAAACATGCTTTCTTCACATATTTCGTCGGACAAAAGGATAAAAATTATGAAGTTTTGCTTGTAATAAAAATGCCTAAGTTCCCTTTACATATTTGATATTTGGTTGGTGGTATTTGAGTTACATTATTACTTTGCCTTCATTTGGTTGGCTATATTAAGAAAAAAAAGTATACTAGCCCAAATACTTAAAAAAACACAATTTTAGTTATTTGTTAAAAATTGATACACAAAATAGTCAAGTAGAGTACTTTTATGGCAGAACTCAATTATTGGTTACTTTTTTTCTTGTACGCTCGGACAAGGCCAAGAGGCGGCCGAGCGAACGATCACAAGGCCGAGGGGTTGAGGGAATGAATGCAATTTAATTCAAAAATAAACTATTTCAATTATTAGAGGGCTGAATTCCCTCGGCAAATCTAGTGTAATGGGTGGGCCGAGGGGAAAACAGAATTTTATTTCAAACAGATTTTTTTTATTTCGTCCCTAAGCTCTCTATGAGCCTCGCTAGGCACTCCCGCGGCTCTGCACATTTTTAGAAAATTGAATTTTATTTCAAACGAAAATAAATTAATATTGGCACAAACTCCTACAACAATACCTGAAAAATGATTGAGGAGATGTGATTTATGACAACAAAGGAATCAAATGACTTATTTTTGTGTTTAGTTATAAGGGATGGCTAAAGTTTTTTTTTTTTCATAAGCAGTTGGGCTATAGGAGCAAATGTATACAAAACTTCGTCGATGTGTTAATATACACTTGTGGTCAATCTTCTAATAAAAATTACAACTTTAGTCATTTCCTATAACTAAATACAAAAATAGTCAAGTAGAGTCTCCTTTATGGCGAAACTAATGATTGATGATTTTTTCTTGTTTGCTTAGATAAGATTCCGTTAAAATTGTCGAGGGGCCGATTGGAGGATGAGGAGACGAACAGAAGGCCGAGGGGGGATCGATGGATTTAAATTTATCGAGGGCCGAGGGGAAGAACATAAGGCCTAGGGAGGGCCGAGGGACGGTCGCAGACTACGATGATTGGGCCGAAAGGAAATACGACCTATTACTATTTTGGGTAATAGTTTTTTTTCTTCTCTAGACCCTTAATTGGCCTCCTTAAGAACTTTTGCGGCCCTCAAATTCGATTTACCTATTGTATACATTATGTATTTTGATTTAGGAAATTATAATAATAATACGTTACCTATAAAAGAGCATCTCCAAGGCTCACACCACCACTGTAGCTAATATTGTCTTCAGATTATTATTATTATTTTCTCTTTTCTATTATATTATTGTGGTGTGTTTATATATTATATTAATTAATTATTTTAGTTTAATAAAATTAATGGAATTTGCAATATTGTATAGTCTTATGAAGGTACTTATTTAATTATTTACTAATCAATTTTGTCAAAAAAATAGTTATAAAATTAATTCAATAATATAATCAAATCAACATATTCTATTGTGGTGTAATAATAACAATTTGATAAGATTAACCAATTCAATGATAAAAACAAACAAAACCAAAATATCCTATCGTCGTGTGAAATAAAGAATTGAGGGTTGGGGATAAAAAAGTGAAATGCTTAAGTGAGGTGAATGCAGCATTTAGCACTGAAGAGTGAAGATGCTCTAATAATTAAGATCTAAGGCCCGTTTGGTTCACGAAAGGAATGGAATCGGAATCGGGAATCAAACACTGAAGAAATGGAATGAAAGGAATGATTCTCGAATTACCGTTTGGTTTCTTTGAAGGAATGAACTTGATTTCATTCCCTGTTTGGTTTAACGTAAGGAATGAAATGAACTATTTTTTTTAATTTAATATTTTTTTATGTTATATTATAATTAAATTCATGAGCTTGATTAGGGGTTAGCCAAAATTTAACTATGCATAAATGTGGGCAAGAAATCCGAGCAAAATTCATTGAGCAAGAAATCCATTGAGCAAAATTCAACAAAGCCAAGCAAAATTCCGACAATCCATTGAGCAAAATATGAATAGATACAACAAAATTCCAAAGAAAAAGCCGAGCAAAATTCCAAAGAACATCAAACAACATACAACCAAGATAAATACAAACAATGCGCGATTATCGTCTTAAGGCGTCCAATTGCAACATCAAAATCAAAATGGAAATTCGAAAATTTAACTATGCATATATGTGGGCAAGAAATCCGAGCAAAATTGAACCGAAATCCGACAGAAAATTTAGCAACAATTGAATAGATACATATGAATAGATACAACAAGAAATACAAAGAAAATTGAAACAGGCAACAATTGAGCAAGCGGCGGCGAGCGGGCGAGCGAGCGGCGGCGGCGGGCGGACGGCGAGGACGGCGAGGGATGAGCGAGAGAGATGGAGTGGGAAGAGAGAATTTTTTTTATCATGAGATGGAGGGAGAAGAGGGAGGGGAATCATTTTCTCAACCCCCTCAATTTGGAGGGGTTTGAGTAAAGTCTCCAAGAGGGGATGTAGAGGGGTATGACATTTCATTCCTTTCGAGAATTTTACGAACCAAACACTTGAAATGAAATCATTCCTTTAATTTGATTCTTGATTTCATTCCTTAAATGCAACCAAACGGGGCCTAAGTCCTTTAACTATATATATATAGTTAAAGAAACGGAAATAACAAATCAAATGAGCTGCAAAATTATCATTACATCCTTTTTAGAAATGATTTGCATTGAATGATTAAATTTAATAAAAAATCTATAACCATTGATTCACTAAAATCTATGGATCAAATTGGTTCATATTTCTCACTAAAGTATATATATATATATATATATATATATATATATATATATATATATATATATATATATATATATATATAGAATTGATATTATGAGATCCAAATCTTAAAAGAGATACGAGAACCGATCTCGTCCCTTCATTTCGCAAATTTAAGGCTACTCATTTTATCCCCAAAAGCATTTAAATTTAAATCAAAAAAGGAATAAATAGCCTCATTAAGGGTAAATTTGTAATCTTCTCTTTTCTTTCCCACTTAAGATTTTAGTTTGTTTGGTTGTATTCTTTGTCTGTTTTTTCGTAGTCGTATTCAAGGTTTGATATTTCATGCATGCGTAGTGTATTTATATGCTTATGGTATGTAATTTTTTTGCATATCACTTTTTTTATGTACATGTGTGTTTATATATACGCATAATACCCAATTTTGATTTGCATGAAAAAACACTTTATAAATGCATAACTTCTAATACTTAAATATATCAAAACAAGTGTTCACCTATATTAGTTCAACTATTGTATCGATAAAAAAACATAAGTACCACCATAACTTCTAAGTTTTACATCCAAGTTATTCCAACAAAAGAGCTTTTACACATTCTTTAGAATCAAGTTCATTCTCAGTCGGCATGACCAACATCCTCTTGTTTCACTTGTCTCCTTCATTTGTTATTATCGAAATTGACTATGCTCAAGCAATACCGCATCCTCAAAAAGCTTAATTTGCTTCACACCTTTCCTCGAAAATCCGTGTCGAAATTTGATTATGTCACCCTAACGTCTCCATATGTCTCATCAAATACACTCCGCAGAAATAATTCATACTTATCATATTTTACCATTACAAATTGATTTATGCTTACATTTCTCGAAATCATGCACACAAGTATATAATTTCATGCTAACCTTTCGATCAAGTTATGCACACATTTTATGCATTTGACTCAATCTTTTTATGCTAACATTTCGATCAAGTTATGCACGCCACCAATATTAATTATGCACAAAAATCCAAAATAAAAATGTAACAATGGACAAAAAATTTATGCTTACTTATTTCATATTTTTATCTTTAATATATAAAATATTTTATGCTTACGCTTATAAAAAGCAAACGAAAAAAAAGGGTGTGCATACTGATATTAAAACTTTCATGTATACGAGACACTCAATTAGTATTGTGGCAAAAATATTTATGCTTACCTTTCTCAAAATTTATGCACACAGCTTATTATATTATTTATGTTCTCTTCTCTCTTTCCTTTACCTCGCGATGTTCTGGTTTTTTAGAATATTCACTTAGTACGCATGCGGTTTTTTCACTCGAATTTATGCATATAACTATCATATTTCTTGCATATCAGTATCAAAATTTATGCATACCAATGTGATGAGTCAATTTGTACCTAATTATTTACATCGGAAAAGGTCTCTTAGCCGTGCGGGTGAGACGTATTTGTTGGCGATTATGCGGGAAAAGGAGGCGATTTGGCACGGCAAGTGGAGATGAGGTGGCGACGCTAATTACGGTTGGAATGAGGATATTTTTGAGCGGTTTTGGTCGAAGGAAGAAAGAAGGAAAGAAAGGATAAAGAAAGGAAAGAGAGAGGAAGGGAAAGAAGAAGATAAGGAAGCATTAGATATTTCCATATCTATCAAAATCCTTTCCTTATCCAAGAAGAAACCCTAGATATGATCTAGGGTATTATAAAAGGGGGATTGAAACACGAAAATCGAGCACTTTTCACCATCAAAAACACGCCGTGCATACCTTTCCACCCTCGAGGCTCATCCTTTCCGATCCGATCAACTTGCCGCCGAACCGCCGAGCCACCATCGACCGACCACCGAAGCCAAATACCGACCGTCGCCGAGAAGATATCAACCACTATCCATTCCGAATACTTCATGCTACGATGGTTTAAGATTGAAACAAACACTTTCGTATTTCGTATTTCGGTTTTCTTATGTTCGAATATTAGCTTAAATTTCGTTCTTGTCATTTGCTTCGCTCTTGTTATTTCCGCTTAAAAGATCGTAGGTTTCGATACTTAAATCTAGTTGCAATTCTCATTTCTAATTCGAATTTATGTTAGTTTGAATTACTGTTGATGTTCGTTTCCTGTTTTTAGATCGTTGTCTTTAAATTAATTTCGTTTACGTGCATCCTAGGGTTAGAGTTACAAATGGTGCATGTTACCTTTCGCGGGGGTGTTTTATACGTGCGTCGGGGCGGAGTTCATGAGTAGCTAAATTTCTAGTGGTCCGGCAAGGATGTAAACACACACGTGAATAGTGCATGAGGCTTAGGTTCTTATAATTAATCAAAGGGTTTCGGGTTAATTCTGAATTATTTAGTACGGCTAGTAATTTAGGCTTGATCACCCTAGATTATTGATCTGTAGCTAACTTAGTACTTCCATCGTTTCTCGTGGAACAAGGCTGGGTAAGTAGCGAAATTATTCGAAAGAGTAGTTGGATTAAACCGGTAGGAGACTATTAGATGCCCAACATACGAGTAGGCTCCTATCTTAGGCTCCCTTAATTCGATAAAGCTTGTTTAGCTATTAAATCTATTGATTACTTGACAACGTAGGTTGTAGCTAAATTAGGGAAGTAGTCGTTTTGATGCCCAACATGGCGGTTCTGGACTAAGTAAGTGGGAGTAAGGATTACGCGAATTTAAGTTACGGTGAGCTATAACTAGTTGATTCTTAAGATTAATTCATTTTATGTGCCAAGATTGGAAATACGTGTGTGTGAATATTACATGTTGGACCCATCTCTTATCTCGCCTAGTTTAAACGGTTTTATCTCGGTTCTCGGTTTTATATTTAATTCAGTTTTTACAAGTTCTTAGTTTAGAATAAAACCCAAAACTTGCGTGGTTGCTAACTAAAACCAAGATAAGTAGAAAAATAATATGTCTAGTCCTCTTGTTCCTGTGTTCGATACCATGTGAACTATCTTCGATATAATTCTCACGTTTACTGGGAGGATTATTTGGTGCAATCTTACGATCACCAAGTACACACAAACTTTTTAGAATATTTTCATTTTATGCATATGAATATCGTATTTTTATGCTAACAATTACGTTTTGTTTATGCTCACCACCACTAAATATTTATGCAAAAACAACATATATTATATCTACCAAAGAAATTTTAATTTATGCTAACAATTTCCTATATTTATGCTAATATAGATATACTTTAATGTTCGATGTAATAATCAAATAAAATCTCACATTAACATCTACTTCCCTACTTGAATAGGCTTCAATCAACAAACTCTGCAGAAACACATCGAAACCCAATGCTTGCATGAATCTCCTTACCTTAAGTCTATCTAACATAGTCGGAACAAGCACGAAGAGCTAGAGGATAAAAGTGAAGTTGTGCCTTCCCAAACCTGATTTAGGCATCCTCCTAACAAGCTCAATCCCTTCTCCCCCATCTTAGCCTCCTGCATAGCGACATAATAACGCATTGTCTGCACACTGTTCTTCTCGGGAATTTCGTCAACACCTTTGTTGCATCATTCAAGCACAACGGGTTTAACGTAGAAATCCACCATAGCATGCTCGACGAATACACTAGCTAACCCCGATTTATCCACATAAGCATGAGCAGGTAAAAAACATTATATGAGCATCAAATAACTAATTCGACTGTTCCATATTCACAAATCTCATTTGGTTCCCATAGGGTTTTATTCACATTAACAATCATATCTCTACAACACCAAATAATCCATGGGTTTCATAATTTAAGTAACGAATAAGTAAAGCATACCTGAATACTCGTCGATTCGAGGAAATCGTCTCTAAATCTTCGATTTCGTACTCGAATTCTTGTCGGTTCTTCTCGGTGGTCGGTTATGGAGAAAAGCATGTCTTCTCGGTCCGATTACGGAGGAGAAATGGGTCTTCTAAGTAAAACAAACCTGAATAGTTGTCGATTCGAGGAAAACAACTCTAAATCTTTGATTTCTTACTCGATTCCGCTGGTTCTTCTCGGTGCTCGGTTATGGAGGAAGACGGGGTTGCTTTGCTCGCTCGTCGATTATGGAGGAGAAGCTGGGTCTTCTCTGTTTTGTCTATGTCGGTTGTGGATGGAAGGTTTGGAGTAGTGGGTCTTCTAGGTTTTCGATGGAATGGAACCACCGAGTGATGTTCACGAAAATGTTTGAAAGCTGGTTGACATGAAAGAAATGTTTTCTACGCCCCAAATCTGTAATTCAATTCAATTCCCAAAACACCCTTCTCTCTCTTTTTTTTTATAAAAGATGGGGTTGATATTGGCCATTAGATTGGGGCCTGATCAGCTGAGGATCGGTTCTCTTATCTCTTTGAGTGTTGGATCTTCCTAGATCCACCTAGATCCACACCACATATATAGGGTATGGATCTAGAGAGATCCAACCTTTAAAGAGATACGAGAACCGATCCTCTCCTTAGATTCATCCATTTTCAATGGCAAGATTACACCACTTATTGTCATTAAAATAAAGGAAAAAAGGGGAAAAGGGCAAAATTGGAAAGGAGATTTATTCTTTTTTGAAGAAATGGGTATGGCGGATTTAATTTCATTTAGATTTCTTGACTTCTCTTTCGACTTTGTAGGCGTGCCACAGAGCGGCTTCTCTTATCTATTTCGACTTGCAACTCAGAAGTTGTGGAATTTTACTGCCATAATCGATCAGATTAACATGTTGGTTTTGAACTTCCTTGTCGTTTCATACTTGTTCGCATCGTTTTTGTTGTTTCATCCTGGGTTGAGAAGCCATTCGAATCTCGAAAATCGACACGAAAGTGGGGAGATTTGACCGCAGTCGAATGGGTTAAGAGGTTGGTTACAGATTTTGTTGTTTCATTCGTCACAATCCATTCGCGTGAGTAAGGGTTTTTTTATCCCTAGATCTCTGTGTTTTATTTTCGGATCTTGTTATTTGAAGGAATTAAGAAACAAATGAGCAAATTCGAAACCTAAACACGGTTTTACCCTATCGAGTATAGATTTCTATTTTCTTGGAATGGTGTAATTGATGCTCATATAATGTTTTTACCTTGTTCTTTGCTTGTTTTCATTGTGGGAAATTCATGCTTAGATGTGAATGTAATCGGTCTTATGTTAATTTAGGTTGGTTGATTTCAGGCCTCCAGTATTGATTTTCGCATTTCGGTTGCAACGGTTATAGTATGGACGCAGGTATGTAATTTTAGGCATTATTAGGTGTAATATTGTCGTATTATAATTTTGTTGTAGCATTATAAATCTAGTGTCTTCGTGGTATAATTGTGTTGTAAAATTTATCTATGTGTGCATAAAATTTATCTATGTGTGCATAAATTTTTTTCTATGTGTGCGTAAACTATGCATTTCATAAGCACGTTAAATTTTACAATTTGTGCATGTGTGCATAAAATGCATCTAGTTCTTCAGTCGTTAAAAACGGTTTCATACATGGCTTAAAGTTTATCTTGTCAATGCATAAATTATTTATTGTATTAGCATAAACATATTTAACTTGGAATTACAAAATTCGTGGTTGAATTTGAGTGCTTGATATGGCGTAGAAAAAATGATATGATTGTTGAGGATCGCATTATTGTAGAGTTCTATGAGCATGAACATTGGTATTCTGTAGCATAAAAAAATTCCTTATGCTACATATAATACTTGTTGTGCGTGATGCTGAAAATTTAGAATTAGTAAGCATAAAAAAATATAACATTGTTTGCATAAATTTCGTTTGTTGTTTGCATAAAAAAATCTGTGAGTCATGTGCATAATAAAATAACATGGTTTTCATAAAATCCGTTTAGCATGCATGCATAAAATACGTTAGTCATGTGCATAAAATATGTTATAATTGCGGGAGGCGGATCGAAAGGGAAAGGAAAGAGGAGACAGAAACACAATTAGGAAGAGGATGTTCCTTTAAAATATTTGTTGTTATGGAAATGAAGGACAAGGTTAAAGAGCAAAGAAAGCTAATGAAATGGCCAAGAAGAAAAAAGCTGATAAGAAAAAAACTTGATAGTTAGAATGTTGGGTTGTGCGACTCTTTCGTTTGGATAATTTCGTGAGATAAACTTAGTCATTTGGATGGTATTTATGTTTTTTGGGGATTTGGTAGTGGAAGCAATGTAGTGAAAACATCTTTTGGTATATTAGGGCATTCTAAGTTATGCATTCATAATTCGATCATATGCCAAAACAATTGGGGAGTATGCGAGATATGTAAACAATCTTGTAGGGAAAAAACGTATATGCACAAACAATACATAACATAAGCATGAAAATACAAATACGATATGCATGAAATATAAAACACTTAACATATATACATAAGCATAAAATTTAAATAAAACAAAAGCATGAAAAATCAATGAGTATGCATGATATATAAAACCTTGAACATAATCGGTACCATAAAGGTTGAACTTGAGAGGTATAGTATATATACATGAAAATCATAAAAAAACATAAGCATAAAAATTACTATGGTATGCATGAAAATAACATAACATAAAGTAAAAAGCTATTTGTCTAATACAAATTAGACCAAACGGATGGTGCATCGGTAAGATGCATAAAAAGTTAACGGGAATCTTTTACATCCTTAAAGTTAGGGCAATTCTTGAATCGTGATGTTCTATCTGGTTGCATTCCCGACACATCCACGAGGCTTCAATTTATGCACGTAATGGACCTCCTTCTGACTTGTAGTCTCTATAGAAAATTTCAGCCTCATCAAGAGTAACAAATTTTCGTCCAACATACGGTTTCAATTCGTCGGGCAATCGGTAGAATGTAAATGGATTCATCGGATTGAATAGGCAACCGATTAGCGCAAGCGGTTCAGTACATTCAACAATCGCATGCATGAATATTACACAATATCGCAAGATAAACTAACAAATACATTGCATGAACATTGTATTTACGTATGCAAAAATTATAATAGGCGAATCTACAACGGTAAAAACAATACTTAATCGATACATACGTCCATAATGTGAAAGAACGAAACCTTAATCACTTGGAAAACGGCTTTTTACCACTATAAATCCAAGAAATCTCTACTAAAAAACCCCAAAATAAATCGACCTTCAAGAATTTGAAACCCTGCAAACCATTCCAATAAAATATTGAAGCGCAATTTTTCGAAAACCATCAGTAATTCTTACCTTCTAAGAAGAAAAAATGAAAAAAACCGAAAAATGTGGAGAAATCAATCTTAAAAATAGGGAATAATAGGGATAAATCGACAAGGAAAACGAGATTAAATCACTCAAGAAACATAGAACTTCGAAACCCAGGAAATAATCGACTTCCAAGTGGTGGATTTAAAGATAAACTTTCGGCCGAGAAGTGAGTTTTGAACACCGGAAGTGTAGATTCGAACAAATAATCAATCGTCAAAATCGTCTGACAATCCGGGATAAATAGACGGGGAAAACGAGCTTAAATGACTCAAGAAACATAGAACTTGAAACCTACAGTAAATAATCAACTTCCAAGACTTGATTTGAAGAAAAGGCAGACGACCAACTCGTGAGTGGTAGGGAGAGGAGAACGAAAATGAAATAAAGAAATGTATGAAAAGTGATTCTTGAGGAGTAGGGTAAAAGGAAAATAGAAGTTTACATAATTGCCCTTAATGAACCTATTTTTCCTTTTTTGCTTTAATTTTAAATGCTTTTGGGGATAAAATGAGAGCCTGCGATTAGCAAATGGAGGGCCGAGATCGGTTCTCGTATCTCTTTTAAGATTTGGTTCTCATAATATCCTTTCCACATATATATATATATATATATATATATATATATATATGCTAAGGTTCAAATGTGAACAACCTATTTATGTAAACGTGTGAACAAATCTATACCTTTGATATTTTGAGACTTATGGCCGATTGTAATTTTTTTCACTTAGATTGACGAACTGGGTGCACTAAAAGTTTATTCAATGAGCACTAAAGGTTAATTAAGTAATTTACTTTTAAATATCTATATTTGTTTGGGATATGTAGTCGGTCAGATGATACTGTACTGTTGTTCGTTGGAAAAAAAAGAAAATTGGAAATCATAGTAGTCTTATGGAATTGAAGATACGAAACCCAGGCGATATCAAGTAGATTAATGTGTCGTTAGGATTAAGGCGTGTATAGGTTAGACTTGATGTATTGTTTATTATTTTTGTCTAAGTCCTCGTACGGGTAGTTGTTGAAGCGATCTTCTCGTCGAAGATACTTTCGAAGTTTGTTGGTCCGGAGACGAAAAGTCGTGTAGAGGGGGGTGGAATACACCTGTGCTCGTTTCTTTTTCTCGGTGAAAGTCACTGGTCTATGTTTGCAAGCGATGAAGCAAATACGCCAATAAGCCTTCGATCACTTTGGGGTCGAGAGGAGTCGGCTGGAAGCTCTTCTACCCACCGGTGTCGGTATTACGGAAACTCGATCCGAGCCGCAGTGTGGTGATAAGTGTTAGGCCCGAGTCGTCTCTTTTGAAAACGTGTTTTGCGCAATGTAAAGTCTTTTGGTAATGTGCTTTTTTAAGATACGTTTATGCGGTGATGATTTAAAATTAGGTTAAATGCAATGCGATAAAACAAGTAAATAACCACAAGCGATTTTTAACGTGGTTCGGATAACGGATCCTACATCCGTAGTCCCCGAACTCGGCGGGGAGAAACTTATTTGAATTAATCAGAGCAAGTCTCGGCAAGAAGCTGTCTGTAAGCGAATCCTTCTAAGTTATAGTCTTAGCGACTTTTGCAATCCAAACCTAAGTTTAGAAGGGAGGGAATATTCTCCAGGCGAGAAGGAGT